>CM035427.1:34909396-35514396 GCA_020310875.1 Ceratopteris richardii
GATTGTCCTGCTATAGGAGGATGTGGACAATCCTTTATGAAATGGTCTCCTTGGCACCTAAAGCATGGTCCTCTAGGTCCCTGTGGTCTCTGTTGTCTTACTTGGGGCCGTGGATTTGGGTTCGTGTACATCACATTAGCATAGTCTGACTCCCAACTAGGTTCCACTGGTGGACTATCGTAATGATATGTCCACATGTTCTGGTGACTCCGTGTAATAAGCGGGTGGACTATCTACATGCGTAGAGTCAAAACTGTTTGAGTTGGGTCACTCTCTGTGATCAAAGGTGAAGAAGGCACTACGGCCCTACTTAGGTTGTCTTCTGCAGCAGCATATTGACTGAGATGACATTCGCTGGTGGGGGTGGCTGTTGAGCTAAGACAGGTTGAGGTCTCTGTTGAGCCTGGTATGGGTAGTTCTGAGGAGGCCTATAGTAATAAGGCTGAGCATTGTAATGGCCTTGATACCTACCTGCTGGTATGCTTGCGGGTAGTTCTGTCTCACTGTTGTTTGTTGTATGGGCAGTCCTAAGCCGTATGATTCGTGTATCTTCTCTCAATTGTACAGTATTGGCCTCTAGGGTTGGCTTGTGGTTGTGGTGCATTGGGACACACATTTGCCATGTCATCACCACCACAGGTGTAACAATGCTTGTTTGTTAGTACCCTAAGTTTACTAGAAACTCCTAGTTTCTGGGCCACTTTTTCTGCGAGGTCCTCTATCGAGTTAGACAATTTTGTGGATGCTAGAGATGAACAGTCTGAATCCTTGTAGACCTTTGAGAGTTCCAACTCGTCTCCTAAGTTGTCCTCAATGTCTATGCATATTCTCACACATTGCTCTAGCGTTCTGGGTTCTTTTAGGTACACATAGGAGCGTAGTTTAGAGCTCAACAAGCCATCTAGAAACAATGACACTTGTTTAGCTTGTGAGGGTAGCTCTTGCATTGGACATCATTCAACATATTGTCTAAACCTACGTCCTGCCAGTCTAACCGTTTCTTGCAGGGTCTGTTTGAAGCTATGAATCAACGAAGACGTGTCATGTCTAATCCCACTTTTAGAGAATTCAGTGATGAATGACTCTAAAAAGTGATGGATGTCTCTAAATTGCCTCTGTTGCAACGGTTGGAACCAAGTTAAAGCGGTATTTTTTAACGTTAGTCCAAATGCGTTGTATTGCGTGAACATGTCTTCGACTTGTTCAACTCTTAGTACTTGCTTGAATTCTGCAACATGGTCATAGGGATCTCCTATCCCATCAAAGTAATTTTTCATGGATTTCACTAACTGAGTGGGTCTCAGTATTCTTGCGTGTTCACGTGGTCTAGGTAGAGGAAAATCATCTCTACCACCTGGTATTCCATGATCTCTTTGTCTATCCGCTCTATTAGTGTCCGTGGTTGTTCTATCTCTCCCTATGGGATGAGTGAAGCTTACTTCGGGTCTTTCTTTATTCTTTTCTCTTTGATTTCTGTTGGTGGATTCTTAGACAAGAAGGAGTTTGAGGGTTTGTAGGAGAAAAGGGGAAGAAACAAGAAGAGAAATACACCTGGAAGCTTCTGCCGATTGATTACAGTAAGACACTTACAAGGTTTGAAGTACAAGACAAGCCAATACCTCTGTGCACAACCCCACAGAGTGCCCAATCACAAAATACCAAATATCCCAAGTCTTCTTGCTGCCGGCTCCTCTGCACCAGACCTCCACCTGCTTCAAGCTTATCCTTGTGCACACCTTGCACCTAAAGCTTCCACAAGTGGGAGGATGATACTTCTGTCGGCACGCACTCCACTGCAATGGGACCTTGGAGACTGTTGGGGGACTAGCTTAGAGCTCTCTGCACCATCCCTTATGCACTCCTATGCCTCCTTCCACTCCAATTTCTGCGTCCGGCGCCTGGTGACTCTTTGCACTTCCTCCCTTGCTTCCGTACTATGCTCTCTTACTTACTCTAAGATTGGTCCAACAATGGCCCTTGCCTTGATTTGAGTGTGTCGATCACGTACGCTCCTAACTGCAATGGTATCTTGGTGCTCACTTTGATGTCCCAAGATTGTCCTCACAAGTGCAGCCAACGATTCACTGTTTTGTCCTGTAGTTGACTTTAGACTAAAACCAAAAATTTTAATGGGGGGGGGCATTCTTTTACCTGTGCGTACACTTTTTCCAGCTTCACATACCTTCATGTTTAAGTCTCACTTTTGCACATAAGAGGGGGTTCACCTGAACCTTCCAAAAACACTTTAAAAACACACTTTGAACCTTAGGGAAATTAGAGAAAATACCTCTGCAACTTGCAACCCATTTTCTCCAATTTACCCTTTGTGGACAATTCATTGTGCACTACCTGACACCTGCACTTACACACTTTGATTTTGCACCTATTGACTTTGACCTGACCTTGACCTTGTTGAATTTGAGCAGTTGACTTTGACCAGTTGACTTTGACCAACATGACTTTTATGGGCTCAACAGTTGCCCACCACCTAATGTGCTCTCCGTCCCGGAGAGCTACAACCAAAACTTTGAGCATAGAGGACACCATGAGAATAGAGCTGCAACAACTTGAAGAGAACATCTGAGAACATCCACCATAACAAGCACCAGAAAAGAACGAGAAGTGGGATTTTGTTATGTAAAAGCAAAAGAGGGACAATGGGAGGTTAGAATGGAATGGGAAGGGAGGGATGAGGATATGAAGATGGATGGGGCCGGGAGGGTGAAGGATGTGGCTGGGCAGATTGGTAAAGGGAGGGGTTGGAAGTAGGAATCAGGGCCTGGGGGGGCTAAAATGATCAACTGGAGGGCTACAGAGGGTATAGATGGAGTATTATTAAACATAAGGAAAGAGAAGGTGAGAATAGACCATGTGGACAATGTGAGTAAATAAAAACATGTGATAATTGTGTGCAAATAATGAGGGTTGTGACCAAAACTCAAAGAAAATGTGGGAATTTGGAAAAATAAAGTTAAAAACTGAGTCCAGAGGTGCCAAAAAACATGAAAATGACTGCTTTTTTGTAAAAAACGGCCAATCGAGGTACAATGCAGAGCCAAAAAGCTTTTAGCCATGAAAATGAAAAAAATAAAATAATAATAATAAGAATAATAAAACATAAATATATATATATATATTTTATGAACGCCCACTAAAAATATCAATAAAATAAATAAAGAAATAAAAATAAAAATAAAATAAAATAATTAAAAAAAAAAGAAAATTAATTAAATATATATATATATATATATATATATATATATATTTAATACGAAAATAAACAAAATGAAATAAATAAATAAAAAAACAAAAGAAAAAAATTGAAAAAAAAACAAAATGGGGGGGGGGGGGGCTGTCAAAACGGGGGGGTGGGGCGAGGGGGGGGGGGGATTTTGGTCGGTGGGGGTCTTTTTTTTTTTTCTTTTTCAAAAAAAAACGCCGGGGGGTTTTTTGGTCGGTGGGTTTTTTTTTTTTTTTTGCAGAAAAAACGCCTTGGGGGCGCTTTTTTTTTTTTGAATTTTAATTATGAAAAAAACTGAAAAAATACATAAAAAATCCAAAAAAAATGGCAAAAAAATCCAAAAAAATCTCCAAAAATTCTAAAAAAAATTGCCTACTGGTTGAGGCCACTTTTCTCACTCAAACCCACAGAGAGCTTCCATTATTCCTCCCATTTGGCAAGAAAAAGACATTGGAAAGGGATAAAAATTGCTAAAAATACTAGAAAATTTTCCAAAATTATCCAAAAGTTTTACTTTTGCAGAGATTGTGAAATGCCTTCTAGGTGGCTCAAAAACCCCAGGATCGAGAATGAAAATGATAAAGAAAACTACTAAAACTGAGCAAAGTTTGATGAGAAAGCTATGTACAACCTGGACAGATTTTGCAGTTCCAGGTGATCCATACTTCTTCAAGTGTGTTGATGGTAGGCCTTGAGCCTTGATATGTTGACGAGTGGCAAGGCCTCTCCTTTCAGCGTCTCTAACTCCACAACACCCCAATTTAGCATTGTTTTGACTCTATAAGGTCCTTCCCAATGTGGAAGCCATTTTCCTCTCAGTTGTGTATTAAGATGAGGTCTATGGAGAAGAACTAACATGCCTGTTCCAATGTTATTGTTCCACAGATGGCGATCGTGTGCCTCCTTCCTCTTTATCTGAGTCTCTATCAATTGTTTCGTTGCGAGTAGACGAATCTCCTCCACTTTATGTAGTGCTCCGAGCCTCTGAGAGACCTCACAATCCTTCCTGCCCTGCATTAATGCAATCTTAGGTGAACCATGTAAAAATTCAAATGGCTCAATGGGCGATATGCCATAAACTAGCTGGAATGGAGAATATCCTGTGGCCTCTTTGTAGGCTAACCTGTATGCCCTCAATGTATCTTGATAAGCAATGCCCCATGAAGTGGGCTGCAACATACACTCCTTTCTTAACATTGACATTAAAACCTTATTTGTCGACTCAGCCTGTCCATTGGCTCTTGGATAGTAAGCACAAGAAGTCCTATGTAGAATTCTATACCTGTTAAAAATTTCCTGCAGGACCTTATTGACAAAATGTGTACCTTGATCTGTAAAAATTTCAAATGGGCATCCAAACCTGCAAATGATGCTACTATAAATGAAATCGGCAACAGTTTGGGCAGTGCAATCGGGGGAGGCAATAGCTTCAGCCCACTTTGTCACATAATCTGTAGCTATCAAGAGATATTTTTCTCTTTTTGGAAAAGCGGGAGGGTAGATGGGCCCTACAAAATCTAGCCCCCACTTCTCAAATGGTTGCCAAGAAGTGGAAACAACCAAGGGGTTATGTCTCTGCTTTGTTGGCTTAGGTCCACACCTCTGGCAAATGTCACATGCCTTTCCCCATTCATCTGCATCCCTAAATAGTGTAGGCCACCATAGACCAGCATCCAGTATCCTCTGACTCATAATATGTCCTGGAAGGTGCCCACCACCTGTTCCTTCATGTGCAGAGTGAAGGACTTCCCTCACTTCTTCTTCTTCCAAACACTTCCTGAACCGGTCATCCTTGCCCTGTCTATACAATTTATCTTCAATGAAGGTATATGGTCTACTCTTGATTAGCAGTCTCTTCTTTTGTACAACACTAGCCTTTTCTGGATACAACCCAGTTTTAATGAAATTTTTGATGTCGTAATACCAACCTTGAGCTTGTACAGCAAACAGATGAGCATCTGGAAAGTCATCATTGATTCCACTAGTTTGATTCATCATATTTATTCTGGATAAGTGATCTGCCATAACATTTTCTTTACCTGGTTTATGGACTACAGAAAAATCAAACTCTTGGAACAACAATAACCACCTCCATATTCTACCAGTGGCTTGTGGTTTGTTGAGTAGGTATTTTAGTGGTTGGTGATCTGTTATAATAATAAATTTTACCCCCAGTAAGTAATGACGGAATTTTTGGACATCAAAGACCATTGCTAGGGCTTCCCTTTCTGTAGTACTGTAATTCCTTTCAGCCTTAGTCAAGATTCTACTGGCATATTGAATTGGCGTGTCCACTTTAAATTCTTCACTGGGTTGGGTCAAAACTGCCCCCACTGCATAGGCACTGGCATCAACATGTATATGAAAGATTTTTGACCACTCAGGTGTGACCAAAATAGGAGCAGACACTAACCTTGACCGTAACGTTTGATATGCGTTTTCCTCCTCTTCTTCCCATTTAAAAGTTACTTCCTTACCTGTAAGTCTAGCCAGAGGTCTGGCTATCTCTGCATACATTTTTATAAACCTTCTATGGTATCCAGTATGCCCCAAGAAACTCTGAATCTCTTTAGGGGATTTAGGTTTAGGCAACTTTAATATAGAAATGATTTTGTCAGGATCTGGGGCCATACCTTTAGCCGACACCACATGTCCTAAGAGGGTTCCTTCTGTCACAAGGAAATGACATTTGTTTGGATTGAGCTTTAACTTAGTCTCCCTGCATCTTTTGAAAACATTCTGCAGCTGCCTCAAGTGGTGGTCCAAACAATCTAGAGGAGTTTCCTTGTGAGATCCTGAAAACGAAGAGAAGTCATCCATGAAGATTCTAAGTGATTCCAGCAATAGGGGGCCAAAAATGATATTGACCGTTCTGTTAAAGGTGGCTGGAGCATTTCTGAGCCCAAATGGCATTTTTACACACACATATGTTCCCCAAGGTGTGATAAAAGCAGTCTTTTCACGATCCTCTGGATGTATTGATATTTGGTTATAGCCACTGAATCCATCCATAAAGCTATATAATGCATGCCCAACCACTTCTTCAACGACCTGTTCTGCAAAAGGCATAGGGAAACCATCTGGAATGGTCACCTTGTTGAGTGCTCTAAAATCAACACAAATTCTGATTTTATTAGTCTTCTTCTTTGGTACTATAACCATAGGTGAGAGCCACTCTGAGTGTTCAACAGGAATGATGATTCCTGCATCCTCCATCTTTTGGATTTCCACATAGACAGCTTCAGCATATTTTGGATTAAGTCTATAACTCTTTCCTCTTATGGGTTTGGCTCCATCAACCAGAGGGATTCTGTGCTCTCCATAAGTTGCAGGCACTCCTTCTAAGTCTTTATAATGCCAGGCAAACACATCTATATACTGGGTCAAGAATGATTTTACCTTTTCAAGGAGCCCTGGGTGGCTCCACAACCAAGTGGCTACCAAAAATGGCTGATTATTGTCTTGGGTGCCTAATTGTATTTCTTGGACAGGATTTCTCGCTACCATATTATCTTCGTGTGCATCTGCTTCCTTGTCTTCTTCTACTAGCTTTTCGTGCATTGCTTCATAAGCAGGTGTATTTTGGACTTCAATGTGTTCCTCTTTGTCCTGCACCCATCCTGCAGGGATTTCTTGAAATGGGAAATAACATTCTTCACTAGAATTTTTTACCTTGCTTTTAGCTTTAGAAACTTCTTTATCTGTGGTTGTCACATCCTCCTCCAAGTTGTATTTGAGGGGTGTCTTCCTGCCCCTTCTGTGGTCTGTGATGGGCTCTCCCAATTCATCAACCTGGACCTTTTCCTTATCTTCATCATAACCTTCAGTCGTGCAAGAATTATTAAGAAAAATTCCAAAACAAGAGGAAGAATTGCCTGCTTGGAGCCAATTTAGAATATCCTCTTCTTCCTCAAAATCTATTTGGGGTTGATCCTCCGATTATGTTTCCATGCAAATGCCAACTGTTTGCATCATACTAGTGTTTCCTTGATTGTCTGGGCCCTCTTCTAAATGAATCTGTGTCAGCTCCTGCCCTTTCTTTTGTACCCACATAGTGTCCTTGCCCCAATCATGAATGACACTGGCATGCCTCAGCCAAGGTCTTCCAATTAAGAGAGGAAATCCTCCTTCAACTTGGGGCAATCTTAAGACCACAAAATCCAGAATGAATAGATTACCTTGTACTTCAAGTGGAACTTTTGGGATTACCCCCAAGGGCCTTACTTTGCTCTGGTCTGCCAAAGTAACAGTGAAATTTGCAGGACTTGAAGGGTGGAGTCCAATCTTTTTCATGGTATGTTCAGGCATCAGGTTAATGCCAGAACCACCATCCACAATAACACCTTGAAATTCATGACCCTTGATTGATACGGTAAGCCGAGGACTTTTATAATCCGTAAGGGGTGCTTCTCCTACACTTTTTCCTTTATGTGAAACCGCCGTGTTTGCCACCAAACTTGTAGTGGAAGCCTCATCAATTATCTGCAATAACTCTGATATGAATTTCCCATCCATATTTATTAATTCAAAAATACTAACCTCCTTCTTTATGGACTTGAGTAGTTTTGAAGCCTCTGATTCCTTGAGAGCTTGGACTCCAGTTGACTTATCAAGCTCCTCATGAGCCCTGTTGAAGGCATGCCCAATGGCATCACTGGTGCATATGAGATTTCCTTGTTGACTTGTATCTGCACCTGTGGTGACTTTATCTTCAGATGTTTCTCTATTTTGATTCCCTTCCTTAATCTTTGATTCTTGTCCTATTTCAACTTTAGCCTTCCCCTTGCTTCTTGTCTGCACATTCAAAGATGTTATTTCTTCTAATTGCACCACCCTGGTAGATGGAGATAGTTCGTTGATTGGATCACACACTTCTTCCTTGTGCACAGAAATCATTTGAATGTGGGGTCCGGAGGAAGAGGCTTGATTCTTAGGACAACAATTTGTATAATGGTCTCTTGCATCAGGGAAGTTCCTGCAGGGAGGGGCATTTTCTGGTAGGGTGCGCCTACTTTGATAATGCCCACAACTCCACATCTGAAACAGATGATTGGCCTCCTAGGCCCATTTCCAAAGTTATTCCTCTGTCTAGGATTATAGTTGTTACCTTGATTTGGTGCAGCAGCCATCACATTTGCTGGTGTTGGGGGTCCTCCTTGTGTCCAGTATGTCGTTGCAAGCATTCCTCTTGATTGGCATTCATGGGCCTCATGGCCAACCTTCCTGCATAATTGACAAGTCACACTTAACAGAGGACATTCGCTTACTATGTGACCTTGCTTGCTACACATGGAACACCAAAGTCCACTCTTGATGCCACCTCCTTTGAGCTCCTGCAACTCCTGTCGCAGCTGAGCCACTTCCTCTGCCTGGGCCTCCTCCTCCTTTTGGAGTTTAGTGCTTCAATCTCTCTTCTCAACTGAGCAACAACATTCTCTTCCTCTTTGTAGGGCTTATTTCTCTTTAAGCCCTCCAACTCTTTTCTTAGCTGTATCATTGGATCCTCCATTTTTGTACCATATGTTGGTTGGGAAGAGGTGGCTCCATACTGGTACCTTATCTGTTCCAAGCGTGTGGCTGTGCTGATGAACTCCTCTATGGAGGCTGTAGGTAGCACTAACTCCTTTATTTTGCATTGGGTGGCCACTGGTAGGGGCTTAGCCAACCATTTCTTGACAAAAAAATCATGGGGTGGGTCTGGCAATTTAGCCATTAGTGCTTTGGCCCGAGTCACAAACTCTGGGAACTTTTCTCCTGGACCTAATCTTAAATTTTCTAGCTCTTCCATGATAATCTCCGCGGTGTTGCCATGCTGGAACTGATTTTTAAAAGCATCTTTCATCACATCCCAAGTGGTAAAATGGTTTTTAGCAAACTGGCTGAACCACTTATCAGCTAATTCCTCTAATGTGGCAGGGAAGAGAATCAAAAAAGCATCCTCCCTATCCATTAGGCCTCTAGTCTTACATAGTGCTAAAAACCTTCTAATGTGTTCATCTGGATCCTCCTGAGCTAGGCCTTTGAAAGAAGGAAACTTTATATTTAATCTAGAGAGTAAAGTTTCAAAGTCTACCTGACCCGCCATGCCCTTGACTGATGATGTGGAAGATAGAGGACTGGGGGACCTTCTAACAACCTTCCTCCTTGTCTGCTTGCAGGTGACCCTCAATACTTGGGACCGGGTTGCGGTCATGAGCAACTCATAGCCCACTGAATGTAAGACACTTGATAAGAATATATTTACCTTTTGTTTGATGAAGTACAACTGTGGTTCTGTCGACACTTGATCTCTTTTATGCTTAGCACTTGGTTTCTCCTAAGCTTAAATCTCCTTGGAAGTCCCACCGTGCGTGCCAAATTTTGTTGGTGGATTCTTAGAAAGAAGGAGTTTGAGGGTTTGTAGGAGAAAAGGGGAAGAAACAAGAAGAGAAAATACACCTGGAAGCTTCTGCCGATTGATTACAGTAAGACACTTACAAGGTTTGAAGTACAAGACAAGCCAATACCTCTGTGCACAACCCCATGTGCACAACCCCACAGAGTGCCCAATCACAAAATACCAAATATCCCAAGTCTTCTTGCTGCCGGCTCCTCTGCACCAGACCTCCACCTGCTTCAAGCTTATCCTTGTGCACACCTTGCACCAAGCTTCCACAAAGGGGAAGGAGTGAATACCTTCTGTCGGCACGCACCCACTGCAATGGGACCTTGAGATACTTGGGGGGACTAGCTTAGCGCTCTCTGCACCATCCCTTAGGCACTCCCTATGCACTCCTTCACTTCCACTTCTCTGCGTCGTCGCACTGGTGACTCTTGCACTTCTCTCCCTTGCTTCCTTAGACTATGCTCTCTTACTTACTCTAAGATTGGTCCAAGAATGGCCCTTGCCTTGATTTGAGTGTGTCGATCACGTACGCTCCTAACTGCAATGGTATCTTGGTGCTCACTTTGATGTCCCAAGATTGTCCTCACAAGTGGCAGCCAACGATTCACTGTTTTGTCCTGTAGTGACTTTAGACTAAAACCAAAAATTTTAATGGGGGGGCCATTCTTTTACCTATGCGTACACTTTTCCGCTTCACATACCTTCATGTTTAAGTCTTCACTTTTGCACATAAGAGGGGGTTCACCTGAACCTTCCAAAACACTTTAAAACACACTTTGAACCTTAGGGAAATTAGAGAAAATACCTCTGCAACCTGCAACCCATTTTCTCCAATTTACCCTTTGTGGACAATTCATTGTGCACTACCTGACACCTGCACTTACACACTTTGATTTTGCACCTATTGACTTTGACCTTGACCTTGACCTTGTTGACTTTAACCAGTTGACTTTGACTACAGTTGACTTTGACCAACATGACTTTTATGGGCTCAACAATTTCCAAGGGCTGATGATGTTCTTGCCCCTTGTTGACTTGTATTCATGTTCGTTCTAGATGGAGGGAATACCAATTCACCTCTCCATGTGTATGTGTTTTTAGCGTGGTCAGGCACCACAAAGACAGGTATACAACCTTTCCAGGTGTATCCGGGTCCTTGAACTCGTATATTGTGATGATACCTACCTCACTAAGTAGTTTTGTCTTGTATCTCCGAATCTGAAGTCTCATCCAGGTATACAACCTTTCCAGGTGTATCCGGGTCCTTGAACTCGTATATTGTGATGATACCTACCTCACTAAGTAGTTTTGTCTTGTATCTCCGAAAGGCTTCATCAGTTTCTTTATTTACAAACAACTCTATGCTTCTGTTGTCTTGAGGGATCCATTCTGGGATTAGTACTCGTGTCAGTACAGATTTCCCTCTAGGTGTTCTAGGATCTTCTAATGGTTCTTTTCCTTGAGATTTGGTTTTCGTCTCTATCTGAATTATGCCAAACTCGTTGGTATTGTTTGGCTGCGTACTTAAGATGTACATTGTTCCTTCTTTGTCTATGTACGCGTCTCTCTCAAATTTCACCACTGGATGTTCCAATCCAATGGGTTGATCGGGGTTGTGCATTTGCACCACTTGCCTTCGCAAACCATCCTCGTAGATGCGAGCACCTAAATAGGCTAGTTGTGTTCTATAGGGTCCTTCTGGTTTTTCTAAATAGGCTACATTCGACCCTCCTTTTGGTCTGTCTGTGCTAAATGCCATTTCTGATTCGCTAGTATCTGAGCTCTCATAGGGATAACTAGTGTTCAATTGTTGATCCCACGATCGTGCAGTAGTTCTTACACTTGCCTCTGATGATCTAAGGCTTCGTCGGTCTGACTTACCTATGTGTTTGCCCGATCTAAGGTTCATTAATTTTCGTCCTTGCACACTCAGTACACGCTCAGATCGTCAATGATGCTTTGTTATTACTTTCTTTATTCTTTTTAAATTTCTCTAGATTCTTGTCTTAATGTATGCGTCAGGAATTCGACTTTTTGTGGTACTTTGAGTTCTCGTTCCGTCAGACTTATGTTCTTTCCTTTAGGTTTTCGTGTCACACACCTTTATGTTTAGTCTTGCACGATAAATTTAATTCTCTTGAACTTGAGGCGTTCCTATCGTCTTAAATCCACAATGTTAACGTTTATCCTAAGCTAAGAATTGACTGAGGGGGTTGAGTAATCTTCCAACCTCGAGTCAGTTTTTCTGGTTGCTCTGATGCCCAAGAAGCCGCGCTTCCCAAGCTTTATGCCCTTCACAGCCTTGCTTTGGTTGCCTTTGATTGCCCTTGCTAGACCTAGAAAAATCCAATATTAGACCAATTCACAGTTGGATGATCAAGCACTTGAGTATATACACCTTTTAAGTCCCTTCCCTTTCACCCAACTTTTCAATGCTTGCCCCCTGGCTTTCTAGTCCCAAACTAGGTTAACCTCAAAATAGCTTGTCTAAAAATAGACGTATCCTTTAAGAAAAATATAGTTGAGGTCACGTAGTACTCGTCAAGAGCTTTCTAATGAGCTATTAAGCTCAAAAAACGGACTTCGGATGAAAAAGTATGACCGTTCAGGCCCTGCGGGGTAAAAACTGACAAACAGGTTTTTCTCCAAATATGAGCTAAGGGGTCTCCTATGAGTCTAATCACCCAAAAATTTTGCAAAAATAGCCCCAAAATGGGCCAAAAAATGAAACCCTAAAATTTGCGATGGGGGTGCACAATCGCGATGGCGTGAGACAATCGCGATGGTCTGGGACCGTCGCGATGGCGTGAAGAGTGAACAATCGCGATGGTCTGAAGTGCACGGTCGCGATGGCGTGAAAGTGGATGATCGTGATGGCGTGAAAGTGAACTGTCGCGATGGCTCGATCAGGCGGACAATTGCGATGGCGTCAGTCAACGGTCAACGTGAACAATCGTGATGGTCCAAAGTGAACCGTCGCGATGGTCACAGATGCGATGGCTTGAGCCAATCGCGATGGTCAGGGCGCGATGGTGTGAGCCAATCGCGATGGTCCAAAATTTGAGTTGTCGCGATGGTCTGAGGGTATAGTCGCGATGGTCCAACTTGCCACGTGGCACCGTCGGTGCGATGGCGTGAGCCTATCACGATGGCGTGGGGTCAACCGAACAATCGCGATGGTCCGCGAACAATTGCGATGGTCTGCGAACAATCGGGATGGTCCAAATGAACCGTCGCGATGGCGTGAGACCGTCGCGATGGTCCGGCCGAGCCGTCGTGATGGCGTGAGCCTATCGCGATGGTCCGGCCGAGCCGTCGCGATGGCGTGAGCCTATCGCGATGGTCTGAGACCGTCGCGATGGTCCAACAAAATGAGAATTTTGCAGATGCGTCTGTGGATTCGTGTGTGCGCTTGTGTCGCCTATCCCGTGGTGTGGTCGCTTACCAAAAATTCCGCACTTGGCAGACCATCGCGATGGTCTGACACAGACGGAAATCTCTGACAGAAACTGAAAATTTTACCTTTTCCAAGATTTCCTGATGCTCTGGAGCACAGTACCTGCAAGAAAACTCAAGAAGACAAAAGCACATGCAAGCACAAAAGCTCTCTCTCACTCTCTCGCATGCACAAATGAGGGGAAATGAGGAGAATGGGTGGATATGGTGAATTTTCTGATTTTTTTGGAGATGAAGATGATGATGCGGTGATGAAGATGGAGTGTGGGGGAGGTGAAAAACACTAAAAACTAAGTAAAAACAACAACAAAAACTGAAAGTTTTACCTTCCAACGCCACTTCTTGCTATACTCTTACCATCACACATTCGTCCTAGACTCGATCCCCGGCAACGGCGCCAAATTTGGTGTTGCTCTAGCACAATGGTGAGAACCACGTTAAGAAGCTCCAACTCCTTAATGTCAATCCGCGGAAGAGATAGGAGTGATATGAAGATCGTGAATGCGAGATGAAGTGAGAGTGAAGGTGAGAAGCATAGAAATGCACACACACATACACACACACTACGAAGAGACAAGCATGACACAATGGAAGGTGAGAAATCAACTCTATTACTCAAGAACGCTATTACAAGCTCAAAATAACTCTAAGCTCACACAAGATAGCCTCAAAAATGAGCTCTCTAGCTCTTTTTATAGTTTCTAGACTAGTTTTGACTGGTTTCACATCTAGTGACCGGCATAGTTAAAAATTAGGTCCTATATGCTATTTGGAAGGGTAAACGGTGTCTAAAAATAACAAAAATTGATACGCTTGTTCTACCTAAGCTCCTCAAGCTTGAGGACTCCTCGGCTTGCACAAAATGGAGCTAGAAATTAAGAAAAGGGTTTTTCTATGTTACATATGTTACATTAGTGATAAACATCACTGTTGGAGGTTTTTGAAAAGTATTTGAAAACATAATTCTTTGAAAAAAGATTCGACTAGCTCCTTGCTCCGTTGTTACATGCTTCCGCGTCTTCTATGCCTTTGGCTGCTTCCAACAGAAGTGGATAACTATCTCTTATCGTGGGGGCATTAACTTTTTTAAGGTTAATACACACACGTAACTTTCCATTCTTCTTGGGCACCACTACAATGGGGGACACCCATTCAGTATGCTCAATCTCATAGATGAATCCAACTTCAATCAATCTATCAATTTCTTCTTTTATTTTGGCTGCATAAGTGTCATTATATGTGTAGGGCTTATGTTTGGTGGGCTTGGCATCTGCTATCATGGGGATTGTATGAGAACAAATTTTCGGATCTACTCTCTTCAAGTCTCTATAGTGCCATGCAAACACGTCCCTCTATTCCTTTAATAACGCCACCAACTCTACTTCCTCTTCTTTACTTAGGTGATCTCCTATGTATGTACATCTCTCTTCGTTCTCTTCGATGGTGACTACAATTTTTTCGGTCTTTTCTTTGTTATCATATGCTTTTCTTTGTGGCCTTTCTCTTAGGCATTCGTACCAAAATTTTTCGCTCCTCAACTTTGTATTTTTTGAAATTTTCTGGTACTTCAAACAATGGTTCCTCCTCGTCCTGTTTTACTACTTTTCTTTTCTTTTTCTTTTGACTACCTTCACTCCCATCCTTTGAATTTTCCGTTTTGATGCTTGTGAGAGGTTCTTCTTCTTTTTGTGTAAATACTCCTATGTCTTCTAGATAGTGCTCCTCTGAAATAAAGCAACTATCCATCACAATGGACTCTAGATCATCAATCTCTTCTTCTTCTATGAAGTCACTAGAGTCACATTCTTCTAGCAAGGGCTGACACATGAACACTGAAATATCATAACCCTCCTCATCACAATGAGGTGTCCATTGTTCTTCATTGACAGCAATGTCCATGGTGGCTAGGATTTCTGCCCAACCATGAGGCTCAAATTCCTCATTTGGAAATATCATCGGCATATAGGCTGGGTCTCGAACTGGTCTATCTCCTTGAGAAGTTCCTTTTTCTCTTGCCTTTAAGCGTTTTTCCTCTTCCTTTGCGACCTTGCACATCCACAAATGAGTATCTTCATGCATCCAAGATGTATCAGATGAACTTTTAGAATGCAGAGAGATTGAATCTTCTTGCTCCTTGTGGATAGGATTCCACTGTAGGGGTGGTACATCTTTGAAGGTGTAATTCTTCAAATTGACCTTGGTTGTGACCCCTAATTGCTACAAGTATAAGGAGTTGGTTCCCCAATCCTGTACAATTTGCAGTTGTCGTAGGAAAGGCCTCCCTAGGATCATCTCGTAGACATTATTTTTCTCAAAGACATATATAGCAAATGTGTATTCAAACTCTACACCACAAGTGGTTAGAGTTATCCCTTCGAGCAATCCTAGAGGTCTTTCCACATGGCCGTCAACCATCTGAAGCTTCATTCTAGTTGGTCTTAATGTGGGCTTGCCCCATCGCTTCCACAAGGAGGTGGTTGCAATAGCAGCACCAGCACCTGAGTCTATGATTGCTTTGGTTGTGTAACCTTGGTAGGTGATTGGATGATAATTATTACCTTCTTCACCTTCGCTCATGTCTCCTATTTTATCGAGAGGTATCTTTGGAACTTCTTGTTTAGAGCCTGCTTTTGGCCTATGGGAATCCAGTTCTGGAACCTGATCCTTCACATGATTCCATAGCTCAGGTTTTGCTTTGAGTAGCTCTTCTACCGTGAGATGGCACTGAACCTTAGTGTTCTTCACGACATCAGTGTTCCTTGGAATCACTGAGTCTTCATTTCTTACCAGTATTGTGGGAGCTCTGATCTGGAGAGATTCAAATTCCCATGGGCATGTGAATTGTGGCAACTCATGTAAAGAATTAGATTCAAAATCTAATCGTTCATCTTCTTGTTGCTCTGTTTGGTCTCCATAGATAGATGGAATGTCTTGTGGAAATTGATCATGAAGGTCATCAATCTCAAGAATAGGAGGGGGATCGTCCTTCTCCTTGGCCCATTTCTCTTCTTGTATTTCCCACAGAAACTTTTGAGAGTGTTGTTGGGTTGAAAGAGGTTCTCCATCATCTATGGAGTCAGGAACATAGACTTTTTTTGGTGACGAGCTTTCTCTTTCAGCAGTTGGTTGAGCTTGTGGAGGTAAAGAGACTTGAGGTTTATTTACCAACTGCTCTAATCTATCTAGTAATCCCTGGAAGTGCAAACCCGGTGTAATAGCATTCGTCTGATTGAATGATTGATTGACCTCGAACATAGCTTGAGCTAGTTCCACCATCTTAATGCACATTTTTGTCCGTTCAATCTCTAAATCTGCTCTAGGGTAGCTTTTATCTAGGTTTGCAGGTGTTGGCCCTTCTTGAAGTCGAGCCTGGTATGGCTTTAATATCATGTCCAAGTCTTGTGGGGTGGGATCTGCAAGAACAGATCCTGGTTGTGGTTTATTTACAGTGGTTGGTGGGTGGGGATGAGGTGGTGTGGATGGAGTTTTGACCTGCGAGGGGCTTTGAGAGGCAACATCTTCTATTTTTGTTTTTGCATCTTTCAGGCTTTCTTCTAGTTCGGATAACTTTTTGGTCCACTTACGATTGGCCTTTTCTCTAGTATCCTTCCATGTTCTTGTTCTTCTCTTACTAGGCTCTCCTGCTTCACTTGGCTCTGATTGCTCAGCTGGTTTAGTTTGTTGTAAGGCTTGTGCCCTAGTAACTGCGTGTATAGGAGCCACATTATCACTACTAGAACTCGAATCCCTTGCTAGGCTTACTATATTAATGGGTGTAACCTTTGGTGCACTAGAGGGATGTCCGAGACAATCTCTCAAGAGCTGTTCTTTGCCACACTCAAGACAAACAACTTGTATTGTGATGTTCTGCCCTTGTGTCGGAGCTAGTGGGTGGGGTGATTGTTGTCTTGGCATAGGTTGAGGTTGGCTATATCCTTCATGTTCATACAGTCTAGGGACTCTTTGTGGTCCTAGACATGGGTTATACCTAGGAACTTCTCCGCCTTGTTTTGTCGGAGGGTACTTGTATGGTCTACAGTGGGGTGGTACAAACGGTCGTGGATGTCTATTCATTGGATAGTTTTCGGTGTTGTAGCTGATATACTTCTGCTCACTATAAGAGTACATGTTAGGTGATTGAGTTGGTTTTCTATCATAAGGGTAAGGTTGTAATAACCCAATTGCTTCTCTGGAGCAGACATGAGATGGATGATCCCCACCGCAAAGTGTGCAACTTCCTAACATAGACCATCAAGGTAGATGGGTATTCCCTGCAAGTTGGTGGATATGTATTGAAGAGACATCCTATATTTCCCTTTCATTGTAGAAATAAGGCCTTCCCTAGGTACGGAACTATGCATGTCTTCAGAAGCCAAGAGTCTCTCCCAGTTAAGTGGCATTTTTGACTGTCTAAGAACTCAGCACGTAGTGTTAACCCCTGAGTTGTGAGTGCCTGATTTGGTTGTGTAGTTGACCTTAGTTTCAAGTGATATGGTACTTTATCTATCTCTTCCTAAGTGTCTACTTGATCTTAGGTTCATAAGCCTTGTCTACAAGTCCACAATTGTCCTTTGAACTGCTCAAAATCTTGTGGAACCCCTTGCTTCCTAATCTAACCTGAGGGTCAACTTAAAAATACCCTATCTAATAATCCTGGTATTAATTTTACCGTAACCAATCGATGTTTTTGTTATACTCCCCATGAGCTTTCCAACAAACCCAAGATCACTCCGAACGGATTTCGT
Organism: Ceratopteris richardii; assembly: GCA_020310875.1. NCBI lineage: Eukaryota > Viridiplantae > Streptophyta > Polypodiopsida > Polypodiales > Pteridaceae > Ceratopteris > Ceratopteris richardii. Next base: position 34,927,224 of record CM035427.1, read on the forward strand.
ATGAGAAAGTTATGCCAGTTCAGAGTTCTGGGGGTTAAAACAGGGAAACAGGACCTCTCAGGAAATGCTTCAAAACAGGCGATACAAGATACTTATCAAGTATCGCGATACTTGGAAGCAGACAATACACGATACTTGCCTTGCCACGATACACGATATCTCAACTAGATGATACACGACACTTGACACACCGGAAAAGTCACGATACTCGATATCCAGCAAGTATCACGGAAGGACCCTCACGATATTCGATATTGCACAGGTATCGCCAAGAGGAATCCCACGATACACGATACTTGGTGGGCACGATACTCGATACTTCACAGGTATCGCGATCAAAAATCTGCGATACACGATATACGATACTCCACAAAAATTGCCACGATACTCGACACACGACAAGTATCGCGAGAGAATTCCCGACGGTACTCGATATTTGACAGGTATCGCGATTGGAATTTCACGATAGACGATATTTGACAAGTATTGCTATCTGACTTTCGCGATACGCTGTCGGAAAGTTTTCAACCTTTCCGTTGACAACCAGGAAAAATAAAAAATGATTATTGGTTAATTCTAATTTCTCATTATTACAATGTTTTTTCTTGGAACTAAACTCTTGTTAAGTATTTGCAGGATCAAGTGGATGAAGAAAACAAAAGTTCAAACTACGGTTTACCCTAAACTGCTTAAATAATGTGTGTTTAGGCCATAGAAGTATTGAATTATGGTTTAAACCCCTAGGTTTACGTTTAATCATGTGCACTTCAGTTAGGAGCATTATTTCTTGGTTAATGATAGGGTTTAACTAGGTTTTCAATTAATTTCCAAAGGGTTTCAATGGGTTTTTGAAGGGTTTCAAGTAGGTATTTTAGGGTATTAGTATATTTAAAGGGTTAGAATAGTTGTTATTCAAATACATTAATCTATACATTAAATATTTATGTATTAAAAATTAAACTATGCTATTAATAATTACTTTAATCATATGTGTGCATTTAAATACTAAGGTTCTAATTAATCAAAAGCTTAACCTAAGCTTAATTTAAATGATTTATTTAATTGAGAAATTTAGGGTAAATGGAATTAAAAAGAAAATGAAGTGGATAATTAACTAGTGGTCTATATGAGTGCTAGGAGAAAGAATGGTTTATATAAGATGTGTAACTAAAGTGATTTAAGGAGTGGTCTCAATAGTAGATGCACTTAAAGTGAGTTAAAAAGAAGCTTTAAAAGAACGGTATATATGAAAAAGGTTAAAAGAATGGTGTGAATTAAGTGTGTAATTAAAGTGGAGAAAAGTCAAATTAAAGTGTGGTGAAAGTTAGTGGATAAAAGAATGGATGAGAAATAAAATAGGAAATAAAAAGAATGGTTTACAAACGACTTGTGTATGTATTTAAATGTGTGTTGTGCTCAATATTTCCTAATGTTTTTTTTCAGGTAGCTTCTTCTTTCCTTCTGCTCGGGCATGAAAGTGCTTATTTCTCTTTCGTATGGCAGTTTTGTGTGTATCACGTCAGATATAAGAAAGAAGTTTCTTAGTTTTCCACGCAGGAGAGAGAGAGAGAGTGAGAGATCATTGAGATTGCTTCTCCTAGAGAGAGACTCTAGCTGAAGAGAGAGAATGAGATCAAGTGGGCAATCGATCTGTGTATGATGCAAAAGTTGTTTCCATGGTGGCTTTTAGTGCAGTGCACGATGGCTCCTGTAGAATATTAGAGACTATTTGGAGGCGGTGCTGTAGCATGTAGAGAGATAAGAGCACGCAATTGGTGGCTGATGGCTGCGCTCGAGATGAGGTCTTTAGCAGAGTTGCCCTCTTGGATATAAAAGTCTGCAGTCCGATGCAATCAATGAGTCAAACTAGAGAGTATCATATGCGATGTACGCAAACTCTCATAGAACCATAGCACGCTGTCATATGCTTGTATGCGCACTCGTCTGCAGACTGTAAGCGTGAGACAGATAAAGAAACACGGAGAGAATTTTAGATCGATTGCAAGTCGTAACACTGTAGTCTGTTTTATCTTCCGCATCACCCATCTGCACACGCACAGTGCGCTTCTCCATACGAATTCTATTGTCGCTCATAGCAATAAGTCTCTGCATATATGTTGCTATCGTTCCGCGGTCCACCAGGTTTTGTTCTGATATTGGTTCACGATCGAGCGTCTGGTCTTCTTCAATGCTTTTGCAATCTTCACAAACAATTCTGTGTTCTAGAGGATCTCTGAATTTCATCTAAGGCTTCTCGCAATTAGCCGTATATAGAGAGAAGATTCTCTCCCTTTCTCTCCACGGTCTGCGTGCAGCAGCGTTGCAGAGAGAGAGAGAAAGAGAGAGAGAGGGGGAACAAAAAAAAAGAAGGAATATCAGAAGAGAAGGAATGTAGAGGAGAGAAATATCTCATGCGGCAGTTTGGGAAGGGGGCATGAAGACTATCTACTTTTCTTTGTGGTGAATTTCGGTCTGCAAGGTTGATACTGTACACGGCATATACACATAGATTTTTTTTTTCTCTTGGAGGATGCCATTCTTATGACAGGCAGATGTATAGCCACTCTACTTTTTTATTTTACCCCACCAAAATTAATCATTTGAGCATTCCAACTAGAGCTATTGACAGGTAGTGCTGCACTTTTGTGTTTCGAAAGTATCAAACCATAAAGGATGGAAATTGATTTTCCAGAGAAGCTTTGAATCTCGTATTTAGAGGGGAAGCAACAGATTAAGAAGAGAAGTTGTATATTATAAGTGAGATAGCTTAAAAGTATCATCAAAGCACGGTCAAAAGATGGAGCACCTCAGCACCATATTTTATTAAAGCTCCAACTACTTGCGCTTCTCTTGGATTTTTTATACGATTACTGTGAACCCACATTGATTTACTTGAAGCTTATGGTCAATGTGAATAAATGAAAGATCTGGATGTATTTGTGTCTTCGTTTTCAACTTTACATAGGCCAACAGTGCTGAAGTATAACTTCTTTCATACATGGTCAACGGAATTTATAAAGATAAATATTTATTATGCATGAGAATGTATATATGTTTGTAAGTGAATGAATGAGCATAGGTTAATGTGTGCATTATTGTGTTCATTTGCTTAGGATTAAATGCTTGAGAACATGTTAGTATGTCTAAGATTAATGCTAGCATATGCATGAATGTATGTTAGCATGCATGAGCATGTGTATGCTTTAATGTAAGTGAAGTATGTCTTTTATGTTCTTATTGATTTTTGTAATATTACTAATTCGCTAATGTTTTTTTCAGAAACATTGAAGATTAAAAAGCAATTGAAGTGGAGTAAAGTGAAGCAAAGTGAAGAATTCATCAATTCAAATATCCAACAATCTGAATTAAATCCATAGAAGTTATCCTTGATTAAGCTTTTGTATAGGATTCTCTAGTTGTTAGCAATCTTTTAGAGAATTTATATCATTGATTTATAGCATTGTAATCATCCAATATTGTCATTAGCTTTAATTCAATGTCAATTTGCATTCTCTTTCTTGTCCATGTCATCTGAAAATCCAATTGAATCTGAAAATAATGCACCTTTAGAAGTAGAAGTTGAAGTAGAAGTAGTTAAGGATATTATTACACACGAATCGTTAATATCAGTATCTCACGATTATTGTCTTAATAGATTTATAGCATTATTTTCAATTGCATCTAATGATCCCCAAGATAACATAGATTCATTTCCACCACCCTTAATTAGGCATACACAACCTAATCATTTAGAAATCCAAGAAGACGAAATTATAAAAGAAAAATTAACTGAGGAAACTTTGATAGTACCTATACCTCAAGAAGCTATTGATAGATATAGAGCAGCCCAGCCTTACAGTTCTTAGACGTTTAAAGTGTTACAATTACCTAATCCATATTTCCTAGATTTAAGAGTAATTTAGAATTTCTTTTACCTTAGACGAAAGAAAAATATACCTAAAACACCTACGATTGTCTCATACACCCCGCGTGTGCCGAGGGATTTAAGGGCTTACTGATCCACCAGCCTTATGTCCGCAACTTCCCGACAATTTGGTGAACCTGACGTGAAGGTTCGACATGACACCGTAGGTATAAAGGTATATTTACGTTCTGTTTTGCATATGCATATATAGGCAATTTGGCGATTGAAGGAGAAGTATCGACATCCTTTGTAGCTGAAGCTGATTGTGCCTCGTCACGTCACCTTTATCCATCAACTTTTGTGAAAGACGATTGCACATGCATATACAAAAATTTTTCATAGATCACATTCATAAAGAGCCTCTTCATCAAAGGTTGATCAGGTATATTTTCTTTATTTCTGTTTTCCAAAAAGTAGGAATAGTTTTTATACTTTTATTGCAAAATAGTAGGAAAGCTTGCTTTATTTCTATTTACAAAGTAATAGGGAAAGTTTCTTTATTGCAAAATTGTAGGAAAAATTTTGTTTTGTTTGCAAAGCAATAGGAAATTCTTCTTTATTTTTTCTATTGCAAAATAGTAGGAAAGGTTTTCTTTATTTCTAAAGTAGCAGGAAAGGATTCTTTATTTCCATTTACAAAATTGTAGAAAAAGTTTCTTTATTGCCAAATCATAGGGAAATTTTCTTTTTGTTTACAAAATAGTAGGAAAATTTTCTTTTGCAAAGCAGTAGGAAAATTTTCTTTATTTTTGTTGGCAAAGGAGTAGGAATATTTTCTATATTTCTGTTTCTTTTACCACGGAGTCGTATCAGGATCAAGAAATAGACGTACTATTACAAGAGTTATATACTTATATAACATATTTATCTGTAAAGTTAGACTTATCTACTATGGCTCACCACTTTGAAGAGCAGCGCATTTGGAAGATCATAGATGCAATTAAAACGGATAGGGGGGAATTTACTGGAATAAATGTAACAGTTTATCTTAAATATTATGAACAATTGATAGAACAATATGGGTTACCTGAAGACAATAAAAAAAATACATTTATACGAATTGCTCATGGTTTCACTAGAGAGAGAATCCAATTGAGAGTAGTTCAACCAAACATGACTTGGGCGGATTTCAAGACTCGGCTTCTTACTGAATTTTCGCATGAAGATTACAGTAAGAATAATAGAGCCACATTCATGCGATGGGTAGGAACAACGAAATTAGACCAACATATTACTTAGGGGTTAACTGAGTTTGATATCAAATTTAACCAAATGCCTCAAGCAGACCGAACAGCTCTAGAACCAGATAAATTAAGAAATTTTCTAAACATGCTAGATCCATCTCTTAGACGTGAGCTAGAACCAATGCTTGAGGATGGAGCAACTGCGAGTGGGCTTACTGGAAATTGGGATAACATTCGAGCAGCTGTCCATAGGTTAGCCCAAAGACAAGAGCGAAATCAGATGCAAAATCCAAGAATATATGAAAGAGATATGCCAGGAAAGATAGATAATGACCCCACTTCTCATAACCCTAAAAAGGATGACTCTGAACTTACAGTGTTAAAAACATCAGTAGAATCACTTGTCAAACATGTGGAGACTTTGGCGACTGAAATAGCTACTATAAAGAGTATGCAAGAGCTTAAATTGAGAGATCAGGAGAAACCAAAAGAATTAGAACAAAATCCTAGGAATCAGATGCCAGTTAGAAGACTATTTAACCAAGCACACAGATGTCTCTGGTGTGATGATTTAGAGCATCCACACTGGACATGCAACTTATTTAAAGAGGCCAAGGATAGGAATTGGGTCACAGAAGTAGATCGAAAGATCTGTGATTTTGTAACAAAAAGGCCTTTGGCATCAAACTATGGAAAAGGGGGTATGAAAACCTTCTTTGAAGCCTCCACAAGCCAAAATACTTATGCTTGTCGGCTGGATAGTGATGATTCTAATTGTGATTTCTGGAATCAAGTTTATGATACTGCTAGTCGAGGAAAGTTATCAGTTGAGAACTTATATGCTACGAGCTTAGATATTAGATCAAAGACATGTTGGAATGAGCCAGTAGATATGTTCTCAGTATATGCTCATGAAATTAATGTAGACAAGAAAAGAAAACGGGATGAAGAGGGAGAGTCTAAACGAACAACTAGGGCTAGAAAAGAGGGCGAACCTACTGAGACAATTAATGAACCACCTAGGATGGAGTCTAATCATGAACCAAAACAACAGGAACAAGAAAAGAAACCTCAAAATAAGGGTAAAGGAAAGAAAGTAGGAGAAAATTTAGAAAAGAAAACTAGAAGTGAAGATAGAAGTCAGGATAATTTTAATGAATCGCAACCTATACGAGAAGAGGGTAGTAAGGAAGAAAAACCGAAAAAGAAACCTCCGACTTTCCGATTGATCTCGCAAATCGAGAAGCAAATAGATATTCGGAAAGTTATGGATGAAAAAATCATGAAGGCAGAAGTAACCATGACCTTAGAGGAATGGTTAGCATTTTCAAGAACAGATGTGAAGGAAGATTTCATGAGTATCATTAAAAGAAGAAGAGAACCTATAGAGTATAGAACGGAAGATATAGAAATGGAGGAAAGGAAAGAACAGGATGAATCAAAAGTGAGTGTTGTGCAAATTAATGAATCTGAATATGGAGAATCTGCTGATCGTAGAAATTATTTGGGTCATGTGATTGGACATTTAGAAAAAGGAAAGGATGACCCAAATAGCCATTACACTCAAAAACATTGGGCTCGTGGTACCACTGAAACTATGGTTAAGATAGGTAATAATAATAAACCGCAAGTAGCATTAAAAGATTCAGGACCAGAAATCAATGTAGTCTCGAGGGAGATTTATAACGAAGGAAAATGGCCTATTGATCGGGACCATGGATGGAAAATGAAGGCAGCCAACAATGCTTCTGGCTATTTACTAGGAGCTTGTGCTAATGTTCCTATTACAATTGGAGATGTAAAAGAGGAACATAATTTCTTCGTTCATGATGAGTGCTCGTACCCAATTATTTTGGGGCAGCCGTTCATTTGTGAACAAAGAATGGAGACAAAAGTATTGGACGATGGAAGCGCTTTCGCAAGAATTTGTTCTCGTGATGGCCTTAAATCGGTTCAATTCATGACGCTTTGTATAAACCATCCTCGTAATCGTAGGTCTTTATGAAAAACACCTTTAAGACACTTAGATCAGGATTTCGAATAAATGCCACTGTTGAGCGAGATGACAGTGGACTTTGGTTCGAAATCTCGCGAAATCTTGTACAGAATTTAGATAAAATGACTGTTTATTTTCCGTCTGCTACTTTAAATAGTTTTCATTTTAAACAAATTCCAAGAAAACTTAGAAAAAAATACGAAAAACATTTGAAAACCAAAGGAGATCTATTAATGGATGAAAGTATTGAACATATTATTGAAACTACACATTGCTTTTCAACATTAGAAGAATTAGAACTTTGTTTTCAAAGTAAGTCTAATTCCCATATTCTTCTCTTCACTTGATATGTATGCATTAATTCAGGAATATGCCTCTAGTATTGATCATGAGTATGATGCCTTAGTGGAGACCAAATACAAAACTGTTAGTAAGAAGGTTAAACCCGTAGCTCAACCACTACCAAAATTCAGTAATGATATTATAAAGAATGTAAATCATGAGCCAATCCTCAGAAATCCGACAAATATTGGCCATGTATTTACTAAAGAATCCTTAAATCAAATTAAATTAGATGCTAGTGGTTTCCTTCTTCCAGCAGAAAAAGAGTATTTTCTAAAGATTATTGAGCAACATGGAAGAGCATTTTCTCTTGAGTCTTCTGAGATAGGATGTGCAGATCCTAGGATAGTTTCACCGATGATAATTTTCACTATTCCCCATATTCCTTGGAATTTGCGCCCTATTCCAGTACCTAAAGCTCATCTTCCAGAGTTGATTAGATTACTTAAAGAAAAGATTCACATGCATATTTTAGAATCCTCTTCAGCTCCCTATTCAAACCGTTGGTTTACTGTGCCCAAGAAGAGTGGAAAACTTTGGTTTATCCAAGATCTTCAACCAGTTAATAAAGTGACCATTAGAAATGTGGGTACAGGTCCAATTGTGGATGAATTTGCGGAAGCATTTTCAGGCAATTCGATTTATTCAATGGGTGATCTCTACTCTGGGTATGATCAATTTCAATTGGCATTAGAGAGTAGAGGCATAACTACCATGAAAACACCTTTGGGATTAGTTAGGATGTGTACGTTACCTCAAGGTGCGACCAATTCAGTAGCACACATGATGAGTGCAATGAATTTGGTTTTGCACGATTTCATTCCTCACATTACTATGCCCTTTATAGATGACATTCCCATTAAGGCTTGCTTGGAAGAAGAGAAAGATAGCACTCTGGATGAAGATGGTTGTCGTAGATTTGTTAAGGCTCATATCCTTGATTGCAAAAAAATCTTTGAGCGATTTATTCAAGTTGGCTTAACATTATCTATAGAAAAATCTACTTTTGGTGTTAATGAGGTCCTCATTGTAGGTCATCTTTGTGGCCATTATGGACGGAAGCCATACCCTCAGAAAATTGATGCCATTAGTAAGATTTCTGAGATATGTCAAAATGTGAGTGAAGTTCGACGATTCTTAGGAGCCTGTATCTTCTATGTCATATGGATACCCCATTTTGCACATGTAGTTGACTGTCTTTATGATTTATTAAGGAAGAAAAGAAAATTTTTATGGACAGAAAAACATACTCAAGCAATGCGTAGATTAAAGAAGTTATTACAAGAAGCTCCAATCCTTAAACGAGTAGATGATACGAATAATAAGCCTATTATTTTGACTGTTGACACTAGCCCTATTGGGATAGGCTGGGTCATAAGTCAGGACGATGAAGAGGGTAGAAGATATGCTGTGAGATTTGGAGCTAAAATTTTGCATAACACTCAAAGACATTACCCGCAAATTAAAAGAGAACTTTGGGGTTTAGTCACAGCTCTAAAGTCTGATAAAGAATATTTCATAGGAGCAAATGTGATTGTGGAGACAGATTGTTTACCGCTAATTGGAATGATCACAAACTGTTCTTCACCAGATATTGCAATGCTTCGCTGGATTTCTTATATCAAATTTATAAATCCAGTTTTAATCCATATTTCAGGAAAATCTAACTCTGTTGCTGATATGCTCTCAAGAGCTAGGTATGATGAGAATGATGAAGCCAAAGTAGATACTAATATGATAAATTATGATTCCCAAGTTTATGTATATGAAAAATTTAATTCAGATGAATACGAAGGAGAGTGGCTAGAGATTGGAAAGTATCTTAGTACTTTAGTTAGATCACCTTCATGGTCTTCAAATAGATTTAGAAATATTAGAAAAAGAGCATTTAACTTTTTCTTAAAAGATGGGTTAATTTGGAGACATGCAAGGGAAAAGATCGAAATGCCACAAAGAGTACTAGGTACTAAGAATCTTCAGATGCAAGTCATGAAGAGCATGCATGATACTTTATGGGCCGGGCATAAAGGTTTTGTTCCCACTTATGAAAAAATTAGAGAGTGTTACTGGTGGCTAGGTATTTATATTAATGTAAAGAAATATGTGGATTCTTGCGATGTATGTCAAGTTTATTCATTGGTGAAGCATAGGGATCCACTGCATCCTACGTATCCACCATGCATATACTATAAGTGGGTAGTAGACTTAGTAACCATGCCCAAAGGTATCGATAGAATGAGATACATAGTTCTTGCTTGAGAAGATCTTACTAATCATGTGGATGGCCGAGCTCTAAGATAAAAAACTACTTTCAATGTATGCAAATTTCTTCTTGAAGATGTGATTTCAAGATTTGGGTATATTGAAATGATAGTAGCTGATAGGGGAGAATTAGATGCACAAGAAGCTAGAGAATTCTTTTCTAGGCATGGAATCCGTTTAGCTCTTACGACTGCATATAACCCTGAGGCTAACGGAAAAATTGAAAGAGGGCATTCTCCTATCATAAAAGCGATTTCTAAAGCTTGCAAAGGAGAACTGAAAAATTGGCCAAAATTTTTGCCATTTGCTTTGTGGGCTGACAGAATGACCTGCACTATAACGATAGGGTTTATGCCGGCAGAACTCATGTACTGCCAAAAACCAATTTTTCCAGTGAATACTCAAATTCTTACTTGAACTACGCTTCCTTGGAAAGATAATTTATCTACTGAAGACTTATTAGCTTTAAGGATTCAGAAACTAGAGCAAGGGAATGAGAGATTGGAAGACGCTGTAGCTAAATTAAAAAATTCTTGACTTAAAAATAAAAAATATTTTGATAAATCACATAGGTTAAGGCCAAACCCAATAAAAATTAATGATTGGGTATTGATATAATGATAGCACATTCGATACACAGTATGATGCTCGTAAAAAATTAAAAAAGCGATGGTTTGGACCTTATGTGGTGGTCAAAATCTATGAAAATGGAACGTATGCCTTAAGAGAGTTAGATGGAACTCCACTTAAAAATTTAATTGCAGGTAAAAGAGTTAAAATATTTAAACAAAGAAATGAAGAATTTTATGATTTATTATCTGATGAAGAAAATGATGAATGAATGTTTTAATCAAAATAATGTTTAAATTTTCTTTTATATGTATGAAAATAAAATTTTATTTAAACTAATTTTCTTGTGAGTTACATGTTCTTGCTTGATAGCAGGAGTTGAAGATGTTTTTTTTTTTTTAAAACCAATAAATTAAAGACTGATTTGTGATAAAGATAAAGCGCAGGAGATTGAAGATAGTACATGCAGTTTAAAAATTCCGGCAATCAAAGCGATATTTGGATGAAAGGCGATGCTAAAGATGGAATCAATATAGATCAGGTGAAACAGTTCTAACCCTGATTAATGTTTTAAGTTTTGTTTTTCCTTGCATTATCATAATTAGATATGTACATTCTTCAGATAGGTTAAGAAACTTCTTAAAATTATGAAAAGTAGAATTTACACTAAAATAGGGATGTGCTTGAAGAGAAGATAGGGCTTAGAGACCTATGGCTGTCATATGAATAGTTGAAGGAACCCTTAACTTGCAACTCCTAGTAGAAGTAGACTTGTTTTATATAGGTAAGCTTCCTTAAATCTGACCCATTTAGCAAAAGAGATCCTAGTTCCTGCTTTAGCTTACCTCTAGATCCTTTGCTCTGATTAGGGGTTAAGCCTTTCCCCTTTATAAAAAAAAAAGTTGCGAAGAAAAATTGAAAGCAATACATTAATGGTTGCTGCATATGAAAAAAAAAAAAAAAAGATGAAAGAAAAAATCAAATGAATCAGTTGTGGTCTTGAAATCACTTCTGAATTGAAAAGCGGGCTATATAAGGCGGATGTATGCTAGAGGGGAGTTAGTTTTTTGTATCTTAATGGCAAATGGATAGGAGATGAGGATAGAAGGCCTATATAACATATGCTTTACTTATGAACAGAGTTAATAGAAGAGTTAGTACGAACACTATTTGAATGACTTCTATAGTTTCTTTCTAAAACCTGTTTCCAATTCATGCATAGAACGAAAAGGTTGAAATTCAAGTTTACATAATTTTATAAGTTTTCTTTGCTATCAGAAGATGTACTAATGATAGAAGCATTTTTTTTATAGACTATTTGCATTTAAGTCATGAATAATTTTCAAAAGAATTTGATATTGCCTTCTATGATCTGCAGGTTTGGCCCATCAAGGACGATGTGCAGGTTTGGTCGGGGCGAATGTCGGAAAGTTTTCAACCTTTCTGTTGACAACCAGGAAAAATAAAAAATGATTATTGGTTAATTCTAATTTCTCATTATTACAATGTTTTTTCTTGGAACTAAACTCTTGTTAAGTATTTGCAGGATCAAGTGGATGAAGAAAACAAAAGTTCAAACTACGGTTTACCCTAAACTGCTTAAATAATGTGTGTTTAGGCCATAGAAGTATTGAATTATGGTTTAAACCCCTAGGTTTACGTTTAATCATGTGCACTTAAGTTAGGAGCATTATTTCCTGGTTAATGATAGGGTTTAACTAGGTTTTCAATTGATTTCCAAAGGGTTTCAATGGGTTTTTGAAGGGTTTCAAGTAGGTATTTTAGGGTATTAGTATATTTAAAGGGTTAGAATAGTTGTTATTCAAATACATTAATCTATACATTAAATATTTATGTATTAAAAATTAAACTATGCTATTAATAATTACTTTAATCATATGTGTGCATTTAAATACTAAGGTTCTAATTAATCAAAAGCTTAACCTAAGCTTAATTTAAATGATTTATTTAATTGAGAAATTTAGGGTAAATGGAATTAAAAAGAAAATGAAGTGGATAATTAACTAGTGGTCTATATGAGTGCTATGAGAAAGAATGGTTTATATAAGATGTGTAACTAAAGTGATTTAAGGAGTGGTCTCAGTAGTAGATGCACTTAAAATGAGTTAAAAAGAAGCTTTAAAAGAACGGTATATATGAAAAAGGTTAAAAGAATGGTGTGAATTAAGTGTGTAATTAAAGTGGAGAAAAGTCAAATTAAAGTGTGGTGAAAGTTAGTGGATAAAAGAATGGATGAGAAATAAAATAGGAAATAAAAAGAATGGTTTACAAACGACTTGTGTATGTATTTAAATGTGTGTTGTGCTCAATATTTCCTAATGTTTGTTTTCAGGTAGCTTCTTCTTTCCTTCTGCTCGGGCATGAAAGTGCTTATTTCTCTTTCGTATGGCAGTTTTGTGTGTATCACGTCAGATATAAGAAAGAAGTTTCTTAGTTTTCCACGCAGGAGAGAGAGAGAGAGAGTGAGAGATCATTGAGATTGCTTCTCCTAGAGAGAGACTCTAGCTGAAGAGAGAGAATGAGATCAAGTGGGCAATCGATCTGTGTATGATGCAAAAGTTGTTTCCATGGTGGCTTTTAGTGCAGTGCACGATGGCTCCTGCAGAATATTAGAGACTATTTGGAGGCGGTGCTGTAGCATGTAGAGAGATAAGAGCACGCAATTGGTGGCTGATGGCTGCGCTCGAGATGAGGTCTTTAGCAGAGTTGCCCTCTTGGATATAAAAGTCTGCAGTCCGATGCGATCAATGAGTCAAACTAGAGAGTATCATATGCGATGTACGCAAACTCTCATAGAACCATAGCACGCTGTCATATGCTTGTATCCGCACTCGTCTGCAGACTGTAAGCGTGAGACAGATAAAGAAACACGTAGAATTTTAGATCGATTGCAAGTCGTAACACTGTAGTCTGTTTTATCTTCCGCATCACCCATCTGCACACGCACAGTGCACTTCTCCATACGAATTCTAATGTCGCTCATAGCAATAAGTCTCTGCATATATGTTGCTATCGTTCCGCGGTCCACCAGGTTTTGTTCTGATATTGGTTCACGATCGAGCGTCTGGTCTTCTTCAATGCTTTCGCAATCTTCACAAACAATTCTGTGTTCTAGAGGATCTCTGAATTTCATCTAAGGCTTCTCGCAATTAGCCGTATATAGAGAGAAGATTCTCTCCCTTTCTCTCCACGGTCTGCGCGCAGCAGCGTCGCAGAGAGAGAGAGAAAGAGAGAGAGAGGGGGAACAAAAAAAAAGAAGGAATATCAGAAGAGAAGGAATGTAGAGGAGAGAAATATCTCATGCTGTAGTTTGGGAAGGGGGCATGAAGACTATCTACTTTTCTTTGTGGTGAATTTCGGTCTGCAAGGCTGATACTGTACACGGCATATACACATAGATTTTTTTTTTCTCTTGGAGGATGCCATTCTTATGACAGGTAGATGTATAGCCACTCTACTTTTTTATTTTACCCCACGGAAAATAATCATTTGAGCATTCCAACTAGAGCTATTGACAGGCAGTGCTGCACTTTTGTGTTTCGAAAGTATCAAACCATAAAGGATGGAAATTGATTTTCCAAAGAAGCTTTGAATCTCGTATTTAGAGGGGAAGCAACAGATTAAGAAGAGAAGTTGTATATTATAAGTGAGATAGCTTAAAAGTATCATCAAAGCACGGTCAAAAGATGGAGCACCTCAGCACCATATTTTATTAAAGCTCCAACTACTTGCGCTTCTCTTGGATTTTTTATACGATTACTGTGAACCCACATTGATTTACTTGAAGCTTATGGTCAATGTGAATAAATGAAAGATCTGGATGTATTTGTGTCTTCGTTTTCAACTTTACATAGGCCAACAGTGCTGAAGTATAACTTCTTTCATACATGGTCAACGGAATTTATAAAGATAAATATTTATTATGCATGAGAATGTATATATGTTTGTAAGTGAATGAATGAGCATAGGTTAATGTGTGCATTATTGTGTTCATTTGCTTAGGATTAAATGCTTGAGAACATGTTAGTATGTCTAAGATTAATGCTAGCATATGCATGAATGTATGTTAGCATGCATGAGCATGTGTATGCTTTAATGTAAGTGAAGTATGTCTTTTATGTTCTTATTGATTTTTGTAATATTACTAATTCGCTAATGTTTTTTTCAGAAACATTGAAGATTAAAAAGCAATTGAAGTGGAGTAAAGTGAAGCAAAGTGAAGAATTCATCAATTCAAATATCCAACAATCTGAATTAAATCCATAGAAGTTATCCTTGATTAAGCTTTTGTATAGGATTCTCTAGTTGTTAGCAATCTTTTAGAGAATTTATATCATTGATTTATAGCATTGTAATCATCCAATATTGTCATTAGCTTTAATTCAATGTCAATTTGCATTCTCTTTCTTGTCCATGTCATCTGAAAATCCAATTGAATCTGAAAATAATGCACCTTTAGAAGTAGAAGTTGAAGTAGAAGTAGTTAAGGATATTATTACACACGAATCGTTAATATCAGTATCTCACGATTATTGTCTTAATAGATTTATAGCATTATTTTCAATTGCATCTAATGATCCCCAAGATAACATAGATTCATTTCCACCACCCTTAATTAGGCATACACAACCTAATCATTTAGAAATCCAAGAAGACGAAATTATAAAAGAAAAATTAACTGAGGAAACTTTGATAGTACCTATACCTCAAGAAGCTATTGATAGATATAGAGCAGCCCAGCCTTACAGTTCTTAGACGTTTAAAGTGTTACAATTACCTAATCCATATTTCCTAGATTTAAGAGTAATTTAGAATTTCTTTTACCTTAGACAAAAGAAAAATATACCTAAAACACCTACGATTGTCTCATACACCCCGCGTGTGCCGAGGGATTTAAGGGCTTACTGATCCACCAGCCTTATGTCCGCAACTTCCCGACAATTTGGTGAACCTGACGTGAAGGTTCGACATGACACCGTAGGTATAAAGGTATATTTACGTTCTGTTTTGCATATGCATATATAGGCAATTTGGCGATTGAAGGAGAAGTATCGACATCCTTTGTAGCTGAAGCTGATTGTGCCTCGTCACGTCACCTTTATCCATCAACTTTTGTGAAAGACGATTGCACATGCATATACAAAAATTTTTCATAGATCACATTCATAAAGAGCCTCTTCATCAAAGGTTGATCAGGTATATTTTCTTTATTTCTGTTTTCCAAAAAGTAGGAATAGTTTTTATACTTTTATTGCAAAATAGTAGGAAAGCTTGCTTTATTTCTATTTACAAAGTAATAGGGAAAGTTTCTTTATTGCAAAATTGTAGGAAAAATTTTGTTTTGTTTGCAAAGCAATAGGAAATTCTTCTTTATTTTTTCTATTGCAAAATAGTAGGAAAGGTTTTCTTTATTTCTAAAGTAGCAGGAAAGGATTCTTTATTTCCATTTACAAAATTGTAGAAAAAGTTTCTTTATTGCCAAATCATAGGGAAATTTTCTTTTTGTTTACAAAATAGTAGGAAAATTTTCTTTTGCAAAGCAGTAGGAAAATTTTCTTTATTTTTGTTGGCAAAGGAGTAGGAATATTTTCTATATTTCTGTTTCTTTTACCACGGAGTCGTATCAGGATCAAGAAATAGACGTACTATTACAAGAGTTATATACTTATATAACATATTTATCTGTAAAGTTAGACTTATCTACTATGGCTCACCACTTTGAAGAGCAGCGCATTTGGAAGATCATAGATGCAATTAAAACGGATAGGGGGGAATTTACTGGAATAAATGTAACAGTTTATCTTAAATATTATGAACAATTGATAGAACAATATGGGTTACCTGAAGACAATAAAAAAAATACATTTATACGAATTGCTCATGGTTTCACTAGAGAGAGAATCCAATTGAGAGTAGTTCAACCAAACATGACTTGGGCGGATTTCAAGACTCGGCTTCTTACTGAATTTTCGCATGAAGATTACAGTAAGAATAATAGAGCCACATTCATGCGATGGGTAGGAACAACGAAATTAGACCAACATATTACTTAGGGGTTAACTGAGTTTGATATCAAATTTAACCAAATGCCTCAAGCAGACCGAACAGCTCTAGAACCAGATAAATTAAGAAATTTTCTAAACATGCTAGATCCATCTCTTAGACGTGAGCTAGAACCAATGCTTGAGGATGGAGCAACTGCGAGTGGGCTTACTGGAAATTGGGATAACATTCGAGCAGCTGTCCATAGGTTAGCCCAAAGACAAGAGAAAAATCAGATGCAAAATCCAAGAATATATGAAAGAGATATGCCAGGAAAGATAGATAATGACCCCACTTCTCATAACCCTAAAAAGGATGACTCTGAACTTACAGTGTTAAAAACATCAGTAGAATCACTTGTCAAACATGTGGAGACTTTGGCGACTGAAATAGCTACTATAAAGAGTATGCAAGAGCTTAAATTGAGAGATCAGGAGAAACCAAAAGAATTAGAACAAAATCCTAGGAATCAGATGCCAGTTAGAAGACTATTTAACCAAGCACACAGATGTCTCTGGTGTGATGATTTAGAGCATCCACACTGGACATGCAACTTATTTAAAGAGGCCAAGGATAGGAATTGGGTCACAGAAGTAGATCGAAAGATCTGTGATTTTGTAACAAAAAGGCCTTTGGCATCAAACTATGGAAAAGGGGGTATGAAAACCTTCTTTGAAGCCTCCACAAGCCAAAATACTTATGCTTGTCGGCTGGATAGTGATGATTCTAATTGTGATTTCTGGAATCAAGTTTATGATACTGCTAGTCGAGGAAAGTTATCAGTTGAGAACTTATATGCTACGAGCTTAGATATTAGATCAAAGACATGTTGGAATGAGCCAGTAGATATGTTCTCAGTATATGCTCATGAAATTAATGTAGACAAGAAAAGAAAACGGGATGAAGAGGGAGAGTCTAAACGAACAACTAGGGCTAGAAAAGAGGGCGAACCTACTGAGACAATTAATGAACCACCTAGGATGGAGTCTAATCATGAACCAAAACAACAGGAACAAGAAAAGAAACCTCAAAATAAGGGTAAAGGAAAGAAAGTAGGAGAAAATTTAGAAAAGAAAACTAGAAGTGAAGATAGAAGTCAGGATAATTTTAATGAATCGCAACCTATACGAGAAGAGGGTAGTAAGGAAGAAAAACCGAAAAAGAAACCTCCGACTTTCCGATTGATCTCGCAAATCGAGAAGCAAATAGATATTCGGAAAGTTATGGATGAAAAAATCATGAAGGCAGAAGTAACCATGACCTTAGAGGAATGGTTAGCATTTTCAAGAACAGATGTGAAGGAAGATTTCATGAGTATCATTAAAAGAAGAAGAGAACCTATAGAGTATAGAACGGAAGATATAGAAATGGAGGAAAGGAAAGAACAGGATGAATCAAAAGTGAGTGTTGTGCAAATTAATGAATCTGAATATGGAGAATCTGCTGATCGTAGAAATTATTTGGGTCATGTGATTGGACATTTAGAAAAAGGAAAGGATGACCCAAATAGCCATTACACTCAAAAACATTGGGCTCGTGGTACCACTGAAACTATGGTTAAGATAGGTAATAATAATAAACCGCAAGTAGCATTAAAAGATTCAGGACCAGAAATCAATGTAGTCTCGAGGGAGATTTATAACGAAGGAAAATGGCCTATTGATCGGGACCATGGATGGAAAATGAAGGCAGCCAACAATGCTTCTGGCTATTTACTAGGAGCTTGTGCTAATGTTCCTATTACAATTGGAGATGTAAAAGAGGAACATAATTTCTTCGTTCATGATGAGTGCTCGTACCCAATTATTTTGGGGCAGCCGTTCATTTGTGAACAAAGAATGGAGACAAAAGTATTGGACGATGGAAGCGCTTTCGCAAGAATTTGTTCTCGTGATGGCCTTAAATCGGTTCAATTCATGACGCTTTGTATAAACCATCCTCGTAATCGTAGGTCTTTATGAAAAACACCTTTAAGACACTTAGATCAGGATTTCGAATAAATGCCACTGTTGAGCGAGATGACAGTGGACTTTGGTTCGAAATCTCGCGAAATCTTGTACAGAATTTAGATAAAATGACTGTTTATTTTCCGTCTGCTACTTTAAATAGTTTTCATTTTAAACAAATTCCAAGAAAACTTAGAAAAAAATACGAAAAACATTTGAAAACCAAAGGAGATCTATTAATGGATGAAAGTATTGAACATATTATTGAAACTACACATTGCTTTTCAACATTAGAAGAATTAGAACTTTGTTTTCAAAGTAAGTCTAATTCCCATATTCTTCTCTTCACTTGATATGTATGCATTAATTCAGGACTAATCTTAGCAAAAGAGATGTTGTATGTGTCAAAAGCTCTATGTCGCAGGAGAGCTCAATCATGGAAGAACAGGCTCAAAGACAAGCGGACTCCTCCTCTGGGGCAAGGACTAATGCCGCCACTACAACTCAACCAACAAAGCAAGCACAACCGAACAGAACAACTGCTATATCAAATAGATAGCAAGATTTCCAAAGGAAATTAGTACCGAGCATGAAGCAGATCTGGGTACGAAAAGGAGAGCAACCATCGGCCTTAACCCCACAATTCCCCTCTAGGGACTCCCACCAGGCCAGAAGACGAATGCAGAAGCTACGACAAACTCAACCGCAAGATATTCAACAAGTTTGGGTGCCTAAGAAATTCGCTGCGACTCAACAAGGGCGATTACAGATGTGGGTACCTAAGAAGCTCTTACATCCACAACAACCTATGTTCTCCCACATGCGAAAGGTCTCAACAAAGAAGCCAAAAACAGAAAAGGGTAAGAACCACGTACAGAGACCAAAAGAAGATCAAATCAGCTCTTCAACAATAGTAGGAAGTGCAAAAAGGATATGGGTTTGGAAGCCAAAAGTACAAGTAGCCTCCACTGAACCAAAGTGCCAACCACAATGGATACCACAGTTCAGAAAGCATCCAAAGAGGAAGACGCATGAAGTAATCTCTACAGTGCCAAATGTTGTTCTAAAATGGACCCCAATAAGGAGGATTACATCATTTCGAGATCCAATGGCTACCTCCACCAAAGCCGGCATCAACAACTACAAGTAACATCAAAAGCCTCGACGAGCGACAACCATGTGCTTCTTGCACAACCCTGTCTTTTGCACCATTCAGGGCATGCACTTCCAAAGTATGCATTGATATAGGGCCCTATTACATGGCCGTGCATAGACACATTTGAGAATCCTAGGCACAAGAGCACATGGACACATGTCAACTAGTTTTACTGATACTAACGTCTATCTTCTTGTTTTGTGACATTGTTCCTCAAAAAAAAAAAAAAAAAAAAAGAAAGAAAGAAAGAAGAAAAGAGAGAGAGCTTGTTCCCATGTTTGGCTTATGAAACATGAATGAGTCATGCTTAGTTGAAGGTGGAATTGTTGATTACTAGGCATTTATCAATTTGGATAGAAGTGTGTCTCGGCTAGCAGATGATATTATTGCTGCCTTATCTGGTAGATGGCAAGCACTTGGCATGAACATGGCATCTACAACTATGATTTTCTCTTACCATGGTAGGAATGAAGAGCTTGAAGGTCTGCAACTTGAGTGATGCTTAACTACTTCATGTACGAGAGCATCCAAGGAGATATCTGCAAAGGGTACTTCTGGAGGAGAAGACTCCTGCGTATGGTGAGCTAAAGAGAATATGTGAAACTAAGCTTGGTGTAGTTACCCAATGTTGTTTGCCAAGGAATATAAAGAAATTCAATTCTCATTATTTGGCAAATGTTGCTTTGAAAAGAGGAGAGAGGATCAACCACTCAAAAGATCTCATCAGTGGACCATCAACATGGACATTCATCAACAATGTTCCATCCCAAAGGCCGAGTGTACAACACGAAGAGATGAACATCGATCGACCTTCTCCATGGTAAGTATCTTTAATCTGGAAACACCATAACCATGATAGCTTAGGAAACCTCTTCGTCGGCATACCTTTGAGCACTTAGCTCAAGACCCCAATTTTTGCACCATACTTCTTCCGATGCATTTTCCACGTAAGCATGAATTGGGCTACATTACAAGGCCATGCACAAGGCACATATTTTCCTCAACCCATGCACGAACACACTTACCCATCATCCGTTATGGGTTATGAGTACTTGGCATGACTACTATGACCATCAATTTTGGAAGATCTAGAGGACATCAACGGAGACTCACAACGACACAATCGTGCTGGCATTTAACGACGAAGCACATACCAAAGGACTACAAATTGAAAAGACTCATAGTGATAAATGAAGAACCCGACAACCAACCCTGCTACATTTGGACGAGTGACGGCTCCAGTTCCTACCGAATGGACACTACCTCTCGAAGCACTACCTGGAACAACCATTACAACAAGGCTCTGTCAGGGATGATAGACTCGGGGGGGGGGGAGTGTTGGAACTCAAGGTCAAGCATAAAACATGGAAGCACATCAAAGAAGTGGACATAGAAGAAGAGAGAGCAAGTAGGGAGCTCCAAGAAGTGTATGTCAAATTTTCAAAAGAATCCCCTACAAAAATAGTGATTTTCATCACTAAAAACCATTGTAAATGCCATTTTCTATTTTTTAACTCCATTTTGTTCAAGCCGAGGAGTCCTTGAGCTTGAAGAGTATTAGAACTATCATCCTACCAATTTTCATAATTTTTAGACTTCGTTTGAGCCCTCAAATAAGCCTTGGAACCTAATTTTAACTAGGCCGGACACTAGGTTTGGACAGGGCCAAAACTAGTCAAAAAACTATAAAAAGAGCTAGAAAGCTCATTTTTGGGGTTAGCTTGTTAGAGAATAGAGTTTTTGTATGAGAACTCTTTTGCAATTGAAGCTTTCCATTGTTCCTCTCTTGATCTTACCTTGTGCGCGTGTGTGTGTATGTGTATGCATGTTCGTGTGCTTTCAGTCATGCACTTGTGCCGTCACGTGCTCGTGGTCTTCATACCGGTCCTCACGTCTCCGTGGATTGACAAGTAAAGGAGGTGGTGCTTACGCTTGAGCTACAATAGGTTTCTTGCATGAAAAGTCTTATCCTATTCTATTGAAGAGTAAGTGATAGTGGGGTGGACATTGAATTTTTCCACTATTTTGGAATGTTTAGAGTTTATTGGATTTCTACCTTACTGAAACCTTTCTTTGTGATAGGGGACCCTCCCAAATCTCTAGTATATCATTGGCCATCTTCTTTAGTTCTAGTCCTTTACGTGTCAGTTCTACCTGTCCTAGAACAATTTTTCCTCAAATCCTTTGATGGGGTTGTAAGGATCACTTGAGGCTCGGGTGGTGGGCTTGCTCTAGATGCCCTATGTCATTTTAAAATGGAAAAAGGAAAAGAAATTCTATGTACATATATACAATGTGATGGGGTGCTCGTTATTGGCAGTCAAGGAAGACTAACACGTGGCGGTAGCCAAGGAAGCAGCCCAGGTGGACTTACATGCCAAAGAATTGTGAGGGAAGGGAGCCAAAGCAAAGGTAGAGAGAAGGCCCAAGACGATCGAGTAGACAAAGTAGTCAAAGAAGATCTGACGAGTAGGCCCAACTAAAAATTCTAGAATTTATTTTCCAAGTATAGTGATTTTTATCACTACATTACATTGTAAATATCATTTTTGATAATTCTAGCTCCATTTCATTCAAGCCAAGGAGTCTTGAAGCTTCAGGAGTGCTAGAGGTACCTACATACCAAATTTTGTAATTTTTATAATTTGTTTGAGCCCTCAAATGAGCCTAGGAACCTAATTTTTAACTGGGCCAAACACTAGGTTTTAACAAGGTGAGAGCTAGTAAAAAAACTATAAAAAGAGCTAGAAGCTCATTTGAGAGGTTAGCTTGTTGGAGAAAGAGGCATTTATAGAACGTTGTAAACTCATATTTGGGATAATTAAATATTCCATTGTTCCCTCTCTTAGTCTTACCTTCTCTGTGCATGTGTGCATATGTGTGTGCATGTTAGTGTGCTCCTCACTGTCACTCTAGCACAATGGTGAGTACCAACGTGAGAAGATCCACCTCATAATTGTCAATCCGTGGAGACGTGAGGACTAGTATGAAGACTATGAGCAAGTGAAGGCACAAGTGCGTGAGTGAGAAGCACAAAGCATGCACACACATACACACACACGCGCACACAAGGCAAGAACAAGGAGAGGAACAATGGAGTTCTTTGCATTAGTCAAAAAGTCTCTTACATCAGCCCAATTCACAAAACAATCCCCCTCAAAATGAGCTCTCTAGCTCTTTTTATAGTTTTCTAACTAGCTTTGGTCTTGTCCAGACCTAGTGTCCGGCCTAGCTAAAAATTAGGTTCTAGAGTCTATTTGAGGGCTCAAACAGAGTCTAAAAATTATGAAAATTGATATGTCGCTAGTTCTAATACTCCTCAAGCTCGAGGACTCCTCGGTTTGCACAAAATGGAGTCTATTCTACCAAAAACGGGATTTACAATGTTTGTGTAGTGATTAAAATCACTTGAGTTGTAAATAATCCATGGGAAAAAATGATTTGGCCTTGTTGCCGTGTTGTGCATGACTCCTCTGTTGCTCTGTTGCTTTGTATGCCAACACGCCCCCCTACCTAGCGTCTGTCGCCCCTG
This sequence comes from Ceratopteris richardii, assembly GCA_020310875.1. Taxonomy (NCBI): domain Eukaryota; kingdom Viridiplantae; phylum Streptophyta; class Polypodiopsida; order Polypodiales; family Pteridaceae; genus Ceratopteris; species Ceratopteris richardii. The sequence continues at coordinate 34,950,200 of CM035427.1, forward strand.
ACAGACCTTTCTTCTCTTGGGTGGTCGATATAGTATTGGATGACATTGGTGGCCAGTTCATGTTCTCCTATCCTTAAGCCTCTTGCTAGATCAGCTTCCAATGCATCCCAATTTATTGCACCAGGGGTCTCTGGTTGCGGGGTGGTGTAGTACTCAGAGTACATTGCTTGTTCACAAGCAAAAAGTTGGAGCAGATGTGTTGGCTTCGATGCGAAGATCTCCGAGTGATACTCCCAGAACCCTGATCTGAACATTTCTTCGAAGGTCTGTTTGTAACATGCAGGGAGATATTTGATGCGTGCATGCCAGGCGTAAGCCACACGAATACCGGGGGTGGTGCTCATGTCATACACCAAATCATAATTTCCATTGCTAAACCCCGGGAGGCGTATCTGTGGTGCGGCTGCATTTCTAAAAGTTTTCAGGACTACCTGCATCATATCTAAAATTTTAAGCATCATTTGAGCTGCTACATCTGGCATGGGCTTCAATCGCGGCATCCAATGGCGAATTGTTCCCATCATGTATGCTACCGACGGTGGTCCCTGTGGTGGCGCAATGTATGGATAGTTCAGCCATTCCTTGCATTGCGCGTTGTTCTACACTTTGATATTGAATGCCTTCCAAGACCTGCGGCGTGGAACTGGACCGTAGCATGGATTATATAAGAGATGTAAAGGCGCATTGTTCCATGTGCGTAGCATTTCTGGATATGTCTCTAGAAGTTTCTGCCGCCAGGTGGGTTGACGAATTTTGCCTTTTTGCGCCTCTGGAGGAAGGTCTTCGGGTTGAAATTGGGTCGCAAAGGTAGGAATCTGACCCATGACTCTTTGTATTTCTGCATTATAATCAGCCAAGATAATATAATACGGCCTGTATTGGAGTTCAGATGAGAGGATTAGGCGTCTCGATGACAGGTTCTTGAAGTAGGCCGATTGTAGCACCGTTTCCTCTATGACCCTCATGGCCTGATTTTGCACTACTGTGCGCTCTTCGTGCGAACTCCCGATTTCCTCCACTTGACGTAGCCATGGGGGTCGTGGTGCCTCGAATGTGTCGTGAGCTTCTTCTGTTTGTTGGCCTCCTGGGAATGGTTGTGGATCGTATTCTTCATCAAACGTTTGTTCCACAGGAATTTGCACAACTTCTTCGTCCGTGGGAGCCTCTGGAGGGGAAGGTGGTCTCTCATATTGTAGTAGACGTGTTTGCAATTCAGTGACTTGTTTCCGGAGATCTTTTATGGCCTCTGCGTCTGTGAGAAGTGAAGCCGCGGAGGGGGTGGTTGGAGAGGCTGCTGTTGGTCCTTTTTGGTGTTTCTGCTTCAATTGTCCCAGTTCCTTCGATAGCTTATCATGTGCTTCAAGTAGCATGGCATAGTCTTCCAATATGATCTTGATATTATCGGGGGTCACAGCTTGAAACTTGGATGGGCTGATGGGTGCCCCTGGTGTGCTCTCAATAGCTGCCTCCAGGTTCTCTTGATTTTGTACTTGCAGACGTCGATTCTCTTCCTGAGCGGCCGCAAGATGGCGTTTGAGTAGAGCCATATTTCGCTGAAGCTTTGAGTTGCGTTCCAGCTGTGTCCGTAGGTGACCTTCTACCACCTGTATCGCTTCCTGATTTGTGTTCTGTAATTGTACCTCCAATATGCCATGAGCTTCTTGGAGAGTTTGGAACTGTGTGTGGAGGCGAGCATTTTCCTCTTCTAGTGCCACGAGGCGGTTCTGTAGTGTTTCTGAGTGCTCGTGCAGGCGTTCATTCTGTTGCTGGAGCTGAATGTAATCTGTCCTTAAGTTTGATATGCAAGCAAGCATGGTGTCCAATGCACTTCCTATAGATGAGTGGGTGGTGTTTACGGTGGGAGATGCATGGGAAGGGAATTGGGGATGGGGAAGAGTGGATGATGTGTCTATTGAAGTCGTGTGTGTGAGTGAAATTGGTGGAGGGGGAATGGGAGGAGGTGGAATCGTGGGGGGAGGTGCCGTGGGTGGTGAAATGTCCATACCTTCAGGAGTGGGTGCGAGTGTGGGATCTGCCATATACATTGGGATGGTAGGTGGTGTGTGTGTGGAAGTGGTGAATAGATGCGAAGTGGGGAGGGGAGCTGAAAAGAAAGGAAATGGTTGAGACCCTGGTTGAAAAGTTCTAGTAAGGAGGTCATGGAGGGATTGTAGAAATGGAGAGAGAGAGGTCGGGGGTTGAGGTCGTAAATTGGAGGAGGGCGCGAAGGGTTGCGTGGTAGCGGGGAAACCCATGAATGTGGATCTAGGGTCAGGATGACCTATGGCTGAGGGCATGGGGGATGGTTGCCCTAGGGCAGGCTCTAGGAGCGGTTCTGTGGATTGTGTAGTGATGGGGGTTGCTTCAAAGATAGGGTTATCAGTGGTAGAGAATAGGGTGGAACTAGAGATGGGAGTACGGAAGATGAAGGTTGGTTCGATGGGTTGAGTGGTCGAGGTGATTTCCACTGGTTCTGCTCTAGGAGGCGAGGGTGGGGGTGTGGGTGGTTGTGGCTCTGTGGACTCCTCATGGGTGACTGGGTGCTCTTGGCTAGCCGTTTCGGTTGCTTGGTAGGTTGTCCTGATAGGTTCAGATGTAATAGTTGGCTCTTCTGCAGCTGTAATGGGAATCTGGATATTCTTACCTGAACGTGGTCGTGTCTGGAACCTTCGTGGATCATATTGAGCTGGAGACCTCTGAATGGCAGTGCGCACTGCTTCCACTACCCCATATGTTTCTGCCATCAATAAGAGACCTTCCCTATACTCTGAGTCAACTCCTGCTTCTTCCAACAACTGAGTCATGAGTACTCTGCTACTCTGTTCGGTGAGTAGTTGTTGCGATCGCACTCTTTCCATAATCTGATACAGCCTTCGGAGTTCTGCTGTATAGGCTGGGGCTTCAGTGGTCTCCTCTTCATACGCTCCTTCTTCTTCTAGGTGTCCTTGTTGTTGACCTTGCTGAGCATCACTCCAATGTACATGTCGATCGTCTGTAGACTTTCTTCTTGTTCGTGAGGATGTGCCTTGTTCCTCTGCCTCTGAATAAAACTCCACATCAGAGAATTGTGTACTTTGTAGGAATGCTTCGAAGTCCTGGGGATCAATTCCTTCAGCATCTCCAGTGGCAGCAAATTCGAATTCAGGTGGAACAGGAGGAGCCGATGGGGTAGCTTGTGTCGTAGTTTCAGATCCCGACCTGGGTATCCTAATGATAAAGGGAGGTACAGTGGCCTCCCTTCGTGGCGATACCTCAGGAGTAGTCATAACTTCCCTTGTCTGGACACAAGGGATCGCACCCCTCATGCGCTTGGATTGATGTGTGGACGTCTTGAGCTTCTTAAACATTTGTAATTGTGCCCAAGTTAAGGCACGTTCAATGGGAACATCGTATGCTAGGCACCGGTAAATAATGCGTGTGATTGCACAGCATCCGTTCACCACTAATTTCCTAGAAGACCGTTTGTTTGCTTCATACAATTGATCTATAATCCATACCGGTAGCTTAATGGGTAACGCACCTGCCTCCGCTAAGTAGAGAGCGAACCAGATTCTCTTGTGTGGTTGTGTGAAGCGGTCTTGGCCGGGGAAGGCGAAATGTTGCATGCACATGCAGAGAGGGATGGACACGTTTGGTGTGAGTGCTGCCATGTCTTTAAGCTTCAATAGTTTCCTATCCTTCATGTTAGTGGGAACAAGAGCATCCTTTTCAGAGGGTACATGCGTGCCGTGCATATTCAAAGCGTCGCTTACCAACTCCACAGTAAGTTCAAACCTCTTCAACTCGTTGTTGCCCAGCAAGGAGGGAAGAACAAATGATCCGGGTTTGTCCTTTTCTTCATTAGCTTGTAATGTGGAGACCAAGTAGTAACATCGGAGGAGATCTGGTTTAGGTAGTGGGGCTTCAAAGTATTCTGCCAGCCCTGCTCGTTGCCATATGGTCTGGAGATCCTCGGTGTTCTGTAAAGTCTCGAACTCCTTGGAGAAAAATTGGAATCGAACCCATGATCTGTCATACTCGCACTTAGACTCCCATATATACTTGGCCTCTCCTAATGGACCTGGCATGCCATTGAACCAATGAGAATTCGCATGGACTCTTTTTGTGATCCCTGTGGGTGGATCCGGCACCGGGATTTGTTGAAGGCGCTGCAGCTCCACTGGTCGTTCAGTTGGTGGCACATCCACAGGTAGACTATCCACATCAATTCCTGCAGTAAGTATCCCTACTTGTGAGCCCGAACCTGTCGCTTCTGCCATTTTACTTCTTGCCTTCTGATTCTGTGAGAATATAGAATCATGCGTTAATCATCGTAATGGACAAAATAAATCCGTTGTTGTCCCCGTTACAACATTAACATGAGGTAGATGGTGAGTTAGTGGTTAGTAAGTGCACGAAGACAGTGTGTGTAGTTAATGCTTGGGTATTCCTAGGAGACTAATGCAGTTAGTAAGTGGGGTGAATTTACAAATTGGGGTCGGGGGGTTTATTACAGGTCTTAAGCTGCCAAATGCAGTGGATGGGTTTTTCTCTTGGTTTCGTAGAGACGCTAGAGAACATTATAAGTGTATCAGTTTGAACATGAGGCCTTTTAGGGACCCATTTACAAATGATTCTGTTCGTGCTCATGGGCCTTGGTGTGTTCGTGAGTGTTGAAAACGGGTGGATGCCGGTTGTGCGAGTGAATGGGTTACGCTGTATAGGTAGTGGCTTCGGCGTAGCTATTTGCGCCCGCAAGCAAGCCTTAGGCACCCAAATTTGTCTTGATTGTGGGCTAGCCTTCATCGACTTCTTGGGCACCCAAATAGATTTCACGTTAGCAGAAGAATTTCCGAAAGACTTCTTATTAGTGACGTGTTTTCGGTTACTAATAAGAGGCTTTGACCGTGTGGTTGGCTTGAGTGCAGCCGGGTGTTCGCCTTTCCGCACCCACACTTGGTTTCCTTGCTGAGATATTTTGCTGTGCTGGTACTTTTGATTTACGGCATAGGTAGTATGCTGCTTCCTTTGCCATTGATCCACCTTTGATTGCTGCCTCCTTCTGGCCTTTGGAAAAGAAGGGAGTTCCGTTGCATCCCTGACTCCTTTTTTGAGAACATCATTCCTCTGCAACACATAGTTTTGGACAAGAATAGCATGGTCAACTTTATGTGCGCCCCTGGAGGGACCAGGAGTCTGTGCCGTTCCTAATTCTTTGAGTGCTCCATTATCTAATTCTACTGAAATTCGATTATGATTGACCCATACCTGAAGAAGTCCACTTCTTAGGTTTAAGTTGACTGCTTGGTCATAAATCCAGTCTTGACCTAGGACAAGAGGTTCAGTGAGATCATCATCTTGACACACTAGTACTTTAACTGTCATTGCCTCATCATGAAGGTAGAGGGGAAGTTCCACCTCGCCCATGCAAGGGGTTTCCACGCCTCCCAATCCTATGAGATACGCTTCCACAAGGTTGATGGTTAACTGCAACTCTTGACAGTAAGACAATTTAACAGCACTAGTGGCTGCTCCTGAGTCAATCAAGGCTCTTACGGTCCTTGCACCCTTTCCTTGTCCTATATCTAGGGTTATGAAAGGACGTCGATCAATTATCCTATGCGAGCTTGTTCCTACGACTTCACACATGGCCATCGGATATCCTTGATCTGCATAGTCATTCGTTCTAGGCTGATCTCTACCTTGCCTTCGTAACTTCATCCTTCTGATGCGTTCTAAAGCTTCTGCTTGAGCTTCTTCTCGAACTCGCTTTTCTTCCTCTTTGCGTTTCTTAGCAGTGTTGAGTCGGCTGAGCATTTCCTCCGTGAGGGGTTCCTGATACAACTTGACTCTGCAACCGCTAATATAGTTAGGGAGAACATCACCTTCTAATGTGGCTAATTGCACAGCTCCACTTGTGGAGATCCTATTAATGATCATAGGTCCGTAGCCTCTCTTTTCTAGCTTCCTCGCGTGTTGTTTCAGTGTATAGACCAAGACTAGATCTCCTGCTTTCAAGCCTTTATCCTTCACATGGGCGTCAAAGTATGCCTTCTGCCTCTTCTTAGCTGCATAGATTCCTGCAGCGGCTCTCAGTCTTGTTTCCCCTAATCGTTCAAGGTCAAAGATCCTAGAGGAGAGCTCATGACCTGTCCATTCGTGCTCTTGTGCTACTTTCAACGTAGGAATCAGGAAATCCAAGGGTAGCACAGCGTTTTGGCCGAATACCATCTGAAAGGGGGTGGCTTGGAGTACCGTTTTGTAGGCAACTCGGTATGCCCAAACAGCATGGTGTAGCTGTTTGTCCCAATCAGAGCGTTTAGTGTTCACTAATTTCGTCAGTACATTGCATAAGATCTTATTAGTGCTCTCAGCTTGTCCATTAGCTTGAGGGTGATATGGGGCAGACTTTTTGTGTATTACCAAGAATTCTTGGAGTAGATTTTCAATCACTTCATTTAAGAAATGAGTGCCTCTATCACTTACAAGCTCTATAGGTAGCCCGTATCTCGTGAATACATTCTCAAACAAGAATTTGGCAGTTGTTTGAGCATCGTTCTTTGTCGTAGCCTTTACCTCTACCCACTTGGTGAGATAGTCTGTTGCAAAAATGATGTATTCCGCATGAGAACCTTTAGCTGGGGGATTAATAGGACCTACGAAGTCTATTCCCCACTTAGAGAATGCTCGTCCACCCATCATAGGTTTCAGTGGCATCTCATCTTTGCGTATAGGATACTGAGTCCTCTGACAGACATCACACCGTTTCACATAGGTATGTGCATCCATGTGAAGGGTAGGCCACCAGAAACCCGCAAATAGTATTGCCTTGATCACCCGATCCTGTCCAAAGTGTCCTCCTGCTACACCTTGGTGAGCAGTTTCTAAGATCTTAAGATACTCACTTTCATGGACACATAGCCTCAGGTAACCATCTTTACCACGCTTATATAGATTATCACCAATGAGTGAATAATCCTGGGCTTCTTGTTCTAAACTCCTTTTCCTAGCTAGAGTCATGTCTGGAGGGAATGTGTTTGTCCTCAAGAATGATACTAGAGGTTCACTCCAATCTGGCACAATGGATACTTGATAGAGAGTGGCATGTTCTACAGGTGGTTTAGTGCAACAGATTGGGCATTCCTTGCACAACTTTTGGACATCAGCTTCCATAGTTGGCCAATGTACTCCGAGTCTCTTTAGGGTCTGTAAAGTTCGTTGCTTTGAATGGTGTTGCTCTAATGCACCTACGTGTGCTAATTGCAACCATTTAGCGTACTCATCCTCTTCTACGCAACAAGCCAAGATCCCTTGATCTGTGTGCTTGTACATGCTTCCTGCCATGATGTGGTACTTTTGGGCTTTTACAACCTCTCTATTCCGTGTGTTTACCACTGGATGGTTAGGCCCGTACGTCAATACTGGTACCAATGGCTTAGCCCACTGCGGTACTACTTCTAAGTTAAACAAGTAAGCATCAGGCAGGTCGTCTGATACTCCTTGTGGGGCTTCTCCAGATGTGAGCCTAGAAAGATGATCTGCTCTTAAATGAGTCCTCCCTTTTCTCACCACTACCTCAAAGTCATATTCCATTAGCAAGAGAAACCATCTCACTAATCTTCCTGTATTGCATGGCTTGTTTACGAGGTATAGCAATGCCTGATGATCAGTAAAAAATTTAAATTTATTTGCAAGCAAATAGTGTCTAAATTTCTTAACTGCATATACCATGCCCAAGCCTTCTCTCTCCGTAGTGGTGTAATTCCGTTCAGCCGCATTCAATTGTCTACTGGCATAGGCAATTGGAAGATCCATATTACCTTCACCAGTAGGTTGTGCAAGCACACATCCAATGGCATAATTGGATGCATCCACGTGAACATGGAATGGCTTATTCCAATCTGGTGTGGTCAAGATTGGTGCTGAACATAATCTTTGTTTAAGCTCCTGGAAGGAATTCTCACATTCCTCTGTCCACTCAAAGTTTGTCAGGAGTCCGTACATGGGCTTTGCAATGACAGCATACATGTGTATAAACCGTCGGTAATAACCACAATGCCCCATGAAAGCTTGTACTTCCTTGACATTCTTTGGCCTAGGTAGCTCTGCTATGGCTCTCACTTTTTCTTCGTCGGTAGATATGCCATTCTTTGACACTATGTGTCCTAGAATCTTGCCTTGCCTGACCATAAAAACGCACTTTTCTGGGTTCAGGCAAACTTGATATTCTCTACATTTGTCAAAGATTTGTCTGAGTTCAGGGATATGGGTTTGTCTAATGTTGGAATGAGCACAAAGATCATCAACGTAGACTTCTAAACTCTTCCTTAGGAACTCCTTAAACACATGGCACATCAGCCTCTGGAAGGTAGCTGGTGCATTGGTAAGCCCAAATGGCATTACTCTAAAAGCAAAAATGCCCCATTCTGTGGCAAAGGCTGTCTTATGCTGATCCTCTGGGGCTATGGCTACTTGATTGTAGCCCGAAAATCCATCAAGGAAGCTGTACACTTCCTTGCCTGCCACTCTCTCTAAGAGATGTTCTGTGATGGGAAGCGGATAGTTATCTCGAATTGTGGCTGCATTAACCTTTTTCAAATTAATGCACACACGCAGCTTGCCATTCTTCTTGGGCACCACTACGATGGGGGATACCCATTCAGTGTGCTCAATTTCATAGATAAATCCAGCTTCGACCAATCTATCTATCTCTTCTTTGATCTTAGCAGCGTAATTATCGTTATAAGTATAGGGCTTTTGCTTAGAGGGTTTAGCATCTGAGGTCATGGGGATAGTGTGTGAGCATATATCGGGGTCTACACCTTTCAAATCCTTGTAACTCCAAGCGAATACGTCTCTGTATTCTCTTAGCAAGGCAATTAACGCATGCTCTTCTTCCTCTGTTAGGTCATGGCCTATGTACGTGCATCTCTCCTCTCCTTCTTCTAGGGCCACTACTATTTTCTTAGTGGTTTCCTTGTTATCATAGGCCTCTCCTGCTTGTGCCTCTCGTTTAGGCATTCTTATTATGACTCTCCTGTCGTCTATCTCATACTTCTTAAAATTTTCTGGGACCTCAAACAAAGATTCTTCCTCTTCTGGTGAGACTTCTCTCTTCTTCCGTTTCTTTCCTTCTTCCTTTGGGGTCACATGTGTTGCTAATCTTACATCATTTGTAACCTCTCCATGCCTCTGGGGTTGAAATTCTACTTCATGGAAGTATTCTTCATCTGATGCAAATGGTGGGTCCATAATGATTGACTCGAGATCGGAGTCACTTGCATCCTCAATTGCATCAGGGCTAGGTTCGCATTCTTCTAGAACTGCCTCTCCCATGATTGGCTCTATGGAGAAGACTGAAATATCGTAGCCATCCTCATCACAGTGAGGCGTCCATTGTTCCTCATTGATGGCTACATCCATTGTTGCTAGGATTTCTGCCCAGCCATGGGGTTCGAACTCTTCGTCAGGAAAGACTACAGGTGCATAGGCTGGGTCTTGAATGGGTCTATGTGTTTCTTTTGCACCTACCTCTCTGGCTTTTTCTCTCTTCTCTTCTTCTAATGCTACTTTGCACATCCATAAGTGAGTGTCTTCATGCATCCATGAGGATCCAGACCCTATGGAATGCACCGATTCTGTATCATCTTTGGCTCTATGGATGGGATTCCATTGGATAGGAGGGACATCTCTATGAGAATAATCCTTGAGATTGACTTTGGTAGTAACACCCAAGTGTTGCAAATACAAGGAGTTGGTTCCCCAATCCTGTACTACTTGCAACTGTCGCATAAATGGTCTTCCCAAAATCATCTCATAGGCATGATTTTTGCTGAAGTCGCATATGGCAAATGTATGCTCAAACTCGACACCACAAGTGGTGAGAGTTATTCCTTCTAGCAATCCTAGGGGTCTCTCTATGTGACCATCGGCCATCTGCAATTTCATTCTCGTTGGCCTGAGTGCCGGCTTGCCCCAACGCTTCCATAGAGAGGTGGTGGCAATTGCAACTCCTGCACCTGAATCCAAAATTGCCTTGGTCGTGTACTCCTGGTAGGTGATGGGAAGATAGGTGTTCCCTTCTTCACCTTCACACATATCTCCTATCTTATCCAAGGGAATTTCTGGCACTGTCCTATGGGATCCTACCTGGGATCGAGGTTTTGCTATTTCTGGTACTTGTTTGGCTACATGTTTCCATAATTCAGGTCTAACCTTGAGTAGCTCTTCTAACTTGAGATTGCACTGCACTTTAGTGTTTTTCACTACCTCCGTGTTCCTAGGTATGACTGAATCCTCGTTTCTTACCATGACTGTGGGGGTTCTCATACAAGTAGACTTGGCTTCCCAGGGGCCTGTGAAATGGGGTAGCTCTTGTATGGAATTAGACTCAAAGTCGAGTCTTTCGTGAGACTGAGTACTCTCATGTTCCCCGTAAATAGATGGGATGTCTTGTGGGAATTGGTCGTGTGCATCATCCACAAGTTCAAAAGGAGGGGCGACCTCACTTTCGTTATCCCATTTGTCTTCTTGAATCTCTCGTAGGAAGTCTGGTGCAAACCGATTCATAGAAGAAGAAGTTTCTGGCTCCGTGGAATTAGGCGCATAAGCAACCTGGGAAGGAGGGCTTATTCTATCGTTGGCTCTCTCCTCGTTCTCATAGATGGCTGGAGCACCAGCTTCTTGGGGAGGGTTACTTATTCTATTACTTTTCCGAACAAGCTCATAAGCTCCCTGAGAAGGAATGTAGGCAACCTGTGGAGGTACGCAAGCTTTCGAGGGAGGCTCATGTGCCTTTTGGGGGGGAAGATAAGCTTCTTGAGGAGGCACATGGGCTTCCTGAAGAGGCCTGCTTATCCGTTCTCTTACCCTTTCCTTTCTTTGAGGGTTAGGTTCCTTTTCTGATTGTGCCATTAGCCTCTCTATTCTTTCTAAGGAGGGGAAGTTGTCTGGTTTAGTGGAATTGGCCACATAAACTTCCGATGGGGGATGGTTCATATTTTTGCTTGCTTTATCTTTTTCTTGATTTTTTTCTTCCTTGGCAGATCTTGCAATTATTCCCTCTAACTTCTCTAGGAATCCATCCAAGTGTAATTGCGTCTTGGCTGAGCCCGAGTAATTGAAAAGGAGACTGGCTTCAAACATAGTCTGCGCCAATGCGACCATTTTCGCGCACAGCTTGGTTCTTTCTATCTCTAGGTCAGCTCTGGGATAGCACTTGTCATGATCCGTGACGTTTGGCCCTTCTTGGATTCTGGCCTGATATGCTTTAAGCATCATGTCTATGTCTTCAGTAGTGGGATCAGCTAATATTGACCCTGTTTGGGGTGGTGGGTGGGTTACGTGGGGTGTCTTAGAGGGTGGAGGGATGGAGGGTGATGGGGATGGTAGCGGTGGGAATGTGTGAGAGTACGGTTGAGATGTGATCTCTATAATTTTAGCCTTGGTTTCTCGTAGACTTTCCTCAAGTTCACTCATCTTCTTTGCCCATTGCCTTTTCATGCGTTCGCGGCTATCTCTCCAAGCTCTTGTTCTCTTTTTATTTTGGCTCTCAGTATCGCTAGCGTCTGGGCTCTTTTCCTTGCCTACCCCTTGGTTTTGCTGCACTGCTTGAGCTCTCGTGACTACCTGCACGGGTGCAGTGGGAGTAACACTTCCGCTGGAATCTACCACTAACCCAATAACATTGATAGGCGTGATTTTTGGCATATTATTGGGGTTCTTTGGGCAATCTCGTAAGAGATGCTCTTTTCCACAATCTTGGCAGAAGCCTTGGATCGTCAGTGACTGGTTTTGTGTAAGTGGAGGTAAGGGGCAATCACGAATGAGGTGATCTCCTTGGCATCTGTAGCACGGTCCTCTTGGGAATGGAGGTCTTACTTGCCTAGGTTGAGGTCTAGGGTTGGGGTTTGCATACATGACGTTTGTATAGTCTGACTCCCAACTAGGTTCATTTGGCTCTTCGCTGTAATAGGACTCACCATGTTCAGGAGACTGCATGTAGTATGCCTGGGGACTATCAACATGTGTAGAATCAAAGCTCTGGTCACTCGGGTCACTTTCCGAAAGCAAGGGTGTTACAGGGACTATAGCTCTATTCAGGTTTTCTTCTGCAACAGCATACTTTACCGGAATCACATTAGCTGGGCCAGGGGGTTGTTGAGCTAACACTGGCTGAGGCCTTTGTTGGTTTTGGTAGGGTTGCTGATACGGCTGTTGTGGCCTGCCATATGGTTGTGGAGGGTACGGGTTCTGGTATCTTCCTTGCTGCGTGTATGGCTGAGGGTAGGGTTGCCTAACTGCCTGCTTGTTGTATGGGCAATCTTGTGCGGTGTGATTGGTGTATCTCCGTTCTATGGTGCAGTACTGGCTACTAGGATTAACTTGGGGTTGAGCCATAATGGGACATACGTTCGCCATGTGGTCGCCACCACAAGTATAGCACCTTTTCACAGGGGCAAACCTAGGGATTTGTTGACTAGAGACTCCTAATTTTTGAGCTACTTTTTCCGCAAGTTCCTCGATTGATGTGGAGTGCGTGGAAGAGATGTTAGAGGCACTATCCAAATCTTTGTATATCTTGGAAAGCTCTAACTCCTCCCCTAGGTTGTCCTCAATGTCAATACACATGCGTACACACTCTTCTATGGTCCTAGGGTCCTTCAAGTACACATAGGATCTCAATTTTGTACTCAGTAATCCATCAAGGAATAAGGCTACTTGTTTGGCAGGTGTGGGTAGCTCCGAAACAGGGCACCTTTCAAGATATTGTCTAAATCTTCTTCCTGCCAATCTTACAGTCTCTTGGGGAGTTTGTTTGAAGTTGTGAATCAATGAGGAGGTATTGTGTCTTATGCCACTCTTAGAGAACTCTACAATGAAAGCCTCTAGGAGTTGGTCTATACTCCTGAATTGTCGCTCATCCAATGGCTGAAACCATGTAAGTGCTGTGTTCCTAAGGGTTAGACCGAAGGCATTGTACTGCGTGAATAGATCCTCCACTTGTTCAGCTCTCAAGACTTGCTTGAACTCCGCCACATGATCATAGGGATCTCCTGTGCCATCAAAGTAATTCTTCATGGACTTAACTAACTGGGTCGGTCTCAACGTTCTTGTGTGCTCTCTAGGTCTCGGCAGGGGGAATCCATCCACGTTTCTTTGGTTCCTGTGAGCTCTAAGTATCTCAGGTTCTACTCTATTCGTCTCCGTCCTCGTTCTTTCTCTGCCCACTGGGGTGGCAAAGCTTACTTCTGGTCTATCTCTACTTCTGTCTCTTTGAGCTCCATGAGCTTGGGGTGTTCTAGCTCTAGGGTGACTATAGGATACATTCGATCTTGGTTGGGGGAAAATGAATTCACCCTTCCAAGTGTAAGCATGCCTATCATTTTCTGTCACCACAAAGATCCTCTCCGAAGTGTGATCTAAGTAGGTCACTCTGCCTGGGCTATCAGGATCCTTAAACTCATAGATCATGATTGTTCCTATATCAGTTGATTGATCAGGTTTATACCTCCAAAAGGCTTCGTCAGTTTCTCGATTGAGAAGCACATCTATGCACTTGTTGTCTTGGGGAACCCAATCAGGTGTGATAATCCTAGTGAGAACAGATTTGCCTCGGGGTGTTCTAGGTTCTACTCCCATGTTTCCTTGTTCCAAGTCACCTAAGTCCGCTTCTGAGATTACATTTCCAAATTCATCTGTCCTATCTGGGTGACTGGTGACTACGTATATGGTTCCTTCTTTGTCCAGGTATGCACCGTTTTCAAACTTGACAGCTGGGTGCTCTAGTCCTATGGATTGGTCAGGGTTTTTAATCTGGACCACGGACCTTCCTAGGCCATCCTCATAGATGCTAGCACCTAATCGGTTGTTCCTAAGGTATTCCAACTGTGTTTTGTAAGGGCCTTCTACCCTGTACAAGTATGGCACACCTGAACTCCCCGTAGGTCTGTCCATGCCTTGAGACATCTCTGACTCGCTGGTCTCAGAGCTAGGGTAGTACGAGTGGTGGCTCAACTGCTGGGCCCAAGACCTAGCAGTGTGGTTAACACTAGCCTCTGAAGATCTAAGGCTTTGTCTCTCCCTTACTAGATGTCGTCCTGATCTAAGGTTCATATGCCTATCTAAGTAGCCCAATTCTTTGCCCAGAGTACAACCTCGTTGCTGGTTACTTTAGATTAGTCGCTTGGTTCTTTTTAGTTATTTTATCGTGTTTAAGGTCTTGTCTGATATCACGTCGTCGGAATATTTGAATGTTGTTTCGCACTTACAGTTGATCGTTCCACGTTAAGTTCTTTTCCCTTTAAAATTCTCGATAGTACAAGGATTATGCCCTTAGCTTGAGCTTGAAAGTTTCGGTATGCTTCAACTTGATAGTTGCCTATCGTCGCCCTAACTTACTCCTACTTTTGATCGTTCTTAGCCTACGCTAGGAATTGACGAAGAGGAGATGAGAGTATTCCAACCTTTCTTGCTGAACCTTGCTCTTTAGTGCTCGAGAAGTTGATTCTCAAGCTTGCACAAAACCCTTGCTTGGACGCTCTCAATTGCTTCTCAATAGACCTGCATCAATCCCAAGATTAGCTCCAAGTTGACCTTTCAATTGACAGACAATTTATTTCAGACACTTTCTTAATGACCCTTGCTCCCCCTTTTGTGTTGCTAGAAATTTCCTCTAGAGCTCCCTTGGTGTTTCTACCCCTCGGTGTGTCAACTTCCAAATATCCTATCTGAAAATCAACGCGTTATTCTTATAAAAAACAGTTAAGGGCGTGTAGTATATGCCACGAGCTTTCCGACAAGCCCTAGAGCTCAAAAAATGGATTTCGTATGAAAAAGTTATGACCGTTCAGGGTTTAGGGGGTTAACTAGACAAACAGAACCTTTCAGGGGTTTTAATGCATTTTTCTAAGGCCTTTGTAAGTGTAGGAGTATTTGAGAGTGCAAATATGCCCAAAATTTAGCCTAAATTTCCAAAAATTTACCCCTTAATTTTTGCCGAAAATGTCTGTCTGTCGCGATAGACGGTGTCTGTCGCGATAGACGGTGTCTATCGTGGATTTCTGTCTGTCGCGATAGACGGTGTCTGTCGCGATAGACGGTCTCTGTCGCGGATTTCTGTCTGTCGCGATAGACGGTGTCTGTCGCAGATTTCTGTCTGTCGCGATAGACGGTGTCTGTCGCGATAGACGGTGTCTATCGTGGATTTCTGTCTGTCGCGATAGACGGTGTCTGTCGCGATAGACGGTCTTTGTCGCGGATTTCTGTCTGTCGCGATAGACGGTGTCTGTCGCGATAGACGGTCTCTGTCGCGGATTTCTGTCTGTCGCGATAGACGGTGTCTGTCGCGATAGACGGTGTCTGTCGCGGATTTCTGTCTGTCGCGATAGACGGTGTCTGTCGCGGATTTCTGTCTGTCGCGATAGACGGTGTCTGTCGCGATAGACGGTGTCTGTCGCGATAGACGGTGTCTGTCGCGATTTCTGTCTGTCGCGATAGACGGTGTCTGTCGCGATAGACGGTGTCTGTCGCGAATTTTTGTCTGTCGCGATAGACGGTGTCTGTCGCGAATTTCTGTCTGTCGCGATAGACGGTGTCTGTCGCGAATTTCTGTCTGTCGCGATAGACGGTGTCTGTCGCGATAGACGGTGTCTGTCGCGATAGACGGTGTCTGTCGCGATAGACTGAAAAAACGCAAATTTTTGAGAAACTTCTAGTGATTTAGAGTGCCCTAATGGTGTGGGTTACCGTGCCAAACATGCATTCACAAAATTTTAAGTTTTTCTGTCTGTCGCGACAGACAGAGGTCGTCGTCCCGGGACCTGTGCAGAGTCTGTCGTACCTGCGCACACTGCTGGAGGAGGTGGTACAGCAAGTTCCTGCAACAAAAGCTCAAAAACACACCAAAAACAGATAGCATGCAAGCTCTCTCTCTCGCTCTCTCTCACAATGAAATGAGGGAAATGAGGTGGGGGGTGTAATATGACCAAAAAACTGAAATTTTTTGTGGAGATGGAGATGGAGGTGGGAGATGGTGGAGATGATGATGGTGATGATGGTGATGCGAAAGTAAGGAAAAAATGAAGAAAAATTAAGAGAAAGAAGGATATTACCTATAACTCCAATGTCTCAACTCGACGTCTTACCATCACACGCTCGTCCTCGAAGCTCTCTCCCCGGCAACGGCGCCAAATTTGGTGTCACTCTAGCACAATGGTGAGTACCAACGTGAGAAGATCCACCTCATAATTGTCAATCCGTGGAGACGTGAGGACTAGTATGAAGACTATGAGCAAGTGAAGGCACAAGTGCGTGAGTGAGAAGCACAAAGCATGCACACACATACACACACACGCGCACACAAGGCAAGAACAAGGAGAGGAACAATGGAG
Organism: Ceratopteris richardii; assembly: GCA_020310875.1. Taxonomy (NCBI): domain Eukaryota; kingdom Viridiplantae; phylum Streptophyta; class Polypodiopsida; order Polypodiales; family Pteridaceae; genus Ceratopteris; species Ceratopteris richardii. Next base: position 34,966,570 of record CM035427.1, read on the forward strand.
TTCTTTGCATTAGTCAAAAAGTCTCTTACATCAGCCCAATTCACAAAACAATCCCCCTCAAAATGAGCTCTCTAGCTCTTTTTATAGTTTTCTAACTAGCTTTGGTCTTGTCCAGACCTAGTGTCCGGCCTAGCTAAAAATTAGGTTCTAGAGTCTATTTGAGGGCTCAAACAGAGTCTAAAAATTATGAAAATTGATATGTCGCTAGTTCTAATACTCCTCAAGCTCGAGGACTCCTCGGTTTGCACAAAATGGAGTCTATTCTACCAAAAACGGGATTTACAATGTTTGTGTAGTGATTAAAATCACTTGAGTTGTAAATAATCCATGGGAAAAAATGATTTGGCCTTGTTGCCGTGTTGTGCATGACTCCTCTGTTGCTCTGTTGCTTTGTATGCCAACACTCACTCATGCATGTGTGATCACTTGCTCATCATCATCATACCACCCTCGTGTTTCCTTGGATTGAAAATTATGAGGTGGATCTCCTCACATTGATACTTGCCATTGTGCTATAGGTGACACCAATTTTGGCATTGTCACTGGGGATCAAGCTTTGAGGACAAGCATGTGATGGTAAGATGTCAAGAATTGATGTTGGAATCATAACTATATTTCCTTTTTTTACCTTTTTACTCCCTTCCTCATCATCTCTACCATCCCTAATCACTCCCTACCTCCATTTTCATCTTCGCAAAAAAAACTTCACCATTTTGGTCATATCCCCACCTCCATTGCATTCCCTTCATTTCACTTGTGAGAGAGCGAGAGAGAGAGAGAGAGAGAGAGAGAGAGAGAGAGAGAGAGAGAGAGAGAGAGAGAGAGAGAGAGAGAGAGAGAGAGAGAGAGAGAGAGAGATCTTGTGTGTTGTATTTTTGTGTGTTTTTTGAGCTTTTTGTCATGTACAAGCATCAGTAGCAACATCTACAATTACAAAGCATATGACATCACTCTACAGGCACCCTAGGGTGAAGGTCTCTATCCATCATGACAGACAAAAAACCATAGTACCTCGTAAAACAAAGTGCACTATAGTAGAGCAGATTATCTACAAATTCCAAAAATCTAAAATTTGTTAGAGAATTTGCATTTTCAATGCCCATCGCAATAGACAAGTGTGTGCCATTGATAGACAGCAGACACCCCAAGGCGGACATTCTATCTATCATGGGAGATAGGCAGTCCGTTGTGAAAGACTAGTCTATCATGATAGACCTATCCATCATGACAGATACCCCCAATGACACATAAAACATTTGCATAGTTTCAATCCATTGCAATCGATACCAACTCACGACAAATAGAGAGGTGGTAAATCCTATCCATCACATGACAGACAACTGTCTACCACAACAGACCAATCTTTTGTGATAGAATTTTCTATCTCAATAGATAGCCACAATGGACACTACTATCAATCATGAGAGACAAGCCTTGTCCATCACAATAGATAGCCTATTTTGGCAAGTTTTAGGGCTTGTAAAACTAATCCATTTTGAGCTAAATTTTGAAAATTTTGCAAGAAATCGGAGCATCTTGGCAAGGCTAAAGCAAGCTAGCATATGGGGTTGCTTTAATGTATAAACCAACACCAGGTCTCCCTCTTTCAAGCCTTTATCCTTGATATGTGCATCAAAGTATGCCTTTTGCCTTTTCTTTGCAGCATAGATGCCTGCAGCCGCTCGTAACCTTGTCTCACCTAAGCGTTCTAGCTCAAAGATCCTAGAGGATAATCGTTCCAAGTCCATTATTCTTGCTGATAATTCATGGCCGGTCCACTGATGTTCTTGTGCAACCTTAAGGGCCGGTATCAAGAAGTCCAAAGGAAGCACTGCATTCTGACCAAAAACCATATGAAAGGGAGTTGCATTGAGTACGGTCTTGTAGGCCACTCGATATGCCCAAATAGCATGGTGTAACTGTTTGTCCCAATCTGAACGTTTGTTGTTCACGAGTTTTGTCAGTACGTTACAAAGTATCTTATTGGTGCTTTCAGCCTGACCATTGGCCTGAGGATGATATGGTGCGGATTTCTTGTGAATCACCATAAAATCCTGTAACAAATGTTCAATGACTTGGTTTAGAAAATGAGTCCCGCGATCGCTCACTAACTCTATAGGCAATCCATATCTTGTAAAGACATTCTCAAATAAGAATTTTGCAGTTGTGTGTGCATCATTCTTTTTTGTGGCTTTTGCCTCTACCCATTTGGTTAGATAATCCGTCACGACAATAATGGATTCTGCATGTGTACCTTTTGCAGGGGGGTTAATGGGTCCTACAAAGTCTATACCCCACTTTGAAAATGCACGTCCTCCCATCATGGGTTTCAATGGCATTTCATCTCTGCGAGTAGGAAACTGAGTTCTTTGGCACACATCACATCTCTTTACATAGGTATGAGCATCCATGTGAAGAGTGGGCCACCATAATCCTGCAAAGAGGATGGCTTTGATTATCCTATCGGGTCCAAAATGACCTCCTGCAACACCTTGGTGTGCAGTCTCTAGTATGCTCAGATAATCGCTTTCATGAACACATTGTCTTAGATATCCATCTCGTCCTCTTTTGTATAGATTATCGCCAATAAGTGAATAGTCTTGAGCTTCCTGCTCCAGACTACGTTGTCGAGCTAAGGTCATTCCTTGAGGGAATGTCTTCGTCCTAAAGTATGTCACTAAAGGTTCACTCCAGTCTGGTGTGAGAGACACGTGATATAATGTAGCATGCTCTACTGGTGGTCTTTCACAACAAACATGGCATTCTTTACATAACTTGTAGAAATCTGCTTCCATCGAAGGCCAATATACTCATAGTCTATGCAGAGTCTGTAATGTTCGATGTTTCGAATGATGTTGCTTTAATGCACCTATGTGTGCTAATTGCAACCAATTCTCATGTTCTGATTCATCTACACAACAAGCAAGAATCTTTTGATTATCCTGTTTATATATGCTTCCTGCTATGATTTGGTATCTCTGAGACTTGGTAATCTCTCCTTCTTTGATCTTTATCCTAGGATTCTTTGGTCCATATGTGAGAATAGGGACTATTGGTTTAGCCCATTCTGGTGCTATCTCAAGATTAAACAAATAAGCATCTGGTAATTCATCCGCTATTCCTTGAGGAGCTTCTCCTGAGGTTAATCTCGAAAGGTGGTCAGCTCTAAGATGTGTCTTTCCTTTCCTGACTACTACTTCAAAATCATACTCCATGAGTAATAGAAACCAACGTATTAGTCGTCCTGTGTTACAGGGTTCGTTGACTAAGTACAATAGGGCTTGATGATATGTAAAGAACTTGAATTTGTTGGCCAACAATTAGTGCCTAAACTTCTTTACTGCGTAGATCATCCCTAATCCTTCTCGTTCCGTCGTGGTGTAATTTCTTTCTGCTGCGTTGAATTTTCTGCTCGCGTAAGCTATGGGGAGATCTATATTACCTTCATTTGTGGATTGTGCTAACACACATCCTATGGCGTAATTGGATGCATCCACATGTACATGGAATGGCTTACTCCAATCTGGGGTAGTTAATATAGGTGCTGAGCACAAGCGTCGTTTAAGTTCATTGAATGAATCTTCACATTCATCCGTCCATTCAAAATTGGTTAAAAGAGAGTACAAAGGCTTGGCTATGATTGCATACATGTGTATGAATCTCCTATAATAACCGCAATGGCCCATAAATGCTTGTACCTCTTTCACATTAGTTGGTCTAGGTAATTCTGCAATTACCTTCACCTTTTCTTCATCCGTAGAGATTCCATTTTTTGACACAATGTGTCCTAGAATTTTACCTTGTCTGACCATGAAAACGCATTTTTCTGGGTTCAAACAAACCTGATATTCTCGACATTTGTCAAATATTTGTCTTAACTCTAGGATATGCGTCTGCCTGATATTAGAATGAGCACATATGTCATCTGTTGATATATTTAGGTAGTGATGTGTGTGAACACTCTAGGACTGCCGGGGCACTTTTTTCCCTCTTTAGGAGGTTATTTTCCCCCGGCTTGTATATACGCCGATTGCCCTAATGGGCTACTTATCTTTGTACATTCTCTAGTAATACATTCAGTCTTGTGTGTTGTGCTCCAAGCTTCTTCTTCTTCCTTGTGCTGTTCGCGTGCTTCCGCAGACGTCTAACTCCAACAATTGGTATCTGAGCAGGTCGTCGCTTCTTCTAGGGCGCCGTCGACACTCCTCCGTTTTGCAGTCTCAGATTCGCACGAAATTTGGTCAGCATACTCAGGGTGTTTCCGAGATCAAAACTGCTTTGCTCTGTCGTGCCGAAATCGCGATCTGAGCTCGTTTCGGCCTCCGAACGCACTATCGCAGTGCTTGTGCAGGCTATTTCGTCCTTTTGTGCCAAAGGTATATACCAGTTTCTGTTCGCCAGTTTAAGCGTCTCGAAGTCTGCTACAGGTCTAGCAGAACTCGTTTGGGCAGTTCCGTTCAACTTTTTTAGATACAGTCAATTTTCTGCATCAAGGTATTTTAATCACCGGCCATGGCTGAAAGCAGTGATGTATTCCGTATGTTGGCTGTTGAGGATAAGTTGGATGGTACCAACTACCCATTATGGGCTTATATGATGCGACATGTACTGGTTGCAAAAGGATTGTGGAACATTGTGCAGGGTGTTGAAAGACGTCCTGTTACACCTGTAACGACAGGTACTGCAAATACAGGTGTTGGAGCTGATGAAGATGGTGTCGAAGATGATATTCCGCAGATTCCTGTTCGTGCTGCTGTTTCTGTTGCACCTACTGCAGAGCAGATTCGTTGGGATGGCAGAGATGCCCAGGCACATGCATTGATAGCTTTGTCTGTCAAACGTGCCATTATTCCTCATATTCGCTCTTGCAGAACAGCAAAGGATGCTTGGGATACACTTACCACTTTGTACCAGGCTAGGAATGAGGCTCGTGTTGCTTACCTCCGAAAACAGTTGGAGAGTGAGCACATGAATGAAGGTGATTCGATGGACAGTTTTCTTACAAAGATCAAAGACCTGAAGGAACAATTGATTTCTGATGATGAGGTTATACCAGATAGCTCACTTGTGCAGACCGTTCTGAATGGCCTTCCTGATTCATATCAGAGTTTTGCCTCTACTCTTCGATTGATGATGAAAGGCAATCTGAATGCCTTGTCATTTGAGGAATTAGTCTCTGTTCTGTTGCAGGAAGATCAGTCCAGGCAGAACAGGTCCATTATGCGTGTTGCAGATCAAGCTTTCCTGGCTAGTCAGAAGGGCAAAGGAAAATGGAGCTCTTCTACTAGTAAGCAGAAATCTGCAAATGCTGCACAATCGAAGAACCAGGATAAAGATGAGAAGAAATCAGAAAAGCAGAAATTGTTCTGCAAGTACTGTAAAGGAAATGATCATATTATAAAGAACTGTCCAAAACTGGCTGCTAAAGAGGCAAAGAAGAAAGAGGCTGGAATGGTTGTTGCAGAGGCCTCTACACCAAAAACAGAGTCTGCAAATCTTGTGCAGGAAGAAGAATGGGCGTTTACTACTGTCTGCAGTTTTGACCCATCTTCTCATGATCAGTGCATGTCTGCAGTAGACTCAGATGTTTGGTACTTTGACAGTGGGGCGACCAAACATATTACCTCGCAGCGTAGTTTCTTCTCTTCACTCGAGCCTGCCCCTACAGGGAATACTGTCACATGCGCCAATAACTCCTCTTATCCTGTTATGGGAGTTGGTAAGATCATTCTGACTACTGCTGATGGTAGTTCTTTCACTTTGTCAGATGCTTTATTTGTGCCAGGGATCAAAAAGAACCTGTTATCAGTTTCTGCATTAGCCAAGATTGGCTTGGTTGTGAAATTCGTTGATGACAGGTGTACAGTCCATGATCTCTCAAATGGCGATGTGATTATTGCTTCTGGCATTTTATGTCGTGGGCTGTATAAGCTCATAGACTATGAAAGATCTGTGAATGATTCGGCATGTGCAGTTCATGATTCTCAGGCTATGTCAGATGCAAAGCTTTGGCATGCATGCTTTGGTCATCTGAATTTTGCTAGTTTGTTACGCCTGCAGAAATCTGAAATGGTGTCCTCTTTGCCCAAACTTGAGGCACCTGGAAAACATGTTTGTGAAGGCTGTATTTTGGGCAAAATGCAACGTTCTTCCTTTCCAAAAGATGGTTCAGTTCGGGCTATGCAGAAATTGCAGCTTGTACATAGTGATGTCTGTGGTCCTATGCAGACACCCTCTTTTGGAAATTACCTTTACTTCGTGACTTTCATTGATGATTTTTCCAGGCATGCATGGGTATATCCACTCAAAGCAAAGTCCGAAGTGTTCATGTGCTTCAAACAGTTTTTGGTTTTGGCTGAAAATCTGTCAGCATGTAAAATGGGCACCCTCCGTTCTGATCGAGGGGGGGAATATATGTCTTCAGATTTTAATGCATTTCTGGCTGAACGTGGGATAAAACACCAGTGTACAGTGCCGTATACACCTCAACAGAATGGAGTTGCTGAACGAAAGAACAGGTCACTCATGGAGATGGCGAGGTGCATGGTCAAAAGTCAGGCTTTACCACATAGTTTCTGGCTTGAGGCTGTCATGTGTGCAGCATATGTACTGAACAGGTGTCCCACCAAAGCGTTGCAGTCCATCACTCCATATGAGGCTTGGCATGACCGTAAGCCATCTGTTGCTCATCTGCGTGTTTTTGGTTGTTTGGCATATGCATTAGTGCCTGAACAACATCGCAGAAAATTGGATGATAAGGCAGTAAAATGTATTTTTGTTGGGTATAGTTCTGAAAGTAAAGGCTATCGTCTGTATCATCCACAGACTAAACGCATTCTGGTTAGCCGTGATGTTGTCTTTGTGGAAGATGCTATTCAGCCATTGCTTTCATGTACTAAGGAGACATATGTTAGCTCCAAAGACATGTATGATACTTTGATGCCTCTTTTTACAGGTGGACAGGCTAGTGCTGGTCCTAATGAGGCAGCTTCTCAGCCTTTGCAGGTTTCATATGATGATGCAGATCATTCCATTTCTGATGCAGATTTACATGATGCACTTGTTGATGAGAGAGCTGATATTGAGCAGGCAAAAACTATGCCAAAATGGCTGGTGCAGACTTTGCGTGACAGCAAATTAGATGCACCTTTGTCATATCGTACTCGTTCAGGCTCTCATAGTACCTCCTTTGCATCAGATTGCTATGCTATGGCTGCATCTAGTCTCTGTGATGACAATGAGCCTGTTTCTTTTGATGAAGCACAAAATTCAGAAAATTGGATGGCTGCTATGCAATCTGAATATGATGCTATAATGAAGAATGGTACATGGTCTTTATGTGACTTGCCTCCTGGCAAGAAGGCCATTGGCACTAAGTGGGTATACAAGCTGAAGCGTAAACCTGATGGTATAGTTGACAGGTATAAGGCTAGGCTTGTTGCAAAGGGTTATGCGCAGGAAAGAGGCATTGATTTTGATGAGACCTTTGCACCTACATGCCGTATGACTACTGTTCGGAGCATTTGTGCACTTGCAGCCCATCATGGTTGGAATGTACATCAGTTGGACATTAAAACAGCATTTCTGAATGGTGACTTGCATGAAGAAGTGTATGTTTTTCAGCCCCGTGGCTTTGTGCAGAAAGGGCATGAAAACCAGGTGTGCAGGTTAAAGAAGGCGTTATATGGTTTAAAGCAAGCACCACGTGCTTGGTATGAGAAAATACATGCCTATCTGATTGCACATGGTTTTGAGAACAGTCCAACTGAAAGCACCTTATATGTTAAGCGTGCTAATGATGTGCTTGTGATCATTGTTGTCTATGTAGATGACATGCTGCTCACTGGTCCTCTTGAAAAGCATATTGCTGATTTCAAGGCTGATTTGCATGCCTCATTTGAGATGTCTGATTTGGGGCATTTGCATCACTATTTGGGCATTCAGTTTATGCAAGTTGATGGTGGAATGGCTTTGTGTCAAACGAAATATATTGACACATTATTGCAGCGTTTTGGCCTTGAAGACTGTAAGCCTATTGCCACTCCTATGGAGACAGGTTTACGATTGAGTCTTCATGATGCTGGAGATGCATTTGATGCTGTTCTCTATCAGCAGGCCGTTGGATGCTTGATTTACTTATGCATTACTCGGCCAGATATTCAGTTTGCTGTCTCACAGATGAGCAGGTTTATGCATTGCCCAGGAGTCACACATTGGAAAGCGGTTAAGCGCATCTTTCGCTACTTGAGTGGTACTCGGCTACTTGGGTTGTTTTATCCCAAGGGGGGATCACTACCGCCAGATTTGCATGCTTTTTCTGACTCAGATTGGGCTGGTTGCTATGACACTCGTGTGTCCACCAGTGGTTTTTGCTTCATGCTTGGTAGCTCATGTATATCTTGGCTGAGCAAGAAGCAGCCTACTGTGGCCACTTCCAGTTGTGAGGCTGAGTATAGGGCAGCTTTCACAGCGACTGTTGAGTGTGTGTGGCTCAGACGCCTTATGGCTGATTTGGGTGTTGGCCAGTCTTCTGCCACCACCATCTTCACTGACAGTCAGAGCGCATTGGCAGTTGCGAGGAACCCTGTGTTCCATGCTCGCACTAAGCACATTGAGGTGCATTATCACTATGTCAGGGAGAGGTTCTCTGCTGGGGAGATCAGCTTGGCATATGTGCCCACGCAGGAGAACATTGCAGACCTTTTCACGAAGGCTCTGCCTAGGGAGAAGTTTGAAGCTTTCCGCAAAGCTTTGGGCTTACTTCCTTTTGTGGAGTGATTTCCACATAGCTTGGCACTTCCTTATACATGAGTGCCATCTCCTTGTTCACCGCATCACTCCCAGGGGGGATTTGTTGATATATTTAGGTAGTGATGTGTGTGAACACTCTAGGACTGCCGGGGCACTTTTTTCCCTCTTTAGGAGGTTTTTTTCCCCCGGCTTGTATATACGCCGATTGCCCTAATGGGCTACTTATCTTTGTACATTCTCTAGTAATACATTCAGTCTTGTGTGTTGTGCTCCAAGCTTCTTCTTCTTCCTTGTGCTGTTCGCGTGCTTCCGCAGACGTCTAACTCCAACATCATCGACATAAACTTCCAAACTCTTGCGTAAGAATTCCTTAAAAACATGAGTCGCTGGAAAGTGGCAGGTGCATTTGTGAGCCCAAAAGGCATTAAACGAAATGCAAATATGCCCCATTCGGTGGCAAATGCCGTCTTGTGTTGGTCCTCTGGAGCAATGGCTACTTGATTATAGCCTTAAAATCCATCAAGAAAGCTGTAAACTTCCTTGCCCGCAACTCTTTCCAATAGATGTTCTGTGATAGGAAGAGGATAACTGTCTCTAATCGTGGCGGCATTAACTTTTTTAAGGTTAATACACACACGCAATTTTCCATTTTTCTTGGGCACAACCACAATGGCGGATACCCACTCGGTATGCTCAATTTCATAAATGAATCCTGCTTCTATCAAACGATCTATCTCCTCTTTAATCTTCGCAGCGTAGTTATCATTGTACGTGTAAGGTTTCTGTTTTGTCGGTTTTGCATCTGGAGTCATAGGGATTCTATGAGAGCATATATCTGGATCTACTCCTTTCAAATCTTTGTAACTCCAAGCGAACACATCTCTATATTCGTGCAATAGGGCCAGTAGCTCTTCTTCTTCTTCCTTCGTCAAATCATGCCCTATGTATGTACATTTTTCTTCTTCTCCTTCTATAGCAACTATTATTTTCTTGGTTTTCTCTCGGTTATCATATACTTGTCCGTCATTCACTTTTCTATTAGGCATTCGTACCATGATTCTTCTATCTTCGATTTCATATTTCTTGAAATTCTCGGGTACTTCAAACAAAGATTCTTCTTTTTCTGACATGGTTTCTTTCTTCTTTCTTTTCTTGCCTTCACTCTTGTTAGTCACTTGAGTGGCGATTCTCACATCATTCACAATTTCTTCGTGTCTCTGAGGATGAGTTTCTACTTCGAAAAAATATTCTTCTTCTGATACAAAGGGTGGGTCCATGATAATTGATTCTAAATCAAAATCACTTGCATCCTCAAATGCATCAGTGTTAGGTTCACATTCTTCTAAAATTGCATCGCACATGATTGGTTCTATCGTAAAAACTGAAATATCATAGCCATCCTCGTCACAGTGGGGTGTCCATTGTTCTTCATTGATGGCTACATCCATGGTTGTTAGGATTTCTGCCCAACCATGGGGTTCAAACTCTTCATCAGGGAATACTACAGGTGCGTAAGCTAGATCTTGAAGGGTTCGTGGATGTTGTTCTGCACCTAAGGTCCTTGCTTCTAATCATTCTTCCTCTTGTTTGGCTACTTTACACATCCATAAATGAGTGTCCTCATGCAACCACGAGGGGTCTGATTCTAATGAGTGCACGGATTCCGTCTCTACCTGAGTCTTATGGATGGTATTCCATTGTATTGGGGGTACGTCTCTATGTGAATAGTCTTTAAGATTGACTTTGGTAGTCACTCCTAAATGTTGCAAGTACAAAGAATTAGTTCCCCAATCTTGTACAATTTGCAACTGACGCATGAATGGTCGTCCCAATATCATCTCATAAGCATGATTTTTTGCAAAGTCACAAATGGCAAAGGTATGCTCAAATTCTACACCACAAGTGGTGAGAGATATGCCTTCTAGTAAGCCTAATGGTTTTTCTATGTGTCCATCAGCCATTTGTAGCTTTGTCCTAGTAGGTCTTAATGCTGGCTTACCCCAACGTTTCCATAAAGCGGTGGTAGCTATGGCTACTCCGGCTCCTGAATCTAAGATGGCTTTCGTGGTGTAGCCCTGATGGGTTATCGGAAGATAAGTGTTACCTTCCTCTCCTTCGCTCACATCTCCAATCTTTTCTACGGGTATTTCCGGTACCTTCTTATGTGATCCTATTTGTGAGGAAGTAGTAGCAAGCTCGGGTAATTGATTTGCTACATGTTTCCACAGTTCTGGTTTTACCTTTAACAACTCCTCTAGAGTGAGATTACACTGTACTTTAGTGTTCTTGATCACTTCCGTGTTTCTAGGGATTACTGATTCTTCATTCCTCACTATTATCGTGGGTGCTCTCATACTAATAGACTTTGCTTCTCAAGGTCCTGTGAACTGAGGTAATTCTTGTAAAGAATTAGATTCAAAGCCTGTGTGTTCACTCAGTTGTTCTTCCTCTACATCATCGTAAATAGAGGGAATGTCTTGGGGAAATTGTTCCTGCAAGTCATCTATTTCTTGAATAGGAGGATGGGTTCTTTGTTCCTTTCTCCATTTCTCTTCTTGGATCTCTCTCAAAAATTCATGTGAGTACCTATGTATGGAAGACAGGTTGTCTTGACTTTCTGTATTGGGTACTTGAGACAGAGATGGTGCATTCCTTTCCTGTGTCTCTGGGACGCTAGGGTTCCTATGCTGATCCTTTTTCTCTTTGCTCTCTATCAAGTATTCTAGCCTCTCCATTAGTCCTCGAAAGTGTAGTTCCGGTTTTGCCATGTTATTCCAACTAATATATCTAGAGGCTTCGAACAAAGCTTGTGCTAATTCTACCATCTTCATGCAAAGTTTAGTTCTCTCAACTTCTAGATCAGTTCGAGGGTAGTTTTTTCATTTCAACTACCTGAGGTCCCTCTTTTAATCTAGCCTGATATGCACGAAACATCATGTCTAGATTTTCTTGTATGGGTTCCGCTAAAACTGATCCTGATTTTTGAGCTGGATTCTCTTGATTTAATTCCTGAGAAGTCAATTCTAGGATTTTGGCTCTAGATTCCTTCAAACTTCCTTCCAACTCAGTTATCTTTTTACTCCACTTTCTCTTTATCCTTTCTCTAGAATCTTTCCAAGATTTTGTCTTTTTACTGCTAGATTCTGCAACTTCACTACTTCCAGCTACTTTCTACTGATTAAGCTGTTGGTTTTGTAAGAGCGCCTAGGCTCTTGTTATAGCTTGGATAGGCACGTATGTAGGGTTGGATCCATCTGCATTATTTACAATACCTATCACGTTGATCGGTGTCACATTCGAAGCATTAACAGGGTTCTTAGGACAATCTTTGATTATATGCTCTTTGGCACAATCAGCACAAAAGCCTCGGATGTTATAGTACTGTGATTGTCCTGCTATAGGAGGATGTGGACAATCCTTTATGAAATGGTCTCCTTGGCACCTAAAGCATGGTCCTCTAGGTCCCTGTGGTCTCTGTTGTCTTACTTGGGGCCGTGGATTTGGGTTCGTGTACATCACATTAGCATAGTCTGACTCCCAACTAGGTTCCACTGGTGGACTATCGTAATGATATGTCTCCACATGTTCTGGTGACTCCGTGTAATAAGCGGGTGGACTATCTACATGCGTAGAGTCAAAACTGTTTGAGTTTGGGTCACTCTCTGTGATCAAAGGTGAAGAAGGCACTACGGCCCTACTTAGGTTGTCTTCTGCAGCAGCATATTTGACTGAGATGACATTCGCTGGTGGGGGTGGCTGCTGAGCTAAGACAGGTTGAGGTCTCTGTTGAGCCTGGTATGGGTAGTTCTGAGGAGGCCTATAGTAATAAGGCTGAGCATTGTAATGGCCTTGATACCTACCTGGCTGCTGGTATGCTTGCGGGTAGTTCTGTCTCACTGTTTGTTTGTTGTATGGGCAGTCCTAAGCCGTATGATTCGTGTATCTTCTCTCAATTGTACAGTATTGGCCTCTAGGGTTGGCTTGTGGTTGTGGTGCATTGGGACACACATTTGCCATGTCATCACCACCACAGGTGTAACAATGCTTGTTTGTTAGTACCCTAAGTTTACTAGAAACTCCTAGTTTCTGGGCCACTTTTTCTGCGAGGTCCTCTATCGAGTTAGACAATTTTGTGGATGCTAGAGATGAACAGTCTGAATCCTTGTAGACCTTTGAGAGTTCCAACTCGTCTCCTAAGTTGTCCTCAATGTCTATGCATATTCTCACACATTGCTCTAGCGTTCTGGGTTCTTTTAGGTACACATAGGAGCGTAGTTTAGAGCTCAACAAGCCATCTAGAAACAATGACACTTGTTTAGCTTGTGAGGGTAGCTCTTGCATTGGACATCATTCAACATATTGTCTAAACCTACGTCCTGCCAGTCTAACCGTTTCTTGCAGGGTCTGTTTGAAGCTATGAATCAACGAAGACGTGTCATGTCTAATCCCACTTTTAGAGAATTCAGTGATGAATGACTCTAAAAAGTGATGGATGTCTCTAAATTGCCTCTGTTGCAACGGTTGGAACCAAGTTAAAGCGGTATTTTTTAACGTTAGTCCAAATGCGTTGTATTGCGTGAACATGTCTTCGACTTGTTCAACTCTTAGTACTTGCTTGAATTCTGCAACATGGTCATAGGGATCTCCTATCCCATCAAAGTAATTTTTCATGGATTTCACTAACTGAGTGGGTCTCAGTATTCTTGCGTGTTCACGTGGTCTAGGTAGAGGAAAATCATCTCTACCACCTGGTATTCCATGATCTCTTTGTCTATCCGCTCTATTAGTGTCCGTGGTTGTTCTATCTCTCCCTATGGGATGAGTGAAGCTTACTTCGGGTCTTTCTTTATTCTTTTCTCTTTGATTTCTGTTGGTGGATTCTTAGACAAGAAGGAGTTTGAGGGTTTGTAGGAGAAAAGGGGAAGAAACAAGAAGAGAAAATACACCTGGAAGCTTCTGCCGATTGATTACAGTAAGACACTTACAAGGTTTGAAGTACAAGACAAGCCAATACCTCTGTGCACAACCCCACAGAGTGCCCAATCACAAAATACCAAATATCCCAAGTCTTCTTGCTGCCGGCTCCTCTGCACCAGATCCTCCACCTGCTTCAAGCTTATCCTTGTGCACACCTTGCACCAAGCTTCCACAAAGGGGGAGGAGTGAATACCTTCTGTCGGCACGCACCCACTGCAATGGGACCTTGAGATACTTGGGGGGACTAGCTTAGCGCTCTCTGCACCATCCCTTAGGCACTCCCTATGCACTCCTTCACTTCCACTTCTCTGCGTCGTCGCACTGGTGACTCTTGCACTTCTCTCCCTTGCTTCCTTAGACTATGCTCTCTTACTTACTCTAAGATTGGTCCAAGAATGGCCCTTGCCTTGATTTGAGTGTGTCGATCACGTACGCTCCTAACTGCAATGGTATCTTGGTGCTCACTTTGATGTCCCAAGATTGTCCTCACAAGTGGCAGCCAACGATTCACTGTTTTGTCCTGTAGTGACTTTAGACTAAAACCAAAAATTTTAATGGGGGGGGCATTCTTTTACCTGTGCGTACACTTTTCCGCTTCACATACCTTCATGTTTAAGTCTTCACTTTTGCACATAAGAGGGGGTTCACCTGAACCTTCCAAAACACTTTAAAACACACTTTGAACCTTAGGGAAATTAGAGAAAATACCTCTGCAACTTGCAACCCATTTTCTCCAATTTACCCTTTGTGGACAATTCATTGTGCACTACCTGACACCTGCACTTACACACTTTGATTTTGCACCTATTGACTTTGACCTTGACCTTGACCTTGTTGAATTTGAGCAGTTGACTTTGACCAGTTGACTTTGACCAACATGACTTTTATGGGCTCAACAGTTGCCCACCACCTAATGTGCTCTCCGTCCCGGAGAGCTACAACCAAAACTTTGAGCATAGAGGACACCATGAGAATAGAGCTGCAACAACTTGAAGAGAACATCTGAGAACATCCACCATAACAAGCACCAGAAAAGAACGAGAAGTGGGATTTTGTTATGTAAAAGCAAAAGAGGGACAATGGGAGGTTAGAATGGAATGGGAAGGGAGGGATGAGGATATGAAGATGGATGGGGCCGGGAGGGTGAAGGATGTGGCTGGGCAGATTGGTAAAGGGAGGGGTTGGAAGTAGGAATCAGGGCCTGGGGGGGCTAAAATGATCAACTGGAGGGCTACAGAGGGTATAGATGGAGTATTATTAAACATAAGGAAAGAGAAGGTGAGAATAGACCATGTGGACAATGTGAGTAAATAAAAACATGTGATAATTGTGTGCAAATAATGAGGGTTGTGACCAAAACTCAGAGAAAATGTGGGAATTTGGAAAAATAAAGTTAAAAACTGAGTCCAGAGGTGCCAAAAAACATGAAAATGACTGCTTTTTTGTAAAAAACGGCCAATCGAGGTACAATGCAGAGCCAAAAAGCTTTTAGCCATGAAAATGAAAAAAATAAAATAATAATAATAAGAATAATAAAACATAAATATATATATATATATATTTTATGAACGCCCACTAAAAATATCAATAAAATAAATAAAGAAATAAAAATAAAAATAAAATAAAATAATTAAAAAAAAAGAAAATTAATTAAATATATATATATATATATATATATATATATATTTAATACGAAAATAAACAAAATGAAATAAATAAATAAAAAAACAAAAAGAAAAAAATTGAAAAAAAACAAAATGGGGGGGGGGGGGCTGTCAAAACGGGGGGGTGGGGCGAGGGGGGGGGGGGGATTTTGGTCGGTGGGGGTCTTTTTTTTTTTCTTTTTCAAAAAAAAAACGCCGGGGGGTTTTTTGGTCGGTGGGTTTTTTTTTTTTTTTTGCAGAAAAAACGCCTTGGGGGCGCTTTTTTTTTTTTGAATTTTAATTATGAAAAAAACTGAAAAAATACATAAAAAATCCAAAAAAATGGCAAAAAAATCCAAAAAAATCTCCAAAAATTCTAAAAAAAATTGCCTACTGGTTGAGGCCACTTTTCTCACTCAAACCCACAGAGAGCTTCCATTATTCCTCCCATTTGGCAAGAAAAAGACATTGGAAAGGGATAAAAATTGCTAAAAATACTAGAAAATTTTCCAAAATTATCCAAAAGTTTTACTTTTGCAGAGATTGTGAAATGCCTTCTAGGTGGCTCAAAAACCCCAGGATCGAGAATGAAAATGATAAAGAAAACTACTAAAACTGAGCAAAGTTTGATGAGAAAGCTATGTACAACCTGGACAGATTTTGCAGTTCCAGGTGATCCATACTTCTTCAAGTGTGTTGATGGTAGGCCTTGAGCCTTGATATGTTGACGAGTGGCAAGGCCTCTCCTTTCAGCGTCTCTAACTCCACAAGCACCCCAATTTAGCATTGTTTTGACTCTATAAGGTCCTTCCCAATGTGGAAGCCATTTTCCTCTCAGTTGTGTATTAAGATGAGGTCTATGGAGAAGAACTAACATGCCTGTTCCAATGTTATTGTTCCACAGATGGCGATCGTGTGCCTCCTTCCTCTTTATCTGAGTCTCTATCAATTGTTTCGTTGCGAGTAGACGAATCTCCTCCACTTTATGTAGTGCTCCGAGCCTCTGAGAGACCTCACAATCCTTCCTGCCCTGCATTAATGCAATCTTAGGTGAACCATGTAAAAATTCAAATGGCTCAATGGGCGATATGCCATAAACTAGCTGGAATGGAGAATATCCTGTGGCCTCTTTGTAGGCTAACCTGTATGCCCTCAATGTATCTTGATAAGCAATGCCCCATGAAGTGGGCTGCAACATACACTCCTTTCTTAACATTGAGATTAAAACCTTATTTGTCGACTCAGCCTGTCCATTGGCTCTTGGATAGTAAGCACAAGAAGTCCTATGTAGAATTCTATACCTGTTAAAAATTTCCTGCAGGACCTTATTGACAAAATGTGTACCTTGATCTGTAAAAATTTCAAATGGGCATCCAAACCTGCAAATGATGCTACTATAAATGAAATCGGCAACAGTTTGGGCAGTGCAATCGGGGGAGGCAATAGCTTCAGCCCACTTTGTCACATAATCTGTAGCTATCAAGAGATATTTTTCTCTTTTTGGAAAAGCGGGAGGGTAGATGGGCCCTACAAAATCTAGCCCCCACTTCTCAAATGGTTGCCAAGAAGTGGAAACAACCAAGGGGTTATGTCTCTGCTTTGTTGGCTTAGGTCCACACCTCTGGCAAATGTCACATGCCTTTCCCCATTCATCTGCATCCCTAAATAGTGTAGGCCACCATAGACCAGCATCCAGTATCCTCTGACTCATAATATGTCCTGGAAGGTGCCCACCACCTGTTCCTTCATGTGCAGAGTGAAGGACTTCCCTCACTTCTTCTTCTTCCAAACACTTCCTGAACCGGTCATCCTTGCCCTGTCTATACAATTTATCTTCAATGAAGGTATATGGTCTACTCTTGATTAGCAGTCTCTTCTTTTGTACAACACTAGCCTTTTCTGGATACAACCCAGTTTTAATGAAATTTTTGATGTCGTAATACCAACCTTGAGCTTGTACAGCAAACAGATGAGCATCTGTAAAGTCATCATTGATTCCACTAGTTTGATTCATCATATTTATTCTGGATAAGTGATCTGCCATAACATTTTCTTTACCTGGTTTATGGACTACAGAAAAATCAAACTCTTGGAACAACAATAACCACCTCCATATTCTACCAGTGGCTTGTGGTTTGTTGAGTAGGTATTTTAGTGGTTGGTGATCTGTTATAATAATAAATTTTACCCCCAGTAAGTAATGACGGAATTTTTGGACATCAAAGACCATTGCTAGGGCTTCCCTTTCTGTAGTACTGTAATTCCTTTCAGCCTTAGTCAAGATTCTACTGGCATATTGAATTGGCGTGTCCACTTTAAATTCTTCACTGGGTTGGGTCAAAACTGCCCCCACTGCATAGGCACTGGCATCAACATGTATATGAAAGATTTTTGACCACTCAGGTGTGACCAAAATAGGAGCAGACACTAACCTTGACCGTAACGTTTGATATGCGTTTTCCTCCTCTTCTTCCCATTTAAAAGTTACTTCCTTACCTGTAAGTCTAGCCAGAGGTCTGGCTATCTCTGCATACATTTTTATAAACCTTCTATGGTATCCAGTATGCCCCAAGAAACTCTGAATCTCTTTAGGGGATTTAGGTTTAGGCAACTTTAATATAGAAATGATTTTGTCAGGATCTGGGGCCATACCTTTAGCCGACACCACATGTCCTAAGAGGGTTCCTTCTGTCACAAGGAAATGACATTTGTTTGGATTGAGCTTTAACTTAGTCTCCCTGCATCTTTTGAAAACATTCTGCAGCTGCCTCAAGTGGTGGTCCAAACAATCTAGAGGAGTTTCCTTGTGAGATCCTGAAAACGAAGAGAAGTCATCCATGAAGATTCTAAGTGATTCCAGCAATAGGGGGCCAAAAATGATATTGACCGTTCTGTTAAAGGTGGCTGGAGCATTTCTGAGCCCAAATGGCATTTTTACACACACATATGTTCCCCAAGGTGTGATAAAAGCAGTCTTTTCACGATCCTCTGGATGTATTGATATTTGGTTATAGCCACTGAATCCATCCATAAAGCTATATAATGCATGCCCAACCACTTCTTCAACGACCTGTTCTGCAAAAGGCATAGGGAAACCATCTGGAATGGTCACCTTGTTGAGTGCTCTAAAATCAACACAAATTCTGATTTTATTAGTCTTCTTCTTTGGTACTATAACCATAGGTGAGAGCCACTCTGAGTGTTCAACAGGAATGATGATTCCTGCATCCTCCATCTTTTGGATTTCCACATAGACAGCTTCAGCATATTTTGGATTAAGTCTATAACTCTTTCCTCTTATGGGTTTGGCTCCATCAACCAGAGGGATTCTGTGCTCTCCATAAGTTGCAGGCACTCCTTCTAAGTCTTTATAATGCCAGGCAAACACATCTATATACTGGGTCAAGAATGATTTTACCTTTTCAAGGAGCCCTGGGTGGCTCCACAACCAAGTGGCTACCAAAAATGGCTGATTATTGTCTTGGGTGCCTAATTGTATTTCTTGGACAGGATTTCTCGCTACCATATTATCTTCGTGTGCATCTGCTTCCTTGTCTTCTTCTACTAGCTTTTCGTGCATTGCTTCATAAGCAGGTGTATTTTGGACTTCAATGTGTTCCTCTTTGTCCTGCACCCATCCTGCAGGGATTTCTTGAAATGGGAAATAACATTCTTCACTAGAATTTTTTACCTTGCTTTTAGCTTTAGAAACTTCTTTATCTGTGGTTGTCACATCCTCCTCCAAGTTGTATTTGAGGGGTGTCTTCCTGCCCCTTCTGTGGTCTGTGATGGGCTCTCCCAATTCATCAACCTGGACCTTTTCCTTATCTTCATCATAACCTTCAGTCGTGCAAGAATTATTAAGAAAAATTCCAAAACAAGAGGAAGAATTGCCTGCTTGGAGCCAATTTAGAATATCCTCTTCTTCCTCAAAATCTATTTGGGGTTGATCCTCCGATTATGTTTCCATGCAAATGCCAACTGTTTGCATCATACTAGTGTTTCCTTGATTGTCTGGGCCCTCTTCTAAATGAATCTGTGTCAGCTCCTGCCCTTTCTTTTGTACCCACATAGTGTCCTTGCCCCAATCATGAATGACACTGGCATGCCTCAGCCAAGGTCTTCCAATTAAGAGAGGAAATCCTCCTTCAACTTGGGGCAATCTTAAGACCACAAAATCCAGAATGAATAGATTACCTTGTACTTCAAGTGGAACTTTTGGGATTACCCCCAAGGGCCTTACTTTGCTCTGGTCTGCCAAAGTAACAGTGAAATTTGCAGGACTTGAAGGGTGGAGTCCAATCTTTTTCATGGTATGTTCAGGCATCAGGTTAATGCCAGAACCACCATCCACAATAACACCTTGAAATTCATGACCCTTGATTGATACGGTAAGCTGAGGACTTTTATAATCCGTAAGGGGTGCTTCTCCTACACTTTTTCCTTTATGTGAAACCGCCGTGTTTGCCACCAAACTTGTAGTGGAAGCCTCATCAATTATCTGCAATAACTCTGATATGAATTTCCCATCCATATTTATTAATTCAAAAATACTAACCTCCTTCTTTATGGACTTGAGTAGTTTTGAAGCCTCTGATTCCTTGAGAGCTTGGACTCCAGTTGACTTATCAAGCTCCTCATGAGCCCTGTTGAAGGCATGCCCAATGGCATCACTGGTGCATATGAGATTTCCTTGTTGACTTGTATCTGCACCTGTGGTGACTTTATCTTCAGATGTTTCTCTATTTTGATTCCCTTCCTTAATCTTTGATTCTTGTCCTATTTCAACTTTAGCCTTCCCCTTGCTTCTTGTCTGCACATTCAAAGATGTTATTTCTTCTAATTGCACCACCCTGGTAGATGGAGATAGTTCGTTGATTGGATCACACACTTCTTCCTTGTGCACAGAAATCATTTGAATGTGGGGTCCGGAGGAAGAGGCTTGATTCTTAGGACAACAATTTGTATAATGGTCTCTTGCATCAGGGAAGTTCCTGCAGGGAGGGGCATTTTCTGGTAGGGTGCGCCTACTTTGATAATGCCCACAACTCCACATCTGAAACAGATGATTGGCCTCCTAGGCCCATTTCCAAAGTTATTCCTCTGTCTAGGATTATAGTTGTTACCTTGATTTGGTGCAGCAGCCATCACATTTGCTGGTGTTGGGGGTCCTCCTTGTGTCCAGTATGTCGTTGCAAGCATTCCTCTTGATTGGCATTCATGGGCCTCATGGCCAACCTTCCTGCATAATTGACAAGTCACACTTAACAGAGGACATTTGCTTACTATGTGACCTTGCTTGCTACACATGGAACACCAAAGTCCACTCTTGATGCCACCTCCTTTGAGCTCCTGCAACTCCTGTCGCAGCTGAGCCACTTCCTCTGCCTGGGCCTCCTCCTCCTTTTGGAGTTTAGTGCTTCAATCTCTCTTCTCAACTGAGCAACAACATTCTCTTCCTCTTTGTAGGGCTTATTTCTCTTTAAGCCCTCCAACTCTTTTCTTAGCTGTATCATTGGATCCTCCATTTTTGTACCATATGTTGGTTGGGAAGAGGTGGCTCCATACTGGTACCTTATCTGTTCCAAGCGTGTGGCTGTGCTGATGAACTCCTCTATGGAGGCTGTAGGTAGCACTAACTCCTTTATTTTGCATTGGGTGGCCACTGGTAGGGGCTTAGCCAACCATTTCTTGACAAAAAAATCATGGGGTGGGTCTGGCAATTTAGCCATTAGTGCTTTGGCCCGAGTCACAAACTCTGGGAACTTTTCTCCTGGACCTAATCTTAAATTTTCTAGCTCTTCCATGATAATCTCCGCGGTGTTGCCATGCTGGAACTGATTTTTAAAAGCATCTTTCATCACATCCCAAGTGGTAAAATGGTTTTTAGCAAACTGGCTGAACCACTTATCAGCTAATTCCTCTAATGTGGCAGGGAAGAGAATCAAAAAAGCATCCTCCCTATCCATTAGGCCTCTAGTCTTACATAGTGCTAAAAACCTTCTAATGTGTTCATCTGGATCCTCCTGAGCTAGGCCTTTGAAAGAAGGAAACTTTATATTTAATCTAGAGAGTAAAGTTTCAAAGTCTACCTGACCCGCCATGCCCTTGACTGATGATGTGGAAGATAGAGGACTGGGGGACCTTCTAACAACCTTCCTCCTTGTCTGCTTGCAGGTGACCCTCAATACTTGGGACCGGGTTGCGGTCATGAGCAACTCATAGCCCACTGAATGTAAGACACTTGATAAGAATATATTTACCTTTTGTTTGATGAAGTACAACTGTGGTTCTGTCGACACTTGATCTCTTTTATGCTTAGCACTTGGTTTCTCCTAAGCTTAAATCTCCTTGGAAGTCCCACCGTGCGTGCCAAATTTTGTTGGTGGATTCTTAGAAAGAAGGAGTTTGAGGGTTTGTAGGAGAAAAGGGGAAGAAACAAGAAGAGAAAATACACCTGGAAGCTTCTGCCGATTGATTACAGTAAGACACTTACAAGGTTTGAAGTACAAGACAAGCCAATACCTCTGTGCACAACCCCATGTGCACAACCCCACAGAGTGCCCAATCACAAAATACCAAATATCCCAAGTCTTCTTGCTGCCGGCTCCTCTGCACCAGACCTCCACCTGCTTCAAGCTTATCCTTGTGCACACCTTGCACCAAGCTTCCACAAAGGGGAAGGAGTGAATACCTTCTGTCGGCATGCACCCACTGCAATGGGACCTTGAGATACTTGGGGGGACTAGCTTAGCGCTCTCTGCACCATCCCTTAGGCACTCCCTATGCACTCCTTCACTTCCACTTCTCTGCGTCGTCGCACTGGTGACTCTTGCACTTCTCTCCCTTGCTTCCTTAGACTATGCTCTCTTACTTACTCTAAGATTGGTCCAAGAATGGCCCTTGCCTTGATTTGAGTGTGTCGATCACGTACGCTCCTAACTGCAATGGTATCTTGGTGCTCACTTTGATGTCCCAAGATTGTCCTCACAAGTGGCAGCCAACGATTCACTGTTTTGTCCTGTAGTGACTTTAGACTAAAACCAAAAATTTTAATGGGGGGGCCATTCTTTTACCTATGCGTACACTTTTCCGCTTCACATACCTTCATGTTTAAGTCTTCACTTTTGCACATAAGAGGGGGTTCACCTGAACCTTCCAAAACACTTTAAAACACACTTTGAACCTTAGGGAAATTAGAGAAAATACCTCTGCAACCTGCAACCCATTTTCTCCAATTTACCCTTTGTGGACAATTCATTGTGCACTACCTGACACCTGCACTTACACACTTTGATTTTGCACCTATTGACTTTGACCTTGACCTTGACCTTGTTGACTTTAACCAGTTGACTTTGACTACAGTTGACTTTGACCAACATGACTTTTATGGGCTCAACAATTTCCAAGGGCTGATGATGTTCTTGCCCCTTGTTGACTTGTATTCATGTTCGTTCTAGATGGAGGGAATACCAATTCACCTCTCCATGTGTATGTGTTTTTAGCGTGGTCAGGCACCACAAAGACAGGTATACAACCTTTCCAGGTGTATCCGGGTCCTTGAACTCGTATATTGTGATGATACCTACCTCACTAAGTAGTTTTGTCTTGTATCTCCGAATCTGAAGTCTCATCCAGGTATACAACCTTTCCAGGTGTATCCGGGTCCTTGAACTCGTATATTGTGATGATACCTACCTCACTAAGTAGTTTTGTCTTGTATCTCCGAAAGGCTTCATCAGTTTCTTTATTTACAAACAACTCTATGCTTCTGTTGTCTTGAGGGATCCATTCTGGGATTAGTACTCGTGTCAGTACAGATTTCCCTCTAGGTGTTCTAGGATCTTCTAATGGTTCTTTTCCTTGAGATTTGGTTTTCGTCTCTATCTGAATTATGCCAAACTCGTTGGTATTGTTTGGCTGCGTACTTAAGATGTACATTGTTCCTTCTTTGTCTATGTACGCGTCTCTCTCAAATTTCACCACTGGATGTTCCAATCCAATGGGTTGATCGGGGTTGTGCATTTGCACCACTTGCCTTCGCAAACCATCCTCGTAGATGCGAGCACCTAAATAGGCTAGTTGTGTTCTATAGGGTCCTTCTGGTTTTTCTAAATAGGCTACATTCGACCCTCCTTTTGGTCTGTCTGTGCTAAATGCCATTTCTGATTCGCTAGTATCTGAGCTCTCATAGGGATAACTAGTGTTCAATTGTTGATCCCACGATCGTGCAGTAGTTCTTACACTTGCCTCTGATGATCTAAGGCTTCGTCGGTCTGACTTACCTATGTGTTTGCCCGATCTAAGGTTCATTAATTTTCGTCCTTGCACACTCAGTACACGCTCAGATCGTCAATGATGCTTTGTTATTACTTTCTTTATTCTTTTTAAATTTCTCTAGATTCTTGTCTTAATGTATGCGTCAGGAATTCGACTTTTTGTGGTACTTTGAGTTCTCGTTCCGTCAGACTTATGTTCTTTCCTTTAGGTTTTCGTGTCACACACCTTTATGTTTAGTCTTGCACGATAAATTTAATTCTCTTGAACTTGAGGCGTTCCTATCGTCTTAAATCCACAATGTTAACGTTTATCCTAAGCTAAGAATTGACTGAGGGGGTTGAGTAATCTTCCAACCTCGAGTCAGTTTTTCTGGTTGCTCTGATGCCCAAGAAGCCGCGCTTCCCAAGCTTTATGCCCTTCACAGCCTTGCTTTGGTTGCCTTTGATTGCCCTTGCTAGACCTAGAAAAATCCAATATTAGACCAATTCACAGTTGGATGATCAAGCACTTGAGTATATACACCTTTTAAGTCCCTTCCCTTTCACCCAACTTTTCAATGCTTGCCCCCTGGCTTTCTAGTCCCAAACTAGGTTAACCTCAAAATAGCTTGTCTAAAAATAGACGTATCCTTTAAGAAAAATATAGTTGAGGTCACGTAGTACTCGTCAAGAGCTTTCTAATGAGCTATTAAGCTCAAAAAACGGACTTCGGATGAAAAAGTATGACCGTTCAGGCCCTGCGGGGTAAAAACTGACAAACAGGTTTTTCTCCAAATATGAGCTAAGGGGTCTCCTATGAGTCTAATCACCCAAAAATTTTGCAAAAATAGCCCCAAAATGGGCCAAAAAATGAAACCCTAAAATTTGCGATGGGGGTGCACAATCGCGATGGCGTGAGACAATCGCGATGGTCTGGGACCGTCGCGATGGCGTGAAGAGTGAACAATCGCGATGGTCTGAAGTGCACGGTCGCGATGGCGTGAAAGTGGATGATCGTGATGGCGTGAAAGTGAACTGTCGCGATGGCTCGATCAGGCGGACAATTGCGATGGCGTCAGTCAACGGTCAACGTGAACAATCGTGATGGTCCAAAGTGAACCGTCGCGATGGTCACAGATGCGATGGCTTGAGCCAATCGCGATGGTCAGGGCGCGATGGTGTGAGCCAATCGCGATGGTCCAAAATTTGAGTTGTCGCGATGGTCTGAGGGTATAGTCGCGATGGTCCAACTTGCCACGTGGCACCGTCGGTGCGATGGCGTGAGCCTATCACGATGGCGTGGGGTCAACCGAACAATCGCGATGGTCCGCGAACAATCGCGATGGTCTGCGAACAATCGGGATGGTCCAAATGAACCGTCGCGATGGCGTGAGACCGTCGCGATGGTCCGGCCGAGCCGTCGTGATGGCGTGAGCCTATCGCGATGGTCCGGCCGAGCCGTCGCGATGGCGTGAGCCTATCGCGATGGTCTGAGACCGTCGCGATGGTCCAACAAAATGAGAATTTTGCAGATGCGTCTGTGGATTCGTGTGTGCGCTTGTGTCGCCTATCCCGTGGTGTGGTCGCTTACCAAAAATTCCGCACTTGGCAGACCATCGCGATGGTCTGACACAGACGGAAATCTCTGACAGAAACTGAAAATTTTACCTTTTCCAAGATTTCCTGATGCTCTGGAGCACAGTACCTGCAAGAAAACTCAAGAAGACAAAAGCACATGCAAGCACAAAAGCTCTCTCTCACTCTCTCGCATGCACAAATGAGGGGAAATGAGGAGAATGGGTGGATATGGTGAATTTTCTGATTTTTTTGGAGATGAAGATGATGATGCGGTGATGAAGATGGAGTGTGGGGGAGGTGAAAAACACTAAAAACTAAGTAAAAACAACAACAAAAACTGAAAATTTTACCTTCCAACGCCACTTCTTGCTATACTCTTACCATCACACATTCGTCCTAGACTCGATCCCCGGCAACGGCGCCAAATTTGGTGTTGCTCTAGCACAATGGTGAGAACCACGTTAAGAAGCTCCAACTCCTTAATGTCAATCCGCGGAAGAGATAGGAGTGATATGAAGATCGTGAATGCGAGATGAAGTGAGAGTGAAGGTGAGAAGCATAGAAATGCACACACACATACACACACACTACGAAGAGACAAGCATGACACAATGGAAGGTGAGAAATCAACTCTATTACTCAAGAACGCTATTACAAGCTCAAAATAACTCTAAGCTCACACAAGATAGCCTCAAAAATGAGCTCTCTAGCTCTTTTTATAGTTTCTAGACTAGTTTTGACTGGTTTCACATCTAGTGACCGGCATAGTTAAAAATTAGGTCCTATATGCTATTTGGAAGGGTAAACGGTGTCTAAAAATAACAAAAATTGATACGCTTGTTCTACCTAAGCTCCTCAAGCTTGAGGACTCCTCGGCTTGCACAAAATGGAGCTAGAAATTAAGAAAAGGGTTTTTCTATGTTACATATGTTACATTAGTGATAAACATCACTGTTGGAGGTTTTTGAAAAGTATTTGAAAACATAATTCTTTGAAAAAAGATTCGACTAGCTCCTTGCTCCGTTGTTACATGCTTCCGCGTCTTCTATGCCTTTGGCTGCTTCCAACAGAAGTGGATAACTATCTCTTATCGTGGGGGCATTAACTTTTTTAAGGTTAATACACACACGTAACTTTCCATTCTTCTTGGGCACCACTACAATGGGGGACACCCATTCAGTATGCTCAATCTCATAGATGAATCCAACTTCAATCAATCTATCAATTTCTTCTTTTATTTTGGCTGCATAAGTGTCATTATATGTGTAGGGCTTATGTTTGGTGGGCTTGGCATCTGCTATCATGGGGATTGTATGAGAACAAATTTTCGGATCTACTCTCTTCAAGTCTCTATAGTGCCATGCAAACACGTCCCTCTATTCCTTTAATAACGCCACCAACTCTACTTCCTCTTCTTTACTTAGGTGATCTCCTATGTATGTACATCTCTCTTCGTTCTCTTCGATGGTGACTACAATTTTTTCGGTCTTTTCTTTGTTATCATATGCTTTTCTTTGTGGCCTTTCTCTTAGGCATTCGTACCAAAATTTTTCGCTCCTCAACTTTGTATTTTTTGAAATTTTCTGGTACTTCAAACAATGGTTCCTCCTCGTCCTGTTTTACTACTTTTCTTTTCTTTTTCTTTTGACTACCTTCACTCCCATCCTTTGAATTTTCCGTTTTGATGCTTGTGAGAGGTTCTTCTTCTTTTTGTGTAAATACTCCTATGTCTTCTAGATAGTGCTCCTCTGAAATAAAGCAACTATCCATCACAATGGACTCTAGATCATCAATCTCTTCTTCTTCTATGAAGTCACTAGAGTCACATTCTTCTAGCAAGGGCTGACACATGAACACTGAAATATCATAACCCTCCTCATCACAATGAGGTGTCCATTGTTCTTCATTGACAGCAATGTCCATGGTGGCTAGGATTTCTGCCCAACCATGAGGCTCAAATTCCTCATTTGGAAATATCATCGGCATATAGGCTGGGTCTCGAACTGGTCTATCTCCTTGAGAAGTTCCTTTTTCTCTTGCCTTTAAGCGTTTTTCCTCTTCCTTTGCGACCTTGCACATCCACAAATGAGTATCTTCATGCATCCAAGATGTATCAGATGAACTTTTAGAATGCAGAGAGATTGAATCTTCTTGCTCCTTGTGGATAGGATTCCACTGTAGGGGTGGTACATCTTTGAAGGTGTAATTCTTCAAATTGACCTTGGTTGTGACCCCTAATTGCTACAAGTATAAGGAGTTGGTTCCCCAATCCTGTACAATTTGCAGTTGTCGTAGGAAAGGCCTCCCTAGGATCATCTCGTAGACATTATTTTTCTCAAAGACATATATAGCAAATGTGTATTCAAACTCTACACCACAAGTGGTTAGAGTTATCCCTTCGAGCAATCCTAGAGGTCTTTCCACATGGCCGTCAACCATCTGAAGCTTCATTCTAGTTGGTCTTAATGTGGGCTTGCCCCATCGCTTCCACAAGGAGGTGGTTGCAATAGCAGCACCAGCACCTGAGTCTATGATTGCTTTGGTTGTGTAACCTTGGTAGGTGATTGGATGATAATTATTACCTTCTTCACCTTCACTCATGTCTCCTATTTTATCGAGAGGTATCTTTGGAACTTCTTGTTTAGAGCCTGCTTTTGGCCTATGGGAATCCAGTTCTGGAACCTGATCCTTCACATGATTCCATAGCTCAGGTTTTGCTTTGAGTAGCTCTTCTACCGTGAGATGGCACTGAACCTTAGTGTTCTTCACGACATCAGTGTTCCTTGGAATCACTGAGTCTTCATTTCTTACCAGTATTGTGGGAGCTCTGATCTGGAGAGATTCAAATTCCCATGGGCATGTGAATTGTGGCAACTCATGTAAAGAATTAGATTCAAAATCTAATCGTTCATCTTCTTGTTGCTCTGTTTGGTCTCCATAGATAGATGGAATGTCTTGTGGAAATTGATCATGAAGGTCATCAATCTCAAGAATAGGAGGGGGATCGTCCTTCTCCTTGGCCCATTTCTCTTCTTGTATTTCCCACAGAAACTTTTGAGAGTGTTGTTGGGTTGAAAGAGGTTCTCCATCATCTATGGAGTCAGGAACATAGACTTTTTTTGGTGACGAGCTTTCTCTTTCAGCAGTTGGTTGAGCTTGTGGAGGTAAAGAGACTTGAGGTTTATTTACCAACTGCTCTAATCTATCTAGTAATCCCTGGAAGTGCAAACCCGGTGTAATAGCATTCGTCTGATTGAATGATTGATTGACCTCGAACATAGCTTGAGCTAGTTCCACCATCTTAATGCACATTTTTGTCCGTTCAATCTCTAAATCTGCTCTAGGGTAGCTTTTATCTAGGTTTGCAGGTGTTGGCCCTTCTTGAAGTCGAGCCTGGTATGGCTTTAATATCATGTCCAAGTCTTGTGGGGTGGGATCTGCAAGAACAGATCCTGGTTGTGGTTTATTTACAGTGGTTGGTGGGTGGGGATGAGGTGGTGTGGATGGAGTTTTGACCTGCGAGGGGCTTTGAGAGGCAACATCTTCTATTTTTGTTTTTGCATCTTTCAGGCTTTCTTCTAGTTCGGATAACTTTTTGGTCCACTTACGATTGGCCTTTTCTCTAGTATCCTTCCATGTTCTTGTTCTTCTCTTACTAGGCTCTCCTGCTTCACTTGGCTCTGATTGCTCAGCTGGTTTAGTTTGTTGTAAGGCTTGTGCCCTAGTAACTGCGTGTATAGGAGCCACATTATCACTACTAGAACTCGAATCCCTTGCTAGGCTTACTATATTAATGGGTGTAACCTTTGGTGCACTAGAGGGATGTCCGAGACAATCTCTCAAGAGCTGTTCTTTGCCACACTCAAGACAAACAACTTGTATTGTGATGTTCTGCCCTTGTGTCGGAGCTAGTGGGTGGGGTGATTGTTGTCTTGGCATAGGTTGAGGTTGGCTATATCCTTCATGTTCATACAGTCTAGGGACTCTTTGTGGTCCTAGACATGGGTTATACCTAGGAACTTCTCCGCCTTGTTCTGTCGGAGGGTACTTGTATGGTCTACAGTGGGGTGGTACAAACGGTCGTGGATGTCTATTCATTGGATAGTTTTCGGTGTTGTAGCTGATATACTTCTGCTCACTATAAGAGTACATGTTAGGTGATTGAGTTGGTTTTCTATCATAAGGGTAAGGTTGTAATAACCCAATTGCTTCTCTGGAGCAGACATGAGATGGATGATCCCCACCGCAAAGTGTGCAACTTCCTAACATAGACCATCAAGGTAGATGGGTATTCCCTGCAAGTTGGTGGATATGTATTGAAGAGACATCCTATATTTCCCTTTCATTGTAGAAATAAGGCCTTCCCTAGGTACGGAACTATGCATGTCTTCAGAAGCCAAGAGTCTCTCCCAGTTAAGTGGCATTTTTGACTGTCTAAGAACTCAGCACGTAGTGTTAACCCCTGAGTTGTGAGTGCCTGATTTGGTTGTGTAGTTGACCTTAGTTTCAAGTGATATGGTACTTTATCTATCTCTTCCTAAGTGTCTACTTGATCTTAGGTTCATAAGCCTTGTCTACAAGTCCACAATTGTCCTTTGAACTGCTCAAAATCTTGTGGAACCCCTTGCTTCCTAATCTAACCTGAGGGTCAACTTAAAAATACCCTATCTAATAATCCTGGTATTAATTTTACCGTAACCAATCGATGTTTTTGTTATACTCCCCATGAGCTTTCCAACAAACCCAAGATCACTCCGAACGGATTTCGTATGAGAAAGTTATGCCAGTTCAGAGTTCTGGGGGTTAAAACAGGGAAACAGGACCTCTCAGGAAATGCTTCAAAACAGGCGATACAAGATACTTATCAAGTATCGCGATACTTGGAAGCAGACAATACACGATACTTGCCTTGCCACGATACACGATATCTCAACTAGATGATACACGACACTTGACACACCGGAAAAGTCACAATACTCGATATCCAGCAAGTATCACGGAAGGACCCTCACGATATTCGATATTGCACAGGTATCGCCAAGAGGAATCCCACGATACACGATACTTGGTGGGCACGATACTCGATACTTCACAGGTATCGCGATCAAAAATCTGCGATACACGATATACGATACTCCACAAAAATTGCCACGATACTCGACACACGACAAGTATCGCGAGAGAATTCCCGACGGTACTCGATATTTGACAGGTATCGCGATTGGAATTTCACGATAGACGATATTTGACAAGTATTGCTATCTGACTTTCGCGATACGCTGTCGGAAAGTTTTCAACCTTTCCGTTGACAACCAGGAAAAATAAAAAATGATTATTGGTTAATTCTAATTTCTCATTATTACAATGTTTTTTCTTGGAACTAAACTCTTGTTAAGTATTTGCAGGATCAAGTGGATGAAGAAAACAAAAGTTCAAACTACGGTTTACCCTAAACTGCTTAAATAATGTGTGTTTAGGCCATAGAAGTATTGAATTATGGTTTAAACCCCTAGGTTTACGTTTAATCATGTGCACTTCAGTTAGGAGCATTATTTCTTGGTTAATGATAGGGTTTAACTAGGTTTTCAATTAATTTCCAAAGGGTTTCAATGGGTTTTTGAAGGGTTTCAAGTAGGTATTTTAGGGTATTAGTATATTTAAAGGGTTAGAATAGTTGTTATTCAAATACATTAATCTATACATTAAATATTTATGTATTAAAAATTAAACTATGCTATTAATAATTACTTTAATCATATGTGTGCATTTAAATACTAAGGTTCTAATTAATCAAAAGCTTAACCTAAGCTTAATTTAAATGATTTATTTAATTGAGAAATTTAGGGTAAATGGAATTAAAAAGAAAATGAAGTGGATAATTAACTAGTGGTCTATATGAGTGCTAGGAGAAAGAATGGTTTATATAAGATGTGTAACTAAAGTGATTTAAGGAGTGGTCTCAATAGTAGATGCACTTAAAGTGAGTTAAAAAGAAGCTTTAAAAGAACGGTATATATGAAAAAGGTTAAAAGAATGGTGTGAATTAAGTGTGTAATTAAAGTGGAGAAAAGTCAAATTAAAGTGTGGTGAAAGTTAGTGGATAAAAGAATGGATGAGAAATAAAATAGGAAATAAAAAGAATGGTTTACAAACGACTTGTGTATGTATTTAAATGTGTGTTGTGCTCAATATTTCCTAATGTTTTTTTTCAGGTAGCTTCTTCTTTCCTTCTGCTCGGGCATGAAAGTGCTTATTTCTCTTTCGTATGGCAGTTTTGTGTGTATCACGTCAGATATAAGAAAGAAGTCTCTTAGTTTTCCACGCAGGAGAGAGAGAGAGAGTGAGAGATCATTGAGATTGCTTCTCCTAGAGAGAGACTCTAGCTGAAGAGAGAGAATGAGATCAAGTGGGCAATCGATCTGTGTATGATGCAAAAGTTGTTTCCATGGTGGCTTTTAGTGCAGTGCACGATGGCTCCTGTAGAATATTAGAGACTATTTGGAGGCGGTGCTGTAGCATGTAGAGAGATAAGAGCACGCAATTGGTGGCTGATGGCTGCGCTCGAGATGAGGTCTTTAGCAGAGTTGCCCTCTTGGATATAAAAGTCTGCAGTCCGATGCAATCAATGAGTCAAACTAGAGAGTATCATATGCGATGTACGCAAACTCTCATAGAACCATAGCACGCTGTCATATGCTTGTATGCGCACTCGTCTGCAGACTGTAAGCGTGAGACAGATAAAGAAACACGGAGAGAATTTTAGATCGATTGCAAGTCGTAACACTGTAGTCTGTTTTATCTTCCGCATCACCCATCTGCACACGCACAGTGCGCTTCTCCATACGAATTCTATTGTCGCTCATAGCAATAAGTCTCTGCATATATGTTGCTATCGTTCCGCGGTCCACCAGGTTTTGTTCTGATATTGGTTCACGATCGAGCGTCTGGTCTTCTTCAATGCTTTTGCAATCTTCACAAACAATTCTGTGTTCTAGAGGATCTCTGAATTTCATCTAAGGCTTCTCGCAATTAGCCGTATATAGAGAGAAGATTCTCTCCCTTTCTCTCCACGGTCTGCGTGCAGCAGCGTTGCAGAGAGAGAGAGAAAGAGAGAGAGAGGGGGAACAAAAAAAAAGAAGGAATATCAGAAGAGAAGGAATGTAGAGGAGAGAAATATCTCATGCGGCAGTTTGGGAAGGGGGCATGAAGACTATCTACTTTTCTTTGTGGTGAATTTCGGTCTGCAAGGCTGATACTGTACACGGCATATACACATAGATTTTTTTTTTCTCTTGGAGGATGCCATTCTTATGACAGGCAGATGTATAGCCACTCTACTTTTTTATTTTACCCCACCAAAATTAATCATTTGAGCATTCCAACTAGAGCTATTGACAGGTAGTGCTGCACTTTTGTGTTTCGAAAGTATCAAACCATAAAGGATGGAAATTGATTTTCCAGAGAAGCTTTGAATCTCGTATTTAGAGGGGAAGCAACAGATTAAGAAGAGAAGTTGTATATTATAAGTGAGATAGCTTAAAAGTATCATCAAAGCACGGTCAAAAGATGGAGCACCTCAGCACCATATTTTATTAAAGCTCCAACTACTTGCGCTTCTCTTGGATTTTTTATACGATTACTGTGAACCCACATTGATTTACTTGAAGCTTATGGTCAATGTGAATAAATGAAAGATCTGGATGTATTTGTGTCTTCGTTTTCAACTTTACATAGGCCAACAGTGCTGAAGTATAACTTCTTTCATACATGGTCAACGGAATTTATAAAGATAAATATTTATTATGCATGAGAATGTATATATGTTTGTAAGTGAATGAATGAGCATAGGTTAATGTGTGCATTATTGTGTTCATTTGCTTAGGATTAAATGCTTGAGAACATGTTAGTATGTCTAAGATTAATGCTAGCATATGCATGAATGTATGTTAGCATGCATGAGCATGTGTATGCTTTAATGTAAGTGAAGTATGTCTTTTATGTTCTTATTGATTTTTGTAATATTACTAATTCGCTAATGTTTTTTTCAGAAACATTGAAGATTAAAAAGCAATTGAAGTGGAGTAAAGTGAAGCAAAGTGAAGAATTCATCAATTCAAATATCCAACAATCTGAATTAAATCCATAGAAGTTATCCTTGATTAAGCTTTTGTATAGGATTCTCTAGTTGTTAGCAATCTTTTAGAGAATTTATATCATTGATTTATAGCATTGTAATCATCCAATATTGTCATTAGCTTTAATTCAATGTCAATTTGCATTCTCTTTCTTGTCCATGTCATCTGAAAATCCAATTGAATCTGAAAATAATGCACCTTTAGAAGTAGAAGTTGAAGTAGAAGTAGTTAAGGATATTATTACACACGAATCGTTAATATCAGTATCTCACGATTATTGTCTTAATAGATTTATAGCATTATTTTCAATTGCATCTAATGATCCCCAAGATAACATAGATTCATTTCCACCACCCTTAATTAGGCATACACAACCTAATCATTTAGAAATCCAAGAAGACGAAATTATAAAAGAAAAATTAACTGAGGAAACTTTGATAGTACCTATACCTCAAGAAGCTATTGATAGATATAGAGCAGCCCAGCCTTACAGTTCTTAGACGTTTAAAGTGTTACAATTACCTAATCCATATTTCCTAGATTTAAGAGTAATTTAGAATTTCTTTTACCTTAGACGAAAGAAAAATATACCTAAAACACCTACGATTGTCTCATACACCCCGCGTGTGCCGAGGGATTTAAGGGCTTACTGATCCACCAGCCTTATGTCCGCAACTTCCCGACAATTTGGTGAACCTGACGTGAAGGTTCGACATGACACCGTAGGTATAAAGGTATATTTACGTTCTGTTTTGCATATGCATATATAGGCAATTTGGCGATTGAAGGAGAAGTATCGACATCCTTTGTAGCTGAAGCTGATTGTGCCTCGTCACGTCACCTTTATCCATCAACTTTTGTGAAAGACGATTGCACATGCATATACAAAAATTTTTCATAGATCACATTCATAAAGAGCCTCTTCATCAAAGGTTGATCAGGTATATTTTCTTTATTTCTGTTTTCCAAAAAGTAGGAATAGTTTTTATACTTTTATTGCAAAATAGTAGGAAAGCTTGCTTTATTTCTATTTACAAAGTAATAGGGAAAGTTTCTTTATTGCAAAATTGTAGGAAAAATTTTGTTTTGTTTGCAAAGCAATAGGAAATTCTTCTTTATTTTTTCTATTGCAAAATAGTAGGAAAGGTTTTCTTTATTTCTAAAGTAGCAGGAAAGGATTCTTTATTTCCATTTACAAAATTGTAGAAAAAGTTTCTTTATTGCCAAATCATAGGGAAATTTTCTTTTTGTTTACAAAATAGTAGGAAAATTTTCTTTTGCAAAGCAGTAGGAAAATTTTCTTTATTTTTGTTGGCAAAGGAGTAGGAATATTTTCTATATTTCTGTTTCTTTTACCACGGAGTCGTATCAGGATCAAGAAATAGACGTACTATTACAAGAGTTATATACTTATATAACATATTTATCTGTAAAGTTAGACTTATCTACTATGGCTCACCACTTTGAAGAGCAGCGCATTTGGAAGATCATAGATGCAATTAAAACGGATAGGGGGGAATTTACTGGAATAAATGTAACAGTTTATCTTAAATATTATGAACAATTGATAGAACAATATGGGTTACCTGAAGACAATAAAAAAAATACATTTATACGAATTGCTCATGGTTTCACTAGAGAGAGAATCCAATTGAGAGTAGTTCAACCAAACATGACTTGGGCGGATTTCAAGACTCGGCTTCTTACTGAATTTTCGCATGAAGATTACAGTAAGAATAATAGAGCCACATTCATGCGATGGGTAGGAACAACGAAATTAGACCAACATATTACTTAGGGGTTAACTGAGTTTGATATCAAATTTAACCAAATGCCTCAAGCAGACCGAACAGCTCTAGAACCAGATAAATTAAGAAATTTTCTAAACATGCTAGATCCATCTCTTAGACGTGAGCTAGAACCAATGCTTGAGGATGGAGCAACTGCGAGTGGGCTTACTGGAAATTGGGATAACATTCGAGCAGCTGTCCATAGGTTAGCCCAAAGACAAGAGCGAAATCAGATGCAAAATCCAAGAATATATGAAAGAGATATGCCAGGAAAGATAGATAATGACCCCACTTCTCATAACCCTAAAAAGGATGACTCTGAACTTACAGTGTTAAAAACATCAGTAGAATCACTTGTCAAACATGTGGAGACTTTGGCGACTGAAATAGCTACTATAAAGAGTATGCAAGAGCTTAAATTGAGAGATCAGGAGAAACCAAAAGAATTAGAACAAAATCCTAGGAATCAGATGCCAGTTAGAAGACTATTTAACCAAGCACACAGATGTCTCTGGTGTGATGATTTAGAGCATCCACACTGGACATGCAACTTATTTAAAGAGGCCAAGGATAGGAATTGGGTCACAGAAGTAGATCGAAAGATCTGTGATTTTGTAACAAAAAGGCCTTTGGCATCAAACTATGGAAAAGGGGGTATGAAAACCTTCTTTGAAGCCTCCACAAGCCAAAATACTTATGCTTGTCGGCTGGATAGTGATGATTCTAATTGTGATTTCTGGAATCAAGTTTATGATACTGCTAGTCGAGGAAAGTTATCAGTTGAGAACTTATATGCTACGAGCTTAGATATTAGATCAAAGACATGTTGGAATGAGCCAGTAGATATGTTCTCAGTATATGCTCATGAAATTAATGTAGACAAGAAAAGAAAACGGGATGAAGAGGGACAGTCTAAACGAACAACTAGGGCTAGAAAAGAGGGCGAACCTACTGAGACAATTAATGAACCACCTAGGATGGAGTCTAATCATGAACCAAAACAACAGGAACAAGAAAAGAAACCTCAAAATAAGGGTAAAGGAAAGAAAGTAGGAGAAAATTTAGAAAAGAAAACTAGAAGTGAAGATAGAAGTCAGGATAATTTTAATGAATCGCAACCTATACGAGAAGAGGGTAGTAAGGAAGAAAAACCGAAAAAGAAACCTCCGACTTTCCGATTGATCTCGCAAATCGAGAAGCAAATAGATATTCGGAAAGTTATGGATGAAAAAATCATGAAGGCAGAAGTAACCATGACCTTAGAGGAATGGTTAGCATTTTCAAGAACAGATGTGAAGGAAGATTTCATGAGTATCATTAAAAGAAGAAGAGAACCTATAGAGTATAGAACGGAAGATATAGAAATGGAGGAAAGGAAAGAACAGGATGAATCAAAAGTGAGTGTTGTGCAAATTAATGAATCTGAATATGGAGAATCTGCTGATCGTAGAAATTATTTGGGTCATGTGATTGGACATTTAGAAAAAGGAAAGGATGACCCAAATAGCCATTACACTCAAAAACATTGGGCTCGTGGTACCACTGAAACTATGGTTAAGATAGGTAATAATAATAAACCGCAAGTAGCATTAAAAGATTCAGGACCAGAAATCAATGTAGTCTCGAGGGAGATTTATAACGAAGGAAAATGGCCTATTGATCGGGACCATGGATGGAAAATGAAGGCAGCCAACAATGCTTCTGGCTATTTACTAGGAGCTTGTGCTAATGTTCCTATTACAATTGGAGATGTAAAAGAGGAACATAATTTCTTCGTTCATGATGAGTGCTCGTACCCAATTATTTTGGGGCAGCCGTTCATTTGTGAACAAAGAATGGAGACAAAAGTATTGGACGATGGAAGCGCTTTCGCAAGAATTTGTTCTCGTGATGGCCTTAAATCGGTTCAATTCATGACGCTTTGTATAAACCATCCTCGTAATCGTAGGTCTTTATGAAAAACACCTTTAAGACACTTAGATCAGGATTTCGAATAAATGCCACTGTTGAGCGAGATGACAGTGGACTTTGGTTCGAAATCTCGCGAAATCTTGTACAGAATTTAGATAAAATGACTGTTTATTTTCCGTCTGCTACTTTAAATAGTTTTCATTTTAAACAAATTCCAAGAAAACTTAGAAAAAAATACGAAAAACATTTGAAAACCAAAGGAGATCTATTAATGGATGAAAGTATTGAACATATTATTGAAACTACACATTGCTTTTCAACATTAGAAGAATTAGAACTTTGTTTTCAAAGTAAGTCTAATTCCCATATTCTTCTCTTCACTTGATATGTATGCATTAATTCAGGAATATGCCTCTAGTATTGATCATGAGTATGATGCCTTAGTGGAGACCAAATACAAAACTGTTAGTAAGAAGGTTAAACCCGTAGCTCAACCACTACCAAAATTCAGTAATGATATTATAAAGAATGTAAATCATGAGCCAATCCTCAGAAATCCGACAAATATTGGCCATGTATTTACTAAAGAATCCTTAAATCAAATTAAATTAGATGCTAGTGGTTTCCTTCTTCCAGCAGAAAAAGAGTATTTTCTAAAGATTATTGAGCAACATGGAAGAGCATTTTCTCTTGAGTCTTCTGAGATAGGATGTGCAGATCCTAGGATAGTTTCACCGATGATAATTTTCACTATTCCCCATATTCCTTGGAATTTGCGCCCTATTCCAGTACCTAAAGCTCATCTTCCAGAGTTGATTAGATTACTTAAAGAAAAGATTCACATGCATATTTTAGAATCCTCTTCAGCTCCCTATTCAAACCGTTGGTTTACTGTGCCCAAGAAGAGTGGAAAACTTTGGTTTATCCAAGATCTTCAACCAGTTAATAAAGTGACCATTAGAAATGTGGGTACAGGTCCAATTGTGGATGAATTTGCGGAAGCATTTTCAGGCAATTCGATTTATTCAATGGGTGATCTCTACTCTGGGTATGATCAATTTCAATTGGCATTAGAGAGTAGAGGCATAACTACCATGAAAACACCTTTGGGATTAGTTAGGATGTGTACGTTACCTCAAGGTGCGACCAATTCAGTAGCACACATGATGAGTGCAATGAATTTGGTTTTGCACGATTTCATTCCTCACATTACTATGCCCTTTATAGATGACATTCCCATTAAGGCTTGCTTGGAAGAAGAGAAAGATAGCACTCTGGATGAAGATGGTTGTCGTAGATTTGTTAAGGCTCATATCCTTGATTGCAAAAAAATCTTTGAGCGATTTATTCAAGTTGGCTTAACATTATCTATAGAAAAATCTACTTTTGGTGTTAATGAGGTCCTCATTGTAGGTCATCTTTGTGGCCATTATGGACGGAAGCCATACCCTCAGAAAATTGATGCCATTAGTAAGATTTCTGAGATATGTCAAAATGTGAGTGAAGTTCGACGATTCTTAGGAGCCTGTATCTTCTATGTCATATGGATACCCCATTTTGCACATGTAGTTGACTGTCTTTATGATTTATTAAGGAAGAAAAGAAAATTTTTATGGACAGAAAAACATACTCAAGCAATGCGTAGATTAAAGAAGTTATTACAAGAAGCTCCAATCCTTAAACGAGTAGATGATACGAATAATAAGCCTATTATTTTGACTGTTGACACTAGCCCTATTGGGATAGGCTGGGTCATAAGTCAGGACGATGAAGAGGGTAGAAGATATGCTGTGAGATTTGGAGCTAAAATTTTGCATAACACTCAAAGACATTACCCGCAAATTAAAAGAGAACTTTGGGGTTTAGTCACAGCTCTAAAGTCTGATAAAGAATATTTCATAGGAGCAAATGTGATTGTGGAGACAGATTGTTTACCGCTAATTGGAATGATCACAAACTGTTCTTCACCAGATATTGCAATGCTTCGCTGGATTTCTTATATCAAATTTATAAATCCAGTTTTAATCCATATTTCAGGAAAATCTAACTCTGTTGCTGATATGCTCTCAAGAGCTAGGTATGATGAGAATGATGAAGCCAAAGTAGATACTAATATGATAAATTATGATTCCCAAGTTTATGTATATGAAAAATTTAATTCAGATGAATACGAAGGAGAGTGGCTAGAGATTGGAAAGTATCTTAGTACTTTAGTTAGATCACCTTCATGGTCTTCAAATAGATTTAGAAATATTAGAAAAAGAGCATTTAACTTTTTCTTAAAAGATGGGTTAATTTGGAGACATGCAAGGGAAAAGATCGAAATGCCACAAAGAGTACTAGGTACTAAGAATCTTCAGATGCAAGTCATGAAGAGCATGCATGATACTTTATGGGCCGGGCATAAAGGTTTTGTTCCCACTTATGAAAAAATTAGAGAGTGTTACTGGTGGCTAGGTATTTATATTAATGTAAAGAAATATGTGGATTCTTGCGATGTATGTCAAGTTTATTCATTGGTGAAGCATAGGGATCCACTGCATCCTACGTATCCACCATGCATATACTATAAGTGGGTAGTAGACTTAGTAACCATGCCCAAAGGTATCGATAGAATGAGATACATAGTTCTTGCTTGAGAAGATCTTACTAATCATGTGGATGGCCGAGCTCTAAGATAAAAAACTACTTTCAATGTATGCAAATTTCTTCTTGAAGATGTGATTTCAAGATTTGGGTATATTGAAATGATAGTAGCTGATAGGGGAGAATTAGATGCACAAGAAGCTAGAGAATTCTTTTCTAGGCATGGAATCCGTTTAGCTCTTACGACTGCATATAACCCTGAGGCTAACGGAAAAATTGAAAGAGGGCATTCTCCTATCATAAAAGCGATTTCTAAAGCTTGCAAAGGAGAACTGAAAAATTGGCCAAAATTTTTGCCATTTGCTTTGTGGGCTGACAGAATGACCTGCACTATAACGATAGGGTTTATGCCGGCAGAACTCATGTACTGCCAAAAACCAATTTTTCCAGTGAATACTCAAATTCTTACTTGAACTACGCTTCCTTGGAAAGATAATTTATCTACTGAAGACTTATTAGCTTTAAGGATTCAGAAACTAGAGCAAGGGAATGAGAGATTGGAAGACGCTGTAGCTAAATTAAAAAATTCTTGACTTAAAAATAAAAAATATTTTGATAAATCACATAGGTTAAGGCCAAACCCAATAAAAATTAATGATTGGGTATTGATATATGATAGCACATTCGATACACAGTATGATGCTCGTAAAAAATTAAAAAAGCGATGGTTTGGACCTTATGTGGTGGTCAAAATCTATGAAAATGGAACGTATGCCTTAAGAGAGTTAGATGGAACTCCACTTAAAAATTTAATTGCAGGTAAAAGAGTTAAAATATTTAAACAAAGAAATGAAGAATTTTATGATTTATTATCTGATGAAGAAAATGATGAATGAATGTTTTAATCAAAATAATGTTTAAATTTTCTTTTATATGTATGAAAATAAAATTTTATTTAAACTAATTTTCTTGTGAGTTACATGTTCTTGCTTGATAGCAGGAGTTGAAGATGTTTTTTTTTTTTTAAAACCAATAAATTAAAGACTGATTTGTGATAAAGATAAAGCGCAGGAGATTGAAGATAGTACATGCAGTTTAAAAATTCCAGCAATCAAAGCGATATTTGGATGAAAGGCGATGCTAAAGATGGAATCAATATAGATCAGGTGAAACAGTTCTAACCCTGATTAATGTTTTAAGTTTTGTTTTTCCTTGCATTATCATAATTAGATATGTACATTCTTCAGATAGGTTAAGAAACTTCTTAAAATTATGAAAAGTAGAATTTACACTAAAATAGGGATGTGCTTGAAGAGAAGATAGGGCTTAGAGACCTATGGCTGTCATATGAATAGTTGAAGGAACCCTTAACTTGCAACTCCTAGTAGAAGTAGACTTGTTTTATATAGGTAAGCTTCCTTAAATCTGACCCATTTAGCAAAAGAGATCCTAGTTCCTGCTTTAGCTTACCTCTAGATCCTTTGCTCTGATTAGGGGTTAAGCCTTTCCCCTTTATAAAAAAAAAAGTTGCGAAGAAAAATTGAAAGCAATACATTAATGGTTGCTGCATATGAAAAAAAAAAAAAAAGATGAAAGAAAAAATCAAATGAATCAGTTGTGGTCTTGAAATCACTTCTGAATTGAAAAGCGGGCTATATAAGGCGGATGTATGCTAGAGGGGAGTTAGTTTTTTGTATCTTAATGGCAAATGGATAGGAGATGAGGATAGAAGGCCTATATAACATATGCTTTACTTATGAACAGAGTTAATAGAAGAGTTAGTACGAACACTATTTGAATGACTTCTATAGTTTCTTTCTAAAACCTGTTTCCAATTCATGCATAGAACGAAAAGGTTGAAATTCAAGTTTACATAATTTTATAAGTTTTCTTTGCTATCAGAAGATGTACTAATGATAGAAGCATTTTTTTTATAGACTATTTGCATTTAAGTCATGAATAATTTTCAAAAGAATTTGATATTGCCTTCTATGATCTGCAGGTTTGGCCCATCAAGGACGATGTGCAGGTTTGGTCGGGGCGAATGTCGGAAAGTTTTCAACCTTTCTGTTGACAACCAGGAAAAATAAAAAATGATTATTGGTTAATTCTAATTTCTCATTATTACAATGTTTTTTCTTGGAACTAAACTCTTGTTAAGTATTTGCAGGATCAAGTGGATGAAGAAAACAAAAGTTCAAACTACGGTTTACCCTAAACTGCTTAAATAATGTGTGTTTAGGCCATAGAAGTATTGAATTATGGTTTAAACCCCTAGGTTTACGTTTAATCATGTGCACTTAAGTTAGGAGCATTATTTCCTGGTTAATGATAGGGTTTAACTAGGTTTTCAATTGATTTCCAAAGGGTTTCAATGGGTTTTTGAAGGGTTTCAAGTAGGTATTTTAGGGTATTAGTATATTTAAAGGGTTAGAATAGTTGTTATTCAAATACATTAATCTATACATTAAATATTTATGTATTAAAAATTAAACTATGCTATTAATAATTACTTTAATCATATGTGTGCATTTAAATACTAAGGTTCTAATTAATCAAAAGCTTAACCTAAGCTTAATTTAAATGATTTATTTAATTGAGAAATTTAGGGTAAATGGAATTAAAAAGAAAATGAAGTGGATAATTAACTAGTGGTCTATATGAGTGCTATGAGAAAGAATGGTTTATATAAGATGTGTAACTAAAGTGATTTAAGGAGTGGTCTCAGTAGTAGATGCACTTAAAATGAGTTAAAAAGAAGCTTTAAAAGAACGGTATATATGAAAAAGGTTAAAAGAATGGTGTGAATTAAGTGTGTAATTAAAGTGGAGAAAAGTCAAATTAAAGTGTGGTGAAAGTTAGTGGATAAAAGAATGGATGAGAAATAAAATAGGAAATAAAAAGAATGGTTTACAAACGACTTGTGTATGTATTTAAATGTGTGTTGTGCTCAATATTTCCTAATGTTTGTTTTCAGGTAGCTTCTTCTTTCCTTCTGCTCGGGCATGAAAGTGCTTATTTCTCTTTCGTATGGCAGTTTTGTGTGTATCACGTCAGATATAAGAAAGAAGTTTCTTAGTTTTCCACG
This sequence comes from Ceratopteris richardii, assembly GCA_020310875.1. Lineage (NCBI taxonomy): Eukaryota > Viridiplantae > Streptophyta > Polypodiopsida > Polypodiales > Pteridaceae > Ceratopteris > Ceratopteris richardii. The sequence continues at coordinate 35,009,287 of CM035427.1, forward strand.
CAGGAGAGAGAGAGAGAGAGTGAGAGATCATTGAGATTGCTTCTCCTAGAGAGAGACTCTAGCTGAAGAGAGAGAATGAGATCAAGTGGGCAATCGATCTGTGTATGATGCAAAAGTTGTTTCCATGGTGGCTTTTAGTGCAGTGCACGATGGCTCCTGCAGAATATTAGAGACTATTTGGAGGCGGTGCTGTAGCATGTAGAGAGATAAGAGCACGCAATTGGTGGCTGATGGCTGCGCTCGAGATGAGGTCTTTAGCAGAGTTGCCCTCTTGGATATAAAAGTCTGCAGTCCGATGCGATCAATGAGTCAAACTAGAGAGTATCATATGCGATGTACGCAAACTCTCATAGAACCATAGCACGCTGTCATATGCTTGTATCCGCACTCGTCTGCAGACTGTAAGCGAGACAGATAAAGAAACACGTAGAATTTTAGATCGATTGCAAGTCGTAACACTGTAGTCTGTTTTATCTTCCGCATCACCCATCTGCACACGCACAGTGCACTTCTCCATACGAATTCTAATGTCGCTCATAGCAATAAGTCTCTGCATATATGTTGCTATCGTTCCGCGGTCCACCAGGTTTTGTTCTGATATTGGTTCACGATCGAGCGTCTGGTCTTCTTCAATGCTTTCGCAATCTTCACAAACAATTCTGTGTTCTAGAGGATCTCTGAATTTCATCTAAGGCTTCTCGCAATTAGCCGTATATAGAGAGAAGATTCTCTCCCTTTCTCTCCACGGTCTGCGCGCAGCAGCGTCGCAGAGAGAGAGAGAAAGAGAGAGAGAGGGGGAACAAAAAAAAAGAAGGAATATCAGAAGAGAAGGAATGTAGAGGAGAGAAATATCTCATGCTGTAGTTTGGGAAGGGGGCATGAAGACTATCTACTTTTCTTTGTGGTGAATTTCGGTCTGCAAGGCTGATACTGTACACGGCATATACACATAGATTTTTTTTTTCTCTTGGAGGATGCCATTCTTATGACAGGTAGATGTATAGCCACTCTACTTTTTTATTTTACCCCACGGAAAATAATCATTTGAGCATTCCAACTAGAGCTATTGACAGGCAGTGCTGCACTTTTGTGTTTCGAAAGTATCAAACCATAAAGGATGGAAATTGATTTTCCAAAGAAGCTTTGAATCTCGTATTTAGAGGGGAAGCAACAGATTAAGAAGAGAAGTTGTATATTATAAGTGAGATAGCTTAAAAGTATCATCAAAGCACGGTCAAAAGATGGAGCACCTCAGCACCATATTTTATTAAAGCTCCAACTACTTGCGCTTCTCTTGGATTTTTTATACGATTACTGTGAACCCACATTGATTTACTTGAAGCTTATGGTCAATGTGAATAAATGAAAGATCTGGATGTATTTGTGTCTTCGTTTTCAACTTTACATAGGCCAACAGTGCTGAAGTATAACTTCTTTCATACATGGTCAACGGAATTTATAAAGATAAATATTTATTATGCATGAGAATGTATATATGTTTGTAAGTGAATGAATGAGCATAGGTTAATGTGTGCATTATTGTGTTCATTTGCTTAGGATTAAATGCTTGAGAACATGTTAGTATGTCTAAGATTAATGCTAGCATATGCATGAATGTATGTTAGCATGCATGAGCATGTGTATGCTTTAATGTAAGTGAAGTATGTCTTTTATGTTCTTATTGATTTTTGTAATATTACTAATTCGCTAATGTTTTTTTCAGAAACATTGAAGATTAAAAAGCAATTGAAGTGGAGTAAAGTGAAGCAAAGTGAAGAATTCATCAATTCAAATATCCAACAATCTGAATTAAATCCATAGAAGTTATCCTTGATTAAGCTTTTGTATAGGATTCTCTAGTTGTTAGCAATCTTTTAGAGAATTTATATCATTGATTTATAGCATTGTAATCATCCAATATTGTCATTAGCTTTAATTCAATGTCAATTTGCATTCTCTTTCTTGTCCATGTCATCTGAAAATCCAATTGAATCTGAAAATAATGCACCTTTAGAAGTAGAAGTTGAAGTAGAAGTAGTTAAGGATATTATTACACACGAATCGTTAATATCAGTATCTCACGATTATTGTCTTAATAGATTTATAGCATTATTTTCAATTGCATCTAATGATCCCCAAGATAACATAGATTCATTTCCACCACCCTTAATTAGGCATACACAACCTAATCATTTAGAAATCCAAGAAGACGAAATTATAAAAGAAAAATTAACTGAGGAAACTTTGATAGTACCTATACCTCAAGAAGCTATTGATAGATATAGAGCAGCCCAGCCTTACAGTTCTTAGACGTTTAAAGTGTTACAATTACCTAATCCATATTTCCTAGATTTAAGAGTAATTTAGAATTTCTTTTACCTTAGACAAAAGAAAAATATACCTAAAACACCTACGATTGTCTCATACACCCCGCGTGTGCCGAGGGATTTAAGGGCTTACTGATCCACCAGCCTTATGTCCGCAACTTCCCGACAATTTGGTGAACCTGACGTGAAGGTTCGACATGACACCGTAGGTATAAAGGTATATTTACGTTCTGTTTTGCATATGCATATATAGGCAATTTGGCGATTGAAGGAGAAGTATCGACATCCTTTGTAGCTGAAGCTGATTGTGCCTCGTCACGTCACCTTTATCCATCAACTTTTGTGAAAGACGATTGCACATGCATATACAAAAATTTTTCATAGATCACATTCATAAAGAGCCTCTTCATCAAAGGTTGATCAGGTATATTTTCTTTATTTCTGTTTTCCAAAAAGTAGGAATAGTTTTTATACTTTTATTGCAAAATAGTAGGAAAGCTTGCTTTATTTCTATTTACAAAGTAATAGGGAAAGTTTCTTTATTGCAAAATTGTAGGAAAAATTTTGTTTTGTTTGCAAAGCAATAGGAAATTCTTCTTTATTTTTTCTATTGCAAAATAGTAGGAAAGGTTTTCTTTATTTCTAAAGTAGCAGGAAAGGATTCTTTATTTCCATTTACAAAATTGTAGAAAAAGTTTCTTTATTGCCAAATCATAGGGAAATTTTCTTTTTGTTTACAAAATAGTAGGAAAATTTTCTTTTGCAAAGCAGTAGGAAAATTTTCTTTATTTTTGTTGGCAAAGGAGTAGGAATATTTTCTATATTTCTGTTTCTTTTACCACGGAGTCGTATCAGGATCAAGAAATAGACGTACTATTACAAGAGTTATATACTTATATAACATATTTATCTGTAAAGTTAGACTTATCTACTATGGCTCACCACTTTGAAGAGCAGCGCATTTGGAAGATCATAGATGCAATTAAAACGGATAGGGGGGAATTTACTGGAATAAATGTAACAGTTTATCTTAAATATTATGAACAATTGATAGAACAATATGGGTTACCTGAAGACAATAAAAAAAATACATTTATACGAATTGCTCATGGTTTCACTAGAGAGAGAATCCAATTGAGAGTAGTTCAACCAAACATGACTTGGGCGGATTTCAAGACTCGGCTTCTTACTGAATTTTCGCATGAAGATTACAGTAAGAATAATAGAGCCACATTCATGCGATGGGTAGGAACAACGAAATTAGACCAACATATTACTTAGGGGTTAACTGAGTTTGATATCAAATTTAACCAAATGCCTCAAGCAGACCGAACAGCTCTAGAACCAGATAAATTAAGAAATTTTCTAAACATGCTAGATCCATCTCTTAGACGTGAGCTAGAACCAATGCTTGAGGATGGAGCAACTGCGAGTGGGCTTACTGGAAATTGGGATAACATTCGAGCAGCTGTCCATAGGTTAGCCCAAAGACAAGAGCGAAATCAGATGCAAAATCCAAGAATATATGAAAGAGATATGCCAGGAAAGATAGATAATGACCCCACTTCTCATAACCCTAAAAAGGATGACTCTGAACTTACAGTGTTAAAAACATCAGTAGAATCACTTGTCAAACATGTGGAGACTTTGGCGACTGAAATAGCTACTATAAAGAGTATGCAAGAGCTTAAATTGAGAGATCAGGAGAAACCAAAAGAATTAGAACAAAATCCTAGGAATCAGATGCCAGTTAGAAGACTATTTAACCTAGCACACAGATGTCTCTGGTGTGATGATTTAGAGCATCCACACTGGACATGCAACTTATTTAAAGAGGCCAAGGATAGGAATTGGGTCACAGAAGTAGATCAAAAGATCTGTGATTTTGTAACAAAAAGGCCTTTGGCATCAAACTATGGAAAAGGGGGTATGAAAACCTTCTTTGAAGCCTCCACAAGCCAAAATACTTATGCTTGTCGGCTGGATAGTGATGATTCTAATTGTGATTTCTGGAATCAAGTTTATGATACTGCTAGTCGAGGAAAGTTATCAGTTGAGAACTTATATGCTACGAGCTTAGATATTAGATCAAAGACATGTTGGAATGAGCCAGTAGATATGTTCTCAGTATATGCTCATGAAATTAATGTAGACAAGAAAAGAAAACGGGATGAAGAGGGAGAGTCTAAACGAACAACTAGGGCTAGAAAAGAGGGCGAACCTACTGAGACAATTAATGAACCACCTAGGATGGAGTCTAATCATGAACCAAAACAACAGGAACAAGAAAAGAAACCTCAAAATAAGGGTAAAGGAAAGAAAGTAGGAGAAAATTTAGAAAAGAAAACTAGAAGTGAAGATAGAAGTCAGGATAATTTTAATGAATCGCAACCTATACGAGAAGAGGGTAGTAAGGAAGAAAAACCGAAAAAGAAACCTCCGACTTTCCGATTGATCTCGCAAATCGAGAAGCAAATAGATATTCGGAAAGTTATGGATGAAAAAATCATGAAGGCAGAAGTAACCATGACCTTAGAGGAATGGTTAGCATTTTCAAGAACAGATGTGAAGGAAGATTTCATGAGTATCATTAAAAGAAGAAGAGAACCTATAGAGTATAGAACGGAAGATATAGAAATGGAGGAAAGGAAAGAACAGGATGAATCAAAAGTGAGTGTTGTGCAAATTAATGAATCTGAATATGGAGAATCTGCTGATCGTAGAAATTATTTGGGTCATGTGATTGGACATTTAGAAAAAGGAAAGGATGACCCAAATAGCCATTACACTCAAAAACATTGGGCTCGTGGTACCACTGAAACTATGGTTAAGATAGGTAATAATAATAAACCGCAAGTAGCATTAAAAGATTCAGGACCAGAAATCAATGTAGTCTCGAGGGAGATTTATAACGAAGGAAAATGGCCTATTGATCGGGACCATGGATGGAAAATGAAGGCAGCCAACAATGCTTCTGGCTATTTACTAGGAGCTTGTGCTAATGTTCCTATTACAATTGGAGATGTAAAAGAGGAACATAATTTCTTCGTTCATGATGAGTGCTCGTACCCAATTATTTTGGGGCAGCCGTTCATTTGTGAACAAAGAATGGAGACAAAAGTATTGGACGATGGAAGCGCTTTCGCAAGAATTTGTTCTCGTGATGGCCTTAAATCGGTTCAATTCATGACGCTTTGTATAAACCATCCTCGTAATCGTAGGTCTTTATGAAAAACACCTTTAAGACACTTAGATCAGGATTTCGAATAAATGCCACTGTTGAGCGAGATGACAGTGGACTTTGGTTCGAAATCTCGCGAAATCTTGTACAGAATTTAGATAAAATGACTGTTTATTTTCCGTCTGCTACTTTAAATAGTTTTCATTTTAAACAAATTCCAAGAAAACTTAGAAAAAAATACGAAAAACATTTGAAAACCAAAGGAGATCTATTAATGGATGAAAGTATTGAACATATTATTGAAACTACACATTGCTTTTCAACATTAGAAGAATTAGAACTTTGTTTTCAAAGTAAGTCTAATTCCCATATTCTTCTCTTCACTTGATATGTATGCATTAATTCAGGAATATGCCTCTAGTATTGATCATGAGTATGATGCCTTAGTGGAGACCAAATACAAAACTGTTAGTAAGAAGGTTAAACCCGTAGCTCAACCACTACCAAAATTCAGTAATGATATTATAAAGAATGTAAATCATGAGCCAATCCTCAGAAATCCGACAAATATTGGCCATGTATTTACTAAAGAATCCTTAAATCAAATTAAATTAGATGCTAGTGGTTTCCTTCTTCCAGCAGAAAAAGAGTATTTTCTAAAGATTATTGAGCAACATGGAAGAGCATTTTCTCTTGAGCCTTCTGAGATAGGATGTGCAGATCCTAGGATAGTTTCACCGATGATAATTTTCACTATTCCCCATATTCCTTGGAATTTGCGCCCTATTCCAGTACCTAAAGCTCATCTTCCAGAGTTGATTAGATTACTTAAAGAAAAGATTCACATGCATATTTTAGAATCCTCTTCAGCTCCCTATTCAAACCGTTGGTTTACTGTGCCCAAGAAGAGTGGAAAACTTTGGTTTATCCAAGATCTTCAACCAGTTAATAAAGTGACCATTAGAAATGTGGGTACAGGTCCAATTGTGGATGAATTTGCGGAAGCATTTTCAGGCAATTCGATTTATTCAATGGGTGATCTCTACTCTGGGTATGATCAATTTCAATTGGCATTAGAGAGTAGAGGCATAACTACCATGAAAACACCTTTGGGATTAGTTAGGATGTGTACGTTACCTCAAGGTGCGACCAATTCAGTAGCACACATGATGAGTGCAATGAATTTGGTTTTGCACGATTTCATTCCTCACATTACTATGCCCTTTATAGATGACATTCCCATTAAGGCTTGCTTGGAAGAAGAGAAAGATAGCACTCTGGATGAAGATGGTTGTCGTAGATTTGTTAAGGCTCATATCCTTGATTGCAAAAAAATCTTTGAGCGATTTATTCAAGTTGGCTTAACATTATCTATAGAAAAATCTACTTTTGGTGTTAATGAGGTCCTCATTGTAGGTCATCTTTGTGGCCATTATGGACGGAAGCCATACCCTCAGAAAATTGATGCCATTAGTAAGATTTCTGAGATATGTCAAAATGTGAGTGAAGTTCGACGATTCTTAGGAGCCTGTATCTTCTATGTCATATGGATACCCCATTTTGCACATGTAGTTGACTGTCTTTATGATTTATTAAGGAAGAAAAGAAAATTTTTATGGACAGAAAAACATACTCAAGCAATGCGTAGATTAAAGAAGTTATTACAAGAAGCTCCAATCCTTAAACGAGTAGATGATACGAATAATAAGCCTATTATTTTGACTGTTGACACTAGCCCTATTGGGATAGGCTGGGTCATAAGTCAGGACGATGAAGAGGGTAGAAGATATGCTGTGAGATTTGGAGCTAAAATTTTGCATAACACTCAAAGACATTACCCGCAAATTAAAAGAGAACTTTGGGGTTTAGTCACAGCTCTAAAGTCTGATAAAGAATATTTCATAGGAGCAAATGTGATTGTGGAGACAGATTGTTTACCGCTAATTGGAATGATCACAAACTGTTCTTCACCAGATATTGCAATGCTTCGCTGGATTTCTTATATCAAATTTATAAATCCAGTTTTAATCCATATTTCAGGAAAATCTAACTCTGTTGCTGATATGCTCTCAAGAGCTAGGTATGATGAGAATGATGAAGCCAAAGTAGATACTAATATGATAAATTATGATTCCCAAGTTTATGTATATGAAAAATTTAATTCAGATGAATACGAAGGAGAGTGGCTAGAGATTGGAAAGTATCTTAGTACTTTAGTTAGATCACCTTCATGGTCTTCAAATAGATTTAGAAATATTAGAAAAAGAGCATTTAACTTTTTCTTAAAAGATGGGTTAATTTGGAGACATGCAAGGGAAAAGATCGAAATGCCACAAAGAGTACTAGGTACTAAGAATCTTCAGATGCAAGTCATGAAGAGCATGCATGATACTTTATGGGCCGGGCATAAAGGTTTTGTTCCCACTTATGAAAAAATTAGAGAGTGTTACTGGTGGCTAGGTATTTATATTAATGTAAAGAAATATGTGGATTCTTGCGATGTATGTCAAGTTTATTCATTGGTGAAGCATAGGGATCCACTGCATCCTACGTATCCACCATGCATATACTATAAGTGGGTAGTAGACTTAGTAACCATGCCCAAAGGTATCGATAGAATGAGATACATAGTTCTTGCTTGAGAAGATCTTACTAATCATGTGGATGGCCGAGCTCTAAGATAAAAAACTACTTTCAATGTATGCAAATTTCTTCTTGAAGATGTGATTTCAAGATTTGGGTATATTGAAATGATAGTAGCTGATAGGGGAGAATTAGATGCACAAGAAGCTAGAGAATTCTTTTCTAGGCATGGAATCCGTTTAGCTCTTACGACTGCATATAACCCTGAGGCTAACGGAAAAATTGAAAGAGGGCATTCTCCTATCATAAAAGCGATTTCTAAAGCTTGCAAAGGAGAACTGAAAAATTGGCCAAAATTTTTGCCATTTGCTTTGTGGGCTGACAGAATGACCTGCACTATAACGATAGGGTTTATGCCGGCAGAACTCATGTACTGCCAAAAACCAATTTTTCCAGTGAATACTCAAATTCTTACTTGAACTACGCTTCCTTGGAAAGATAATTTATCTACTGAAGACTTATTAGCTTTAAGGATTCAGAAACTAGAGCAAGGGAATGAGAGATTGGAAGACGCTGTAGCTAAATTAAAAAATTCTTGACTTAAAAATAAAAAATATTTTGATAAATCACATAGGTTAAGGCCAAACCCAATAAAAATTAATGATTGGGTATTGATATATGATAGCACATTCGATACACAGTATGATGCTCGTAAAAAATTAAAAAAGCGATGGTTTGGACCTTATGTGGTGGTCAAAATCTATGAAAATGGAACGTATGCCTTAAGAGAGTTAGATGGAACTCCACTTAAAAATTTAATTGCAGGTAAAAGAGTTAAAATATTTAAACAAAGAAATGAAGAATTTTATGATTTATTATCTGATGAAGAAAATGATGAATGAATGTTTTAATCAAAATAATGTTTAAATTTTCTTTTATATGTATGAAAATAAAATTTTATTTAAACTAATTTTCTTGTGAGTTACATGTTCTTGCTTGATAGCAGGAGTTGAAGATGTTTTTTTTTTTTTAAAACCAATAAATTAAAGACTGATTTGTGATAAAGATAAAGCGCAGGAGATTGAAGATAGTACATGCAGTTTAAAAATTCCAGCAATCAAAGCGATATTTGGATGAAAGGCGATGCTAAAGATGGAATCAATATAGATCAGGTGAAACAGTTCTAACCCTGATTAATGTTTTAAGTTTTGTTTTTCCTTGCATTATCATAATTAGATATGTACATTCTTCAGATAGGTTAAGAAACTTCTTAAAATTATGAAAAGTAGAATTTACACTAAAATAGGGATGTGCTTGAAGAGAAGATAGGGCTTAGAGACCTATGGCTGTCATATGAATAGTTGAAGGAACCCTTAACTTGCAACTCCTAGTAGAAGTAGACTTGTTTTATATAGGTAAGCTTCCTTAAATCTGACCCATTTAGCAAAAGAGATCCTAGTTCCTGCTTTAGCTTACCTCTAGATCCTTTGCTCTGATTAGGGGTTAAGCCTTTCCCCTTTATAAAAAAAAAAGTTGCGAAGAAAAATTGAAAGCAATACATTAATGGTTGCTGCATATGAAAAAAAAAAAAAAAGATGAAAGAAAAAATCAAATGAATCAGTTGTGGTCTTGAAATCACTTCTGAATTGAAAAGCGGGCTATATAAGGCGGATGTATGCTAGAGGGGAGTTAGTTTTTTGTATCTTAATGGCAAATGGATAGGAGATGAGGATAGAAGGCCTATATAACATATGCTTTACTTATGAACAGAGTTAATAGAAGAGTTAGTACGAACACTATTTGAATGACTTCTATAGTTTCTTTCTAAAACCTGTTTCCAATTCATGCATAGAACGAAAAGGTTGAAATTCAAGTTTACATAATTTTATAAGTTTTCTTTGCTATCAGAAGATGTACTAATGATAGAAGCATTTTTTTTATAGACTATTTGCATTTAAGTCATGAATAATTTTCAAAAGAATTTGATATTGCCTTCTATGATCTGCAGGTTTGGCCCATCAAGGACGATGTGCAGGTTTGGTCGGGGCGAATGTCGGAAAGTTTTCAACCTTTCTGTTGACAACCAGGAAAAATAAAAAATGATTATTGGTTAATTCTAATTTCTCATTATTACAATGTTTTTTCTTGGAACTAAACTCTTGTTAAGTATTTGCAGGATCAAGTGGATGAAGAAAACAAAAGTTCAAACTACGGTTTACCCTAAACTGCTTAAATAATGTGTGTTTAGGCCATAGAAGTATTGAATTATGGTTTAAACCCCTAGGTTTACGTTTAATCATGTGCACTTAAGTTAGGAGCATTATTTCCTGGTTAATGATAGGGTTTAACTAGGTTTTCAATTGATTTCCAAAGGGTTTCAATGGGTTTTTGAAGGGTTTCAAGTAGGTATTTTAGGGTATTAGTATATTTAAAGGGTTAGAATAGTTGTTATTCAAATACATTAATCTATACATTAAATATTTATGTATTAAAAATTAAACTATGCTATTAATAATTACTTTAATCATATGTGTGCATTTAAATACTAAGGTTCTAATTAATCAAAAGCTTAACCTAAGCTTAATTTAAATGATTTATTTAATTGAGAAATTTAGGGTAAATGGAATTAAAAAGAAAATGAAGTGGATAATTAACTAGTGGTCTATATGAGTGCTATGAGAAAGAATGGTTTATATAAGATGTGTAACTAAAGTGATTTAAGGAGTGGTCTCAGTAGTAGATGCACTTAAAATGAGTTAAAAAGAAGCTTTAAAAGAACGGTATATATGAAAAAGGTTAAAAGAATGGTGTGAATTAAGTGTGTAATTAAAGTGGAGAAAAGTCAAATTAAAGTGTGGTGAAAGTTAGTGGATAAAAGAATGGATGAGAAATAAAATAGGAAATAAAAAGAATGGTTTACAAACGACTTGTGTATGTATTTAAATGTGTGTTGTGCTCAATATTTCCTAATGTTTGTTTTCAGGTAGCTTCTTCTTTCCTTCTGCTCGGGCATGAAAGTGCTTATTTCTCTTTCGTATGGCAGTTTTGTGTGTATCACGTCAGATATAAGAAAGAAGTTTCTTAGTTTTCCACGCAGGAGAGAGAGAGAGAGAGTGAGAGATCATTGAGATTGCTTCTCCTAGAGAGAGACTCTAGCTGAAGAGAGAGAATGAGATCAAGTGGGCAATCGATCTGTGTATGATGCAAAAGTTGTTTCCATGGTGGCTTTTAGTGCAGTGCACGATGGCTCCTGCAGAATATTAGAGACTATTTGGAGGCGGTGCTGTAGCATGTAGAGAGATAAGAGCACGCAATTGGTGGCTGATGGCTGCGCTCGAGATGAGGTCTTTAGCAGAGTTGCCCTCTTGGATATAAAAGTCTGCAGTCCGATGCGATCAATGAGTCAAACTAGAGAGTATCATATGCGATGTACGCAAACTCTCATAGAACCATAGCACGCTGTCATATGCTTGTATCCGCACTCGTCTGCAGACTGTAAGCGTGAGACAGATAAAGAAACACGTAGAATTTTAGATCGATTGCAAGTCGTAACACTGTAGTCTGTTTTATCTTCCGCATCACCCATCTGCACACGCACAGTGCACTTCTCCATACGAATTCTAATGTCGCTCATAGCAATAAGTCTCTGCATATATGTTGCTATCGTTCCGCGGTCCACCAGGTTTTGTTCTGATATTGGTTCACGATCGAGCGTCTGGTCTTCTTCAATGCTTTCGCAATCTTCACAAACAATTCTGTGTTCTAGAGGATCTCTGAATTTCATCTAAGGCTTCTCGCAATTAGCCGTATATAGAGAGAAGATTCTCTCCCTTTCTCTCCACGGTCTGCGCGCAGCAGCGTCGCAGAGAGAGAGAGAAAGAGAGAGAGAGGGGGAACAAAAAAAAAGAAGGAATATCAGAAGAGAAGGAATGTAGAGGAGAGAAATATCTCATGCTGTAGTTTGGGAAGGGGGCATGAAGACTATCTACTTTTCTTTGTGGTGAATTTCGGTCTGCAAGGCTGATACTGTACACGGCATATACACATAGATTTTTTTTTTCTCTTGGAGGATGCCATTCTTATGACAGGTAGATGTATAGCCACTCTACTTTTTTATTTTACCCCACGGAAAATAATCATTTGAGCATTCCAACTAGAGCTATTGACAGGCAGTGCTGCACTTTTGTGTTTCGAAAGTATCAAACCATAAAGGATGGAAATTGATTTTCCAAAGAAGCTTTGAATCTCGTATTTAGAGGGGAAGCAACAGATTAAGAAGAGAAGTTGTATATTATAAGTGAGATAGCTTAAAAGTATCATCAAAGCACGGTCAAAAGATGGAGCACCTCAGCACCATATTTTATTAAAGCTCCAACTACTTGCGCTTCTCTTGGATTTTTTATACGATTACTGTGAACCCACATTGATTTACTTGAAGCTTATGGTCAATGTGAATAAATGAAAGATCTGGATGTATTTGTGTCTTCGTTTTCAACTTTACATAGGCCAACAGTGCTGAAGTATAACTTCTTTCATACATGGTCAACGGAATTTATAAAGATAAATATTTATTATGCATGAGAATGTATATATGTTTGTAAGTGAATGAATGAGCATAGGTTAATGTGTGCATTATTGTGTTCATTTGCTTAGGATTAAATGCTTGAGAACATGTTAGTATGTCTAAGATTAATGCTAGCATATGCATGAATGTATGTTAGCATGCATGAGCATGTGTATGCTTTAATGTAAGTGAAGTATGTCTTTTATGTTCTTATTGATTTTTGTAATATTACTAATTCGCTAATGTTTTTTTCAGAAACATTGAAGATTAAAAAGCAATTGAAGTGGAGTAAAGTGAAGCAAAGTGAAGAATTCATCAATTCAAATATCCAACAATCTGAATTAAATCCATAGAAGTTATCCTTGATTAAGCTTTTGTATAGGATTCTCTAGTTGTTAGCAATCTTTTAGAGAATTTATATCATTGATTTATAGCATTGTAATCATCCAATATTGTCATTAGCTTTAATTCAATGTCAATTTGCATTCTCTTTCTTGTCCATGTCATCTGAAAATCCAATTGAATCTGAAAATAATGCACCTTTAGAAGTAGAAGTTGAAGTAGAAGTAGTTAAGGATATTATTACACACGAATCGTTAATATCAGTATCTCACGATTATTGTCTTAATAGATTTATAGCATTATTTTCAATTGCATCTAATGATCCCCAAGATAACATAGATTCATTTCCACCACCCTTAATTAGGCATACACAACCTAATCATTTAGAAATCCAAGAAGACGAAATTATAAAAGAAAAATTAACTGAGGAAACTTTGATAGTACCTATACCTCAAGAAGCTATTGATAGATATAGAGCAGCCCAGCCTTACAGTTCTTAGACGTTTAAAGTGTTACAATTACCTAATCCATATTTCCTAGATTTAAGAGTAATTTAGAATTTCTTTTACCTTAGACAAAAGAAAAATATACCTAAAACACCTACGATTGTCTCATACACCCCGCGTGTGCCGAGGGATTTAAGGGCTTACTGATCCACCAGCCTTATGTCCGCAACTTCCCGACAATTTGGTGAACCTGACGTGAAGGTTCGACATGACACCGTAGGTATAAAGGTATATTTACGTTCTGTTTTGCATATGCATATATAGGCAATTTGGCGATTGAAGGAGAAGTATCGACATCCTTTGTAGCTGAAGCTGATTGTGCCTCGTCACGTCACCTTTATCCATCAACTTTTGTGAAAGACGATTGCACATGCATATACAAAAATTTTTCATAGATCACATTCATAAAGAGCCTCTTCATCAAAGGTTGATCAGGTATATTTTCTTTATTTCTGTTTTCCAAAAAGTAGGAATAGTTTTTATACTTTTATTGCAAAATAGTAGGAAAGCTTGCTTTATTTCTATTTACAAAGTAATAGGGAAAGTTTCTTTATTGCAAAATTGTAGGAAAAATTTTGTTTTGTTTGCAAAGCAATAGGAAATTCTTCTTTATTTTTTCTATTGCAAAATAGTAGGAAAGGTTTTCTTTATTTCTAAAGTAGCAGGAAAGGATTCTTTATTTCCATTTACAAAATTGTAGAAAAAGTTTCTTTATTGCCAAATCATAGGGAAATTTTCGTTTTGTTTACAAAATAGTAGGAAAATTTTCTTTTGCAAAGCAGTAGGAAAATTTTCTTTATTTTTGTTGGCAAAGGAGTAGGAATATTTTCTATATTTCTGTTTCTTTTACCACGGAGTCGTATCAGGATCAAGAAATAGACGTACTATTACAAGAGTTATATACTTATATAACATATTTATCTGTAAAGTTAGACTTATCTACTATGGCTCACCACTTTGAAGAGCAGCGCATTTGGAAGATCATAGATGCAATTAAAACGGATAGGGGGGAATTTACTGGAATAAATGTAACAGCTTATCTTAAATATTATGAACAATTGATAGAACAATATGAGTTACCTGAAGACAATAAAAAAAATACATTTATACGAATTGCTCATGGTTTCACTAGAGAGAGAATCCAATTGAGAGTAGTTCAACCAAACATGACTTGGGCGGATTTCAAGACTCGGCTTCTTACTGAATTTTCGCATGTGCACTTAAGTTAGAAGCATTATTTCCTGGTTAATGATAGGGTTTAACTAGGTTTTCAATTGATTTCCAAAGGGTTTCAATGGGTTTTTGAAGGGTTTCAAGTAGGTATTTTAGGGTATTAGTATATTTAAAGGGTTAGAATAGTTGTTATTCAAATACATTAATCTATACATTAAATATTTATGTATTAAAAATTAAACTATGCTATTAATAATTACTTTAATCATATGTGTGCATTTAAATACTAAGGTTCTAATTAATCAAAAGCTTAACCTAAGCTTAATTTAAATGATTTATTTAATTGAGAAATTTAGGGTAAATGGAATTAAAAAGAAAATGAAGTGGATAATTAACTAGTGGTCTATATGAGTGCTAAGAGAAAGAATGGTTTATATAAGATGTGTAACTAAAGTGATTTAAGGAGTGGTCTCAGTAGTAGATGCACTTAAAGTGAGTTAAAAAGAAGCTTTAAAAGAACGGTATATATGAAAAAGGTTAAAAGAATGGTGTGAATTAAGCGTGTAATTAAAGTGGAGAAAAGTCAAATTAAAGTGTGGTGAAAGTTAGTGGATAAAAGAATGGATGAGAAATAAAATAGGAAATAAAAAGAATGGTTTACAAACGACTTGTGTATGTATTTAAATGTGTGTTGTGCTCAATATTTCCTAATGTTTTTTTTCAGGTAGCTTCTTCTTTCCTTCTGCTCGGGCATGAAAGTGCTTATTTCTCTTTCGTATGGCAGTTTTGTGTGTATCACGTCAGATATAAGAAAGAAGTTTCTTAGTTTTCCACGCAGGAGAGAGAGAGAGAGAGTGAGAGATCATTGAGATTGCTTCTCCTAGAGAGAGACTCTAGCTGAAGAGAGAGAATGAGATCAAGTGGGCAATCGATCTGTGTATGATGCAAAAGTTGTTTCCATGGTGGCTTTTAGTGCAGTGCACGATGGCTCCTGCAGAATATTAGAGACTATTTGGAGGCGGTGCTGTAGCATGTAGAGAGATAAGAGCACGCAATTGGTGGCTGATGGCTGCGCTCGAGATGAGGTCTTTAACAGAGTTGCCCTCTTGGATATAAAAGTCTGCAGTCCGATGCGATCAATGAGTCAAACTAGAGAGTATCATATGCGATGTACGCAAACTCTCATAGAACCATAGCACGCTGTCATATGCTTGTATCCGCACTCGTCTGCAGACTGTAAGCGTGAGACAGATAAAGAAACACGCAGAATTTTAGATCGATTGCAAGTCGTAACACTGTAGTCTGTTTTATCTTCCGCATCACCCATCTGCACACGCACAGTGCACTTCTCCATACGAATTCTATTGTCGCTCATAACAATAAGTCTCTGCATATATGTTGCTATCGTTCCGCGGTCCACCAGGTTTTGTTCTGATATTGGTTCACGATCGAGCGTCTGGTCTTCTTCAATGCTTTCGCAATCTTCACAAACAATTCTGTGTTCTAGAGGATCTCTGAATTTCATCTAAGGCTTCTCGCAAGTAGCCGTATATAGAGAGAAGATTCTCTCCCTTTCTCTCCACGGTCTGCGCGCAGCAGCGTCGCAGAGAGAGAGAGAAAGAGAGAGAGAGGGGGAACAAAAAAAAAGAAGGAATATCAGAAGAGAAGGAATGTAGAGGAGAGAAATATCTCATGCGGCAGTTTGGGAAGGGGGCATGAAGACTATCTACTTTTCTTTGTGGTGAATTTCGGTCTGCAAGGCTGATATTGTACACGGCATATACACATAGATTTTTTTTTTCTCTTGGAGGATGCCATTCTTATGACAGGTAGATGTATAGCCACTCTACTTTTTTATTTTACCCCACGGAAAATAATCATTTGAGCATTCCAACTAGAGCTATTGACAGGCAGTGCTGCACTTTTGTGTTTCGAAAGTATCAAACCATAAAGGATGGAAATTGATTTTCCAAAGAAGCTTTGAATCTCGTATCTAGAGGGGAAGCAACAGATTAAGAAGAGAAGTTGTATATTATAAGTGAGATAGCTTAAAAGTATCATCAAAGCACGGTCAAAAGATGGAGCACCTCAGCACCATATTTTATTAAAGCTCCAACTACTTGCGCTTCTCTTGGATTTTTTATACGATTACTGTGAATCCACATTGATTTACTTGAAGCTTATGGTCAATGTGAATAAATGAAAGATCTGGATGTATTTGTGTCTTCGTTTTCAACTTTACATAGGCCAACAGTGCTGAAGTATAACTTCTTTCATACATGGTCAACGGAATTTATAAAGATAAATATTTATTATGCATGAGAATGTATATATGTTTGTAAGTGAATGAATGAGCATAGGTTAATGTGTGCACTATTGTGTTCATTTGCTTAGGATTAAATGCTTGAGAACATGTTAGTATGTCTAAGATTAATGCTAGCATATGCATGAATGTATGTTAGCATGCATGAGCATGTGTATGCTTTAATGTAAGTGAAGTATGTCTTTTATGTTCTTATTGATTTTTGTAATATTACTAATTCGCTAATGTTTTTTTTCAGAAACATTGAAGATTAAAAAGCAATTGAAGTGCAGTAAAGTGAAGCAAAGTGAAGAATTCATCAATTCAAATATCCAACAATCTGAATTAAATCCATAGAAGTTATCCTTGATTAAGCTTTTGTATAGGATTCTCTAGTTGTTAGCAATCTTTTAGAGAATTTATATCATTGATTTATAGCATTGTAATCATCCAATATTGTCATTAGCTTTAATTCAATGTCAATTTGCATTCTCTTTCTTGTCCATGTCATCTGAAAATCCAATTGAATATGAAAATAATGCACCTTTAGAAGTAGAAGTTGAAGTAGAAGTAGTTAAGGATATTATTACACACGAATCGTTAATATCAGTATCTCACGATTATTGTCTTAATAGATTTATAGCATTATTTTCAATTGCATCTAATGATCCCCAAGATAACATAGATTCATTTCCACCACCCTTAATTAGGCATACACAACCTAATCATTTAGAAATCCAAGAAGACGAAATTATAAAAGAAAAATTAACTGAGGAAACTTTGATAGTACCTATACCTCAAGAAGCTATTGATAGATATAGAGCAGCCCAGCCTTACAGTTCTTAGACGTTTAAAGTGTTACAATTACCTAATCCATATTTCCTAGATTTAAGAGTAATTTAGAATTTCTTTTACCTTAGACGAAAGAAAAATATACCTAAAACACCTACGACTGTCTCATACACCCCGAGTGTGCCGAGGGATTTAAGGGCTGACTGATCCACCAGCCTTATGTCCGCAACTTCCCAACAATATGGTGAACCTGACGTGAAGGTTCGACATGACACCGTAGGTATAAAGGTATATTTACGTTCTGTTTTGCATATGCATATATAGGAAATTTGGCGATTGAAGGAGAAGTATCGACATCCTTTGTAGCTGAAGCTGATTGTGCCTCGTCACGTCACCTTTATCCATCAACTTTTGTGAAAGACGATTGCACATGCATATACAAAAATTTTGCATAGATCACATTCATAAAGAGCCTCTTGATCAAAGGTTGATCAGGTATATTTTCTTTATTTCTGTTTTCCAAAAAGTAGGAATAGTTTTTATACTTTTATTGCAAAATAGTAGGAAAGCTTGCTTTATTTCTATTTACAAAGTAATAGGGAAAGTTTCTTTATTGCAAAATTGTAGGAAAAATTTTGTTTTGTTTGCAAAGCAATAGGAAATTCTTCTTTATTTTTTCTATTGCAAAATAGTAGGAAAGGTTTTCTTTATTTCTAAAGTAGCAGGAAAGGATTCTTTATTTCCATTTACAAAATTGTAGAAAAATTTTCTTTATTGCCAAATCATAGGGAAATTTTCTTTTTGTTTACAAAATAGTAGGAAAATTTTCTTTTGCAAAGCAGTAGGAAAATTTTCTTTATTTTTGTTGGCAAAGGAGTAGGAATATTTTCTATATTTCTGTTTCTTTTACCACGGAGTCGTATCAGGATCAAGAAATAGACGTACTATTACGAGAGTTATATACTTATATTTCATATTTATCTGTAAAGTTAGACTTATCTACTATGGCTGACCACTTTGAAGAGCAGCGCATTTGGAAGATCATAGATGCAGTTAAAACGGATAGGGGGGAATTTACTGGAATAAATGTAACAGCTTATCTTAAATATTATGAACAATTGACAGAACAATATGAGTTACCTGAAGACAATAAAAAAAATACATTTATACGAATTGCTCATGGTTTCACTAGAGAGAGAATCCAATTGAGAGTAGTTCAACCAAACATGACTTGGGCGGATTTCAAGACTCGGCTTCTTACTGAATTTTCGCATGAAGATTACAGTAAGAATAATAGAGCCACATTCATGCGATGGGTAGGAACAACGAAATTAGACCAACATATTACTCAGGGGCTAACTGAGTTTGATATCAAATTTAACCAAATGCCTCAAGCAGACCGAACAGCTCTAGAACCAGATAAATTAAGAAATTTTCTAAACATGCTAGATCCATCTCTTAGACGTGAGCTAGAACCAATGCTTGAGGATGGAGCGACTGCGAGTGGGCTTACTGGAAATTGGGATAACATTCGAGCAGCTGTCCATAGGTTAGCCCAAAGACAGGAGCGAAATCAGATGCAAAATCCAAGAATATATGAAAGAGATATGCCAGGAAAGATAGATAATGACCCCACTTCTCATAACCCTAAAAAGGATGACTCTGAACTTACAATGTTAAAAACATCAGTAGAATCACTTGTCAAACATGTGGAGACTTTGGCGACTGAAATAGCTACTATAAAGAGTATGCAAGAGCTTAAATTGAGAGATCACGAGAAACCAAAAGAATTAGAACAAAATCCTAGGAATCAGATGCTAGTTAGAAGACTATTTAACCAAGCACGCAGATGTCTCTGGTGTGATGATTTAGAGCATCCACACTGGACATGCAACTTATTTAAAGAGGCCAAGGATAGTAATTGGGTCACAGAAGTAGATCGAAAGATCTGTGACTTTGTAACAAAAAGGCCTTTGGCATCAAACTATGGAAAAGGGGGTATGAAAACCTTCTTTGAAGCCTCCACAAGCCAAAATACTTATGCTTGTCGGCTGGATAGTGATGATTCTAATTGTGATTTCTGGAATCAAGTTTATGATACTGCTAGTCGAGGAAAGTTATCAGTTGAGAACTTATATGCTACGAGCTCAGATATTAGATCAAAGACATGTTGGAATGAGCCAGTAGATATGTTCTCAGTATATGCTCATGAAATTAATGTAGACGAGAAAAGAAAACGGGATGAAGAGGGACAGTCTAAACGAACAACTAGGGCTAGAAAAGAGGGCGAACCTACTGAGACAATTAATGAACCACCTAGGATGGAGTCTAATCATGAACCAAAACAACAGGAACAAGAAAAGAAACCTCAAAATAAGGGTAAAGGAAAGAAAGTAGAAGAAAATTTAGAAAAGAAAACTAGAAGTGAAGATAGAAGTCAGGATAATTTTAATGAATCGCAACCTATACGAGAAGAAGGTAGTAAGGAAGAAAAACCGAAAAAGAAACCTCCGACTTTCCGATTGATCTCGCAAATCGAGAAGCAAATAGATATTCAGAAAGTTATGGATGAAAAAATCATGAAGGCAGAAGTAACCATGACCTTAGAGGAATGGTTAGCATTTTCAAGAACAGATGTGAAGGAAGATTTCATGAGTATCATTAAAAGAAGAAGAGAACCTATAGAGTATAGAACGGAAGATATAGAAATGGAGGAAAGGAAAGAACAGGATGAATCAAAAGTGAGTGTTGTGCAAATTAATGAATCTGAATATCGAGAATCTACTGATCGTAGAAATTATTTGGGTCATGTGATTGGACATTTAGAAAAAGGAAATGATGACCCAAATAGCCATTACACTCAAAAACATTAAGCTCGTGGTACCACTGAAACTATGGTTAAGATAGGTAATAATAATAAACCGCAAGTAGCATTAATAGATTCAGGATTAGAAATCAATGTAGTCTCGAGGGAGATTTATAACGAAGGAAAATGGCCTATTGATTGGGACCATGGATGGAAAATGAAGGCAACCAACAATGTTCTGGCTATTTACTAGGAGCTTGTGCTAATGTTCCTATTACAATTGGAGATGTAAAAGAGGAACATCATTTCTTCGTTCATGATGACTGCTCGTACCCAATTATTTTGGGGCAGCCGTTCATTTGTGAACAAAGAATGGAGACAAAAGTATTGGACGATGGAAGCGCTTTCGCAAAAATTCGTTCTCGTGATGGCCTTAAATCGGTTCAATTCATGACGCTTTGTATAAACCATCCTCGTAATCGTAGGTCTTTACGAAAAACACCTTTAAGACACTTAGATCAGGATTTCGAATAAATGCCACTGTTGAGCGAGATGACAGTGGACTTTGGTTGGAAATCTCGCAAAATCTTGTACAAAATTTAGATAAAATGACTGTTTATTTTCCATCTGCTACTTTAAATATTTTTCATTTTAAACAAATTCCAAGAAAACTTAGAAAAAAATACGAAAAACATTTGAAAACCAAAGGAGATCTATTAATGGATGAAAGTATTGAACATATTATTGAAACTACACATTGCTTTTCAACATTAAGAATTAGAACTTTGTTATCAAAGTAAGTCTAATTCCCATATTCTTATCTCTTCACTTGATATGTATGCATTAATTCAGGAATATGCCTCTAGTATTGATCATGAGTATGATGCCTTAGTGGAGACCAAATACAAAACTGTAGCTCAACCACTACCGAAATTCAGTAATGATATTATAAAGAATGTAAATCATGAGCCAATCCTCAGAAATCCGACAAATATTGGCCATGTATTTACTAAAGAATCCTTAAATCAAATTAAATCAGATGCTAGTGGTTTCCTTCTTCCAGCAGAAAAAGAGTATTTTCTAAAGATTATTGAGAAACATGGAAGAGCATTTTCTCTTGAGCCTTCTGAGATAGGATGTGCAGATCCTAGGATAGTTTCACCGATGATAATTTTCACTATTCCCCATATTCCTTGGAATTTGCGCCCTATTCCAGTACCTAAAGCTCATCTTCCAGAGTTGATTAGATTACTTAAAGAAAAGATTCACATGCATATTTTAGAATCCTCTTCAGCTCCCTATTCAAACCGTTGGTTTACTGTGCCCAAGAAGAGTGGAAAACTTTGGTTTATCCAAGATCTTCAACCAGTTAATAAAGTGACCATTAGAAATGTGGGTACAGGTCCAATTGTGGATGAATTTGCGGAAGCATTTTCAGGCAATTCGATTTATTCAATGGGTGATCTCTACTCTGGGTATGATCAATTTCAATTGGCATTAGAGAGTAGAGACATAACTACCATGAAAACACCTTTGGGATTAGTTAGGATGTGTACGTTACCTCAAGGTGCGACCAATTCAGTAGCACACATGATGAGTGCAATGAATTTGGTTTTGCACGATTTCATTCCTCACATTACTATGCCCTTTATAGATGACATTCCCATTAAGGCTTGCTTGGAAGAAGAGAAAGATAGCACTCTGGATGAAGATGGTTGTCGTAGATTTGTTAAGGCTCATATCCTTGATTGCAAAAAAATCTTTGAGCGATTTATTCAAGTTGGCTTAACATTATCTATAGAAAAATCTACTTTTGGTGTTAATGAGGTCCTCATTGTAGGTCATCTTTGTGGCCATTATGGACGGAAGCCATACCCTCAGAAAATTGATGCCATTAGTAAGATTTCTGAGATATGTCAAAATGTGAGTGAAGTTCGACGATTCTTAGGAGCCTGTATCTTCTATGTCATATGGATACCCCATTTTGCACATGTAGCTGACTGTCTTTATGATTTATTAAGGAAGAAAAGAAAATTTTTATGGACAGAAAAACATACTCAAGCAATGCGTAGATTAAAGAAGTTATTACAAGAAGCTCCAATCCTTAAACGAGTAGATGATACGAATAATAAGCCTATTATTTTGACTGTTGACACTAGCCCTATTGGGATAGGCTGGGTCATAAGTCAGGACGATGAAGAGGGTAGAAGATATGCTGTGAGATTTGGAGCTAAAATTTTGCATAACACTCAAAGACATTACCCGCAAATTAAAAGAGAACTTTGGGGTTTAGTCACAGCTCTAAAGTCTGATAAAGAATATTTCATAGGAGCAAATGTGATTGTGGAGACAGATTGTTTACCGCTAATTGGAATGATCACAAACTGTTCTTCACCAGATATTGCAATGCTTCGCTGGATTTCTTATATCAAATTTATAAATCCAGTTTTAATCCATATTTCAGGAAAATCTAACTCTGTTGCTGATATGCTCTCAAGAGCTAGGTATGATGAGAATGATGAAGCCAAAGTAGATACTAATACGATAAATTATGATTCCCAAGTTTATGTATATGAAAAATTTAATTCAGATGAATACGAAGGAGAGTGGCTAGAGATTGGAAAGTATCTTAGTACTTTAGTTAGATCACCTTCATGGTCTTCAAATAGATTTAGAAATATTAGAAAAAGAGCATTTAACTTTTTCTTAAAAGATGGGTTAATTTGGAGACATGCAAGGGGAAAGATCGAAATGCCACAAAGAGTACTAGGTACTAAGAATCTTCAGATGCAAGTCATGAAGAGCATGCATGATACTTTATGGGCCGGGCATAAAGGTTTTGTTCCCACTTATGAAAAAATTAGAGAGTGTTACTGGTGGCCAGGTATTTATATTAATGTAAAGAAATATGTGGATTCTTGCGATGTATGTCAAGTTTATTCATCGGTGAAGCATAGGGGTCCACTGCATCCTACGTATCCACCATGCATATACTATAAGTGGGTAGTAGACTTAGTAACCATGCCCAAAGGTATCGATAGAATGAGATACATAGTTCTTGCTTGAGAAGATCTTACTAATCATGTGGATGGCCGAGCTCTAAGATCAAAAACTACTTTCAATGTATGCAAATTTCTTCTTGAAGATGTGATTTCAAGATTTGGGTATATTGAAATGATAGTAGCTGATAGGGGAGAATTAGATGCACAAGAAGCTAGAGAATTCTTTTCTAGGCATGGAATCCGTTTAGCTCTTACGACTGCATATAACCCTGAGGCTAACGGAAAAATTGAAAGAGGGCATTCTCCTATCATAAAAGCGATTTCTAAAGCTTGCAAAGGAGAAATGAAAAATTGGCCAAAATTTTTGCCATTTGCTTTGTGGGCTGAGAGAATGACCTGCACTAGAATGATAGGGTTTATGCCGGCAGAACTCATGTACTGCCAAAAACCAATTTTTCCAGTGAATACTCAAATTCTTACTTGGACTACGCTTCCTTGGAAAGATAATTTATCTACTGAAGACTTATTAGCTTTAAGGATTCAGAAACTAGAGCAAGGGAATGAGAGATTGGAAGACGCTGTAGCTAAATTAAAAAATTCTCGACTTAAAAATAAAAAATATTTTGATAAATCACATAGGTTAAGGCCAAAGCCAATAAAAATTAATGATTGGGTATTGATATATGATAGCACATTCGATACACAGTATGATGCTCGTAAAAAATTAAAAAAGCGATGGTTTGGACCTTATGTGGTGGTCAAAATCTATGAAAATGGAACGTATGCCTTAAGAGAGTTAGATGGAACTCCACTTAAAAATTTAATTGCAGGTAAAAGAGTTAAAATATTTAAACAAAGAAATGAAGAATTTTATGATTTATTATCTGATGAAGAAAATGATGAATGAATGTTTTAATCAAAATAATGTTTAAATTTTCTTTTATATGTATGAAAATAAAATTTTATTTAAACTAATTTTCTTGTGAGTTACATGTTCTTGCTTGATAGCAGGAGTTGAAGATGTTTTTTTTTTTTAAAACCAATAAATTAAAGACTGATTTATGATAAAGATAAAGCGCAGGAGATTGAAGATAGTACATGCAGTTTAAAAATTCCAGCAATCAAAGCGATATTTGGATGAAAGGCGATGCTAAAGATGGAATCAATATAGATCAGGTGAAACAGTTCTAACCCTGATTAATGTTTTAAGTTTTGTTTTTCCCTGCATTATCATAATTAGATATGTACATTCTTCAGATAGGTTAAGAAACTTCTTAAAATTATGAAAAGTAGAATTTACACTAAAATAGGGATGTGCTTGAAGAGAAGATAGGGATTAGAGACCTATGGCTGTCATATGAATAGTTGAAGGAACCCTTAACTTGCAACTCCTAGTAGAAGTAGACTTGTTTTTTATAGGTAAGCTTCCTTAAATCTGACCCATTTAGCAAAAGAGATCCTAGTTCCTGCTTTAGCTTACCTCTAGATCCTTTGCTCTGATTAGGGGTTAAGCCTTTCCCCTTTATAAAAAAAAAAGTTGCGAAGAAAAATTGAAAGCAATACATTAATGGTTGCTGCATATGAAAAAAAAAAAAAGATGAAAGAAAAAATCAAATGAATCAGTTGTGGTCTTGAAATCACTTCCGAATTGAAAAGCGGGCTATATAAGGCGGATGTATGCTAGAGGGGAGTTAGTTTTTTGTATCTTAATGGCAAATGGATAGGAGATGAGGATAGAAGGCCTATATAACATATGCTTTACTTATGAACAGAGTTAATAGAAGAGTTAGTACGAACACTATTTGAATGACTTCTATAGTTTCTTTCTAAAACCTGTTTCCAATTCATGCATAGAACGAAAAGGTTGAAATTCAAGTTTACATAATTTTATAAGTTTTCTTTGCTATCAGAAGATGTACTAATGATAGAAGCATTTTTTTTATAGACTATTTGCATTTAAGTCATGAATAATTTTCAAAAGAATTTGATATTGCCTTCTATGATCTGCAGGTTTGGCCCATCAAGGACGATGTGCAAGTTTGGTCGGGGCGAATGTCGGAAAGTTTTCAACCTTTCTGTTGACAACCAGGAAAAATAAAAAATGATTATTGGTTAATTCTAATTTCTCATTATTACAATGTTTTTTCTTGGAACTAAACTCTTGTTAAGTATTTGCAGGATCAAGTGGATGAAGAAAACAAAAGTTCAAACTACGGTTTACCCTAAACTGCTTAAATAATGTGTGTTTAGACCATAGAAGTATTGAATTATGGTTTAAACCCCTAGGTTTACGTTTAATCATGTGCACTTAAGTTAGAAGCATTATTTCCTGGTTAATGATAGGGTTTAACTAGGTTTTCAATTGATTTCCAAAGGGTTTCAATGGGTTTTTGAAGGGTTTCAAGTAGGTATTTTAGGGTATTAGTATATTTAAAGGGTTAGAATAGTTGTTATTCAAATACATTAATCTATACATTAAATATTTATGTATTAAAAATTAAACTATGCTATTAATAATTACTTTAATCATATGTGTGCATTTAAATACTAAGGTTCTAATTAATCAAAAGCTTAACCTAAGCTTAATTTAAATGATTTATTTAATTGAGAAATTTAGGGTAAATGGAATTAAAAAGAAAATGAAGTGGATAATTAACTAGTGGTCTATATGAGTGCTAAGAGAAAGAATGGTTTATATAAGATGTGTAACTAAAGTGATTTAAGGAGTGGTCTCAGTAGTAGATGCACTTAAAGTGAGTTAAAAAGAAGCTTTAAAAGAACGGTATATATGAAAAAGGTTAAAAGAATGGTGTGAATTAAGCGTGTAATTAAAGTGGAGAAAAGTCAAATTAAAGTGTGGTGAAAGTTAGTGGATAAAAGAATGGATGAGAAATAAAATAGGAAATAAAAAGAATGGTTTACAAACGACTTGTGTATGTATTTAAATGTGTGTTGTGCTCAATATTTCCTAATGTTTTTTTTCAGGTAGCTTCTTCTTTCCTTCTGCTCGGGCATGAAAGTGCTTATTTCTCTTTCGTATGGCAGTTTTGTGTGTATCACGTCAGATATAAGAAAGAAGTTTCTTAGTTTTCCACGCAGGAGAGAGAGAGAGAGAGTGAGAGATCATTGAGATTGCTTCTCCTAGAGAGAGACTCTAGCTGAAGAGAGAGAATGAGATCAAGTGGGCAATCGATCTGTGTATGATGCAAAAGTTGTTTCCATGGTGGCTTTTAGTGCAGTGCACGATGGCTCCTGCAGAATATTAGAGACTATTTGGAGGCGGTGCTGTAGCATGTAGAGAGATAAGAGCACGCAATTGGTGGCTGATGGCTGCGCTCGAGATGAGGTCTTTAACAGAGTTGCCCTCTTGGATATAAAAGTCTGCAGTCCGATGCGATCAATGAGTCAAACTAGAGAGTATCATATGCGATGTACGCAAACTCTCATAGAACCATAGCACGCTGTCATATGCTTGTATCCGCACTCGTCTGCAGACTGTAAGCGTGAGACAGATAAAGAAACACGCAGAATTTTAGATCGATTGCAAGTCGTAACACTGTAGTCTGTTTTATCTTCCGCATCACCCATCTGCACACGCACAGTGCACTTCTCCATACGAATTCTATTGTCGCTCATAACAATAAGTCTCTGCATATATGTTGCTATCGTTCCGCGGTCCACCAGGTTTTGTTCTGATATTGGTTCACGATCGAGCGTCTGGTCTTCTTCAATGCTTTCGCAATCTTCACAAACAATTCTGTGTTCTAGAGGATCTCTGAATTTCATCTAAGGCTTCTCGCAATTAGCCGTATATAGAGAGAAGATTCTCTCCCTTTCTCTCCACGGTCTGCGCGCAGCAGCGTCGCAGAGAGAGAGAGAAAGAGAGAGAGAGGGGGAACAAAAAAAAAGAAGGAATATCAGAAGAGAAGGAATGTAGAGGAGAGAAATATCTCATGCGGCAGTTTGGGAAGGGGGCATGAAGACTATCTACTTTTCTTTGTGGTGAATTTCGGTCTGCAAGGCTGATATTGTACACGGCATATACACATAGATTTTTTTTTTCTCTTGGAGGATGCCATTCTTATGACAGGTAGATGTATAGCCACTCTACTTTTTTATTTTACCCCACGGAAAATAATCATTTGAGCATTCCAACTAGAGCTATTGACAGGCAGTGCTGCACTTTTGTGTTTCGAAAGTATCAAACCATAAAGGATGGAAATTGATTTTCCAAAGAAGCTTTGAATCTCGTATCTAGAGGGGAAGCAACAGATTAAGAAGAGAAGTTGTATATTATAAGTGAGATAGCTTAAAAGTATCATCAAAGCACGGTCAAAAGATGGAGCACCTCAGCACCATATTTTATTAAAGCTCCAACTACTTGCGCTTCTCTTGGATTTTTTATACGATTACTGTGAATCCACATTGATTTACTTGAAGCTTATGGTCAATGTGAATAAATGAAAGATCTGGATGTATTTGTGTCTTCGTTTTCAACTTTACATAGGCCAACAGTGCTGAAGTATAACTTCTTTCATACATGGTCAACGGAATTTATAAAGATAAATATTTATTATGCATGAGAATGTATATATGTTTGTAAGTGAATGAATGAGCATAGGTTAATGTGTGCACTATTGTGTTCATTTGCTTAGGATTAAATGCTTGAGAACATGTTAGTATGTCTAAGATTAATGCTAGCATATGCATGAATGTATGTTAGCATGCATGAGCATGTGTATGCTTTAATGTAAGTGAAGTATGTCTTTTATGTTCTTATTGATTTTTGTAATATTACTAATTCGCTAATGTTTTTTTTCAGAAACATTGAAGATTAAAAAGCAATTGAAGTGCAGTAAAGTGAAGCAAAGTGAAGAATTCATCAATTCAAATATCCAACAATCTGAATTAAATCCATAGAAGTTATCCTTGATTAAGCTTTTGTATAGGATTCTCTAGTTGTTAGCAATCTTTTAGAGAATTTATATCATTGATTTATAGCATTGTAATCATCCAATATTGTCATTAGCTTTAATTCAATGTCAATTTGCATTCTCTTTCTTGTCCATGTCATCTGAAAATCCAATTGAATATGAAAATAATGCACCTTTAGAAGTAGAAGTTGAAGTAGAAGTAGTTAAGGATATTATTACACACGAATCGTTAATATCAGTATCTCACGATTATTGTCTTAATAGATTTATAGCATTATTTTCAATTGCATCTAATGATCCCCAAGATAACATAGATTCATTTCCACCACCCTTAATTAGGCATACACAACCTAATCATTTAGAAATCCAAGAAGACGAAATTATAAAAGAAAAATTAACTGAGGAAACTTTGATAGTACCTATACCTCAAGAAGCTATTGATAGATATAGAGCAGCCCAGCCTTACAGTTCTTAGACGTTTAAAGTGTTACAATTACCTAATCCATATTTCCTAGATTTAAGAGTAATTTAGAATTTCTTTTACCTTAGACGAAAGAAAAATATACCTAAAACACCTACGACTGTCTCATACACCCCGCGTGTGCCGAGGGATTTAAGGGCTGACTGATCCACCAGCCTTATGTCCGCAACTTCCCGACAATATGGTGAACCTGACGTGAAGGTTCGACATGACACCGTAGGTATAAAGGTATATTTACGTTCTATTTTGCATATGCATATATAGGAAATTTGGCGATTGAAGGAGAAGTATCGACATCCTTTGTAGCTGAAGCGGATTGTGCCTCGTCACGTCACCTTTATCCATCAACTTTTGTGAAAGACGATTGCACATGCATATACAAAAATTTTGCATAGATCACATTCATAAAGAGCCTCTTGATCAAAGGTTGATCAGGTATATTTTCTTTATTTTGTTTGCCAAAAAGTAGGAATAGTTTTTATACTTTTATTGCAAAATAGTAGGAAAGCTTGCTTTATTTCTATTTACAAAGTAATAGGGAAAGTTTCTTTATTGCAAAATTGTAGGAAAAATTTTGTTTTGTTTGCAAACCAATAGGAAATTCTTCTTTATTTTTTCTATTGCAAAATAGTAGGAAAGGTTTTCTTTATTTCTAAAGTAGCAGGAAAGGATTCTTTATTTCCATTTACAAAATTGTAGAAAAATTTTCTTTATTGCCAAATCATAGGGAAATTTTCTTTTTGTTTACAAAATAGTAGGAAAATTTTCTTTTGCAAAGCAGTAGGAAAATTTTCTTTATTTTTGTTGGCAAAGGAGTAGGAATATTTTCTATATTTCTGTTTCTTTTACCACGGAGTCGTATCAGGATCAAGAAATAGACGTACTATTACGAGAGTTATATACGTATATTTCATATTTATCTGTAAAGTTAGACTTATCTACTATGGTTGACATCAGACAAGATCATAGACACGATAATCAACAAAAAAGAACCAAGTGACTGATACAAATTGATCGGCAACGAGGCTGTACCTTGGGTAAAAATTGGGACTATTCAATTAGGCATATGAACCTTAGATCAGGACGACACCTAGGAAGAGATAGACAAAGTCTTAGGTTTTTAGAGGCTAGTCTCAATCATACTGCTAGGTCTTGGGCCCAACAGTTGAGCCATTATTCGCACTACCCTAGCTCTGAAACTAGCGAGTCTGAGATGTCCCACAATATGGAGGGACCTACAGGAAGTTCAGGTGTGCCATATTTACATAGGGTAGAAGGCCCCTACAAGACGCAACTGGAATACCTTAGGACCAACCGATTAGGTGCTAGCATCTATGAGGATGGCCTAGGAAGATCTGTGGTCCAATTCAAAAACCCAGATCAACCCATTGGACTAGAACGTCCAACAGTCAAGTTTGAAAATGGAGCATACTTGGACAAAGAAGGAACCATATATGTAGTCACTAGTCACCCAGATAGGACAAATGAATTCGGAAATGTGATCCCAGAAACAGACTTAGGTGACCTAGAGCAAGGGAGCATGGGTGTAGAACGTAAAACCCCTCGAGGCAAATCAGTTCTCACTAGAATTCTCACACTAGAATGGGTTCCCTAGGATAATAAGAGCATAGATTTGCTCTTGAACCGAGAGACTGATGAAGCCTTTTGGAGGTATAAGTCTGACCAGTCAAATGAGATAGGAACAATCATATTCTATGAGTTCAAAGACCCCGATAGCCCAGGCAAAGTGACCTATCTAGACAACACTTCAGAGAGGATCTTTGTGGTTACGGAACATGGTAGGCATGCCTACACTTGGAAGGGTGAATTTATTTTTCCCCAACCAAGATCAAATGTCTCTTATGGCCAGCCAGGAGCTGGAACGTCCCAAGCTCATGGAGCTCACAGGGACAGAAGTAGAGATAGGCCAGAAGTGAGTTTCGCCAACCCATTGGGAAGGGAAAGAACAAGAACAGAGACGGATAGAGAAGAAACTAAGAGAGTTAGAGCCCCAAGGAACCTAAGAAATGCTGATGATTTTCCTTTGCCAAGACCTCGGGAACACACTAGAACCTTGAGGCCAACCCAACTGGTTAAGTCCATGAAGAATTACTTCGATGGCACTAGAGATCCATACAATCATGTGGCTGAATTTAGACAAGTCTTGAGAGCCAAACAAGTGGAGGATCTATACATTTAACCCTTAATTACCCTTGTAATTTAGCTAGAGTATGATCAAAACCTATAATTAACCCTTAATTATCTTTGTATTTTCATCCAAAACTTAGTTTACCCCTTAAGTAACCCTTATAATACCCTGGAATAAACTTAAATGAATACTTCCCATCTTATTTTTGGTCAGCAAACTTCTTTTCCTGCAAAATTAAAGTCAAACATTAGTCAAAATTCCATAATTTAACCAAACTTATATCAATCAATTAATCTTTTAATTTTTGTAATATTTTAAGAGTAACAATTTCTCTCCGACATCCGCCCCCACTAAACCTGCACATCGTCCCGATGGGCCAACCTACAGTTTCAAGTGGAACAAATCAAATTCTTTTGAAAATAATTTTAAATCATTTCAAAATTTTATTACATCATGCATTCACACTTTATGCAATTAAAAAGATTTGTACAAATCATTTAAAAATATCAACATAGAAATAAGTTATAAAATATCATGTCATATTTTTGAATCCACATTTAAACAAATATTTATAAGAATAAATCATAAGTCTTATAGTCCTTCTGTTCATGTCACTTGCTAAGAATAAGTAACTTATCCTTCATAACAGCATATACAAAAAGAAAACTTTTCCCATCAGATAACAGAATTATATGCCTCCTACTTTTATTTCCTATGGTCTGACTCTCTTTTATTGCTTAAATCATTTCATTTTTCTTACTTCATCCCAACTCAGCTTTTTCTTTAATTTTTAACAAATCGGCCTATACCGAAATTGGATGCGACTCCTGGACTTGTCCACCCGGCCAAGTTTACCCCACTTGTCTGCCAACCCGATATAGCACACGACAAACTATGTCAGCCCTACATGAAATCGACGTCAGCTCGTGGCTCTGATCGCCCGACCAGAGTAACTCCACCCGCCTACCGACCCATGCAGGCGCATGACAACATATAGGTTAGTCCTATGATGAAACTAGCTGCAGCTCGTGGCCTTGATCACCCGACCAAGGTTGTTCCACCCGCCTACTAGCCCAACATAGCACACTAACAACAGACACATACATATAAACTAGTTGGGTATGAAGTTTTTAATTAGTTTTTATTTTATTTTGAGGTCAGATCTCATAAAAAATAAAAGCAAGATACAAAATCCCATTTACTAATGAATAAAATTTCTTTTAAGCATATACATATATTCAAAATAAGACTACCTTTTCTTTTACAAGTTTCCAATTCCAAAATTTCTATTTAACTTCCTGATTCAGTTCATATAAATACGAGTTATTATGCTTCAATCATAAATATTTCAGATATTTCTATATCTTAATTCTACTTGATTTTTTTTTTTTTTAAATAAATTGAAACATATCCTTTTAATCCATGCAGTAATGCTTATGCATATACACAAAAAATTAAAGAATCTCTAATCAAAACTGTTTCACCTGATTTTTAAATAAATTTTTAATCGTCATCTTCATTTTCATCAGCATCATCTTCAGCATCATTTTCTTCAATTTCATATTCTTCATTATTTCTCTTTTTAAATAGCTTAACTCTTTTTCCTGCAATTAAATTTTTCAATAAAGAACCATCAAATTCTCTAAGCTTAAATGTTCCATTTTCAAATACAGTCACAACTACATATGGTCCAAACCATCTCTTAATTAATTTTTTCCTAGCATCATACTGAGTATCAAAAGTGCTATCATAAACTAAAACCCAGTCATCTACTTCTATAGTACAAGGTCTAAGTCTATGTTTTTTATCAAAATAGATTTTATTTTTAAGACGTGAATTTTTAATTTTCTGAACAGCTTCTTCAATCATTTTATTACCTATATTTAACTGCATTATCCTAACTGAAATTAGATCTTCACGAGTCATCTCATTATTCCACGGAAGTGTCGTCCATGAAATAATCTGGGACTGGATAGGAAAAATCGGCTTTTGACAGTACATTAGTTCTGCAGGCATAAATCCTGAGGAATCCCATGAAGATCAAAGAATTCTCTAGCCTCTCTAGCATCTAACTCTCCCCTATCTGCCACTATCTTCTCTACATAGCCAAATCTACTAATAACTTCTTCTAGCAAAAATGTACATACGTTATAAGTAGTTTTCGTACGAAGCGCTCTACCTTCTACATGATTAGTCAGGTCTTCTCTAGCTAAAACTATATATCTCATCTTATCTAATCCTTTAGGCATGGTCACTAAATCAACTACCCACTTGTAATGAATACAAGGAGGATAGGTAGGGTGCAAAGGTTCTCTATGCCTAATTGACGAATGTTCCTGACATGTAGTACAAGTACTAACAAAGTCATTTATATTCACATACATACCCGGCCACCAGTAGGCTTCTCTAATTTTATCATAAGTTGCATAAAAGCCTTTATGACCTGCCCAAAGAGTCTCATGCATATCTATCATAACTTTATTTTGCAGTTTTTTATTTCCTAAAACTCGCTGAGGATATCTAATTTTCCCTTTAGCATGTCGCCAAATAAAACCATCTTTTAGGAAAAAATTAAACGCACGTTTCCTAATATCTCTAAATCTATTAGCTGACCAAATAGGTAATTGCTTCAGAGTACTAAGATAATAACCTATATCATACCAAATCCCTTCATACTCATTTTCATTAAATTTTTCATATACATATATATTAGAAATATAATTAATTACATTTAAATCAGTTTTAGTCAATTCATCATCTTCAAATTTAGCCCTAGAAAGCATATCTGCTACGGAATTAGTTTTACCAGAAATATGATTTAAAATAGGATTAATAAACTTAATATATGATATCCATCTTAACATAGCTATATCAGGAGAAGAACAGTTAGTAATCATTCCTATTAAAGGTAAACAATCTGTTTCTATGATGACATTAGCTCCTATAAAATACTCTTTATCAGTTTTTAATGCAGTAACTAAACCCCATAATTCTCGTTTTATTTGTGGATAATTTCTTTGAGTTTCATGCAAAATTTTAGCTCTGAATCTAATAGCATATCTATTTCCCTCACTATCATCTTGACCTATTACCCAGCCTATTCCTATAGGGCTAGTATCTACAGTTAAAATAATTGGTTTATTGTTTGAATAATCTACACGTTTCAAAACTGGTGCATTAGAAAGCAAATTTTTTAATTTTTTCATCGTTTTAACATGAGTTTCAGTCCATTTAAATTTTCTGTTTTTCCTAAGTAAATCGTACAATGGATTAGCTACATGGGCATAATGCGGAATCCAAATTGCATAAAATACACATGCTCCTAAGAAACGTCTAACTTCACTAATGTTTTTACAGGTTTCAGATAGTTTATTAATAGCATCTACTTTTTGAGGATAAGGCCTACGACCGTAATAACCACATAAATGTCCTACAACTAAAACTTCATTAACTCCAAAAACTGATTTTTCTATAGAAAAAGTTAATCCTACTTCTTCAAATCTTTTTAGAATTTTTTCACAATCTAAAATATGATTAGCTACAAATTTCCTACATCCTAATGCATCTAATGTCTCATCTTTTTCTTTTTCTTCACATCCTTTAATTGGGATATCATCTATAAACGGCATGGTCACATTAGGAATAAAGTCACGAAGAACCTTATTCATCGCGTTCATCATATGTGCTACCGAATTTGTAGCTCCTTGGGGAAGAGTACACATACGAACTAATCCTAAAGGAGTCTTCATCGTGGTAATATCTCTACTTTCAGTAGCAAGCTGAAACTGGTCATATCCTGAATATAAGTCACCCATAGAGTAGATAGAATGCCCAGCAAAAGCTTCGGCAAATTCTCCTACAATAGGGCCGGTTCCCACGTTCCTAATAGTAACTTTATTTACGGGTTGTAAGTCTTGAATAAATCTAAGTTTACCATTCTTTTTAGGAACAGTAAACCATCTATTAGAATAAGGTGCAGAGGAAGGTTCTAATATTTTCATTTTCATCTTCTCCTTAAGGAGTTTCATTAGCTCAGGTAAATGAGCCTTTGGAACTGGTATAGGGCGAAGATTCCAAGGTATGTGGGCTACAGTAAATATGATCATAGGAGAAACTAATCTAGGGTCAACACATCCTATTTCCTGAGGATAAAGAGAAAACGCTCTACCATGTTTTTTAATCATTTCACGAAATAATTCTTGTTCAGTTGGTAATAAAAAAGAATTTTCATTTCCAATTTTTATTCATTTAATAGTTTCTTCAGTAAATTTATGACCTATTTTAGACATGTCACGTAAGATATGATCGTTAGCTACTTGTTTAATTTTTAAATCACTTCCTTCAGGTAAAGCTTGAGCTACAGGTTTTACTTTTTTATCTACTGTTTTATATTTTTATTAATTTGAACTTCATAAAAGTCAGAAACAAATTTTGAAATTAAATCATATTCATTTAATGAGTTTAAAAGAATAACATGTAATAATTTTTCATCATGTAAAGTTTCGTCAATTTCATCAAATAAAGTAGAGGAAAAAGAAGTTTCAATTATGTTTTCAATATTTTCTGTTTTAGACATATATCCTTTATCTTCAAAATATTTTTCATATTTTTTTTATTGTTTTTCTAGGAATATCTTTATTATTTAGAATTTGTAATATTGAAGATGAAAAATAAACAAATACATTTTCTATTTTATTTACACATTTGTGCGAGATATCAAACCAATTACCACTGTTGTCTCGCTCAACAATGGTCTCTAGTAAAAATTTTGATCAAAGTATGTTCCAGAATCACTAAGAGGTAAATGACTCTCGTGCTTTTTTTTCTTGTGATCTGATAGGTGTTTTCCTAATTTGTTCCCTATTTCGTACATGGTTTGGGCTAACTATCATAACTTGGAGCGATTGTAGATCATCTTTAGATCTAATTCTTGCGTATGCTGAGCCGTCATCTATTACTTTAGTCTCCATTCTGGCTTCACATATGAATGGTTGACCTAAGATAATTTCATAAGAGCAGTTGTCCTGAATGAAAAAGTGGAATGTTTCAGAGATGCCACCTATCATTAGAGGTATGTTGGCACATGCTCCTAAGAGTGATCCACAACCATTATCCGCGGTTCGCATTATCCAGCCGTGATTTTTATCAATAGGCCATTTAAACTTATCATATAATCCTTTCGAAATCACATTGATTTCAGACCCATAGTCAATTAGGGCTAAAGCAGAATATGATCTCTTTTGATCTCCTAAGTTAACTTTAATCTCCGGTGTGCCTCTCGCCCAAAAACTTTTTCTAAAATCACTTTCTGAGTTTTTTGTTTCGTCATCTGGTACAATCGGCCCTAAGAATTTTTTGTTCACATTACAGGTATTATCTTCTTCATCCTCTGAGTCTAAAGAAAGAGATTCATGAATCAAGTGAGTTACATCGGCAACATCTTGCATCTCTACCTCTTGTGACAGAGGGAATCTCTTCCTTTTAATTAGTTTAATAAAATTTTCCTTAAATTCAATTTTTGCTATTGAGAAGATTTGTTCTAAAGTCATTGTTACTGCACTTTTTAATAAGATGTCATACAATATTTCTTTCGAATCAACTTTTTGTTCAAGTTCAGAAATAAGAATAGCTTTCGGTACTCGTTTTGGTTTCTTTTCTGGTTTCTCTTCAGGTTTTGTTTCAGTTCTAAGAATTTGCTCTACTTTGTCTGATGTTTGAGTTAGCTCACTAAACACAGGTTGTTTACCCTCCCTAATTTCTTTTCTTCGCTCCTCATTTATTTTAGAACTTTCGCCTTGTTCAAACTGAACTTTCTTAGGCTTCGGCTCATCTCTCATCTTACTTCTAGTCATTCGTCTACCTGAATCATTTGTATCTTGCTCATCATCCCTCTTTCTTTTCTCTTCAACATTCGCAATATGCGAATATATCGAGAATTGATCAACAGGAGCGTTCCACGCAGTTTTCTGCATAATATCATCTCTCGCCTTAATCAAAGCTTCAATTGAGTAGTTCCTCGTTTCCCTTGTTTGTTCGGACTCAGAGTCACTATCAACATATTCTAGTTTAACAGCAGAAGCAGATTTCGAAGACTCAGAAAGGTTTTCATACAACTTCTGCATCCCTCCCTTTCCCCAATTGGCAGCTAAGGGTAAATGTGTTCTATAGTTGCACAATCGCTTGTCAATATCAATTACAAGTCTTTTCTCTTTCGCATCTTTCAATGCTTCACATGTGTAAGTCAAATGATCTGTGGCATCGCACCAGATACATCTCCTCACATTGGCATTTCTCCTTTCATTAAAATTTCTTTGGTTAAATGCTTGAGGAATCGGTTGAGGAATTGGTTGGGGTACAACTAGAGCATTAGGAGGTATAAAAGGTGGATTAGGAGCATTTACTGGTTGAGGATAAATAGTCGGATGAGCTTGCATTGCAGGTTTATCTTGTAGGTTTAAAGCATACACCACATTCTGCAAAGCCGCTACCTCTTTAGACATATTCTCGTGCATATGTATCATATTGTCCAACTTGTTAAACAAAATCTCAAATTGTAACTCGGTTGGTACTCCAGATGTGGATGTTGTAGGCTCAACTTTTGAATCTATATGTGTATCCCTAGTTGCCTGAATCGGAGGAAAATTAGAAGATGGTTGAGACATCGATTCATAAAGGAGTGTTTTACGTTGCATCATGTGAGCAACCGCTTCAACTACAATTTTCACTACACCCCAGTCATCTGTAAGCCCATATTTCTTTCCCGGTTCTTCAAGCCTACGCTCAACCTCTACCCTTATATCTGGAGTCAAGATTTTAAGGAAATATAAAATGATATCTGGGGTAAGGGCAACTCTATCCTGTTCAGGTAATTGAGAGAATCTTTTCATAAATTCACTATGGAGTTGAGTTAACGAAATGTGAGGCTTAGGTGAACTAATCCATTTCATAAATCCTTCTCGACTATGTTGACTGTAGTCTTCTAAGTAGAATTCCTTATGCAGCTCTTTTCTAAATTCATCCCATTCCTTATTGTCATGTATATCCATAATAGCTTTTACAGTACCTATGGCCAGACGTCCAAGATAGGATTTCCAATTTGTTTCAGGTAAACCGTGTAACTTAGCTAATTCCTCAAACGTGTCTAAATAATTTGTAACATTCATACCAGTAAATTTCCCTTTATCCTTTAATAACGTTTCAACTACCTTTTGTCCTTGCGTCTCGTGCATCATAATTTGAAATAGCTCGTCCATTTTTTGAAGTTTGTTTTGACCTAGCTTGAACAATTCTAACTATATCCTGAACTTCTTTTGTTACTCTTTCCTTATGTTCAGCTACTAATTCTGAAATTCCGTTAGAGTCCAGTTTGATAAGTTTTTACTATACAAAAATGTTGCAAGTAAAGCTATGATTAACGCTTAACCTATGTTTAACAACCAGTTGCCTTTAAACTATACTAGCAATTTAACCTTGAATAAACTTTTTTACCCAAGAATGTAAGGGTAAAGAAATTATACCAACTGCTCGAAGATGAGGCTCAAAATAGTGCTTTCTGTGAAATTCAATACATTTATTGATTTGAATAAAAACCTAAATACATAGTTTGCTAAAATGGGTGCAAACGTTTTGTGCTTCAATTGTTGATGAAAGGGGTGGCGTGACGAGGTTCTCCTACTTGCCAATCTTTGTGGAGGCGCTCAGGTCACCAGACCAGCCCTCGACACCAAGAAGATTGCAAGCTCACGGAAATGCCACAGCTTCCAAGGATGAAGACGCAGCTGCACTGATGTAAAATCGTATAAATGTATATGCAATGCAAAATTTAAAATTTATACCTGAGCTGCAAGGCCGTTTTTTCACGTCAGGTTCAAAGTGTGGGCGCGATTTCTGACGACTGGCGGATCAATTCAGTCGCCTCGCTAACGGCGCACGCAGGGTGACTATGCAGGACAGGTACAAGTATAACTTTTCCTAAGGTCCGTAAGGTGAAGCGTTCCTATAAAGTTCAACTGCATCAAAATAAGAAGGTAGGATAATCTTTTCACTAACTATTTGATCTTTTATAGTTTCGTTTGTTTCTTCTTGGATATTTTCTACGTTTCTATCTACAGTTGGAGGAAAATTTTCTTCACTAACACTAGGAGGAACAGTAGAAAGTAAAGTTATAGTTGTTCTAGGATCGTGCAAAGATTCTTCTACTATTACTTCTTTTATTGATTCTTTATCTTCTATTGATTTTGGAAACAACAATTCAAAAGTTGATGAAGGTAGAAAGGTGTTACTAGAAGAATTTTCTTTAGACATAAAAGATGATACTAAATTAATAACCAAAGTCCTATACAACCTCAAGGATGATGTTTATAAATGACAGTCTAAAAGATAGCCTATACAAGCTAATAAAAGTTTCAAACTAAGGACAATCTCTGCTTTTCAAACTTCAGGTTACATGTGTATCTCCAGTTCGCCAATAGCTTTCAAGAGGCTGCAATTCTTCATAAATCAAATCTGAAAAAAAACACATGAACTTGTGAGCACGTACTCCCTTCTTAAATAGATGTGAGTAGCCCACCATAGCCTACAATTCTCTTTAGATAACTCAACCAATTACCTAAATTGACTCCACATCACTCCAACAACACTCAACAAGAAAAAAGGCGTGGGATTTTCCTTTATGTGAATTTCCCCAATTTCATCCAACTATTTAAATATTCTATGGACCATATACTTTAGAATTTAAAAAACCTTTCACTTCTCCTTTTTTATTTAATTGAATACTAAACTTTTAGAATAAATACTATAACTTAGACTAAAATTTAATTTAACCCATTTTAATTATTACCTTAGGCTTAGTGGAAATAAATAATCAATATATATTCCTTTTAATTTGCTAAGGTTCCTTAAGATATAATTAACCTATTGAATAATTCATTTATGGACTACAACCCACTTATTTAATTATTTAACCTTAGGTTTACCCTACAACTAACTTTAAACCACATCAATTAGCTCCAACTAACCCATAAATCTATTTTCTAACCTTCCATAACCCACTAGGATGAATAATTAACCCATAATTAACCTTAAAGCTTAACTTGAACCCTATAATCCATGCTCAAAACATACATTTAACCCTTAATTACCCTTGCAATTTAGCTAGAGTATGATCAAAACCTATAATTAACCCTTAATTATCTTTATATTTTCATCCAAAACTTAGTTTACCCCTTAAGTAACCCTTATAATACCCTGGAATAAACTTAAATGAATACTTCCCATCTTATTTTTGGTCAGCAAACTTCTTTTCCTGCAAAATTAAAGTCAAACATTAGTCAAAATTCCATAATTTAACCAAACTTATATCAATCAATTAATCTTTTAATTTTTGTAATATTTTAAGAGTAACAATTTCTCTCCGACAACACAGTACAATGCCTTTGGTCTAACCCTTAGGAACAAAGCCCTTACATGGTTTCAACCTCTAAATGAGAGACAGTTCAGGAACATAGACCAACTTCTAGAGGCATTCATTACTAAATTCTCTAAGAGTG
Source organism: Ceratopteris richardii (assembly GCA_020310875.1). Lineage (NCBI taxonomy): Eukaryota > Viridiplantae > Streptophyta > Polypodiopsida > Polypodiales > Pteridaceae > Ceratopteris > Ceratopteris richardii. The sequence continues at coordinate 35,049,977 of CM035427.1, forward strand.
GCATACGGCATAACAATTCCTCATTGATTCAAAGCTTCAAGCAGACACGTCAAGAGACTGTTAGACTTGCAAGGAGAAGATTTAGGCAATATCTTGAGAGATGCCCTGTTCCTGAGTTTCCCACACCAGCCAAACAAGTGGCTTTATTCCTAGATGGACTACTAAGTACAAAGTTGAGATCATACATGTACTTGAAGGACCCTAGGACCATAGAAGAATGTGTACGCATGTGCATCGACATCGAGGATAAGCTAGGGGAGGAATTAGAACTTTCCAAAATCTACAAGGATTCAGATAGTTCTATTAGCCTCTCGTCCTCTCAATCCACATCTATCGAGGAACTCGCTGAGAAAGTAGCTCAAAAACTGGGTGTCTCTAGCAAACAAATCCCAAGATTTGCCCCAGTTAACCAGTGCTATACTTGTGGAAGTGACCATATGGCGAACCTATGTCCCATCATGGCTCAACCCCAAGTGAGTCCTAGTAGCCAATACTGCACCATAGAACGGAGATACACAAATCACACCATGCAAGATTGCCCCTACAATAAGCAAGCAGTTAGGCAAACCTACCCTTAGCCATATCCACAACAAGGAAGATACCAGAACCAGTACCCTCCACACCAATATGGTAGGCCACAACAACCTTATCAACAACCCTACCAAAATCAACAAAGGCCTCAGCCTATGTTAGCTCAGCAACCTCCTACCCCAACCAATGTGATTCTTGTAAAGTATGCAGCTGCTGAAGAAAATTTGAATAGAGCCATAGTCCCAGTAACTCCATTACTTTCAGAAAGTGACCCCAGTGACCATAGCTTTGATTCTACACATATTGATAGCCCCCAGGCTTATTACATGCAGTCTCCTGAACATGGTGAGTCCTACTATAGTGAAGAACCAAGTGAATCTAGTTGGGAGCCATATTATGAAAATGTCATGTATGCAAACCCCAACTCTAGACCTCAACCTAGGTAGGTACGACCCCCATTCCCTAGAGGACCATGCTATAGATGTCAGGGAGATCACCTCATTCGTGATTGCCCCATGCCTGCACCTGCACAACCCCAGCCAGTAACGATCCAGGGCTTTTGCCAAGATTGTGGAAAGGAGCACCTCTTATGAGACTGCCCAAATAATCCCAATAATATGCCAAAAATCACTCTTATTAACATTATTGGGTTAGTTGTAGACTCCACAGGGAGTGTGACTTCCACTGCACCAGTGCAAGTGGTCACTAGAGCTCAAGCCTTGCAGCACAACCAAATTTTAGGCCAGGAAAAAAGTGCTGAGGTTAGTGAAACTGAGAGCATGACCAAGAAGAGGACTAGAGCTTGGAGAGATAGCCGAGAAAGAATGAAAAGGCAATGGGCCAAGAAGATGAGTGAACTCGAGGAAAGCCTAAGAGAAACGAGAGCCAAGATAATTGAACTTACATCTCATCCTCCCTCTTACACCACTCCACCACCACCAGTCCCATCTCCATCCGATCCACCACCTTCCAACCCACCTCACACAAGCCCACCGCCCCCTAGAGTAGGATCAGTCCTAGCAGATCCCACTCCCGAGGACCTAAATATGATGCTTAAGGCATATCAGGCCAGAATCCAAGAAGGGCCAAATGTAATTGATCATGAAAAGTGCTACCCTAGAGCGGAACTAGAGCTCGAATGAACTAAAATTTGTGCTAAGATGGTGGAACTAGCTCAAACCATGTTTGAAGCCAGTCACCTCTTTAACATCTCTAGTTCAGCTAAGACGCATTGCACTTTGATGGACTGCTAGAAAGATTGGAGAGGCTAATTGCACAATCAGAAAAGGAACCTGCCTCTCAAAATGAGAGAAGGCCAAATGAAAGAATAAGCATTCCCCCCCAGGAAGCTTATGTCCCTAACTCTACAGAGCCAGACACATCTTCTTCTATGAATCGGTACACACCAGAGTTCTTGCAAGAGATTCAAGAAGAGAAATGGGCTAAAGAAAGTGAAGTCCCTCCTCCCATTGAACTTGTGGATGATGCACATGATCAATTCCCACAAGAAATTCCTTCCATTTATGAGGAACAGGAGAGCAACCAATCTCAGGAAAGATTAGACTTTGAGTCTAACTCTTTACAAGAGCTACCCCATTTCACAGGCCCATGGGAAGCTAAGTCTACTTGTATGAGAGCACCCACGGTCATGGGACGAAATGAAGACTCAGTCATACCTAGGAACACGGAGGTAGTGAAGAATACTAAAGTGCAGTGCAATCTCACTTTAGAAGAGCTACTCCAGGTTAAGCCATAACTGTGGAAACATGTAGCCAAACAAGTGCCAGAGGTTGCTAAACCGCGTTCTCAGGTACGTTCTCATAGAACAGTGCCAGAGATACCATTGGACAAGATAGGAGATATGAGTGAAGGAGAAGAGGGAAACACCTATCTTCCTATTACCCATCAAGGATACACAACTAAGGCAATTCTGGATTCTAGTGCAGGAGTTGCAATTGCTACCACTTCCCTATGGAAGCATTGGGGCAAGCCAGCACTCAGGCCAACGAGAATGAAATTGCAGATGGCGGATGGTCATATTGAGAGACCCTTAGGACTACTAGAAGGAATAACTCTCACTACTTGTGGTGTAGAGTTTGAGCATACTTTTGCCATATGTGATTTTAGCAAGAACCATGCCTATGAGATGATTTTGGGAAGACCATTTATGCGACAGTTGCAAGTGGTATAGGATTGGGGAACCAATTCCTTGTATTTGCAACATTTAGGTGTCACGACCAAAGTGAATCTCAAAGATTACTCTCACAGAGATGTCCCTCCTATCCAGTGGAATCCCATCCATAGAGCCAAAGATGATACTTAATCGGTGCATTCCATAGGATCAGGATCCTCATGGATGCATGAAGACACCCACTTATGGATGTGCAAAGTGGCAGTAGAAGAAGAGAAGAGAGAAAAAGCCATAGAGGTAGGTGCAAAGGAAACACATAGATCAACTCAAGACCCAGCCTATGCACTTGTAGTATTTCCGGACAAAGAGTTTGAACCTCACGGCTGGGCAGAAATTCTAGCAACAATGGATGTAGCCATCAATGAAGAACAATGGACACCCCATTGTGATGAGGATGGCTATGACATTTCAGTCTTCTCAATAGAGCCAATCATGGGAGATTCGGTATTAGAAGAATGCGAACCTAGCCTTGATGCATTTGAGGATGCAAGTGACTCCGATCTAAAGTCAATCATTATGGACCCACCATTTGCATCAGACGAAGAATACTTCTATGAAGTGGAAGCTTACCCTCAGAGACATGGAGAACTCACACATGATGTAAGGTTAACCACACAAGTGACCCCTAAGGATGAAGGAAAGAAAAGAAAGAAGAGAGGAGTCACACCAGAAGAAGAAGAATCTTTGTTTGAGGTCCCTGAAAATTTTAAAAAGTATGAGATAGACGACAGGAGAGTCATGATAAGAATGCCAAAACGTGAGGCGTAATCAGGAGAGGCCTATGATAACAAAGAAACCACCAAGAAAATAGTTGTAGCCATAGAAGAAGGAGAGGAGAGATGCAATTACATAGGACATGACCTGATGGAAGAAGAAGAGCATGAGCTAATAGCCTTGCTAAGAGAATACAGAGATGTATTCGCTTGGAGTCACAAGGATTTAAAAGGCGTAGACCGAGACATATGCTCACACACGATTCCCATGACCTCAGATGCCAAACCCTCTAAGCAAAAGCCATACATATATAATGATAATTATGCTGCGAAAATCAAAGAAGAGATAGATCGCTTGGTGGAAGCTGGATTGATCTATGAAATTGAGAACACTGAGTGGGTGAGCACGCTGAAGTAAATGCTTCTATTTTTCATTTTTTTATTTTCCTTCTACTTGAAGAAAATCCTTTTTGCAAAAAATATATATGAGCTTACTTCTTTATTTTTAACAATTCGGGCTTACCAATGCTCCTGCAACCTTCCAAAGATTGATGTGCCACGTGTTTAAAGAGTACTTGAGGAAGAATTTGAAAGTCTATGTTGATGACCTCTGTGCTCATTCTAACATTAGATAAACACATATACCTGAACTCAGACAAATCTTTGACAAATGTAGAGAATATCAAGTCTGCATGAACCCATAAAAGTGTGTTTTCATGGTCAGGCAAGGCAAGATTCTAGGACACATAGTGTCAAAGAATGGCATATCTACGAACGAGGAAAAAGTTAGAGCCATCGCAGAGCTACCGAGACCCAAGAACGTCAAGGAAGTACAAGCTTTCATGGGGCATTGTGGTTATTACCGACGCTTTATACACATGTACGCCATCATTGCAAAGCCTCTGTATGGACTTTTGACCAATTTTGAGTGGACTGATGAATGTGAGAACTCTTTCAATGATCTTAAATGATGATTATGTTCAGCACCAATCTTGACTACACCAGATTGGAATAAGCCCTTCCATGTGCATGTAGATGCATCCAATTATGCTATTGGATGTGTACTCGCACAACCTACTGGTGAAGGTAATATGGATCTTCCAATTGCCTACGCTAGTAGACAATTGAATGCAGTTGAATGAAATTACACCACTACGGAGAGAGAAGGATTAGGCATGGTGTATGCAGTTAAAAAGTTAAGACACTATTTGCTTGCAAATAAGTTTAAATTTTTTACGGATCATCAAGCACTATTGTACTTGGTAAACAAGCCATGCAATACAGGTAGATTGGTGAGATGGTTTCTCTTGCTAATGGAATACGACATTGAGGTTGTGGTGAGGAAAGGAAAGACTCACCTGAGAGCAGACCATCTCTCTAGGCTCACATCTGGAGAAGTCCCACAAGGAGTTTCGGATGACCTTCCTGATGCTTACTTGTTTAATTTGGAAGTCGTACCTCAGTGGGCCAAAACATTAGCACCAGTATTGACATACAGACCTAAACATACAGTAGTAAACACTCAAGATAGGGAGATAATAAAAGCCCAAAAATACCAGATCATGGCAGGAAGTATGTACAAGCATACAGATCAAGGGATCCTAGCTTGTTGTGTGGAAGAGGATGAGTACGCAAAATGGTTGAAATTAGCACATGTAGGTTCATTAGAGCAACACTACTCAAAGCAACGAACCCTATAGACATTAAGGAGGCTCGGAGTACATTGGCCGACTATGGAAGCTGATGTCCTTAAATTGTGCAAGGAATGTCCTATCTGTTGCACTAAACCACCCGTGGAGCATGCCAATCTTTATCAAGTGTCCATAGTGCCAGATTGGAGTGAACCACTAGTAGCCTTCTTGAGGACGAAAACATTCCCTCAAGATATGACCCTGACGAGGCAAAGAAGTTTAGAACAAGAAGCCCTACATTACTCACTCATTGGTCATAATCTATACAAGCGTGGTAAAGATGGTTACCTCAGATTATGTGTCCATGAGAGAGAATACCTCAAGATATTGGAAACTGCTCACGAGGGTGTAGCAGGAGGACATTTTGGACCAGATCAGGTGATCAAGGCTATACTATTTGCAGGTCTTTGGTGGCCAACACTTCACATGGATGCACATACCTATGTGAAGAGGTGTGATGTTTGTCAGCGAACTCAATATCCTATACGCAAGGATGAGATGCCATTGAAACCTATGATGGGTGGACGGACATTCTCTAAGTGGGGAATAGACTTTGTAGGTCCTATTGACCCCCCAACCAAGGGTTCACATGCCGAATACATTATTGTGGCCACGGATTATCTAACCAAGTGGGTAGAGGTAAAGGCTACGACAAAGAATGATGCTCAGACAACCGCTAAGTTCTTATTTGAGAATGTGTTCACTAGATACAGGCTACCTATAGAGCTAGTAAGTGATAGAGGGACTCACTTCTTAAATGAAGTTATTGAAAATCTACTCCAAGAATTCTTGGTTATACACAAGAAGTCTGCCCCCTATCACCCACAAGCTAATGGCCAAGCTGAAAGCACAAATAAGATTCTATGCAATGTGCTCACCAAATTAGTGAATAACAAACGCTCTCATTGGGACAAACAGCTACATCACGCTGTTTGGGCATACCGAGTTGCCTATAAAATGGTACTCCAAGCCACACCCTTTCAGATGGTATTTGGCCAAAATGCAATGCTACCATTGGAATTTTTGATACCTACATTGAAAGTAGCACAAGAGCATGAGTGGATAGGGCATGAGCTCTCCTCTAGAATCTTTGACCTTGAGCGATTAGGAGAAACAAGACTGAGGGCTGCCGTAGGGATATATCCAGCTAAGAAACGACAGAAGGCGTACTTTGATGTCCATGTTAAGGATAAAGGCTTGAGGGCCGAAGACTTAGTTTTGGTGTATACCTTGAAACAACATGCGAGAAAGCTAGAAAAGCATGGCTATGGAATTATGATCATTAATAGGATCTCAACTAGTGGAGCAATCCAATTAGCTACACTCAAAGGTGATGTTCTCCCAAGTTACATAAGTGGATGCAGAGTCAAACTATATCAAGAACCCCTCACTGAGGAAATGCTCAATCGACTCAACACTGCCAAGAAACGTAAAGAAGAGGAAAAATGCATTCGAGAAGAAGCACAGACAAAAGCCTTGGAACGAATCCAAAGAATGAAGTTGAGAAGATAGGGTAGAGGTCAGCCTAGGATAGATGACTATACACACCCAGGATATCATATGTCTATGTCTGAAGCTTCATGTATTAGCTCTCATAGAATAATTGATCGGCATCCTTTTGTAACCTTAGAGATAGGACAAGGAAAGAGTGCAAGGACTGTAAGGGCCTTGATTGACTCAGGTGCAGCCACTAGTGCTGTTAAATTTTCTTAGTGTCGAGAATTGAACTTAAATGTCAATCCTGTGGAAGCATATCTCATAAGATTGGGAGGTGTGGAAACCCCTTGTATGGGTGAGGTGGAACTTCCCCTCTACATTCAAGATGTTTTGATGACAGTTAAAGTACTAGTGTGTCAAGATGAGGATCTCACTGAACCTCTTGTCTTGGGTCAAGACTGGATCTATGATCATGCAGTCAACCTAAACCTAAGAAGTGGACTTCTTCAGGTCTGGGTAAATCGAAACCGCATTACACTTGAGTTAGAAAATGAAGCACTCAAGGAACTAGGAGAGGCACAAACTCCTGGACCTTCCAGGAGCACACATGAAAATGACGATGCTATTCTTGTCCAAAACTATGTGATGCAGAGGGATGAGTATCTCAACGAAGAAGTCAAGGATACGACGGAACCCCCTTCTTTTCCAAAAGCCACAAGGATGCAGCAACCAAAGGTGGATCAGATGCAGGAGAAGAAGATGACCTATGCTCGAAGTCAAAAGAAGGAACGAAGCAAGGTGTCTCAACCATCGACACAAGTATGGGTGCAGAAAGGCGAGCATCCTATTGCGGTCAAGCCACAACAACTACTCAACTTCCTATTAGTGATCAACGACACGACACTAATAGGAAGTCTTCCAAAAATTCTTTCGTGAAAGTGAAGTCTATCTGGGTACCCAAGAAGTTGATGATGGCTAGCCCACAATCAAGACAAATTTGGGTGCCTAAGGCTTGCTTGCGGGCTCAAATAGATACACAAAGACCACACCCTGTTCAACATGGTTCACTCACTCGAGCAGGTGATATCCACTCTTATACATCACGCACGAACACATATTCACCCATGAGCACGAGTAGAATCACTGGTAAATGGGTCCCTAAAAAGCCTCATTTCCAAGTTGACATTCTGATCAAGCCCTTTAGAGTCTCCAAAAAATCAAAATACAGTGCCATCCACTATGTTTGGCAACCCAAACCTTGTAATAAACCACCTGACCTATTTGTAAAGCCACATCCACTTACTAACTGCATCCACACTGCACCCAACCCCCCAATTAGCTCATAGGTATTCAGCATCAGCTAACCACACTTCACACTCATATCCACACAAGCACTAACTAACTGACTAACTACATCGCAATTCATCAAGTTAATGTTGTAACAAGGACACAGTGTCATTTTGTGTCCATTGCAATGTTAACATTCATTCATATATTCTCATAGAACCGACAGCGATTTCTTCAACATGGCTAAGGTTGCACGAACAAGCTCTCAAGCAAGAACGAGCCAGCAAGTGGTGGATTTAGAAAGTTTACCCATTATGCCGGAGACCAATGAAAGACCAAAAGAGTTGCAGGCCATCCAAATCATACCAGTAGCAGACCCCCCTAGTGGCCATACCATGCCTGTAGGAAAGGCTTCCCACTGGTTTATTGAAGTCGCAGGACCCTTGGGAGAGGGATCATACCTATGGGAGTCAGAGTTGGACTTCAATGGGAAGCAAGGTAAATACCATTTCTTTACAAGGGAATTCGAAAAGTTCCAAAATGCAGAAGGTCTACGTCCGGTATGGGAGAAGGCAGGATTGGATGCATACATTAGTGCTCGGCTCCCAAAACCTGACTTCATGCGATGCTACTATCTCATCAATACCTTGACTCCAAGCAAGCACCCAAAAGGTACAAGCTCATTTGTGCTCCCATCTCTGACAAGGGGAAATGAGCTCAAAAGGTTTAGGCTATCAAACAACTTAGTGAGAGAGGCTCTAGATATGCGAGGAATGCATATTCCAAGAGAGAAGGAGAGCCTGGTGCCGGATTACATGAAGAATCGGAGCCTCACCAAGCTCAAGGACATGGTGGCTATGACACCCAATATTGCAATACACCTTCGCATGTGTATGCAACACTTTGCTTTTCCTGCCCAAGAAGATGCCACCCAAGAAGATATGGTTTACTTTGTATCTGGCAGAGACGCAGAACCTCACCATCAACTTACCCCACTCGATAATTGATCAGATACACCTAGCCCACAAACGATGGCCGCGGAAGCATGTTTTATACGGATGTTGTGCTCTGACTAGAATCATTTATAGGTGTTTGGCTTATGACATTCCTATTCATCGGGCCCTGATGTGGAATCGAGTACAACAGTTTAGAGTACGGACATCCAGTGGAACCCCTTCCAAAAACATGAGAGGAATTGTCCAAGTACCTTGCGCTCAACCACGTGGAGCCACCCTAACACCAGATGTTACCCCACCACCCCAAAGAGTTCGGCCATTCACACTACGACTTCCGAGATGCAGCACCGATGGCCCCAATTTGGTATTTCCTCCCGTCCCAACCGATCTTGAATTTCCCGGTGGCGCACCCTTGGAAGAACTCATGAATGAAGACTTCGAACAATTGTTAAAAGACGTAGATCTTGAGGCAAAAGAGGAACAACAAGTGGAGAATGTTCAAACGCAGGAAGAAACCTCCCAAGTACCTGTTACCACAGTTGAAATGGATGAAGAGGATGACGAAGATGAAGAATACGAGGAAGATGAGGAGGAATATGACCACGGGCATCAAGATGAGCAACAAGAAGTACCAAAACTTGTAGGTGCACCTGCATACACAGCTCAACTACAGAGGTTATACGATACGATTAAAGCAGTGCAAGAAAGGCATCAACTCTCCCTTGCATCAGGCCAAGCCTTGATGCAAGAAATGCTAGCAGACGACCGAGTGGATCAACATTTTATTAACACCCTCAAATTAGTGTCAGAATTGTTAGGAGTTCCGGAGACTGTCCACACATCAGTTCGCGAGTCCATGAGGTATGACAAACGTAGAGTCGACACATTACCACGAGCAGGTAAGAATATCAGAATACCCATCACAGAACCAAACTTAACCATCGAAACCACAGCTACCCCCACCACCACCATTGACCTCTCTGCTGAAACTTTTGTTCAGACATCACCCATCTCACCCTCGCACCCCCCATCCCCACCTTCTCCACCCCCACCACCACCTCCCACCATGGAAGAAACTGCAGTCATCACATCTACCTTCACTTACAACCCAACCTCATCCACATCCTTCTCCCTTCAAGAGCCAACCTCACAAGACATCCTTTTCTCGTCCATCACCAATCCCCTGTACACTTTACCCTTTTTGTCCTCCGAGCCCATAATTGGTCACCCCATAATTTCGAGTGTGGTTGGAACCCCCCCACCTACGGAAGGCATCCTTTGTTTCCCAGCCTATCCCCCAATACGGGTACCCCCATTCCATGACCCCCACTTTCCATCTGCCCCCTACACCTCATTCAACCCAACCGCACCACCCCAATACCCATCTTTCACGGAACCGTACATCCGCACTCCAGTGTCTCAGAGGCACACTCCGCAGATGCTCGCAGCAACATCAATCTACACAAACACCACACTCACTTCACCTACCATACCAACTTACATGGTAGCCCCTGCACACACCACTCTGTCTGACCCAATGGACATTTCGCCAACCACAGCACCTCTCCCCACAATTCCACCATCTCCCCCTCCCCTACCCCCTACTTCATCACTCACCATGTATTTGGCAGACACATCATTCACTACCTCCCTTCCCATTCCCACCTCCCCTGCATTCCAAACTTTTCCCCTTGCATCTCATAATGTAAATAGAACATTTAATACATTACTTCAATGTGCACATCAACTACAACAAGAATACCATCAATTGGAAGAACATACCGCTCCCCTCCAAGCAGAATCTCAGTGCCTACAGGCTAGAGTCAACACTCTAGAAGCTGAATACCAAACACTCCTAGCAGAACATACCACTTTACAGCAGGCTCACACAGAATTGGAATCAAAGATATCGACGGTGGATGATAAAGCAGTCAAGGAACTGGAAAGTGTGCTCCAAGCGCAAATGATATCCAATGCTACACTCAGACGCAATCTTGGGCTATTAAGGAAGCATATGGCAGCAGCATTAGAAGAGAACAAGCGGCTTGAGCAACAAAACCAAGACAATTTTGAAGCAGCTATGGAAGGAACCGCAGGAGTAACCATTAGCCCTACCAAGTATAGAGCAATCCCATCAGAAGACATCCGCATCTTACTCGAGGAGCATGTGAGTTTTTTAGAGTCATACGAAAAGTTAGAGGCTGAATGTGCTGACTGAAAGAAGCAGATAGCCAGTGCCCCCACAGCTCAACAGGAGCCGGTAATCTTGCAACACTCCACAGAAGAATTAGAGACCCTTCGGAAGCAGTTGGTAGAACTCCAAGCATGTCTCTTACCATATGAAAGGCCACCCTCCCCTGCCGAAGAACCAGAACCTGATACAGTAGTGTAAATCACCATCGATGATAGCTATGAAGAACCATACAAGCCGATGCCAACACCCGGCGGTCGGGTTACAGAGGAAGGACAGGACACTTTAGAAATTGGAGTCCCAGATTGGATCAAAAGGATTGAGGAAAGTGGGACAAACACATGATGATCATGTCGCCGTGCCAATTCAATCCCTCACAAACTTGGAAGAAACTGTGCTTTGATCTTCTTACTTTCAGCATCTATCCCACCAACGGTTAATCACAACTTCCGAGCCACAATACATGCCTTACTATGTCTTGCTACATGATTATAATGCAGAAATTAAAAGGCATACAGGGAAGGAGCCCACATTTTCCACTCAATTTGAGCCGGAGGACTTACTGGCACACGCTGGCTCAATCTTCCAACCTAATTGGCATGCACGATTACTAACTGATTACCCTGAGATGATGAGCACCTGGGCAACCATGCCACTGTATATCAAGTATAATCCATGCTATTGCCCAATGGTCCGTCGCAAATCATGGCAAGCATTTGCCATCAAGGTACGCAACAATAAAGAATGCTCGGCATGGGTCAATTATCCATATTTTGCTCCACCTCGAGGGACCCCGACTGTAGCATACATGATATCAACAATTCGACACTGGTCTACACGTCTAAAGAATGTACCCGACATAGCAGCAAAAGTGTGTATGAAAATACGACCTCATGACAATTGTCTTCAAAACCTTTTGGAAGGTACAGGCTCCATACATTTCCGCCCTTGGATTCTCTCAAGGTAACAAGGATTTAGTCTATGACATGAGCCAGACTCCCTCAGTCAACATAGTCTTTGCCAGGCATGCACGAATAAAGTATTTACCCACATGCTTCAAGCAAACCTTTGAAGAAATGTTCTCTACAGGGTTCTGGGAATATCACTCGGAAATTTTCATTCCCAGACCAACACATTTGCTACATCTATTCGTAGTCGAACAAGCCATCCATGCAGATCAGTTACGTCTTCCACATCCGGACATTCCAGGACCAATTGATTGGGATCGCATGATGACAGACTTGGCCAGAGGACTATGCATCCAAGAACATCAACTTGCCACTCATGTTGTGGAATATTACATCCAGCACTCCCTGCAACAAGGGTTTGTCAGAGACGATAGACGCGAGAGAGGGGGGGTGTTGATAGCAGTCAGGGCACCCAAGGACTGATGAGATAAGGAAGCCAGCGGAGAGAATCCGAACAAAGAGAAGGATTAAGTAGACAGAGCAGTCAAAGCAGATCTGGCAGATAGGCCCTTCAATTTTTCCCAAATCAACATCTTTATAACAATGATTCTCATCACTAACAATCATTGTAAATACCATTCCACCTTTTTGTAGCTCCATTTTGTGCAAGCCAAGGGGACCTTGAGCTTGAGGAGCATTAGAAGTACCTACCTATCAATTTCATAATTTTTAGACTCCGTTTGAGCCCTCAAATAGGCCCTAGAACCTAATTTTTAACTAGGCCGGACATTAGGTCTGGATAGGGCCAAAACTAGTCAAAAACTATAAAAGGAGCTAGAGAGCTCATTGTAGAATTGAACTTGTATGAGCACTTTTGAGTAATCTAAAGAACTCCATTGCTTCTCTCTCTTTGTCTTATGTTGTGTGCGCACGTGTGTGTATGTGTGTGCATGTCAGTGTGCTTCTCACTCATGCACTTGTACCATCACTTGTTCGAGGTCTTCATACCATCCTCATGTCTTCCCGGATTGACATTAAAGGAGGTGCTACTCATCACTGAGCTAAAGATGGGTATAAGGCACAACACCTCATCCTTGATTCATAGTTTTAAGCAAACACCTCAAGAAATAGTCAGGTCAGCAGGACATAGATCTATTCAATACCTTTAGAGATGCCCCATTCCAAAGTTACCCACATCAGGCAAGCAAGTGGCATTATTCTTGGATGGATTGTTAAGTGCAAAGTTACGATCCTATGTCTACATTAAAGAACGTAGAACCATAGAGCAATGTGTGCAAATGTGCATAGACATTGAGGATAACTCGGGAGAAGAATTAGAACTTCCAACAATCTATAAGGATTTGGATAATTCTACTAGTTTAACCTCAAAACCCTCAGCCTCAATTGATGAATTTGCTAAAAATGTAGCTAAAAAATTAGGATTCTCAAGCAAACATTGTTGATATATTTAGGTAGTGATGTGTGCTAGGACCGCCGGGGCACTTTTTTCCCTCTTTAGGAGGTTTTTTTCCCCCGGCTTGTATATACGCCTATTTCCCTAATGGGCTACTTATCTTTGTACATTCTCTCGTAATTCATTCAGTATTGTGTGTTTGTGCTCCAAGCTTCTTCTTCTTCCTTGTGCTGTTTGCGTGCTTCCGCAGACGTCTAACTCCAACAATTGGTATCAGAGCAGGTCGTCGCTTCATCTAGGGTACCGTCAACACTCCTTTGTTTGCAGTCTCAGATTCGCACAAAATTTGGTGAGCATACTCAGGCTGTTTCAGAGATCAAAACCGCTTCACTTTATGGTGCCGAAATCGCGATCTGAGCTCGTTTCGGCCTCCGAACACACTATCACAGCGCTTGTGCAGGCTATTTCATCTTTTTGTGCCAAAGGCATATACCAGTTTTTGTTCGCCAGTTTAAGCGTCTCAAAGTCTGCTACAGGTCTAACAAAACTCGTCTGGGCAGTTCTGTTCAACTTTTTGAGATACAATCAATTTTCTGCATCAAGGTATTTTAGTCACCGGCCATGGCTGAAAGCAGTGATGTATTCCGTATGTTGGCTGTTGAGGATAAGTTGGATGGTACCAACTACCCATTGTGGGCTTATATGATGCGACATGTATTGGTTGCAAAAGGATTGTGGAACATTGTGCAGGGTGTTGAAAGACGTCCTGTTACACCTCTGACTACAGGTACTGCAAATACAGGTGCTGGAGCTGATGAAGATGGTGTCGAAGATGATATTCCACAGATTCTTGTTCGTGTTGCTCTTTCTGTTGCACCTACTGTAGAGCAGATTTGCTGGGATGGCAGAGATGCCCAGGCACATGCATTGATAGCTTTGTCTGTCAAAAAATGCCATTATTCCTCATATTCACTCTTGCAGAACAGCTAAGGATGCTTGGGATACACTTACCACATTGTACCAAGCTAGGAATGAGGCTCGTGTTGCTTACCTCCGAAAACAGTTGGAGAGTGAGCACATGAATGAAGGTGATTCTATGGACAGTTTCCTAATGAAGATCAAAGACTTGAAGGAACAGTTGATTTCTGCTGATGAGGTTATACCAGATAGCTCACTTGTGCAGACCGTTCTGAATGGTCTTCCTGATTCATATCAGAGTTTTGCTTCTACTCTTCGGTTGATGATGAAAGGCAATCCGAATGCCTTATCATTTGAGGAGTTAGTCTCTGTTCTTCTGCAGGAAGATCAGTCCAGGCAGAACAGGTCCATTATGCGAGTTGCAGATCAAGCTTTCCTGGCTAGTCAGAAAAGATAAAGATGAGAAGAAATCAGAAAAGCAAAAATTGTTTTGTAAGTACTGTAAAGGGAATGATCATATCATAAAGAACTGTCCAAAACTGGCTCCTAAAGAGGCAAAGGAGAAAGAGGCTGGAATGGTTGTTGCAGAGGCCTCTACACAAATACAAAGTCTGCAAATCTTGTGCACGAAGCAGAATGGGCGTTTACTACTATGTGCAGTTTTGACCCATCTTCTCATGAGTAGTGCATGTTTGCAGTAGACTCAGATGTTTGGTATTTTGTCAGTGGGGCAACCAAACATATTACCTCGCAGTGCAGTTTCTTCTCTTCACTCGAGCCTGCCCCTACAGGGAATACTGTTACATCCGCCAACAACTCCTCTTATCCTGTTATGGGAGTTGGTAAGATCATTTTGACTACTTCTGATAACAGTTCTTTCACTTTGTCAGACGCTTTATTTGTGCCAGGGATAAAAAAGAACCTGTTATCAGTTTCTGCATTAGCCAAGATTGACTTGGTTGTGAAATTTGTTGATGACAGGTGTATAGTTCATGATTTGTCAAATGGTGATGTGATTATTGCTTCTGGCATTTTATGTCGTGGGCTGTATAAGCTCATAGACTATGAAAGATCTGAAAATGATTTGGCATGTGCAGTAAATGATTCTCATGCTATGTCAGATGCAAAGCTTTGGTCATCTGAATTTTGCTAGTTTGCTACGCCTGCAGAAATCTGAAATGGTATCCTCTTTGCCCAAACTTGAGGCACCTAGAAAACATGTTTGTGAAGGTTGTATTTTGGGCAAAATGCAGCGTTCCTCCTTTCCAAAAGATGGTTCAGTTCGGGCTACACAGAAATTGCAGCTTGTACATAGTGACGTCTGTGGTCCTATGCAGACACCCTCTTTTGGAAATTACCTTTACTTCGTGACTTTCATAGATGATTTTTCTAGGCATGCATGGGTATATCCACTCAAAGCAAAGTCCGAAGTGTTCATGTGCTTCAAACAGTTTTTGGTTTTGGCTGAAAATCTGTTAGCATGTAAAATGGGCACCCTCCGTTTTGATCGAGGGGGGGAATATATGTCTTCTGATTTTAATGCATTTCTGGCTGAACGTGGGATAAAACACCAGTGTACAGTGCCATATACACCTCAACAGAATGGAGTTGCTAAATGGAAGAATAGGTCTCTCATGGAGATGGCGAGATGTATGGTCAAGAGTCAGGCTTTACCTCATAATTTCTGGCTTGAGGCTGTCATGTGTGCAGCATATGTACTGAACAAGTGTCCCACTAAAGTGCTGCAGTCTATCACTCCATATGAGGCTTGGCATGACCGCAAGCCATCTGTTGCTCATATGTGTATTTTTGGTTGTTTGGCATATGCACTAGTGCCTGAACAACATTGCATAATTTGGATGATAAGGCAGTAAAATGTATTTTTGTTGGGTATAGTTCTGAAAGTAAAGGCTATCGTATGTATCATCCACAGACTAAACACATTCTGGTTAGCTGTGATGTTGTCTTTGTGGAAGATGCTATTTAGCCATTGCTTTCATGTACTAAGGAGACATCTGTTAGCTCCAAAGACATGTATGATACTTTGATGCCTCTTTTTACAGGTGGACAGTCTAGTGCTGGTTCTAATGAGCCAACTTCTCAGCCTTTGCAGGTTTCATATGATGATGTAGATCATTCTTTCTGATGCAGATTTACATGATGCACTTGTTGAAGAGAGAGCTGATATTGAGCAGGCAAAAACTATGCCAAAATGGCTGGTGTAGACTTTGCATGACAGCAAATTAGATGCACCTTTGTCATATCATACTCGTTCAGGCTCTCATAGTGCCTCCTTTGCATCAGATTGCTATGCTATTGCTGCGTCTAGTCTTTGTGATGAGAATGAGCCTGTTTCTTTTGATGAAGCACAAAATTCAGAAAATTGGATGGCTGCTATGCAATCTGAATATGATGCTATAATGAAGAATGGTACATGGTCTTTATGTGACTTGCCTCCTGGCAAGAAGGCCATTGGCACTAAGTGGGTATACAAGTTGAAGCGTAAACCTGATGGTATAGTTGACAGGTATAAGGCTAGGCTTGTTGCAAAGGGTTATGTGCAGGAAAGAGGCATTGATTTTGATGAGACCTTTGCACCTACATGCCGTATGACTACTGTTCGGAGTATTTGTGCACTTGCAGCCCATTGTGGTTGGAATGTACATCAGTTGGACATTAAAACAACATTTTTGTATGGTGACTTGCATGAAGAAGTGTATGTTTTTCAGGCCCGTTGCTTTGTGCGGAAAGGGCATGAAAACTAGGTGTGCAGGTTAAAAAAGGCATTATATGGTTTAAAGCAAGCACCACGTGCTTGGAAATGCTTTTCTCAATGGTGAACTTCAAGAAGGGGTATACATGAGTCAACCTATTGGATTTAAAGACAAAAAACATCCAAATTTTGTTTGTAGATTGAAGAAAGCTTTTTATGGGCTGAAGCAAGCACCACGTGCTTGGAATCAAAGATTGGTCGAGTACCTCACAAGGTGTGGATATAGTCCAAGTAGTGCAGATCCCTCTCTCTACATGAAGAAAGAAGAAGGTAAGCAGGTATATATTTGCATATATGTTGATGATCTCATCATAACAAGAAGTAATGTTACAGGAATACAAGAGATGAAAAGAAAAATCAGTAAGGAGTTTAAAATTTCAGATCTTGGTGAGTTGAAATACTTTTTAGGCATTGAGATAGTCTATGGGAAAGATGGCATCTACTTGATGCAAATAAAGTACTTGTTGGATGTTCTTTTCAGATTTGGAATGAGTGAATGCAAACCACTCACTCAACCTATGGACACAAATATGAAGCTATGCTCAAATGATGGAGAGAAGTTACATGATGTGACTACATACAGGAGTATTATTGGTTCATTGATCTATGCTACGATCACAAGACCAGATTTGTGTTATATTGTTGGAGTTCTTTCTCAATTTATGCAAGCTCCAACAAGTGAACATTTAAATTCAGCCAAACGAGTGCTAAGATATGTGAAACACACAATCAATCATGCCTTTTTTTATAGATATGATGAAGAATTGTAGGTAAAGGGCTTTAGTGATGCTGATTGGGCTGGTTCGAAGGAAGATAGAAGATCCACTTCAGGTTATGTGTCCATGATAGGTAGCAAACCTATCACATGGAGCTCGAAGAAGCAACCTACTCTTGCACTATCATCTACAGAAGCTGAATATAGAGGATTAGCCTTTGCAACTTGTGAAGCTATGTGGATTAAGAAGCTCTTAGTTGATCTTGATGTGCAGGTGGAGACCATTCCAAACTTATGGTGACAACATGTCAAGCATTCATGTGACAAACAATCTAATGTTTCATGCACAAAGCAAGCACATAGAAGTGAATTATCATTATGTTCGAGAAAAAGTTTTGAGCAAGGATGTGGATATAAAGTTCATTGGAACTAATGACCAGGTTGCAGACATGTTTACAAAGTCCTTAGATGCTTCTAAGCTAAAGAGGTTAAAGGATGAAATCAACTTGCAGGATATGGCTGAAGGTGCAAGCTCACATGTGAGCTTGAGGAGGAGTGTTAAAAATAAAGAAGTAAGGCCGTATATATTTTTGCAAGAAGTATTTTCTTCAAATAGAAGGAAAATACAAAAATGAAAAATGGAAGCATTTACTTCAGCAAGTAGTGGAGGCCAAAAGAGAATCAATCAAAAGAGAATCAAATCCAAAAACTGAACTGTAAGAGGAGTGGTTGTCCAAAGTAGTAGAGACGTTATGGAGAAGAGCTCTCAAACTCATCATGAGAGTTTTTGGTCACTTGGATGTAAAAGAGGCAAGGGAGGACACTCAAGAACAGAGGAAGAAGGTGTGGAAGTCCCCTTGTAGCTAGTTCATTTGGTTTGAGTCATTTCGTTCTGTTCACTCTCATAGAGTATGTTCAGCCGAATACCAATTTTTGGGTAGTCTACTTGTTAGAGTCATATCTCTCAATATATGTATCCACTTTTAGAGTTTAAGCATTCATTGGAAAGCTTATCTTGAGTAATTCCTCTCTCTAGAACAGTTTTATCAAATTCTTTATGTTCTGTGAGTTATTCAAGTTTTAGTGAAGTCTAGTTTTCAGTTTAACTAAGTGGATAGGTAGCCTATTTTGAGGCAAAGAGTTGCCAACACAAAACTACTCCAAATTGAGTGTTTGATAGCTCATTTGAAAGCTCTAAGTGTATAGTTTGAGTGACCAAAGTTTCAAGCTCATTGTATTTTTCACTTGGTACCAGTTTTCATTTGAATGTTCAGCTATCGGCAAAAGTTTTGATCTTAAGAAGGTTTTCTACACTTTTCACTGCGAATAGGAGAGGAATTCTCCAACAACCATGGGGTTCAAAATCTTCATCATGAAACACCATAGGTGCATATGTTGGGTCTTGGATTGATCGAGGGTTTGCATTAGCACCTACATTTCTAGAGGTCACTCTTTTCTCTTCATCTACCCCAACTTTACAAATCCATAGATGAGTGTTTTCATGCATCCATGAGGATCCTGATCCTATGGAATGCACCAACTTTGTGTCATCTGAGGTTCTATGGACTAGGTTCTATTGCAAGGTGGGTCCATCTCCAAGAGAGTAATCCTTGAGATTGACTTTATTTGTGACACCTAAGTTTTGTAAGTACAAGGAATTGGTTCCCCAATCGTGCACTATCTACAACTATCGTATGAAAGGTCTACCCAAAATCATCTCATTGGCATGGTTCTTACCAAAATCACATATGAAGAATGTATGTTAAAACTCTACACCACATGTGGTGAGAGTTATCCCTTCTAGTAACACTAAGGGTTTCTCAATATCTCCATCTCCCATTTGCAACTTCATTGTCATAGGTCTGAGTGTTGGGCTGCCCCAATGCTTCCATAGAGAGGTAGTAGAAATCGCAACTCTTGCACTTGAATCCATTATTTCTTTGGTTGTATAACCCTGATAAGTGATGGGAAGATTGGTATTTCCTTCTTCTCCTTTGCTCATGTCTCCTATTGTTGTATATTATGGAACAAGGCATTGTTAAAATGTTAAATTATTAATGTATTAATATGTTTTTGATGTTTTTGATATAGCAGCTCAAGGTTCGTGAGGAGCGTGCAAGGCGTGAAAGGGCGGACATCAATAATCCGAATAATTATTATTTAGCTTGTAAATAAACATGCGTAGAAGGTTCTATTGTTAGAAAAGTAATGGTTAGAATAAGGGTCGTTGTAGACCGCAGTTTCTATTATTCAAAGTAATGGATTTCTGTAAAAGTTACAAACTTTTAGTTTCACTCCTGTTTTTCGAAGCTGCCCTCATGTAACCACTATTTTCGACGTAATCAAAAGTCCTATAAATACATGCACTCTGTGGACTGTCGAAAACAGAGTGCGTGGGGGGAGATTGCACCCAATCTGCGTACTTTCTCGTCTCTTGTTGCGTTTATTCTTGGGTGTGTTTTTCTGCGTTCGTAACCTCTGTTTGAGCATGAGCAAGATCCTGACAACAGTGGTATCAGAGCTCTGCACGCGTCAATTCAGAGGGTTCTGTTCTCTGTTCTCTATTCGCGATTCCGATTCCGATTCCGTCTCCGTTTCCTGTTCCTGTTTCAGTTTCGGTTTCTGTTTCTGATTCTGATCCAGAACCAGAACCTACGTCTTCACCTACGTCTTCTCCTTCGGCAAGGCGTCGACTAAGGCAAAGAACTTAGGCAATAACTTAGGCAATACATTGGCAACATTGGCACCCAAGGCTCCCTCTACGTCTTCACCTACGTCTTCACCTACGTCTTCACCTACGTCTTCACCTACGTCTTCTCCTTCGGCAAGGCGTCGACTAAGGCAAAGAACTTAGGCAATAACTTAGGCAATACATTGGCAACATTGGCACCCAAGGCTCCCTTGGCGACCGTTGGCTACGCGCGAGACAATTTTAATTTTTGAGTGGTAATAGAGAGGTTTAGAGTCCCTAAGGTAGGAGGATTTGAACCCACAACCTCCTATGTTCAAGGGAAGTACTTTAACCACTCCACCATCTCTTGGAGTTGTTATTGAAGTTCTCTTTCTTTGGTACTTGTGCAAGGCGCTCGTGGCGATTTCAAGGATGGACTCAACAAAGAATTAAGTATAACTTTCAATCCGTAGGTCGGATTGAGGCGTGTAATATACCCTTGGAAAGCTCTCGGAACGAACTTTCCAATGAGCTAGCTTGGAAGTGTGAATTCATTCAAAATCCTTGGGTGGCACTTGATTGAGTGTTCAAGATACCAAGCAAGGTTGAGAACACGGGATCGAGACACCAAGGTTGCAAACAAGAAGGTTCAATACACCAAGGTTGAGAGCAAGGGTCCAAGAGCACCATGGAGGATCATCGTAATTCACCTTTACTTGGAGTTTCATTCGAGCAAGAGTTAGAGATTATGAACCAAGAACTTCAAGCACTTCAACAAGCCATACAAGGACGTTATGCTATGCTTCAATTCGACGGACGAATAGATGGCCGCTTGGTCTTATCATGGCTATCCCTATTCAACGATTTCTTTTCCGACGAGTTATATTCAGAAAATCAGAAAAACGAGTTTGCCACTAATTATTTGGTAGGACGAGCGCAGTTATGGTGGAATGATCTTTCTCATCATGCAGATTGTCCACGCACCTGGAAGGCTTTTCAAGAAGAGTTTAAGGATTCATTTCTACCTTTAAAGTTTACCCTACATGTTTGATAATTGTGATGCATTTACATATTGAATTTAGTTTATAGGAGCATATTCAAGTTTTGCTTGCCCAAATTCATTAGAAAGACTATGTCCGCATCTCACAGATACTTTTAATAACTTAACACCTCCATGAACATTTCCATGCATGTGTTTTTACATGGAACATGCCTATGTTTTTTTTTTTTTTCGTTCAGTGATGAAACATGTGACTGGCTATCCATGTTTATTATTTTATCAACTGAGGTCAGTTGTCTTTTCAACTGAGGGGCATGTTATGAATTATGGAATATGTTGAACAAGTAATTGTTGGAGTGTTAAATTATTAAATGTATTATGGCAGATGTTGGACAATGCATTGTTGGATTGAAATATGGAATAGCCAATGCATTGTTGGATTGAAATATGGAATAGCCAATGCATTGTTGGATTGAAATATCGAATAGCCAATGCATTGTTGGATTGTAACATGAAATATGTTGGCCAATGCATTGTTGGATTGTAACAGTAATATGGAATATGTTGAACACTGCATTATAATTGTTCGAGTGTTGAATTATTTTATCAACTGAGGACAGTTGCTTGTCAACTGAGAGGCATGTTGTATATTATGGAACAAGGCATTGTTAAAATGTTAAATTATTAATGTATTAATATGTTTTTGATGTTTTGATATAGCAGCTGAAGGTTCGTGAGGAGCGTGCAAGGCGTGAAAGGGCGGACATCAATAATCCGAATAATTATTATTTAGCTTGTAAATAAACCTGCGTAGAAGGTTCTATTGTTAGAAAAGTAATGGTTAGAATAAGGGTCGTTGTAGACCGCAGTTTCTATTATTCAAAGTAATGGCTTTTTGTAAAAGCTACCAACTTTTAGTTTCACGCCTGCTTTTTGAAGCCGCCCTCATGTAACCACTATTTTCGACGTAATCAAAAGTCCTATAAATACATGCACTCTGTGGACTGTCGAAAACAGAGTGCGTGGGGGGAGATTGCACCCAATGTGCATACTTTCTCGTCTCTTGTTGCGTTTATTCTTGGGTGTGTTTTTCTGCGTTCGTAACCTCTGTTTGAGCGTGAGCAAGATCCTGACAACACCTATCTTATCCAAGGGTATTTCTGGCACAGTCTTATGTGATCTTACCTGAGAGTGTGGTTTAGCTACCTCTGGCACTTGATTAGCTGTGCTTTCATAGTTCATGTTTAATCTTGAGTAGCTTCTCTAAAGTGAGGTGGCATTGCACTTTAGTGTTCTTTACTATGTCTTTATTCCTAGGTAGAACTAACTCCTTGCTTGTTACCATGATTGTGGGGGCCCTCATATCAATATACTTGGACTCCCATGGGGCTATAAAACGAGGTAGTTCTTGTAGGGAGTTGGATTAAAATTCTAGTCGCTCACAAGATTGTGTATCCTCTTGTTCTCCAAAGATAGATGGAATGTTCTGAGGGAATTGATCATGAAGATCATCCACGACCTTGATGGGAGGGGGATTCTTGCTCTCCATGGCCCATTTATCCTCTTCAATCTCTCATAAGAACTCTTGGGAGAATAGATTTATAGAGGAAGACACTCCATCATCCATGGAGCTAGGAGCATAAGCTTCCTTGGGGGGCAAGCTTAGATATTCTCTTCGATTATTCTAAGCCTTTGGTGTAGCTAACTTTCTAGGTTTGGCTATCATTCTTTCTGATCTCTCCAACAACCCTTGAAAATTTAACTATGTCTTCGTTGCGCTAGTGTGATTGAAAAGATGATTTGCTTTGAACATGACTGTTGCAGCTCAAGATCAAGGACAAAGCATGGAAGCGCATCAAGGAAGTGAACACACGAGAAGAAGGAGCAAGTAGGGAGCTCCAATATTCACATGTCAAATTTTCAGAAGAAATCCCTATAAAAATAGTGATTTCTATCACTAAATATCATTGTAAATACCATTTTCTATTTTTACAGCTCCATTTTGTTCAAGCCAAGGAGTCCTTGAGCTTGAGGAGTATTAGATGTATCATACTACCAATTTTCATAGTTTTTAGATTCCGTTTGAGCCCCCAAATAAGCCCTAGAACCTAATTTTTAACTAGGCCAGACACTAGGTCTGGAGAGGGCCAAAACCACTCAAAAACTATAAAAAGGGCTGGAGAGCTCATTTTTGGGGTTGGCTTGTGGTAGATTTCAGCTTTGTAATAGAGTTCATTTGGTAATCGAAGCTTTCCATTGTTCCACTCTTTGCTCTTACCTTGTGCGTGTGTGTGTATATGTGTGTGCATGCTTGTGTGCTTTCACTCACGCACTTGTGCACTTCACTTGCTCTTGGTCTTCATACCGGTCCTCACGTCTCCACGGATTGACATTTATGAGGTGTATCTCCTCACGTTGGTACACACCATTGTGCTAGAGTGACACCAAATTTGGCGCCGTTGCCGGGGAGAGAGCTTGGAGGACGAGCATGTGATAGTAAGACGTAGAGTAGCGACGTTGGAAGGTAAAAAAATCATCATTTTCCGTTCAGTTTTTGAATTTTCCTTCTTCTTCATCTTCATCATCATCTCCATCTCCACCCACCTTCATTTTCTCAGTTTTTTCCATTTTTTACAGTACATTCACTTTGTTTTTACTTGTGGTTGTGAGCAAGAAGCTTAGAGAGGGTGCAGAATAGAGACGCTGAAGAAGTAGCACCAAAATAGCTGAAAATATGAGCGAATAGCCCCGGACATGACGAAACCTGCGCCAAGTATCGTGAGTGCAATATCATGGGTTTGAAGGAAGATTTTGCATCTACAGACACATAGGAGTGACAAGGAGGACACAAGGTACTCATATTTGCAAAAAAATTTGAATTTGGACTCCAAAAAATCCAAGTATCGTTTACTCCCGCGGTCGAGTATCGCAATACTTGGCAAGTATCGTGAATCTCTTGTGGTTGAGTATCGCGATATTTCCGTCCGATCGTGTATCGTTTAATACCGATCGCGATACCCGGTCAGAGATCGTTTGGGGCAGAGATCGTTTCGGTCAGAGATCGTTTGGGCCAGAGATCGTTTCGGTCAGAGATCGTTTCGGTCAGAGATCGTTTTGGCCAGAGATCGTTTGGGCCAGAGATCGTTTTGGCCAGAGATCGTTTTGGCCAGAGATCGTTTCGGCCAGAGATCGTTTCGACCAGAGATCGTTTGGGCCAGAGATCGTTTTGGCCAGAGATCATTTTGGCCAGAGATCGTTTGGCCAGAGATCGTTTGGGCCAGAGATCGTTTGGGCCAGAGATCGTTTTGGCCAGAGATCATTTTGGCCAGAGATCGTTTGGCCAGAGATCGTTTCGGTCAGAGATCGTTTGGGCCAGAGATCGTTTCGGTCAGAGATCGTTTTGGCCAGAGATCATTTTGGCCAGAGATCGTTTGGCCAGAGATCGTTTGGGCCAGAGATCGTTTCGGTCAGAGATTGTTTGGGCCAGAGATCGTTTCGGTCAGAGATCGTTTCGGTCAGAGATCGTTTCGGCCAGAGATCGTTTGGGCCAGAGATCGTTTCGGTCAGAGATCGCGTATCGTTTCAGGTTGAAAGATCGTGTATCGTTTTGTTCCACATCAAAGATCAAGTATCGTGTCCTACAAATATCGTGTATCGCCTGATCTGAAGCATTTCCTGAGAGGCCCTGTTTCCCTGTTTTAACCCCCAAAACCCTGAACTGGCATAACTTTCTCATACGAAATCCGTTCGGAGTGATCTTGGGTGTGTTGGAAAGCTCTGAGGAGTACAACAAAAACATCGACTGGTTATGTTAATATTAATACCAGGATTATTAGATAAGGTATTTTTAAGTTGACCCTCAGGTTGGACTAGGAAGCAAGGGGTTCCACAAGATTTTGAGCAATTCAAAGGACAATTGTGGACGTGTAGACAAGGCTTATGAACCTAAGCTCAAGATGATACCTAGGAAGAGATAGATAAAGTACCATATCACTTGAAACTAAGATCAACCACACAATCAAGTCAGGGACTCACAACTCAGGTGTTAACTCTACGTGCTGAGTTCATAGACAAGTGAGTCAAAAATGTCACTTAACTAGGAGAGGCTCTTGGTTTCTGAAGACATGCATAGTTCCGTACCTAGGGAAGGTTTTATGTCTAGAGTGCAAGGAATACCCATCTACCTTGATGGTCTACAAAGGACAGTAGCAAGAATGATAAACACCACAGAATCCGAAATAATTCAAAGACCAGCTGTCAAGTATGAAAGTGGAGTTTATAGGGACAGGATGGGCCAGATATATGTAGTAACTGAAAGTCCTAATCAGATTAATGAAAGAGGAGAGTTAGCTCGAGATCAGGAAACTACCTCGCAAAACCCATTCGAAACCCAACAAAGAACAGAAAATGTGACGTTAGGACAAATGAGCCAAGGTAGCATACCCGATAGACTACATGAACAATTCAACATGCCAATAATCAACCCCCACGGCCACTCTAGTCAGAGGATGGGAAATATGAATAGACCTACCTTTAGGACAGAACCGCCCCAAGGTGTCCCCATCATAACTCGATCCCCAGAACCCGACAGAAGACTGAGACCAATCCAATTGGCCAAATGTATGAGAAATCGTTACGATGGCACAGGAGAACCCTATGACCACATTGCAGAATTCAAGCAGGTGTTGCGAGCAGAGCAAGTGGATGACTTTTTCATGCAATATGAATCCTTTGGGCTAACACTTACGGGAATAGCCTTAACTTGGTTTCAATCTCTGGATCCAAATTGCTTTGAACATATTGAACAATTCTTCCAAGAACTTATTTGGGAATTCACGAAGCGCGGGATCAAACACAATTCGTCATCCTTACTACATAGTTTCAAACAAGCTCCCAATGAGACAGTAAAAAATGCAGCACGAAGGTTTAAGCAATACGTAACCCGATGCCCTGTGATAGAGAGACCTTCTCAGCAAAAAATGATATCCCTATTTTTAGAAGGTCTAACCAATGGAACATTGAGAGTCTTAGTATACGTAAAACGACTGCAAACCCTAAGTCAGTGTCTTCAGGAGTGCATAGATTTGGAAGACAACTTAGCTGAGGATCTCAAAATCACACAGGATCCTATCAAATTAGAGGAGACAAGGAGCAAGGAAACTTCTAGTTTGAGTTATGTGGAGGAAGTGACAGAGTTGGTGGCCAAGAAATTAGGAGTACAAGGACAAAGGAACTACCCGAACTCCCCCTTGAGAATGCCAATGTTAGGAAGTTGCACACTTTGCGGTGGGGATCATCCATCTCATGTCTGCAACCAAGAAGCATTAGGATTATCACAACCTTACCCGTACGATAGACGACCAACTCAAGCGCCTAACATGTACTCTTATAGTGAGCCAAAGTACCCCAACTACAACAATGAAAACTATCTAATGAATAGACAACCACGACCATTTGTACCACCCCACTATAGACCATACGGGTACCCTCCTACAGAACAAGGAAGAGAAGTTCCTAGGTATAGCCCATGTCCAGAACCACGAGGAGCAACTAGACCATATGAACATGAAGGAAATAGCCAACCTCAATCTATGCCAAGACAAAAACCACCCCACACACTAGCTCCGACACAAGGGCAGAACATCACGATACAAGTTGTCTGTCTAGAGTGTGGCAAAGAACAGCTTTTGAGAGATTGTCCCGGACATCCCGCTAATGTACCAAAGGTTACACACATTAATGTTGTCGGCCTAGCAAGGGATTCAAATTCCAGTAGTGATAATGTGGCTCCTATACACGCAGTTACTAGGGCATAAGCCTTACATCAAAATAAACCAGCTGAGCAATCAGAGCCAAGTGAATCAGGAGAGCCTAGTAAGAGAAGAACAAGAACATGGAAGGATACTAGAGAGAAGGCCAATCGTAAGTGGACCAAAAAGTTATCCGAACTAGAAGAAAGCCTGAAAGATGCAAAAACAAAAATAGAAGATATTGCCTCTCAAAGCCCCTCACAAGTCCAAACTCCATCCACATCACCTCATCCCCACTCACCAACCACGGTAAATGAACCACCACAACCGGGGTCTGTTCTTGCAGATCCAACCCCAGAACACTTGGACATGATGCTCAAAGCATACCAGGCTCGACTTCAAGAAGGGCCAACACCTGCAAACCTAGATAAGAGCTACCCTAGAGCAGATTTAGAGATTGAACGGACAAAAATGTGCATTAAAATGGTGGAACTAGCTCAAGCTATGTTCGAGGCCAATCAATCATTCAATCAGACGAATGCTATTACACCGGGTTTGCACTTCCAGGGCTTACTACATAGATTAGAGCAGTTGGTAAACAAGCCACAAGTTGCGTTACCTCCACAGGCTCAACTAACTATTGAAAGAGAAAGCTCATCACCACAGAAAGTCTATGTTCTTGACTCCATAGATGAGGGAGAGCCTCTTTCAATTCAACAACACTCTCAAACGTTCTTGCGGGAAATACAAGAAGAGAAATGGGCCAAGGAGAAGGATAATCCTCCTCCTATCCTTGAGATTGATGACCTTCATGATCAATTTCCACAAGACATTCCGTCTATTTATGGAGAAGAAACAGAGCAACAAGAAGTTGAACGGTTAGATTTTGAATCTAATTGTTTACAAGAGTTGCCACAGTTCACAGACCCATGGGAATCTGAATCTCTTCAGATCAGAGCTCCCACAATAGTGGTAAGAAATGAAGACTCGGTGATTCCAAGAAACACTGACGTCGTGAAGAACACTAAAGTTCAGTGTCATCTCACGGTAGAGGAGCTGCTCAAAGCAAAACCTGAGCTATGGAATCATGTGAAGGATCAAGTTCCCGAACTTGATTCCAAAATGCCAAAAGTAGGCTCTAAAGAGAAAGTTCCAGAGATACCTCTTGATAAAATAGGGGACATGTGTGAGGGTGACGAAGGTAATACTTATCTTCCAATCACCTACCAAGGTTACACAACCAAAGCAATCATAGATTCAGGTGCTGGTGCTGCTATTGCAACCACCTCCCTGTGGAAGCGATGGGGCAAGCCCACATTAAAACCAACTAGAATGAAGCTTCAGATGGCTGACGGCCATGTGGAAAGACCTCTAGGATTGCTCGAAGGGATAACTCTAACCACCTGTGGAGTAGAGTTTGAGCACACATTTTCTATATGTAACTTTGAAAAAAATAATGTCTACGAGATGATCCTAGGAAGGCCCTTCCTACGACAACTGCAAGTGGTACAGGATTGGGGAACCAACTCCTTATACTTGCAACGCTTAGGGGTCACGACCAAGGTAAATTTGAAGGATTACACCTTCAGAGATGTTCCACCCCTATAGTGGAATCCTATCCACAAGGAGCAAGAAGATTCAGTCTCTCTGCATTCTAAAAGTTCATCTGATACATCTTGGATGCATGAGGATACTCATTTGTGGATGTGCAAGGTCGCAAAGGAAGAGGAAAAACGCTTATAGGCTAGAGAAAAAGGAACTTCTCAAGGAGATAGACCAGTTAGAGACCCAGCCTATACGCCGATGATATTTCCAGATGAGGAATTTGAGCCTCATGGTTGGGCAGAAATCCTAGCCACCATGGACATTGCTGTCAATGAAGAACAATGGACACCTCATTGTGATGGGGAGGGATATGATATTTCAGTGTTCATGTGTCAGCCCTTGCTAGAAGAATGTGACCCTAGTGAATTCATAAGAGAAGAAGAGAACGATGATGATCTAGAGTCCATTGTGATGGATAGCTGCTTTATTTCAGAGGAGCACTATCTAGAAGACATAGGAGTATTTACCCAAAAAGAAGAAGAACCTCTCACAAGCATCAAAACGGTAAATTCAAAGGATGGGAATGAAGATAGTCAAAAGAAAAAGAAACGAAAAGTAGTGAAACAAGGAGAGGAGGAGCAAGTGTTTGAAGTACCAGAAAATTTCAAGAAATATGAAGTAGAAGACCGAAAAATTTTGGTACGAATGCCTAAGAGAGAGGCCACAACAGGAGAAGCATATGATAACAAAGAAAAGACCAAAAAAATTGTAGTCACCATCGAAGAGAACGAAGAGAGATGTACATACATAGGAGATGACCTGAGTAAAGAAGAGGAAGTAGAGTTGGTAGCGTTATTAAGGGAATATAGGGACGTATTTGCATGGCACTACAGAGACTTGAAAGGAGTAGATCCGGAAATTTGTTCTCATACGATCCCCATGATAGCAGATGCCAAGCCCACTAAACATAAGCCCTACACATATAATGACACTTATGCAGCCAAAATAAAAGAAGAAATTGATAGATTGATTGAAGCTGGATTTAGTTATGAGATTGAGCATACAGAATGGGTGTCCCCCATTGTAGTGGTGCCCAAAAAGAATGGAAAATTGCGAGTGTGTATTAACCTTAAAAAAGTTAATGCTGCTACAATCAGAGATAGTTATCCACTTCCAATCACTGAACATTTATTGGAGCGTGTTGCAGGCAAGGAAGTTTATAGCTTCCTTGATGGATTTTCAGGTTACGACCAAGTAGCCATTGCCCCAGAAGATCAACACAAAACAGCTTTTGCCACAGAGTGGGGAATCTTTGCATTTCGTGTGATGCCATTTGGGCTCACCAATGCACCTGCAACATTCCAAAGACTCATGTGTCATGTCTTCAAAGAGTTCTTGTGAAAGAGCTTAGAAGTATATGTGGATGATTTATGTGCTCATTCCCAAGAGCGAAGATACCACATCCCTGAGCTTAGACAGATCTTCAACAAGTGTAGAGAATATCGAGTGTGTCTGAACCCAGAGAAGTGTGTGTTCATGGTACGTCAAGGTAAAATCTTAGGTCATATTGTTTCTAAGAATGGAATATCGACAGATGAGGACAAAGTAAAAGCCATAGCGGAGTTGCCAAGACCAAAAAATGTTAAAGAGGTACAGGCCTTCATGGGCCATTGTGGATATTATCGTAGGTTCATTCACATGTATGCAATCATAGCTAAACCTCTTTATGCCTTGTTGACAAATTTTGAGTGGAACGATGAATGCGAGAAGTCCTTCAATGAGTTGAAGAGACGCTTGTGCACAGCACCAATACTGACAACTCTTGATTGGAATAAGCCATTCCACGTACATGTGGATGCATCCAATTATGCAATAGGATGTGTGCTGTCACAACCAACTGGTGAAGGGAATTTAGATTTGCCTATAGCATATGCTAGCAGGCAATTGAATGTTGCTGAACGAAACTACACCACAACCGAAAGAGAAGGCTTAGGCATGGTATATGCTGTAAAGAAATTTAGACACTATTTATTGGCCAACAAGTTTAAGTTCTTCACCGATCATCAAGCCTTATTATACTTGGTCAATAAACCTTGCAATACTGGACGCTTAGTAAGATGGTTCCTCTTACTAATGGAATATGACTTTGAAGTGGTTGTTAGGCAAGGTAAGACCCACCTCAGAGCGGATCACCTTTCTCGCATCACTTCAGGAGAGCCACCGCAAGGAGTGTCGGATGAATTGCCCGATGCTTATCTGTTCAATCTAGAAGTTGTTCCTAAATGGGCAAATAAGTTGGTACCAGTCCTAACCTTTGGACCCGCAAATAAAAAGGTGAAGACGGACAGGGATGAAATTGTGCGGTCACAAAGCTATCAAATATTGGCAGGAAGCATGTATAAACAAGACACGGAAGGTGTTCTAGCTTGTTGTGTCGAGGATGATGAGCATAGTAGTTGGTTGCAACAAGCCCATGAAGGATTTCTAGGGAATCACTATTCTAAACAACGAACACTGCAAAATCTAAAACTTTTAGGAGTGTATTGGCCTAGTATGGATAAAGAAATTCATGAGTGGATGAATAATTGTCCAATGTGCAAAGAGCGACCCCCAGTGGAGCATGATACCCTTTATCACGTGTTGTTAATTCCTGATTGGAGTGCTCCATTGGTAGAATTCATGAGATCGAGAACATCCCCCAAGGAGGCAAGTCTAGCAAGAAAACGAAGTATGGAACAGGAGGCTAAAGACTATGCCTTAGTAGGCGATAACCTATACCGAAGATGCAAAGATGGCTATTTAAGATTGTGCGTTCATGAATCAGATTATTTGAGAGTCTTAGAAACTGCACATAGCAGTGTGGCAGGTGGACACTTTGGGCCTGACAGAGTAATCAAGTCTATTCTATTCTCAGGACTTTGGTGGCCCACTCTTCATATGGATGCACATACCTATGTGAAGAAATGTGACACATCTCAACGTGCCCAGTACCCAATTCGAAAAGATGAAATGCCTCTGAGGCCAATGATGGGAGGACGTGCATTCTCAAAGTGGGGCATAGACTTTGTAGGTCCTATTAACCCCCCAGCTAGAAACTCCCATGCAGAATACATTATTGTAGCCACGGACTACCTCACAAAGTGGGTAGAAGTCAAAGCCACAACAAAGAACGATGCTCAAACTACGGCGAAGTTTTTATTCGAGAACGTGTTTACAAGATATGGATTACCAATAGAATTAGTTAGTGATAGAGGCACACACTTCTTGAATGAAGTCATTGAATCTTCTCCAAGAATTCTTGGTGATACACAAGAAGTCTGCCCCCTATCATCGACAAGCTAATGGACAAGCTGAGAGCACGAATAAGATCCTATGTAACGTATTGACAAAACTCGTAAATAACAAACGCTCTGATTGGGACAAACAACTTCATCATGCTGTTTGGGCCTACCGAGTTGCTTATAAAACGGTACTCAATGCCACCCCATTTCAGATGGTCTTCGGACAAAATGTTGTGCTACCATTGGATTTCCTAGTCCCAACTTTAAAAGTAGCACAAGAGCATGATTGGAACGGACACGAGTTATCCTCGAGGATCTTTGATTTAGAACGCTTAGGTGAGACAAGGCTACGAGCAGCGGCAGGCATCTATGCTGCAAAGAAAAGACAAAAGGCATACTTTGATGCACATATCAAGGATAAAGGCTTGAAAGAGGGAGACCTAGTGTTGGTTTATACACTAAAGCAACATGCCCGTAAATTGGAAAAAAGAGGATATGGACCCATGATCATTAATAGAATTTCCACTAGCGGTGCAGTTCAATTGGCCACACTAGAAGGCGATGTCTTACCAAACTATATGAGTGGTTGTCGAGTCAAGCTATATCAAGAACCTCTTACAGAGGAAATGCTAATGAGACTCAACACTGCTAAGAAGCGAAAAGAAGATGACATAAGGGTTAGAGAAGAAGCACAAGCAGAGGCGAGAGAGCGCATCAGAAGAAATAAGTTACGACGATTAGGCCTAGAGATCAACACAAAAGCTCCAAAATATCACATGGACATGTGCCAAAAATCGGACCTAACTGCTTCTCAAATAATTGATCGACGTCCATTTGTGACCATAGCGGTAGGGCAAGGGAAGAATGCAAAGATTGTGAGAGCATTAATTGACTCAAGTGCAGCAACTAGTGCAGTTAGACTTTCATACTGCCAAGACCTGCAATTGGACATCAAGCCCATAGAAGCCTATCTCATAGGATTGGGAGGTGTGGAAACCCCTTGTTTAGGCGAGGTGGAACTTCCCATCTACCTTCAAGATGTTCCAATAAAAGTCAAAATGCTAGTGTGTCATGATGCGGACCTTACAGAGCCACTTGTCCTAGGTCAAGATTGGATCTATGACCATGCAGTCAACTTGAACCTAAGAAGTCAACTTCTTCAAGTTTGGGTACATGAACAATGCATTACATTAGAATTAGACAAGTGCATGCTCACAAATCCAAAGGTCACACATTCTCTTAGTTCTCCTGAAACTAATCTTCGTAAAGAAAATTTTGTGTGTGTCACCGACCCTATGACGCACAAGGACTCAATCATGAAAGCCAAAGCTCAAAGGCCAGCACACCTCTCTTCTTCTTCACATAATAATGCAAGCGTAACCCAACCAAGGAGGCAAGCAAAAATGACATCTGCTATATCAACTCGACAGACGAAATTCACGAAGAAAGAAGCTTCAGGCATGAAGCAGATTTGGGTACAAAAAGGAGAACAACCACTAGCTTTACCACAACCAATCCCATCTAAGCAAGCTAAACATGCTAAAAGAAGCACCCAGAAACGAGGACAAGCTCAATCCCAAGGTCTTCAACAGGTTTGGGTACCATGACGGCCGACCATCATCACATGCAAATTTGGGTGCCTAAGAAGTTAGCTACAGCTCAACAAGGGCGATCACAGATGTGGGTACACAAGCAACTCTTACAGACACAACGACCTATGTTCCCCACCATGCAAAAGGTCTCGACAACGAAGCCAAGGAGAGAAAAGGGTAAGAACAGAGCACAAAGACCAAAAGAAGATAAAACCAACCCTTCTGCCAAAGTAAGCAGACAATCATTAAGGATATGGGTTTGGAAGCCAAAAGCACCAGCAACACCCACCGAACCAACGAACCAACCACACTGGATACCAAAGTTTGGAAAGCATCCAAAGATGAAGTGGCCTGAGGTGATCTCTACAGGGTCAAATCCTATTCTAAAATGGGTTCCAATCAGGAGGATTACCTCATTTCGAGATCCAATCAACACCTCCAAACAAAAGTTGCATCAAGTCTAGAATTAACATAAAAAAGCCTCAACCAACAACAAACCATGTGCCTTTGGCATAACCTTGTCTTTTGCACCATTCAGGTCATGCATTTTCAAAGTATGCATTAATCTAGAGCCACATTACACGACCGTGCATAGATACAATTGCGAATCCCAGGCACATGTGACACATGTACAATATTTTATTGATACTAACACCTTTCTTCTTGTTTTATGCCATTGTTCCAAAAAAAAAAAAAAAAAAGAGAGAGAGGAGACATGACCATGCGTTTGAAGAAGCTCATCCAGCAGCAAGGCCATCCATCAACAAAACGACAAGCCAGCGGTCAAACACAATGATGGTGTACAACACGAGGAGATAAAGATCGACAGACCTTCCAACAGGGTAAGATATGCATGCTTCAACAACACTATAACCATGATACCTTAGGAACCCTCTTCGTCGGCATACCCTTGAGCACTTCGCTCAAGACCCAATTTCTTGCACCATACTTCTTCCCATGCATTTCCCAAGTACGCATACATAGGGCCACATTACAAGGCCGTGCACAAGGCACCCAATGTTTTCAACCCATGCACTAATATATTTACCCATCATCATTTCTGGGTTACAAGTACTGGGCATGAAAACACGGAACACCATCTTTGAACGAACCAGCGGACATCACGGTGACAACAACAAGCGCAGAAGCAATGCACCATGGGAGTTACTCATAATCCACAGTGATAACCTCCTTTGAGTAGCTCACAATTTTTGAAAGCTCACAAAGACAATATCAAGCTGGAATACAAGGAAGAAGTCCATGCAAAGGCAGCAATGACAAAGTGAAGAACCAGACAAATGACCAATCTGCATTGGAAAGATGGACCGGTGCTGTTGACACATGAAGGGCACTACCTCTCAATGTACTACATGGAACAACCACTACAACAAGGGTCTGTCAGGGACGACAGACT
Source organism: Ceratopteris richardii (assembly GCA_020310875.1). NCBI lineage: Eukaryota > Viridiplantae > Streptophyta > Polypodiopsida > Polypodiales > Pteridaceae > Ceratopteris > Ceratopteris richardii. Next base: position 35,084,955 of record CM035427.1, read on the forward strand.
CAAGAGGGGGGGGGAGTGTTGCAGCTCAAGATCAAGGACAAAGCATGGAAGCACATCAAGGAAGTGAACACACGAGAAGAAGGAGCAAGTAGGGAGCTCCAAGATTCACATGTCAAATTTTCAAAAGAAATCCCTATAAAAATAGTGTTTTTTATCACTAAATATCATTGTAAATACCATTTTCTATTTTTACAGCTCCATTTTGTTCAAGCCAAGGAGTCCTTGAGCTTGAGGAGTATTAGATGTATCATACTACCAATTTTCATAATTTTTAGATTCCGTTTGAGCCCCCAAATAAGCCCTAGAACCTAATTTTTAACTAGGCCAGACACTAGGTCTGGACAGGGCCAAAACCACTCAAAAACTATAAAAAGGGCTGGAGAGCTCATTTTTGGGGTTGGCTTGTGGTAGATTTCAGCTTTGTAATAGAGTTCATTTGGTAATCGAAGCTTTCCATTGTTCCACTCTTTGCTCTTACCTTGTGCGTGTGTGTGTGTATGTGTGTGCATGCTTGTGTGCTTTCACTCACGCACTTGTGCACTTCACTTGCTCTTGGTCTTCATACCGGTCCTCACGTCTCCACGGATTGACATTTATGAGGTGTATCTCCTCACGTTGGTACACACCATTGTGCTAGAGTGACACGACCTAAGCTAGTTCTATTATTTTCACACAAAGCTTGGTCCTTTCAATCTCTAGGTCTGCTCTAGAATAACATTTATCTAGCTCTACCACATTCAAGCCTTCTTGAATTTTTGCATGATATGCCTTAAACATTATATCTAAATATTTTGGGGTGAGCTCTGCTAGGACTGATCCTTCTCTGGGTGGGGGTGATACAGAGAGATGGTTTTGGTGCAATGAGGGAGGTGGGATTTGCAAGTGTGTTGGATGTGATCTCTATAAAATTTTCTTTTGTTTCCCTTAAGCTCTCTTCTAGTTCACTGATCTTTCTTGATCACTATCTTTTCATCCTTTCATGGTTATCCTTCCAAGCTCTTGTTCTCTTCTTAGTTATGCTCTTTGTCTCACTAATTTTGGAATTCTTCTCTTGACCTAAGCCTTGAGTTTGCTATCATGTGTGAGCTCTAGTTACTACTTGTATGGGGGATGTAGTTGTCACACTTTCATTAGATCCCAAGCAAGGCAATAACATTGATTGGTGTAACATTTTGAGTAATGGTGAGATTCTTTGGGCAGTCTCTTAATAGGTGATCTTTTCCACAATTTGGACAAAAGCCTTCAATGGTAACTAACTAGGATGGTCGAGGTGTAGGAAGCAAACAATCATGAATGAATGACCACCATGACATCTATAGCATTTCCCTCTTGTGCTTGGGGTCTCATCTACTTGAGTTGTGGTCTAGGGCTAGGATTAATATACATTATGTTTGAGTCTTCATGTTCCCAACTTGGTTCACTCGAGTGTTCATATGGATAGATCTCATTATGCTTTGGTGAATCCATGTAGTAAGCTAGTGGGCTATCTACATGTGTCGAGTCAAAGCTTTTGAGAATTTGGATGACTTTCTAAAATCAGCAGGGGTGTAGACACTAGTGCTTTGCTAAGGTTATCCTTTGTCAAAGAATATTTGAATAGAACAACATTGGCAATGGGTGAAGGTTGTTGCCCTAGCACAGGGTGAGTTCTTTGTTGAGCTTGATAGTAAGGTTGTTGGGGCCTAAAGTATGATGGTTGTTGATATGGGTTTTCATGTCTCCCTAGTTGCTGATATGGCTATTGGTAATTTTGTCTAGCCACTTGTTTTTTGGAAGGGCAATCTTGTGCCATATGGTTAGTGTACCTTCTCTCTATTGTGCAATATTGGTTATTAAGATTCCCTTGGGTCTTAATCATGATTGGGAAAATATTAGCCATGTGGTCTTCATTTCATAGAGACCATCATGGGGGTATGTTTCTTGGAGTTAGACGTTTGCGGAAGCACGCGAACAGCACAAGGAAGAAGAAGAAGCTTGGAGCACAAAAACACAATACTGAATGAATTAATAGAGAATGTACAAAGATAAGTAGCCCATTAGGGCAATAGGCGTATATACAAGCTGGGGGAAAAAAACCTCCTAAAGAGGGAAAAAAGTGCCCCGGCGGTCCTAGTGTGGTCACACACATCACTACCTAAATATATCAACAAATCCCCCCTGAGAGTGATGCGGTGAACAAGGAGCTGGCACTCATGTATAAGGAAGTTCCAAGCTATGTGGAAATCACTCCACAAAAGGAAGTAAGCCCAAAGCTTTGCGGAAAGCTTCAAACTTCTCCCTAGGTAGAGCCTTCGTGAAAAGGTCTGCAATGTTCTCCTGCATGGGCACATATGCCAAGCTGATCTCCCCAGTAGAGAACCTCTCCCTCACATATTGATTATGCACCTCAATGTGCTTAGTGCGAGCATGGAACACAGGATTCCTCGCAACTGCCAATGCGCTCTGACTGTCAGTGAAGATGGTGGTGGCACAAGAGTGACCAACACCCAAATCAGCCATAAGGCGTCTAAGCCACACACACTCAACAGTCATTGTGAAAGCTGCCCTATACTCAGCCTCACAAGTGGAAGTGGCCATAGTAGGCTACTTCTTGCTCAACCAAGATATACATGAGCTACAAAGCATGAAGCAAAAGCCACTAGTGGACACACGTGTCATAGCAACCAGCCCAATCAGAGTCAGAAAAAGCATGCAAATCTGGCGGTAGTGATCCCCCCTTGGGATAAAACAACCCAAGTAGCCGAGTACCACTCAAGTAGCGAAAGATGTGCTTAACCGCCTGCCAATGCTTCACTCCTGGGCAATGCATAAACCTGCTCATCTGTGAGACAGCAAACTGAATATCTGGCCAAGTAATGCATAAGTAAATCAAGCATCCAACAGCCTGCTGATAGAGAACAACATCAAATGCATCTCCAGCATCATGAAGACTCAATCGTAAACCTGTCTCCATAGGAGTGGCAATAGGCTTACAGTCTTCAAGGCCAAAATGCTACAATAATGTGTTAATATATTTTGTTTGACACAAAGCCATTCCACCATCAACTTGCATAAATTGAATGCCCAAATAGTGATGCAAATGCCCCAAATCAGACATCTCAAATGAGGCATGCAAATCAGCCTTGAAATCAGCAATATGCTTCTCAATAGGACCAGTGAGCAGCATGTCGTCAACATAGACAACAATGATCAGAAGCACATCATTAGCATGCTTAACATATAAGGTGCTTTCAGTTGGACTGTTCTCAAAACCATGTGCAACCAGATAGGCATGTAATCAAGTTGGTACAATGGCCATCTCCTTGTTGCGCTCACTGCAATCAAGGTTCTAATTGTTCCCATCTTTGCAACCGAGCTGAAAGTCTCTTCATAGTCTATGTCGTGAGTTTGCTTGAATCCTTTTGCTACTAGTCTAGCTTTATGCCTAGCTAGAGAACCATCAATATTTCTCTTTATTTTAAACACCCATTTATTTGGAACAATCTGTGATTGTCCTTGAGATCTTTTATCTCTTCTTGCATAGCTTCTTGCCATTCTTTTTGTGTACATGCTTCTTCATATGCATCCGGTTCTTTGTCTTTGACCACCTGAGTCATATATGCAAAATTCTTTGCAATAAAACTATCATAGCTCAGCCTTTGAATTGAATACCTTACTCTTGAAGACCTCCTTTCATTTCCTTTTGAACATTGCTTCTTCAACCGGTTCAACTTTACCTTTGGTGTAATCACCTCTTCATACTCTTGTTCACTTGCATTTGAATCACTATTTTGGGCAGCACTTTCCACTTCAAATTTTACATAACCTGATGTTGGTGATGAGGAATGACTCCTTAGTCTCCCCTTCCATGTTGAGCTTTCTCTAAGTGATGTAGAAGCTTATGGACCTGACATTTGAGTGCTTGTTTGCTGAAATTCTTCTTGGACAACACCTCCATCATCTTCGCAATCTTCTTCAAGAATCTTCTCTTTCCCTTTGTCTCCAAACCATGGTCTTAGCTCATCAAATACCACATCTTGTGAGACTTGTAACTCCTTTGTCACTGGATTGTAGCACATGTATCCATTTGGCTCCGTATGAATATCCAATGAAAGTACATTTTTTTTACTTTGCCTCCATCTTTGTCCTTAGTTCTTGAGGGATGTGAACATAACACACACATCCAAAAACTTTGAGATGTGTAAGGTCAGGTTTCTTACTGGAATAAACCTCCTCAGGAGTTAGATTATGCACTCCCGCCGTTGTGCACTTGTTCATCAAATAAACGCCCGTACTAGTTGCTTCAGCCCAATAGTTTAGTGGCACCTTCATCTCGTTGAGCATGCATCTTGCAACTTCTGTGATATGTCTATTTTTCTTATCAGCTATTCCATTTTGTTGAGGTGTGTACCTACATGTAAATTGTTGCTTGATGCCATTTTCATAAAGAAAATCTGATGTCATGAGAAGCCAAACCTAACAAGCAAAAAACTTACACATAAAATGATAAGTATGCAGCAAAAATTAAGGAGGAGATTGATCGCTTGATAGAAGCCAGAAATTTAGCACATCAAATGGGTATCCCCCATTGTGGTTTTGCAAAAAAAAAGGGAAATTAATGTGTGTATTAACTTGAAAAAGGTTAATGCCACCACCATAAGAGATAATTATTTTCTTCCTATCACCAAGAATCTTTTAGAATGTGTAGCAAGAAAGGATGTATACAGCTTCCTAGATGGATTCTCAGGCTACAATCAAGTGGCCATTTCCCCCAAAGACCAACATAAGGTGGATTTTTCCATAGAATGGGGAACCTTTGCATTTTGTGTGATGCCTTTTGGGATTACACTACATTTCAAAGGCTGATGTGTTATGTAGTTAAGGAATTCTTATGAAGGAACTTATAGGGTCTATTTTGATTACTTATGTGCTCACTGCAACATCAGACAAACACATATCCCTTAATTGAAACAAATCTTTGACAAATGTAGAGAATATCACGTGTTCTTAAACACACAAGCATGTTTGCTACTAGATTTTCTAATTGCTAGGACATGGAATCATGCATTAATCCTATCAAAGCTTATCTCATAGGCTTAGCAGTAGAAACCCCTTGCATGGGCAAGGTAGAAATTCCTATCTCCATTCAATAAGTCCATATGAGAGTCAAAGTGCAATTGTGTCATGATGAGGACCTTATCGAGCCTCTCATTCTTGGTCAAAACTAGATCTACAATCATGCAATCAACTTAAACCTAAGAAGTGGACTTCTTCAAGTTTTTGTGAATAATCAATGCATCACGATTGAACTAGGAAGTGGTACATTCACTAATCTAGGAATGGCATCAATTCTTGGTCCTTCCAAGGTTAATCATAAAGATGATGTTCTTGTCCAAAGCTCTATGATGCAGAAGGATGTAGCTCTTGGAGAACTAGCAAGCGATATATCAAAACTCCCTTCTTTTCCAAATACATCAACTATCACATATATATATATATATATATATATATATATATATATATATATATATATATATATATATATATATATATATATATATATATATATATATATATATATATATATATATATATATATATATATATATCAATAGAAGCACTACATTGCATCCCTCCATCTCTTTCTCTCAATAAAAGCTCTGCACTGCATTTGTCCATCTCTCCATATCTATTGTGCAATGAGTTTTTGTACCTCTCTCTCTCTCTCTCTCTCTCTCTCTCTCTCTCTCTTTCTCTCTCTCTCTTTGCAAAGCATCTCAAATCTCGCTCCATCTTTGCTTCGACTCTCTTTCTTAGAACACAACATGTGAGTCCAGTAGCCAAAATCCTATCAATTTCCCCTTTCTTTATATCTCTCTCTACAGGTTCCTTTTGTGTGTGTACCTACCAAATCCCTTTCAGTAGCTTCTTTTCTTTCTCTCTTTGTGCATTGACTTACCTCTATGTCAATTTATCTCTATCTTTAACTCTAAAATTCTCTCTCTATCTACACAGAACTTTCGCATTAGCATGCATCAATTCCTGTCATCTCTCTCTCTCTCTCTATCTATCTATCTATCTATCTATCTATCTATGTATCTATCTACCTATCTATCTATCCATCTATCTATCTATCTATCTATCTATCTATCTATCTATCTATCTATCTATCTCTCCATATACATGTTATGGTTTTCAGTGGCTAGATTTTTATCCTAGAACCCTCTCTCTCTCTCTCCCCATGTCCCACTACTCTCTCTCTCTCTCTATTCTACACCCATAGAAGCTTTGTGCCTTTGCATCACTCATCTGAGTCTCTTTGTCTCTCTCTAGAATTAGTTCTTCTATAGGTCTACCTAGAATCTACCATATCTCTCTTTGTAGTCAACTTCAAATTTTGCAACACGATATGAGCTACACTTCCAATTTGAGGTAGCCTTCCAATTTTTCACATATGCATATTCATGGACCTTTTCTTCTCTTCCATTCTAAATTTAGGATCATCCATTCTATTTTCCATTTTCTTTTTGCTTTTGTTTTTTATTTTATGTTTCTATTTTTCATTTCTTATTTTTCTCTACTTTTTACTTTTAGAATAAGGTTACATTAATCTACCAACATGCATTTACAAGGGTCTTTGGGTTAGAAAAAAGGGCTTCTAAGGTTTGAAGTTGGGTTTTAAGTAGAACAACTAGGGTTTTCTATGGCTATAGTTATCAAACACCTAATCATATGTCATGCAATTACATTAAGGTTTAAAGACATGGGTTTCTAGGGTTAGAAGTTGGTCTTCTAGTGTTAGAAGTTGATTTTTCAAGCATTAGAAGTTTATACATGGGTTTGAAATTCTTTCTAAAGTTAGGTTTATACATATTATGGTTTTCAGTGGCTAGATTTTAATCCTCTCAAGGGTTCTAGGATCTCTAAACACAAGGGTGTTAGAGTTTCCAATAGGGTACATGTACATTTAAGATTTAAAGGATTTCAAAAGCACACTTCGTGGCTTTGAAAGGTTAAGATTAATAATCAATTAGGGTTTAAAGGAATAATGGTCCTAAGGATTTTTAGCCGATTAGAGCTACAATTTATGGTTCTCTTAGGGTTTGCTTTTGGGGTTCATGGATATGAATTTTAAAAGGTTTTAAAGAATGAATGGACATGGGATTTTTATACAAATAGGGCTATATGTTCCTTGATTTTTTAGGTTAGTACAATTTTTAAAGCTCACACAAACTAAAGGATTTCTCATACATATACATCTAGGTATTTGAAACAAATATACATCTTTAGTTGTTCTTCTTGTCCTTGCAATAAATCATTAGTTACCTTTCATCAAATCACAATTGGTAAAGAGAGAAGTAATCAAAAGATATTAATTTTAGAAAATTTTGATACATCATCCTTAAGGTATTTCATACTGACATCCACCCCCACTAAACCTGCACATCGTCACGAGGGGCTAGGTTGCAAAGTCAAAATAGAAGTGCATCAAGATTTTTTTGAAACAATTTCTAGTTTTTATTTCAATGTTTTTCTTTGAGCATTGAAAAACATGATTTTCATATGCAAATGCAGGTTCTAAGAAAAATAAAGATGACTTGAAAGTACCTAAGTTATGATTGAGAAATTGTTGGTTCTGTTGATATATTTAGGTAGTGATGTGTGTGAACACTCTAGGACCGCCGGGGCACTTTTTTCCCTCTTTAGGAGGTTTTTTTCCCCGGCTTGTATATAGGCCTATTGCCCTAATGGGCTATGTTGGAAGCAGTCAGAGGCACAGTCAGAGGCACAGACGACATGGAAGCATGTAAAGACGGAGCAGGGAGCCAGTCGGATTATTTTTCAAACAAATATGTTTTTATTACCTCTTCAAACATCCAACAGTGATCTTCATCACTCTTGTAACATATGTAATATAGACAAAACCTCATTTTGTAATTCATAGCTCCATTTTATGCAAGCCGAGGAGTCCTCGAGCTTGAGGAGCTTAGGTAGAATGCGCGTACCAATTTTCGTTATTTTTAGACATCGTTTACCCTTCCAAATAGCCCCTAGGACCTATTTTTTAACTATGCCGGTCACTAGATGTGAAACCGGTCAAAACTAGTCTAGAAACTATAAAAAGAGCTAGAAAGCTCATTTTTGGAGGTTGGTTCATATTGGCTAGTGTGAGCTTAGAGCTGGTTTGAGCTTGTAAGAGTGTTCTTGAGTAATAGAGCTAATTTCCCACCTTCCATTGTGTCTTGCTTGTCTCTTCGTAGTGTGTGTGCATGTGTGTGTGCATTTCCATGCTTCTCACCTTCACTTTCACTTCATCTCACATTCACGATCTTCATATCACTCCTATCTCTTCCGCGGATTGACATTAAGGAGGTGGAGCTTCTTAACGTGGTTCTCACCATTGTGCTAGAGCAACACCAAATTTGGCGCCGTTGCCGGGGATCGAGTCTAGGACGAATGTGTGATGGTAAGAGTATAGCAAGAAGTGGCGTTGGAAGGTAAAAATTTCAGTTTTCGTTGTTGTTTTTACTTAGTTTTTAGTGTTTTTCACCTCCCCCACACTCCATCTTCATCATCGCATCATCATCTTCATCTCCAAAAAAATCAGAAAAGTCACCATATCCACCCATTCACCTCATTTCCCCTCATTTGTGCATGCGAGAGAGCGAGAGAGAACTTTTGTGCTTGTGTGTGCTTGTGTTTTCTTGAGTTTTCTTGCAGGTACAGAGCTTCAGAGCATCAGGAGAGCTTCCAAAAGGTAAAACATGTACTTTCTGTCAGAAATTTCCGAGTAGGGCGGACCATCGCGATGGTCTGCAACTTTCGGACTTTGAGGTAGGCGACCACACCACGAGGTAGGCGAGCCCTGCGCATACACGGAACCATTTTTGCATTTCAAAAATTCGTTGTTTGGTGGACCATCGCGATTGGCTCAGACCATCGCGATTGTGTCGCACCATCGCGATAGGCTCACGCCATCGCGACGGCTCGGCCGGACCATCGCGACGGTTCACTTTTTGGACCATCGCGACGGTTCACTTGAGCCATCGCGACGGTCCACTTGGACCATCGCGATTGTTCAGTTGACCCCGGACCATCGCGATTGGCTCACGCCATCGCCACGACGGTGCCACGTGTCACGATAGGCCATCGCGACGGTTCATTTTTTGGACCATCGCGACACTTCGAAAATTCGGACCATCACGATTGTCCCCCGTTGACCGTTGACTTGGACCATCGCGATTGTCCGCTTGATCGAGCCATCGCGACGGTTCGTTCTTACACCATCGCGATTGTCCATCTTCGCGCCATCGCGACGGTCCACTTCGGACCATCGCGATTGCCCAACTTTGACCGTTGACCCAAGACCATCGCGATTGTCCGCCTGTTCACGCCATCGCGACGGTTCGATTTCACGCCATCGCGACGGTTCGATTTTTTGGGCCATCGCGACGGTTCGCTCGGACCATCGCGACGGTCCCAGACCATCGCGATTGCCCACCCCATCGCAAATTTTGGACTTCAATTTTTGACCAATTTTGAGGGTATTTTTGAGAAATTTTTGGACCATTAGACTCATAGGAGACCCCTTAGCTCATATTTAGAGAAAAACCTGTTTGTCAGTTTTTACCCCCCAGGGCCTGAACGCTCATAACTTTTTCATCCGAAGTCCGTTTTTTGAGCTTAATAGCTCATTAGAAAGCTCGTGACGAGTACTACGTGACCTCAACTGTTTTTTTCATAAAGAATACATCTAATTTTGGATAAGCTATTTTGAGGTTCACTCAGTTAGGGACTAGGAAGCCAGGGGGTACACATTGAAAATTTGGGCAAAAAAAGGGAAGGACTTAAATGGTGTATATACTCAAGTATTTGATCATCCTGTGAATTGGTCTAACATTGGAATTTTCCAGGTCTAGCAAAGGCAATCAAAGGCAAGCAAGCAAGGCAGTGAAGACAGTAGAGCTTGGGAAGCGCGGCTTCTTGGGCAACAGGGCATCAAAGCAACAGAAAAGCCGACTCGAGGTTGGAAGATTACTCAACCCCCTCAGTCAATTCGTAGTTTAGGCTAAACGTTAGCATTGTGGATTTAAAACGATAGGAACGCCTCAAGTTCAAGATACGTAATTTTTTCAAGTCCAAGACTAAAGGTGTGTGTGACGCGAAAACCCTAAAGGAAAGAACCTAAGTCTGACGGAACGAGAACTCAAAATTATAACGGAAAGTCGAATTCCTGACGCATACATTAAGACAAGAACTTAAAGACCTTTAAAAAGAAACAAAAAGAATAACAAAGAATCAGAGACGATCTAAGTGTGTAATTAAGTGAGCAAGGGAGAAAATTAATGAACCTTAGATCAGGCAAACATATAGGCAAGTCAGACCGACGAAGCCTTAGATCATCAGAGGCGAGTATAAGAACTACTGCTCGATCGTGGGCTCAACAATTGAATACTAGTTACCCTTACGAGAGCTCAGATACTAGCGAATCAGAAATGGCATTTAGCACAGAAAGACCAGAAGGAGGGTCTAATGTAGCATACTTAGAAAAACCTGAAGGACCCTACAGAACGCAATTAGAGTTTCTCCGAACCAACCGATTAGGTGCTCGCATCTATGAGGATGGTTTGCGAAGGCAAGTGGTGCAACTGCACAACCCTGATCAACCCATAGGATTGGAGAGACCAGTGGTGAAATTTGAGAGAGACGCTTACATAGACAAAGAAGGAACCATGTACGTCCTAAGTACGCAGCCAAACGATACTAATGAGTTTGGCACAATTCAATTAGAGGTGGAAGCGAAAGTTCAAGGAAAAGAACCGTTAGAAGAACCTAGAACACCTAGAGGGAAATCCGTATTAACAAGAGTACTCATCCCAGAGTGGATCCCTCAAGATAACAGGAGTATCGAGTTGTTGTTAAATAAAGAGACCGATGAAGCCTTTTGGAGGTACAGAAAGGAACACCCTAGTGAGGTAGGTATCATCACAATCTATGAGTTCAAGGACCCGGATACACCTGGAAAGGTCGTATACCTGGATGAGACTTCAGAAAGAGTCTTTGTGGTGCCTGACCACGCTAGAAACACATACACATGGAGAGGTGAATTGGTATTCCCTCCATCTAGAACGAACATGAATACAAGTCAACAAGGAGCAGGAACGTCATCAGCCCATGGAAATCAAAGAGAAAAGAATAAAGAAAGACCCGAAGTAAGCTTCACTCCTCCCGTAGGGAGAGATAAAACAACCACGGATAGACAAAGAGGTCATGGAATACCAGGTAGTAGAGATGATTTTCCTCTACCTAGACCACGTGAACACGCAAGAGTATTGAGACCCACTCAATTGGTAAAATCAATGAAAAATTATTTTGATGGGACAGGAGATCCCTACGATCATGTCGCAGAATTCAAGCAGGTACTAAGAGCAGAACAAGTCGAAGACATGTTCACGCAGTACAACGCATTTGGACTAACGTTAAAGAATACAGCTTTAACTTGGTTCCAACCTTTGCAACAAAGGCAATTTAGAGACATCCATCACTTTTTAGAGTCATTCATCACCGAATTCTCTAAAAGTGGGATTAGACATGACACGTCTTCGTTGATTCATAGCTTTAAACAAACCCCTCAGGAAACAGTTAGACTGGCAGGACGTAGGTTTAGACAATATATTGAACGATGTCCAATGCAAGAGCTACCCTCACAAGCTAAACAAGTGTCATTGTTTTTAGATGGCTTGTTGAGCTCTAAACTACGCTCCTATGTGTACTTAAAAGAACCCAGAACGCTAGAGCAATGTGTAAGAATTTGCATAGACATTGAGGACAACTTAGGAGACGAGTTGGAACTCTCAAAGGTCTATAAGGACTCAGACTGTTCATCTCTAGCATCCACGAAATTGTCTAGCTCGATAGAAGATCTAGCAGAAAAAGTGGCCCAAAAACTAGGAGTTTCTAGTAAACCAAGGGTGCTTACAAACAAGCGTTGTTACACCTGTGGTGGTGATCATATGGCAAATGTGTGTCCCAATACACCACAACCACAAGCCAATCCTAGTGGCCAATACTGTACAATTGAGAGAAGATACACGAATCATACGGCTCAGGACTGCCCATACAACAAACAAACCGTGAGACAGAACTATCCGCAAGCATACCAGCAGCCAGGTAGGTATCAAGGCCAATACAATGCTCAGCCTTATTACTATAGGCCTCCTCAGAACTACCCATACCAGGCTCAACAGAGACCTCAACCTGTCTTAGCTCAGCAGCCACCCCCACCAGCGAATGTCATCTCAGTCAAATATGCTGCTGCAGAAGAGAACCTAAGTAGGGCTTTAGTGCCTTCTTCACCTTTGATCACAGAAAGTGACCCACACTCAAACAGTTTTGACTCTACGCATGTCGATAGTCCACCCGCTTATTACACGGAGTCACCAGAACACGTGGACACATATCAATATGATAGTCCACCAGTGGAACCTAGTTGGGAGCCCGACTATGCTAATGTAATGTACACAAATCCAAATCCACGGCCCCAATTAAGACAACAGAGACCACAGGGCCCTAGAGGACCATGCTTTAGGTGCCAAGGAGATCACTTCATAACGGATTGTCCGCATCCCCCAATAGCAAGGCAATCACAGTACTATAACATACAAGGCTTTTGTGCCGATTGTGGCAAAGAGCACATAATCAAAGATTGTCCTAAGAACCCAGTTGACCCTTCGAATGTGACACCGATCAACGTGATAGGTATTGTAAATAACGCAAATGGATCCAACCCTACCTACGTGCCTATCCAAGCTATAACAAGAGCCCAGGCGCTCTTGCAGAACCAAAAGCTTAATCAGGAGAAAGTAGCTGGAACCAGTGAAGTTGCAGAATCTAGCAGTAAAAAGACAAAATCTTGGAAAGACTCTAGAGAAAGAATTAAGAGAAAATGGAGTAAAAAGATAACTGAGTTGGAAGGAAGTTTAAAGGAATCTAGAGCCAAAATCCAAGAATTGACTTCACAGGAATTAAACCAAGAAAACCCAGCTCAAAAATCAGGATCAGTTTTAGCGGAACCCATACCAGAAGATCTAGACATGATGTTTCGTGCATATCAGGCTAGATTAAAAGAGGGACCTCAGGTAGCTGAAATGAGCAAAAACTACCCTCGAGCTGATCTGGAAATTGAGAGAACTAAACTTTGCATGAAGATGGTAGAACTAGCACAAGCTTTGTTCGAAGCCTCTAGATATCTTAATTGGAATAACATGGCAAAACCTGAATTACATTTTCAAGGACTAATGGAGAGGCTAGAAGATTTGATAGAAAGCAAAGAGAAAAAGGATCAGCATAGGAACCCGATGGTCACAGAGACACAGGAAAGGAATGCACCATCCCTGTCTCAAGTACCCAATACAGAAAGTCAAGACAATTTGTCTTCTATACATAGGTACTCTCATGAATTTTTACGGGAAATACAAGAAGAGAAATGGAGAAAAGAACAAGGAACTCATCCTCCTATTCAAGAAATAAATGATTTGCAGGAGCAATTCCCCCAGGACATTCCCTCTATTTACGATGATGTAGAGGAGGAACAACTGAGTGAACCCACTGGATTTGAATCTAATTCTTTACAAGAATTACCTCAGTTCACAGGACCTTGGGAAGCAAAGTCTATGAGTATGAGAGCACCCACGATAATAGTGAGGAATGAAGAATCAGTAATCCCTAGAAACACGGAAGTGATCAAGAACACTAAAGTACAGTGTAACCTCACTCTGGAGGAATTGTTAAAGGTAAAACCAGAATTGTGGAAGCATGTAGCAAATCAATTCCCTGAGCTTGCTACCACACCCTCTCAGATAGGATCACATAAGAAGGTACCAGAGATACCCGTAGAAAAGATCGGAGATGTAAGTGAAGGAGAGGAAGGTAACACTTATCTTCCAATAACCCATCAGGGCTACACCACGAAAGCCATCTTAGATTCAGGAGCCGGAGTAGCCATCGCTACCACCGCTTTATGGAAACGTTGGGGTAAGCCAGCATTAAGACCCACCAGGATGAAGCTACAAATGGCTGATGGACACATAGAGAAACCATTAGGCTTACTAGAAGGAATATCTCTCACCACGTGTGGTGTAGAATTTGAACATACCTTTGCCATTTGTGATTTCAGTAAAAACCATGCTTATGAAATGATATTGGGACGACCATTCATGCGTCAGTTGCAAATTGTACAAGATTGGGGAACTAATTCTTTGTACTTGCAACATTTAGGAGTGACTACCAAAGTCAATCTTAAAGACTATTCACATAGAGATGTACCCCCAATACAATGGAATACCATCCATAAGACACCAGTAGAGACGGAATCCGTGCACTCATTAGAATCAGATCCTTCTTGGTTGCATGAGGATACCCATTTATGGATGTGTAAAGTAGCCAAACAAGAGGAAGAACGATTAGAAGCAAGGACCTTAGGTGCAGAACAAAATCCACGAACCCTTCAAGATCCAGCCTACGCACCTGTAGTATTCCCTGACGAAGAGTTTGAGCCCCATGGTTGGGCAGAAATCCTAGCAACCATGGATGTAGCCATCAATGAAGAACAATGGACACCCCACTGTGACGAGGATGGCTATGACATTTCAATTTTCACGATAGAGCCAATCAAGTGCGATGCAATTTTAGAAGAATGTGAACCGAACACGGATGCATTTGAGGATGCAAGCGATTTCGAGTTAGAATCAATTATCATGGACCCATCCTTTGCATCAGAGGAAGAATATTTCTACGAAGTAGAGACTCACCCTCAGAGACATGAGGAAGTTATGAATGACGTGAGAATAGCCACTCAAGTGACTAATAAAAGTGAAGGCAAGAAAAGAAAGAAGAAAGAAACCATGTCAGAAAAAGAAGAATCTTTATTTGAAGTACCAGAGAATTTCAAGAAATATGAAATTGAAGATAGAAGAATCATGGTACGAATGCCTAATAGGAAGGCGAATGACGGACAAGTATATGATAACCGAGAGAAAACCAAGAAAATAGTAGTAGCCATAGAAGGGGAAGAAGAAAAATGCACATACATAGGGCATGATTTGACGACCGAAGAAGAAGAAGAGTTAGTTGCCCTATTGCGTGAATATAGAGATGTGTTTGCTTAGAGTTACAAAGATTTGAAAGGAGTAGATCCAGATATATGCTCTCATAGAATCCCTATGACTCCAGATGCAAAACCTACGAAACAGAAACCATACACGTACAATGATAACTACGCTGCGAAGATTAAGGAGGAGATAGATCGCTTGATAGAAGCAGGATTCATTTACGAAATTGAGCATACCGAATGGGTATCCCCCATTGTGGTTGTGCCCAAAAAGAATGGAAAATTGCGTGTGTGTATTAACCTTAAAAAATTTAATGCCGCAACGATTAGAGATAGTTATCCTCTTCCTATCACAGAACACTTATTGGAAAGAGTTGCGGGCAAGGAAGTTTACAGCTTTCTTGATGGATTTTCAGGTTATAATCAAGTAGCCATCGCTCCAGAAGATCAGCACAAGACGGCATTTGCCACTGAATGGGGCATATTTGCATTTCGTGTGATGCCATTTGGCTTAACAAATGCACCCGCCACTTTCCAGCGACTCATGTGTCATGTTTTTAAGGAATTTTTACGCAAGAGCTTGGAAGTTTATGTCGATGACATATGTGCTCATTCTAATGTAAGACAGACGCATATCCCAGAGTTAAGACAAATATTTGACAAATGTCGAGAATATCAGGTTTGTTTGAACCCAGAAAAATGCGTTTTCATGGTTAGACAAGGCAAAATTCTAGGACACATTGTGTCAAAAAATGGAATCTCGACGGATGAAGAAAAGGTGAAGGTAATTGCAGAATTACCTAGACCAACTAATGTGAAAGAGGTACAGGCATTTATGGGCCATTGCGGATATTATAGGAGATTCATACACATGTATGCAATCATAGCCAAACCATTGTACTCTCTTTTAACCAATTTTGACTGGACAGAAGAATGTGAGAATTCATTCAATGAACTTAAACGACGTTTGTGCTCAGCACCTATATTGACTACCCCAGATTGGAGTAAGCCATTCCATGTACATGTGGATGCATCCAATTATGCCATAGGATGTGTATTAGCACAACCCACGAATGAAGGTAACATAGATCTCCCCATAGCTTACGCGAGCAGACAATTGAACGCAGCAGAAAGAAATTACACCACGACGGAACGAGAAGGATTAGGGATGATCTACGCAGTGAAGAAGTTTAGGCACTACTTGTTGGCCAACAAATTCAAGTTCTTTACAGATCATCAAGCCCTATTGTACCTAGTCAACAAACCATGTAACACGGGACGACTGATACGTTGGTTTCTATTACTCATGGAGTACGATTTTGAAGTGGTAGTCAGGAAAGGAAAGACACATCTTAGAGCGGACCACCTTTCAAGACTAACCTCAGGAGAAGCTCCTCAAGGAGTAGCGGATGAATTACCAGATGCATATTTGTTTAACCTTGAGATAGCACCAGAATGGGCTAAGCCTATAGTCCCTATTCTCACTTACGGACCCAAGAATCCTAGGTTAAAGATCAAAGAAAGAGAGATTATCAAATCTCAGAAATACCAAATCTTGGCAGGAAGCATATATAAACAGGATAATCAAAAGATTCTTGCTTGTTGTATAGATGAATCAGAACACGCGAATTGGTTGCAATTAGCACACGTGGGTGCATTAAAGCAACATCATTCGAAACATCGAACATTACAGACTCTGCAAAGACTAGGAGTATATTGGCCTTCAATGGAAGCAGATGTCTACAGGTTGTGTAAGGAATGCCACGTTTGTTGTGAAAGACCACCAGTAGAGCATGCTACATTATATCATGTGTCTCTCACACCAGACTGGAGTGAACCATTAGTGACATACTTAAGGACGAACACATTCCCTCAAGGCATGACTTTAGCTCGACAACGTAGTCTGGAGCAGGAAGCCCACGACTATTCTCTTATTGGCGATAACCTATACAAAAGAGGACGAGATGGATATCTGAGACAATGTGTTCATGAGAGCGATTATCTGAGCATACTAGAGACTGCACACCAAGGTGTTGCAGGAGGTCATTTTGGACCCGATAGGATAATCAAAGCCATCCTCTTTGCAGGATTATGGTGGCCCACTCTTCACATGGATGCTCATACCTATGTAAAGAGATGTGACGTGTGCCAAAGAACTCAGTTTCCTACTCGCAGAGATGAAATGCCATTGAAACCCATGATGGGCGGACGTGCATTTTCAAAGTGGGGTATAGACTTTGTAGGACCCATTAACCCCCCTGCAAAAGGTACACATGCGGAATACATTATTGTTGCCACAGATTATCTTACGAAATGGGTAGAGGCCAAAGCTACGAAAAAGAATGATGCACACACAACTGCAAAATTCTTATTTGAAAATGTCTTTACAAGATATGGATTGCCTATAGAGTTAGTGAGCGATCGAGGCACTCACTTTCTAAACCAAGTCATTGAATATTTGTTACAGGATTTTATGGTGATTCACAAGAAATCCGCACCATATCATCCTCAGGCCAATGGTCAGGCTGAAAGCACTAACAAGATACTTTGTAACGTACTGACGAAACTCGTGAACAACAAACGTTCAGATTGGGACAAACAGTTACACCACGCTGTTTGGGCATATCGAGTGGCCTACAAGACCGTACTCAATGCAACTCCCTTTCAGATGGTATTTGGTCAGAATGTTGTGCTTCCTTTGGACTTCTTGATACCGACCCTTAAGGTGGCACAAGAACATCAGTGGACCGGCCATGAATTATCAGCGAGAATAATGGACTTGGAACGATTAGGTGAAACCAGGCTAAAGGCAGCAGCAGGCATCTATGCAGCGAAGAAGCGACAGAAAGCGTATTTTGATGCACATGTGAAAGATAAAGGCCTAAAAGAAGGAGATTTAGTTCTAGTATATACGCTGAAACAGCACGCACGTAAGTTAGAAAAGCGAGGTTATGGACCTATGATCATTAACAGACTCTCGACAAGTGGAGCAGTACAGTTAGCCACCTTAGAAGGAAGCATAATGCCTAATTATATTAGTGGCTGTAGAGTCAGGCTATATCAAGAACCTCTTACTGAGGATATGCTTAGACGACTCACGTTGGCAAAGAAGCGTAAGGAGGAAGAAAATAGAATACGAGCGGAAGCTCAGGCAGAAGCAATAGAACGCATTAAGCGCATGAAGCTAAGAAGACAAGGACTAGGGAGAGAACATTATGACCATCTGGAATCTACACCCAGATATCCCATGGCTATGTGTGAGGTAAAGTCACGAACTCATCCTCGTATAGTGGACAGGAGACCATTCATTACAGTTAGGCTAGAGCACGGCAACCCTTGCCAAGAGCTCAGGGCTTTAATTGACTCAGGTGCTGCGACTAGTGCGATTAGATGGTCCCACTATAAGGATTCAGGAATAGAAATGCGGCCAATTGAGGCATACCTCATAGGGCTAGGAGGCATGGAAACCCCTTGCATGGGTGAGGTGGACCTTCCTATCCTCATAAAGGGTGTGACCATGACGGCAAAGCTACTAGTGTGCCATGATGACGACCTGATAGAACCCCTAATCCTTGGCCAAGATTGGCTATACGATCACTCAGTGGACCTAAATCTTAGACAAGGCTCCTTACAGATTGGAACCTTAGAACAGAGGCGAGTGATACCGCTTGACTTCCCTAACGGCATTCCGCCTGACGGATGTGACCCTAGACCCTACGAAACACATGCGATGGAAGACCGGAAGATCTTGAGTCAGATCAGTCACGTTACGTCTACACCAACCCACTCTGGCTTGGCTATAGACAGTTGTCAATCAGAAGGACGAAAGGAGATCTTCCCTGGGACTTCCTGCAAACTAGAAGGGGCAGCTACCCAACCGCTAGGGCAGATGAACACAATCAGCGGTCAGGTGGGTTGCATCAGCGGCCAAATGAGCACGACACCCTGCGGTGCTCATCCTTCCAAACTTGTTGCGGACTGGCCTAGATTAAAGTTAAATAAGGCATCACTTCCTAATGGGCAGGTCACGCAAGTCTTGGATCTCCCTTCTTTTCCAAAGCAGAGTGTCCATCCGACCTCTCAACCCCAGCAACAACTGAGTCAATCACGACGAAGGAACCCAAACCGACTGCAGTATCGAAGGAAACAACAAGGAAGGCAATTCAGGCCACCCAAAGGAAGCGGCACCAGACAAATGTGGGTGCCAAAAGGACAAAAAGCACCAAAGAACTCCAACCAAGCAGAGATCAACAAGAAAGAGGCAGGGCAGAAACAGAATCGATATCCTCCATCCCCTCGACCTTCTTCTACAGGTCCGAGCATCCGACAAATGTGGATCGCCAAGAAGTACCTTACCCATAGACCCACGCCCACGCAGATTTGGGTACCCAAACCATGTATCATAGCTCAACCCATAAGCCATGTTATATATAACCTCCACACCTCATTTCACCCCTCGATACCACCACACCCGACACCACCCTTTGCCCCTCAGCAGAAACCCACCACCCACTCCAAGATCCTTAGGAAATGGATACCGAAACGTGTCCAACCGTCTCCCCCTAACCCCATGTCTGATAAAACTACCCCCCCGACTAACATACAACCTTGTACTAAATCACTAACCTTTAAACCTTGTATAAATTCACCCACCATCATCACACATCACTCGTAATCTCATATCATCAAGAAATGTATGCATGATCTGAAACGTATAGGTGTCTAGGGACCTGCACTAGTGCTGCAAGAAACATTGCATCCATCACATCACAGCACTTGGCTACACGGGTTACGCATCAGTTATGGAAAGGGATTGCGGTCTCACTTTAATGGGATCATAATTAATTTCCATGCTAATGTGTTAATCCTTTGTAGCAGATCTTTCTCACTAGCGCATCAGTCACCATGCAAACCGACGAAGGAACATCAGGAGCAGGCCCCAGTGTAGCGGCTGTGCCCCTCAACGTGCTACGAGCAGAGTCCCACCCGACTGCTCCACCGCCGGAATTTCAGGGATTTCCAGGGCCCATGCCTATCGACAACCCACCCATGGGCTACACCGAAAAGATACACAGGAACTCTCATTGGTTTCAGGGCCTTGCAGGACCCCTTGCGGACGCGGACTTTATATTTGAATCCTCTTTGACATTTGATGACCGCACGTGGGGAAAATACCAGTTTTTCTCCAGAGAGTTCGAAGACCTCCAGAACACCCAGGACCTAACTCACGTTTGGGCCAGAGCCGGCTTCACGGAGTATTTCAGTGATCCTCTGCCCAAACCTGACTTTTACAGGTGTTATTATTTAATCACTACTTTACTGGCCTCAGAGAATAAGGACATCCCAGGGACCTTCATATTGCCTACTCTAGTGGATGATCCACCTTACAAAAGGTTTTACCTATCTAAGGATTTAATCAGAGCGGCCATCAAAATTCATGGCACCCACACACCCACAGATCGAGAGAGATTAATTCCAGAACCGATGAAACGTGGGGATGTCACGAAGTGGGAGGAGATTTCTGGCAAGCTGGATCATAGATCAAATGTATCTGGCACAGCACAGATGGGAGCGCAAGAAAGTACTTAATGGATGTTGTGCACTCACTAGAATTGTGTATATGTGCTTAGCATATGACTTGCCCATCGAGCGTGCATTAACAGGAGAAGAACTGAAGGCATTCAAAGGCACAACGAAGAAAGCCAGGAAGCCCAGTCGAACACGGGCAGGTAAGCGCATGAGAGGCACCATCCCTTGCCTTCAAGTGCCAGAGTCGCCATCACCACAACCCTCTCCAGAACGACCACAGACGGAAGCGGCTCCCACAGTACAACCTATTCGCATAAGGTTGTCCAGACCAGTGGTTACGAAGGCCACCACTAGTACCGCTGCACCTCAGGCAGCTGCCACCACAGAACCCACCACCACAACAGCAGAGGCTCCCACAACTATTGGTGCGGAAGCCTTTTCTTTCCCAATACCACACATGGAGGCAGAACCATTAAACACAACATTCGATTTTGAGATGCCAGATGCATTCTCAAATGAGTTCCAGTTTTCAGAGGCACAAATGTTCTCTCAAGAATATGAACGCCCCAGTTACCCTACCACACCGCGAGATCTGCCGCAGGGACAAGCTGTGTCGAGCTCTGAAGAAGAAAGAACCGAAACAGACGACGAGGAAGGCGACGATGAAGCCAGCCAGGGCTCACATGACGGACAGACAGATGGTCAAGGCCAACAGACTGACACACACGGCGACACCAGCACATATGAAGAAGAGACTTTCGAAGCCGCAGCGTACACGCTGGCTATAAAGAAATTATATCGTACCATGGAGAAAGTCTGGGCCCGGAAGAAGTTAACTGAAGAGGAGAGCCAAGCATTAATTGAACAGGAACTCATCTCCGGAGGATTCGAAGACGCATACATCAGAGGGTTCAGGGAGTTAGTCAAATCAGTAGGCTCCCATGAAGCACTCAGGTTTTTACAAAGAAAGCAACTACCACAGTTTGATCCCCGCCGAGTGCGACTACTTTCAAAACCCGGAGAGTATATTCGCGTACCAACAGGAGCTCAGTCTTCAGCACAAGTCAGGGAGGCACGCCTCGTCCCCGAAAGTTCATTGACCGCAGAACCCATCCTTGTAGATTCCCCACCATGTACCACTGTTGTACGTACCACTACTATCTTCGAAATAACATCCACGCCCTCTACTCCTCTCTCACCTCATCTTTCACCAACCCATCTTGTATCCCCCGCACACCCACCCACTTCCCCCACATCCACACCAGTTCAAGGCAACACAACCGCACCCTTTGCCCTGCCAATTCATACTTCCATGCCCACACCCAATACTCCGCATCCATATGTTAACCCTTCATCCTTCCCAGCGTTTCCCCCACCTCTAAGAACCCCATTCCCCTTTCTAACCCCACTAACCTTCTCACCAGTCTCACCTCCCCAACCTACCATAACCCCTATTTCCCCGTTTCACCAAGCTGCTCCAGCTATCCCCCTTGTAACTTACTCTACATTTGTAAATCCCGTCTTCACACCTGCACAACCACCCACTTACACACCGCTTTTCACAGTCACTGCACTTGACACATCCAATGGCATGGACATATCACCATCCACCTCACCACCACCCACTCCACTCACAGCACCCTCATATTTAGGCACGTCACAATTTTCCACAATCACCACTGCATCCACCTTCCCAACCCCATTCCCCATCCCCACTGCACCTAATTCCACTGCATCTTCAATTAGCACTCCATTACTATTATCACCCGCCATAGACACCGCATTTCAACACATGTTCACATGCATGACACAAGTCCGCGATGAGTTTGCATCACTCGGCACCAACTATCAACAGCTGCAGAGAACGACGAATGAACTACAAACGCAGCTTAATTTGTTATCAATTGAGAATGTCTCACTGAACAGCCGATACCAAGATTTACGACAGGCCTATCACAAATTAGAACTAGAAAGTGAGGAGAAAACAAAAGAGGCCACTGCGGATTTGGACAACCTCCTTCGAGCCCAAACCGTCCGCAATGCAACGCTCACTAGAAATATGGGCTTACTAAGAAGACACTTAGCCGCAGCAAAAGAGGAGAACCAGAGACTCCAAGAGCAGAATAGAGAGAATTTGGAAGCGGCTTTGGACCACCCAGACCAACCCTTAAGTCCTAGCAAATTCAAAGCAATCCCATCTGAATCGATGCGGATGTTGCTAGATGATCATGTGCGATTGCTCGAGGACTATGATCGTATGAACGAAGAGCACCAAAAGTTAAAGGAAGATCACAAGCTGCTACAGCTCAGAGAACCGGCAACACAACAAGTACAAGTAGCAGCAGAATTACCAGCACCTGTGGACCCTGCCCCTGAAATTTTAGAGGAACTCAACGCACTCCGGGCCCAGGTAACAAATCTTGAATCTAGAATCGCAGCCTATGAAGCACCACCAAGGCCAGACTCCCCACCTGAGCTACCAGCTGAGGAAGAAACCGTCACTATCCCGGTGGAGGAAACATTTGAAGAGGCATACGAACCGATACCCATCCCAGGCGGACGTGTCACGGCCGAAGGCCAGATGACCTATGAATTACCTACTCCCGCGTGGATGAAGACAGTTGAAGAACTCGGAACGACACACTCGGCCAGAGTAGAGGCACAACTACATGCCATGGCCATGATTGAAGAGAGGATTTTACAGTCACCATTCTTTGCTCAATTGGCCCCGCGACGGTACATATCTGGGCACGAGCTTCAATATAAACCGTACTTCATGTTAATGGCCGAATATCAGTCAGCCATAGAGAAAGAAACAGGTATGAAACCAACGCATGCCACTCAATTCGAACCGGAAGACTTGCCACCAAGGGCGCAGAGAGGTGAAATCCTTCAACCAGACTGGCGCAAAGATCTATTGCAAAACTATCCAGAGATGATGAGCACGTGGGTGAAAGCGCCGCTGCACTTAAAATTTAACCCGTGCTGGGGACCAGTACCACGGCGCCGCTCTTGGACTGCATTCGCTATTAAGGTACAAAACAATAAGCAGTGCCAAGACTGGGTGAACTATCCCTACTTCAAGCCACCAATCGAGTTACCCACAGTAGGCTACATGATGGCGACGATCCGCCACTGGCTCCCTAGGTTAAAGCATATGGATGATATTGCCGCGCACATGACTGTCAAAATCTTTGACATGATGCAGATGATCTTTAAAGTCTTCCGACGCATCAAGGCTCCCCATGTAAACACCCCGGGCTTCGAGCATGGCAACTTTGATTTAGTCTATGATATGAGCACAACGCCATCGCTACGGGTGTGTTATGCCTGGCACTGCAGGATCAAATACCTACCGGCATGCTACAAGCAGACATTCGAAGAAATGTTCACCACCGGCTTTTGGGAGTACCATTCAGAGGTATTTATAAGCAGGCCCACACACTTATTGCAATTATTCGCCTGTGAACGAATAGTGTACTCCACACATTATCAGCTCCCACCACCAGACGAGCCGCAACCTATCAACTGGGAGAAACTCGAGGCTGATCTAGCCCGAGGCATTCGTATATCAGAGCACACCCTCGCTCAAGACCTCCTACAGAACTACATCCGGCAGACCTCACAACAAGGTTCTGTCAGGGACGACAGAAGCGAGAGGGAGGGGGGTGTTGGAAGCAGTCAGAGGCACAGTCAGAGGCACAGACGACATGGAAGCATGTAAAGACGGAGCAGGGAGCCAGTCGGATTATTTTTCAAACAAATATGTTTTTATTACCTCTTCAAACATCCAACAGTGATCTTCATCACTCTTGTAACATATGTAATATAGACAAAACCTCATTTTGTAATTCATAGCTCCATTTTATGCAAGCCGAGGAGTCCTCGAGCTTGAGGAGCTTAGGTAGAATGCGCGTACCAATTTTCGTTATTTTTAGACATCGTTTACCCTTCCAAATAGCCCCTAGGACCTATTTTTTAACTATGCCGGTCACTAGATGTGAAACCGGTCAAAACTAGTCTAGAAACTATAAAAAGAGCTAGAAAGCTCATTTTTGGAGGTTGGTTCATATTGGCTAGTGTGAGCTTAGAGCTGGTTTGAGCTTGTAAGAGTGTTCTTGAGTAATAGAGCTAATTTCCCACCTTCCATTGTGTCTTGCTTGTCTCTTCGTAGTGTGTGTGCATGTGTGTGTGCATTTCCATGCTTCTCACCTTCACTTTCACTTCATCTCACATTCACGATCTTCATATCACTCCTATCTCTTCCGCGGATTGACATTAAGGAGGTGGAGCTTCTTAACGTGGTTCTCACCATTGTGCTAGAGCAACAGGCTACCTATCTTTGTACATTCTCTAGTAATACATTCAGTATTGTGTGTTTGTGCTCCAAGCTTCTTCTTCTTCCTTGTGCTGTTCGCGTGCTTCCACAGGCATCTATCTCCAACAATTGGTATCAGAGCAAGTCGTCGCTTCATCTAGGGTGCCGTCGACACTCCTCCGTTTGCAGTCTAAGAATCGCACGAATTTTGGTGAGCATACTCAGCGATCTGAGCTCGTTTCGGCCTCCGAACGCACTATCGTAGCGCTTGTGCAAGCTATTTCGTCTTTTTGTGCCAAAGGTATATACTAGTTTCTGTTTGTCAATTTATGCGTCTCGAAGTGTGCTACAGGTCTAGCAGAACTCATCTGCGTAGTTCCGTTCAACTTTTTGAGATACAGTTAATTTTCTGCATCAAGGTATTTTAGTCACCGGCCATGGCTGAAAGTAGTGATGTATTCCGTATGTTGGCTGTTGAGGATAAGTTGGATGGTACCAACTACCCATTATGGGCTTACATGATGCGACATGTATTAGTTGCAAAAGGATTGTGGAACATTGTGCAGGGTGTTGAAAGACGTCCCGTTACACCTGTAACGATAGGTACTGCAAATACAGGTGTTGGAGCTGATGAAGATGGTATCAAAGATGATATTACACAGATTCCTGTTCGTGCTATTGTTTTTGTTGCACCTACTGCAGAGCAAATTCGTTGGGATGGCAGAGATGCCCAAGCACATGCATTGATAGATTTGTCTATCAAACATGCTATTATTCCTCACATTCGCTCTTGCAGAATAGCAAAGGATGCTTGGGATACACTTACCACTTTGTACCAGGCTAGGAATGAGGCTCGTGTTACTTACCTCTGAAAACAGTTGGAGAGTGAGCACATGAATGAAGGTGATTCTATGGATAGTTTTGTCACAAAGATCAAACACCTGAAGGAACAATTGATTTTTGCTGATGAGGTTATACCAGATAGCTCACTTGTGCAGACCGTTCTGAATGGTCTTCCTGATTCACATTAGAGTTTTGCCTCTACTCTTCGGTTGATGATGAAAGGCAATCCAAATGCCTTGTCATTTGAGGAGTTAGTCTCTGTTCTATTGCAGGAAGATCAATCCAGGCAAAACAGGTCCATTATGCGTGTTGCAGATCAAGCTTTCTTGGCTAGTCAGAAGGGCAAAGGAAAATGGGGCTCTTCTACTAGTAAGCAAAAATCTGCAAATGCTGCACAATTGAAGAACCATGATAAATATGAGAAGAAATCAGAAAAGCAGAAATTGTTTTGCAAGTACTATAAAGGAAATGATCATATCATAAAGAACTGTCCAAAACTGGCTGCAAAAGAGGCAAAGAAGAAAGAGGCTGGAATGGTTGTTGCAGAGGCCTCTACACCAAAAACAGAGTCTGCAAATCTTGTGCAGGAAGAAGAATGGGTGTTTACTACTGTCTGCAGTTTTGACCCATCTTCTCATGATTAGTGCATGTCTGCAGTAGACTCAGATGTTTGGTACTTTGACAGTGGGGCGACCAAACATATTACCTCACAGCACACTTTCTTCTCTTCACTCGAGCCTGCCCCTACAGGGAATACTATCACATGTGCCAACAACTCCTCTTATCCTGTTATGGGAGTTGGTAAGATCATTCTGACTACTACAGATGGTAGTTCTTTCACCTTGTCAGATGCTTTATTTGTGCCATTGATCAAGAAGAATCTGTTATCAGTTTCTGCATTAGCCAAGATTGGATTGGTTGTGAAATTTGTTGATGACAGATGTACAATAAATGATCTATCAAATGGCGATGTTATTATTGCTTCTGGCATTTTATGTCGTGGGCTGTATAAGCTCATAGACTATGAAAGATCTGTGAATGATTCGGCATGTGTAGTTCATGATTCTCAGGCTATGTCAGATGCAAAGCTTTGGCATGCACGCTTTGGTCATCTGAATTTTGCTAGTTTGCTACGCCTGCAGAAATCAGAAACGGTGTCCTCTTTGCCCAAACTTGAGGCACCTGGAAAACATGTTTGTGAGGGCTGTATTTTGGGCAAAATGCAGCATTCATCCTTTCCAAAAGATGGTTCAGTTCAGGCAACTCAGAAATTGCAGCTTGTACATAGTGATGTCTGTGGTCCTATGCATACACCCTCTTTTGGAAATTACCTTTACTTCGTGACTTTCATTGATGATTTTTCCAGGCATGCATGGGTATATCCACTCAAAGAAAAGTCCGAAGTGTTCATGTGCTTCAAACAATTTTTGGTTTTGGCTGAAAATCTGTCAGCATGTAAAATGGGCACCCTCCGTTCTGATCGAGGGGGGGAATATATCTCTTCAGATTTTAATGCATTTCTGGTTGAACGTGGGATAAAACACCAGTGTACAGTGCCGTATACACCTCAACAGAATGGAGTTGCTGAACAAAAGAAGAGGTCACTCATGGAGATGGCGAGGTGCATGGTCAAGAGTCAGGCTTTACCACATAGTTTCTGGCTTGAGGCTATCATGTGTGCAGCATATGTACTGAACATGTGTCCCACTAAAGCACTGCAGTCTATCACTCCATATGAGGCTTGGCATGAGCACAAGCCATCTGTTGCTCATCTGCGTGTTTTTGGTTGTTTGGCATATGCACTAGTGCCAGAACAACATCGTAGAAAATTGGATGATAAAGCAGTAAAATGTATTTTTGTTGGGTACAGTTCTGAAAGTAAAGGCTATCGTCTGTATCATCCACAGACAAAACACATTCTAGTTAGCCGTGATGTTGTTTTTGTGGAAGATGCAATTCAGCCATTGCTTTCATGTACTAAGGAGACATCTGTGAGCTCCAAAGACATGTATGATACTTTGATGCCTCTTTTTACAGTTGGACAGTCTAGTGTTGGTCCTAATGAGGCAACTTCTCAACCTTTGCAGGTTCCATATAATGATGCATATCATTCCATTTCTGATGCAGATTTAGATGATGCACTTGTTGATGAGAGAGCTAATATTGAGCAAGCAAAAACTATGCCAAAATGGCTCGTGCAGACTTTGCGTGACAACAAATTAGATGCACCTTTGTCATATCCTACTCGTTTAGGCCTCATAGTGCCTCCTTTGTGCTATGCTATGGCTGCGTCTAGTCTGTGTGATGAGAATGAGCCTGTTTCTTTTGATGAAGCACAAAATTCAGAAAAGTGGATGGCTGCTATGCAATCTGAATATGATGCTATAATGAAGAATGGTACATGGTCTTTATGTGACTTGCCTCCTAGCAAGAAGGCCATTGGCACTAAGTGGGTATACAAGTTGAAGCGTAAACCTGATGGTACAGTTGATAGGTATAAGGCTAGGCTTGTTGCAAAGGGTTATGCACAGGAAAGAGGCATTGATTTTGATGAGACCTTTGCACCTACATGCCATATGACTACTGTTCGGAGCATTTGTGCACTTGCAGCCCATCATGGTTGGAATGTACATCGGTTGGACATTAAAACAACATTTCTGAATGGTGACTTGCATGAAGGAGTGTATGTTTTTCAACCCCGTGGCTTTGTGCAGAAAGGGCATGAAAACCAGGTGTGCAGGTTAAAGAAGGTATTATATGGTTTAAAGCAAGCACCACGTGCTTGGTATGAGAAGATACATGCCTATCTGATTGCACATGGTTTTGAGAACAATCCAACTGAAAGCACCTTATATGTTAAGCGTGCTAATGATGTGCTTCTGATCATTGTTGTCTATGTTGATGACATGCTGCTCACTAGTCCTATTGAGAAGCATATCACTGATTTTAAGGGTGATTTGCATGCCTCATTTGAGATGTCTGATTTGGGGCATTTGCATCACTATTTGGGCATTCAGTTTATGCACGTTGATGGTGGAATGGCTTTGTGTCAAACGAAATATATTGACACATTATTGCAGCGTTTTGGCCTTGAAGACTGTAAGCCTATTGCCACTCCTATGGAGACAGGTTTAGGATTGAGTCTTCATGATGTTGGAGATGCATTTGATACTGCTCTCTATCAGTAGGCTGTTGGATGCTTGATTTACTTATGCATTACTTGGCCAGATATTCAGTTTGATGTCTCACAGATGAGCACGTTTATGCATTGCCCAGGAGTCACGCATTGGAAGGTGGTTAAGCACATCTTTTGCTACTTGAGTGGTACTCATCTATTTGGGTTGTTTTATCCCAAGGGGGGATCACTACCGCCAGACTTGCATGTTTTTTCTGACTCGGATTGGGCTGGTTGCTATGACACTCGTGTGTCAACCAGTGGTTTTTGCTTCATGCTTAGTAGCTCATGTATATCTTGGTTGAGCAAGAAGCAGCCTACTGTGGCCACTTCCAGTTGTGAGGCTGAGTATAGGGCAGCTTTCACAGCGACTATTGAGTGTGTGTGGCTTAGATGCCTTATGGCTGATTTAGGTGTTGGCCAGTCTTTTGCCACCACCATCTTCACTGATAGTCAGAGTGCATTGGCAGTTGCGAGGAACCCTGTGTTCCATGATCGCACTAAGCACATTGAGGTGCATTATCACTATGTCAAGGAGAGGTTCTCTATTGGGGAGATCAGCTTGGCATATGTGCCCACACAGGAGAACATTGCAGACCTTTTCACGAAGGCTCTGCCTAGGGAGAAGTTTGAAGCTTTCCGCAAAGCTTTGGGCTTACTTCCTTTTGTGGAGTGATTTCCACATTGCTTGGAACTTCCTTATACATGAGTGCCAACTCCTTGTTCACCGCATCACTCCCAGGGGGGATTTGTTGATATATTTAGGTAGTGATGTGTGTGAACACTCTAGGACCGCCGGGGCACTTTTTTCCCTCTTTAGGAGGTTTTTTTTTCCCGGCTTGTATATAGGCCTATTGCCCTAATGGGCTACTTATCTTTCTACATTCTCTAGTAATACATTCAGTATTGTGTGTTTGTGCTCCAAGCTTCTTCTTCTTCCTTGTCTTGTTCGCCTGCTTCCGCAGGCATCTATCTCCAACAGGTTCAACATACTACTATCAAAAAAATAAGTCAAATTACTCGTATAGAAATCATTTAGAATTCCCAAAAACAATCTTTCCTATCTACTCGTTTCAAAGTTAGTTATAATTTTATATAAATGTTCTTATGCTTTGCTCCTATACACCTATCAAAAAATACTACTAGATCCACTATTGCAATGCTCCACTTCATGTAGCCCCCATAATCATTCTTAGAAGTGGTTTTGAGACCACATCTAATTCATGAATACTGTTTTTTATCTTTTTCTTTTTTTTTATATATTTTTCTTCACTTCGCAGCAACCCTTAATGTACTGGTTCTTTATTTGTTCTTTAATTCTACTTTTTTGAGGCAGAAGAAAGCTTAAACTTCCTAAAATCAGGTACAAGTTGGTATCTTTGCAACTTTTTTGTTTAAGAGAAAAGGCCTAATCCCTAATTAGAGATGAGGATCTAGAGATATGCACTAGGAGTCATGATTTCCCTTTTAAATGTTTTGAAACATCACACAACTTATCTATGTAAAACAAGTCCTTCATTCTACTTAGAGCTTCAAGTGAGAATGCTCTATCTTGTTCTTCATAATGGCTACAGGGTATCTCAACCTACTCTCTCAAATGCACACATTCCTACTAGTGTTTCTAATTATTTCTTACTATAATTTAAAATCATGCAAGTTCAGCATCATCTTCATCTTCATCTTCAAGCAGTTGGATCTACTCCCTTCAAATCCTTATAATTCCAAGAAAATATGTCTCTATACTCTCGTAGTAACTCTATTAGCTCTTTTTCTTCTTTTGTAGACACATCCTTTGCCTATGTAAGAGCATATCTCCTCATCATTCTCTTGGATCACTATGATTTTCTTTGGTTTTCTCCTTATTGTCATATGCTACTCCTTCTTGAGCCTCTCTCTTAGGCATTTGAATTGTGATCTTTCTCTCCTCTAGTTTATTTTGCTTGAAGTGTTCGGGGGCTTCAAAATATTCATGTTATTGATCTTCTTCTTCTATTCCATTGATCTCCCTATTAGGGTCTTCATAGTATTCCTTTATGGAAAAGATCTGACAATTTTCCATTGAATTATTCACTTCTACTTCTTTCACATATTGTTCCTTTGAATTAAATTCAAGTTCCATTTCTATACTTTTATACTCTTCTTTTAATTCATTTTTTGTTATTTCACCTTTATCCACTTCTTGGATCACTACCACGTATAGACTTAGGTCAAATGCCCCTTCATCTACATGCTCATTCATGGTTAGTACTTCTTTGTTTACACACACACATCTAATGTAGCTAGTATTTCCATCCATCCATGTTGTTCAAAAGCTTCATTGGGAAATACTTAAGGCATATAAGCAAGGTCTTCTATGGGCCACTCGCCTTCCTCCTTCATGTTGTTGTTGGCTTCTTGATTGAAGAGTTGGCCAAGAAATATGTTGAAGTTAGGTGTTTGCACATCCATGATGAGATCATAAGAAGTTGTGGATGATTGCCACTACCTATTAGTCCTAATAAAGTTTAGGATCTGCCTCATGATGGCTTCATCTTCAATCAACTCTCCAATTGATGCCAATTTATTTGCAACCTGTGTCTTCATGGTTCGACAAGGAAAGATCTTAGGACACATTGTCTCTAAGAATGGAATTTCCACTGATGAAGAAAAAATCAAAGTAATTCTGGATTTGCCAAGACCAAAGACCGCTAAAGAAATGCAAGCATTTATGGGACATTGTGGATATTATCGTAGATTCATTCACATGTATGCCATAATTGCGAGGCCTCTTTATGGATTGCTGACTCAGTTGACCTAGTCAGAAGAATGTGAAAAGGCGTGCAATGAATTAAAGAGTCGCTTGAGTTCAACACCAATTTTGAAAGTACCAAATTGGAATAAACCATTTCATATCCATGTGGATGCCTCCAAGTCAGCCATTGGTTGCATCTTAGTGTAGCCAGCAAATATAGGAAAGCGAGATCATCCTATAGCCTATGCTAGTAGACAATTAAACCAAGCGGAGCATAATTATACCACTATAGAATGAGAACGCTTAGGAATGGTATACGTAGTGAAGAAATTTATACACTACTTATTGGCAAACAAATTCAAATTCTTCATTGAAGATCAGGCTCTAGTATCATATTAGAAGAGATGAAATGCCATTACAACCTATGATAAGTGCCAGAGCATTTACCAAATGGGGAATAGATTTTGTAGGACCTATTAGCCCATCGACGAAAGGTTCTCATGCCGAGTATATAATTTTCACAATCAATTATTTGACCAAATGGGTAGAAGCCAAGTCAACTAAGAAGAACAATGCAAGGATCATGACTAAGTTTCTCTTTGAGAACATATTCACTAGATTTGGATTGCCAATAGAAATTGTGAGTGATAGAGGCACACACTTCATCAATGAAGCAATAGAAGCCTTGATGAATGAATTCCTAGTGATTCACAAGAAATCAGCTCCCTATCACTAAGCCAATGGAGAGGCTAAAAGTTCAAACAAGATCTTGTGTACAGTGCTTACGAAGATTGTTAATAATGGAAGATCTGATTGGGACAAGCAGTTACATCATGCTTTATGGGCATTGAGAGTAGCATACAAGACAGCTATAGGAACTACTCCTTTTAATCTAGTGTACGACTAGAATGCCATTTTACCAATTGATTTCCTAGTTCCTACTCTTGCCTCGAACTACAAATGGACTGCACATGAGTTATCTAATCAATTGGACCAAATTGAGAAGCTACATGAAACTAAATTACAAGTGGTAGTAGGCACTTATGCTGCAAAAAGATGACAAAAATCATACTTCGATGCTCATATCAAAGATAAAGGTTTGGAAGAAGGAGATTTTATCTTGTTATATACTTTACAACAACATGCAAAGAAGCTGCAAAAAAGAGGATATGGTCCCATGGTGATCAATCACATATCAACTAGTGGAGCCATCAATCTAGCAACCCTAGATGGAGAAGTACTACCAAACTATATAAGTGGCTGTCGAGTGAAGAAGTATTTAGAGCCATTAACAGAGGAGATGCTATCAAGACTACTAGCAACAAGGAGTAGACAAGAAGAAGACGAAAAAATTCATGAGGAAGCACGATAGGAAGCCTTAGAATGAATAAGGAAATGGAAAGAATGGATGAGAGAGAGGGATGAAAGATATTGGCTAGAAGAAGAGCCCATTCCAATGGCTAACTTTAGAGCCTCAGAAACCCTAGGACGTCAAGTGCCACAACCATATTTGAAGTTAGGAGCGGAAACAGAGGATTACCACTTGGTGGATGCCCTCATTGACACAGGAGCAGCTATCAGCTACATCAGATCCTCTTTGAATCATCAACTCAAAGCCCAATTACATCCAACCAAAGCACATCTGATTGGAATAAGAGGCAATGTTACTGAGTGCATCAGTGAGATAACCTTAACATTGCACCTAGGAAATAACACAATGCAACAAAAACTATTAGTGTGCCACGATCAAGATCTATTAGATAAACTTGTATTAGGTCAAGATTGGATATACGAATATGAGGTAACCATCCAACTAGCCTTAGGCTACATATCATCCAAGATAGGGCATCGCAAAGTGTTTAGTTTATTAGAACAACGACCTGTCAAAGCCACTCGCTTAGCTCTGAGAGGAGTCAATTAAGCATGCATGAAGGTGATTGTGCATCTACCTCTACTGTGGAACCCTCACCTCCAAGTACTCCACCTGTGTTTACACCAGTTATTAGTCTCACACCTCCTCATCACCCATTGGACCTTTCAACTACATCATTTCCATTGAGATCCCTAGTGAGGAATCGATCCCAAGAGCGACTAGTCAGAGTAATCAACCCAAAACTTCCCACATTAGAATATATCCCATTCAAGAACCAGAAAGGCATGGATTTGAAAAGATCAAGTAGTAGCATATCATCAACAACAAAGCCGTCACCTAAAAAGGAACCAACAACAGGTCAAGACTACAAGCCAAGCTGGATCACTAGTTCTACATAAGATTGTTCAATTATGGATCCCAAAGGAATAGATTGCTGCTCAACCCTCAAGAACGCAAATATGGATTCCCAAATCAACTATGCCAACAAAGAAAAATAAACTGAAGACACTAGTACAAAGGAAGGATCCATTCCAAATGAAGTCAAAGGAGCAAGAAAGACACGATAACCCAAAATTGTAGAAAGAAGAGTACTCAAAGAGATCAACTCAAAGATATGTATGACGAGCAAAGAAGAATCACAATACCATAGCTACACAAAGCACAAAAGGAGACAAACTTGCAGTCAATAACAACAAAATAAAGCTGATTTGGATACCCAAATCTCGACCACCATCTACAAACCCGCCAACAACTTCTTCTCGCACACATCTTGAGTTCCATACACCTCGAATGTGCATGATAGGGCCACATTACAAGGCCATGCATTCGCAATATAATTCTTCTTCTACTTATTAGTGATGCACATTTCCCTCCCAAGGAATAGGAGAGCACTTGTGCAATAACCTCAAGGAAAATAATCAAAAATAAAATAAAGCTTCGGCTATTTACTAGTTAGAAGGTAAGGAAGCTATGGTTAAAAATATTTAGCAAAACGGGACTTGTTGTGAAGAGATGGATAGGGATATGCTTGAAGATGAAGAGGTGTTGCAAAATCCTTGATCTACACCAACCAAATGAACTCCAGGAGTATTTGGTGGGCCCTTTTAGCTTGACAATGGACGTATTAGACACCCTATGTACCTTGGAAGACCACTCTCAAAAAGATAGATCAAAACAGATAAGTTGGAGTTAGCTCAGAGGTGAAGAACTTGCTATTTTGGTTCATACACCTGTCTAGTGTTTTGCATAATTCTCTGAGTACAGAAGCAATTAGCTTAATTCCTCTTGGGGAAGTCTATTTAACTTAAAGAGCTAACGTTCAAGAGTAATTTCATAAAAAAAAATGAACCACACACTGAGAAGGATGTTTAACAAGTGATGACATTATCTCGCTTTTCACGGGCTGCTATAGTTTGAGACTACTGAGCAGAAAAATGAACATAAATCCAGATGTAAGAATCCAATGATTATGAAACTTTGTGTCCTTATACTAGACAGTATGCTGAATCCAAAAAGCCTTAAATCATTGAATTTGGGTAAGTACACACTGAGAAACAGCTCTGACAAAATGAGTAAAAAAGTCGGGTACCTCACAGAGAAGTGAAAATGAACAGACAGTGTTGAGTTCAACTGAACATAACTAAAGATTCAAACAATCAAATGAAATGAAACTTGGTGAGCATATATTAGACTTATAGAGCTAACTTTAACAAGTTAAATCACTGAAAATGATTCACCAAGCTCAGAGAAACCATCTCTGCAATCTGACTGAGAAAACTGAGAGATATGGCAGTGAGTAGTACACTTCACAAGAACATGGAAATATGAACTCAAATGATCATGAAAATGAAAGTATATTGATTGTACAATACAGTGGACTTACTGATACATATGTGTGCCTTGGAATCACACCTTGATATGGCATAAAGCTCAGCTCTTGGAGGTCTTCACATAGGTCTCTCTAACCACGACTAAAGTTGCCATCTATTTATAGTTGAGTTTGGGAGGCTAACTTCCCTCAATCACTCTCCAATCAATTAGTGATTGATTTGATTCTCTATCTACCACAAATCACGAATTTGTGGCTCCTCTTTCCCTTTTTTATCAAGTGGACTCAACCACTTAAGATTCTTTCACTTTTACATTAAGTAAACTCTTCAAAAGTTACAAGATGTAGTTCACAAGTGAACTTTACATAAACTTTACATAGTCTTCATTTTAAGGCTTCTTCTATAACTTTGTGGGACTCAAGCCAATACTTAGGCTTGTCATAGACTTGCTCCAATAGCTCCCCCTCAAGCCAAGTATGCTTGAGGTCTTCAATCTTCCAAGATTACCTGTAAACCAATCATAGCCTTGAATTTGCAAAGCTTTGTACCATCCAATGCTTTGGTTAGAATATCTACACATTGTTGATGAATGGACACATATGATATTTGAATCTCTTTGCTTAGAACCTTCTCTCTTACATAGTGATAATGAACTTCAATATGTTTTTTCCTTGCATGAAAAATAGGATTAGTAGCCAAATGAACAGAACTCATATTGTCACCAAAAATAGTTGGAGTTCCAAACTCCAATCCAAGATCTTTGAATAATGTCTTCATCCACATAGCTTCTTGTGTAGCTATGGCAAGACCTCTGTATTCAGCTTCAGTAGAAGAGAGAGCCACTGTGGATCGCTTCTTGGATGACCATGAAATAAGCTTTGAACCTGCAAAGGTAAGATAACCTGAAGTGCTCCTTCTATCTTCCTTGGAGCCAGCCCAATCTGCATCAGAAAATAGCTTCAAACCTAAATCAGATACATAAGGATAATAAAGTCCTTCATTTATGGTTCCTTTGAGATACTTGAGAATCCTTTTGGTAGCATCCATATGTGGTTTCCTTGGTGTGTGCATAAATTGACTTAGCACACTCACACTGTAACATATATCTACTCTTGTCAATGTGGCATAGTTGAGACTATCCACTAGACTTTGATATGATGTGATGTCCTCTATGAGTTCACCTTCATGTGAGCTCAATTTGTGATTGACCTCCATTGGAGTACCTGCAATCTTACAATCTTGCATCTTGAATTTTGCCAACATGTCCTTAATGTACTTTCTTTGAGTGAGAAACAAACCATGATTTTTGTAGACAACTTCCAAACCTAGGAAGTAGGTAAGTGAACCCAAATCACTTATCTTGAACTCTTCTCTCATATGATATTTGATCTTCTTCATACCATCTGCATCATTTCCTGTCAATATAATATCATCTACATATACACATAAGTAGATGACCTCAGAGTTACTCTTTTTTATAAAGAGTGAAGGATCTGCCTTGCTTGGTTGAAAGCCTTTGTCCTGCAAGAATGAAACAAGTCTGAAATTCCAAGCTCTTGGAGCTTGCTTGAGACCATACAATGCTTTGTTAAGTTTACACACATAATCAGGATAAAATTGATTCTCAAAACCAGGTGGTTGTGCCATATATACCTCTTTTGTTATCCAACCATTCAACAATGCATTCTTTACATCTAGTTCAAGTATCTTCCAATTCTTGGAAGAGGCAATACTAAGCAAAACCCTAGTAGTAGGCATCTTTGCCACAGGAGAGAAGGTCTCCTCATAATCAATTCCCTGAGTTTGTGCAAAGCCTTTTGCCACAAGCCTTGCCTTATACCTGTTAATGGAACCATCAAAATTCTTCTTGAGTTTATAGACCCATCTTGAGCCTATTACCTTCATGGATGAAGTCTTGGGCACCAAATCCCAAGTGTTGTTTTCCTCAAGTGCTTCAATCTCTTCCTTCATTGCATGCTTCCATTCTGTTTTTGCTTTGGCCTCTTCAAATGATGATGGCTCCTCTTGGTTTATGTCCTGTGCTATGTAGATAGAATGTTTAGTTACTAATGAGGTGTCAAACCCATACCTTTCTGGTTTTTTCTTTTCCGTCATAGATCTTCTTAGGCCATGATGTGATGATTCTGCCTCATGTCCAAGTTCCTGCAATTTTTCTTTACCTTTAGATTTCCATGCTTTGATCTTTTCCATATGAGATTCTTCATCATCCTCTGAGGTGTCTTGTTCTTCAATCTTCTGTTGTTCTCTACCAAGCTTTGGACAATCTTCTTCAAGATCATACGGTAAATTGACCTTCCTGCATGAATCTTCATACCATGAATTGTTTTCATAAAAAACTACATCTCTGCTTACCAAGAATCCTTTGTTGGTAGGGTTGTATAACCTGTAGCCCTTTTGATTGTTGTCATATCCAATAAATACACACCTTTCTGCCTTTGGATCCATCTTGCCTCTAACCTGTGAAGGAACATGAGCAAAAGCAATACATCCAAAAATTTTACAATGATCTAAGCTTGGTCTTCTTCCATTCCAAGCCTCATATGGAGTCATCCCATCAAGGGATTTTGAAGGCAACCTGTTAATCAAGTAAGTTGTTGTAGATACAGCCTCAGCCCATAGATAATTAGGTAAATGCTTTTCATTTAACATGGACCTTGCAGCTTCAACAATTATCCTATTCCTTCTTTCTGCCACTCCATTTTGCTCAGGAGTGTACCTTGTAGTTACCTCTCTTTTGATTCCTCTTTCTTGAAGAAAATAATCAAACTCATGGAAGAAGTATTCTTCCCCACCATCTGACCTTAGCCTTTTTAGTGATTTACCTGTTTGATTCTCCACAAGAGCCAAATATCTTTTGAAACATGAAAAAACTTCATCTTTGTGTTTCATAAAGAATATGATAGTCCATCTGCTGCAATCATCAATAAAGGAGACATAATACCTTGATCCAGATATTGAAGCTTCCTTGCTAGGTCCCCATACATCTGTATGAACCAACTCCAAGAGATCTCCATGTATATAACCTTTCTTCATGAATGGTAACATGTGAGACTTTCCAAATTGACATGCACTACACTTATAAATCATATGTTGTTTTGACAAGTTAGAAAGTCCAAGTATACTTTGGTCCCTGCAAATTTGCTTTAATGACCTTTCACCAATATGTGCTAACCTTTTGTGCCATACTTCCAATTCTGTGAGTGTCTGACTACCATAATTAAAGAGAGCAATGTTTCTAGTGTCTTGTAATTCAAATGTGAACAATCTACCTGTATTTTCACCTTTTGCAATTCTTCTGAATCCTTGACTTGGATCTTCAACAAATGCTCCTGCTTTTGTGAACCTGACTTGCAAACCTGAGAGAAAGAGAGAGAGAGAGAGAGAGAGAGAGAGAGAAAGAAAGAAAGAGAGAGAGAAGAGAAAGGAAAATACACATTAATTTACACATGCATACATACACACATACATGTACACACATGCATGCTTACATACACACACCTATACACACATGCATGCTTACATACACACACCTATACACACATGCATGCTTACATACACATACACATATACACATATGCATGCATACACACACACATAAATTTACACACATGCATACATACACACACATGCATACACACATACATACACACACATATATACACATATGCATACATACACATACACACACATATACACACATACATACACACACACATATATACACATATATACACACATATACACACATGCATGCATACATAGACACACATATACCGGCATGCATGCATACACACATATATACACACATGCATACATACACACATATACACACATGCATGTATACATACACACACATGTATACGCATGCATACACATACATACACATACACATACATACACATACACATACATGCATGCATACATACACACACGTACACACACATGCACACACATGCATGCCTACATACACACACATACACATACACACATGTATACACATGTATACATACACACACACATGTACACATGCATACATACACACACATATATACACACATGCATACATACACACACATATATACACACATGCATACATACACACATATAATCCTATTTTTATTTTGAAGTTTTTGTTTTACATCAAATATATAAATATAGGATTAGGGTTTTAGGGTTAAATATTTAAGATTAGAGTTTTAGGGTTTTAAATAGGATTAGGGTTTTAGGGTTAAATATTTAAGATTAGGGTTTTAGGGTTTTAGGTCTAGATATTTAAGATTAAGGTTTTAGGGTTTAGTATTTCAGATTTAAGTCTAAGTCTTTCTGATTAGGGTTTTAGGATTTTAATACGTAGATAACATATATACACAAACACACATATACATATAATACATACATACATGTAGATACACATGCATACAAAAATATACATATTTTAGATTTAAATCTTTAAGATTAGGGTTTTAGGGTTATAACACCTACATAACATATATGCACACATACACATACACATATAATATATATATATACATGTATATACACATGTATACAGAAATATACATATTTTAGGTCTAGATATTTAAGATGAGGGTTTTAGGGTTTAGTATTTCAGATTTAAGTCTAAGTCTTTCTGATTAGGGTTTTAGGATTTTAATACGTAGATAACATATATACAAAAACACACATATACATATAATACATACATACATGTAGATACACATGCATACAAAAATATACATATTTTAGATTTAAATCTTTAAGATTAGGGTTTTAGGGTTATAACACCTACATAACATATATGCACACATACACATACACATGTAATACATATATACATGTATATACACATGTATATAGAAATATACATATTTTAGGTCTAGATATTTAAGATTAGGGTTTTAGGGTTTAGTATTTCAGATTTAAGTCTAAGTCTTTTTTATTAGGGTTTTAGGATTTTAATACGTAGATAACATATATACACAAGCACACATATACATATAATACATACATACATGTAGATACACATGCATACAAAAATTAAATATACACAAGCACACATATACATATAATACATGCATACATGTAGATACACATGCATACAAACATATATACACAAGCACACATATACATATAATACATACATACATGTAGATACACATATACATATTTTAGATTTAAATCTTTAAGATTAGGGTTTTAGGGTTATAACACCTACATAAGATATATGCACACATACACATGCACATGTAATACATATATACATGTATATACACATGTATACAGAAATATACATATTTTAGGTCTACATATTTAAGATTAGGGTTTTAGGGTTTAGTATTTCAGATTCAAGTCTAAGTCTTTCTGATTAGGGTTTTATGATTTTAATACGTAGATTACGTATATACACAAACACACAAATACATATAATACATACATACATGTAGAT
The DNA here is from genome assembly GCA_020310875.1 of Ceratopteris richardii. Classification (NCBI taxonomy): domain Eukaryota; kingdom Viridiplantae; phylum Streptophyta; class Polypodiopsida; order Polypodiales; family Pteridaceae; genus Ceratopteris; species Ceratopteris richardii. Next base: position 35,125,808 of record CM035427.1, read on the forward strand.
ACACATGCATACAAAAATATAAATATTTTAGATTTAAATCTTTAAGATTAGGGTTTTAGGTTTATAACACCTACATAAGATATATGCACACATACACATGCACATGTAATACATATATACATGTATACAGAAGTATACATATTTTAGGTCTACATATTTAAGATTAGGGTTTTAGGGTTTAGTATTTCAGATCTTGAATTTTAAGATTAGGGTTTTAATTAAATATATATAATTAAATATATAAAATTAAATATATAAAAATAGGATTACGTAAGGAAAAGAAATCTGAATATATAAATAAATATATATATAAAATAAGATAATTATATACATAAATAAATATAAAAAGAACTAGTGTTTTAAATAATTTAATTAAATATTTATAATTAAATATATAAAATTAAATATATAAAAATAGGATTACATAAGGAAAAGAAATCTGAATATATAAATAAATATAAATATAAAATAAGATAATTATATATTTAAATAAATATAAAAAGAACTAGTGTTTTAAATAATTTAATTAAATATTTCTAATTAAATATATAAAATTAAATATATAAAATTAAATATATAAAAATAAGATTACGTAAGAAAAAAATCTGAATATATAAATAAATATATATATATAAAATAAGATAATTATATACATAAATAAATATAAAAAGAACTAGTGTTTTAAATTATTTAATTAAATATATATAATTAAATATATATAATTAAATATAATTAAGTAAAGAAAAAATCTGAATATATAAATAAATATATAAATACACAAACACACATACTTATATACCTATGTATATTCACATATATATACATATACACATATATATACACATGCATACATATATATACACGTTTTAGTTCTAGGTCATTTGGATTAGGGTTTTAGGGTTTTAATACGTACATAACATATATACACACATACACATACACATATAATACATATATACATGTATATACACATGTGTATAGAAATATACATAATTTAGGTCCAGATCTTTAAAATTAGGGTTTTAGGGTTTAGGCATACATATAACTTAATTAAGAGGAAAAAAATATGAATAAATAAATAAAAAAATATATGTAATAGGATCAATCAAGAAAAAATCCGAATATATAGATAAAATAGGATAGCTATATAGATTAGGGTTTTAAAACTAGGATTTTAAGTTTTTTTAGGTATTTAAGTATTTAGATCTTTAAGAGTTAGATTTTTAGGTTTAATAAAAAAAGAAATGTTCTAAAATGTCCATATTGTAGCAGATGGCTTCTTTGGATCCTGAAGAGAGAATGGCATGTCCTTGCACACAGTGCAAGTATCAAATTTATCGGAAACGACGGATTTGTACTGCACATGTTAGAGAGTATGGATCCTTTGATAGGAGTCGATTGGAAAACCTACGCTATCATTCGCATGGTCCCCTAGGTGAGCACATGGATCCAAACGACATTGCACCGGTAACATCTCGTGGACAAAAGAGAGCAAAAAAGCACTTAGACGTAGAAGCAAGCACTAATAATATTACACAGAATGAACATATGGAAGAGATGCTTGAAGCATTTTATGAGACAGACAAAGATCACGATGGTGAAGAAGGTGTCGACGAGAGTTTCATGGACACAACAGAAATTCCACGATCAGAAGTTGATGAAGAATATGAAAACATGCGAAGATTAGCTCGTTTACCACTTTACAATGGAGCAAAGATATATGTACTACGTGCTTCACTTGCGATGCTCAATCTGCAATCCATTTATGGATGGCCAGATAGTAGTGTCACTGAATTGTTCAGGTAAGTGGAGAACAAATTGGCTTTCATTGTTGTATCACAATAACTTCATTTACTAATTGAATAGCTCCTAACGCCCAAGGAAAAAGTGATTATACGAGACTTTATTTTGTTCAAATCCCTCGAAATCGGTCCAATTGGATTACCTGGAGCCCATAATTATCCCTCGAGGAATCCTTCCTTTGTATATGTACTAGTTCACATGCTTCCCGGCAAACGCACCAAAATGTTTAGCTCCTATGCCCAAGGAAAAGATGCACACTTAGGCTATTGGTTTGCCCAAATGACTTGCAATCGGCCTATCGATCTTTTTCTAGATTCTCAATAAGGTATGAAGGACACTCACTTCTTGCTTGCACTTTTCGTCTCTTGCTCCTCTATCGCTAACCCCTTTCTCTCGCTCGCTCTCTCATACACTTATACTCCCACACACAAGATAGAAGTTCTTTGTACCTGAATCTTAAGCTGAACATGCAATAGCTAAGCTTGATTAGCCACATCCATCACGTTATAGAATCTTTTATCAATTGTACATATATCCTTCATTCATGTTGCACAAGCATGGACACTCTTACCACTTAGTAATACATTACTCCATGGCATCTAGTTGGATCCCCGTCCTTTGGTTTTGTTTGGAACCTCGTCCTTTGGGTTCATCAACAAAAGGGCTTCAACTCTTGGTACGCTAGTTCTAAAGTTCAACTATAAGATATGCTTTAGTTCTAAGGCTCGACTACGTTAGGTGCTTGCCTATCTTGGTTATGACCTTAAATACATATGCACAATCGTAAAATCTTGCCATCTTAACTAAAATCCAAGACTAAAGCACATCCTAGAAAAGTTGAGCAATGCACAATCTTTTGGGCCACCGTAATTTAAAGGCTAAGAATCACATGCAGTATTGTTATTCACCTTCGGTTTCACACATTTGCTGAATAACTTGTGAGTCAAAAAAATGAAATGAAGGCAAAATGTTGAGTGTAGTTTTAAGAACACTCACAGCTTCTGAAGCTTCAGCTTTATTCATGAAATATACTAGGACATCAAATGGTATACATGAAACATGACCACGGAATACAAGAAATACACTACGACCTATACTGAAGCCTCAATTTTGTTCATGCTGTGTCTGAGCTGAGGACATGAATATAAACATGATACCTGAAACATGAAGATGATGGCAACAGGAAATGTACTACGACATCAAATGAGCGCCAACATGGCGGTGATTCTTTCCTTGATAAGTCGGGAGTATTCCTCTTTATCGGGGTTGTTCCAAGCTTCTTCTTCCCTTGCCATGCTCGAGGCTTCCCCTTCGGAGTGTTGGATCTCCGTTGCCAGATTTCCTTCAGTATATTCCCCGCATAGAGATGATGCCTTGGTATATATGAACCTCTCCCTCAACAGTGTTTTCCCAAAAGACTCCGCACGAGTGCGTTGATGCAGTGTACCTCCTTGTTATCAGATGTCCAAATCATTATCGACTGTAAGCAAGCAGGACCACTCCCCAAATAGCTCCCTTTTTCTTTTGTATCTGCCCCAAACGTGCACGAGAAGAAGAGCTTCCCCCCTCTTCAAAAGCCGCTGTTGCAAAAAAACGCGAGCTTCTTCCCTCAGTCCTCCAGAGCGCAGAAACTCCCCTTTTGCCTCCTTTCGTCCACCTCCTATACACAACAAAACTGCTGCGTCACCCAAAAAACGAGGGCGAGCCCCAGAGATGCGCCCCCCCTTTTTTTCCACCGAAGTCCCTATCCTCCCCCAAGGAATCCTTATCCTCTTTATCCAGCTGAGGCAATGTTGTCTCTAGCCATCACTCGCATACCCATTTTTGAGATGGCCCTTAAAAAATGTCTGTAGGAGGCACATTTAACACTTTAGGTCGCCTAGTAAAGCAATATGAAATCATAATTATGGGTAAAAGGTAATCATAAGGAGCATCAATCATGTCTGAGAAGGAAATAGAAACTGTCTTGCGGCAAGAGCAAAACAACTATGATAGGTCAGCGCATGCTTTGTGGCAAGGGAGTGACATGGAAAAGCCAAATGCTCACTCCAACCATGAACCCAGGAGCACAACCAAAGATCCATCTCCAAAGGGCATTCATCAATGTAGGAATATACATAAGTTCCCAGAATACTTCAGCCACGCATGGTTCTTCATGGCCAGGTCCGTGCAAAAGAGACTCGAAAACCACCTGTGTCTGAAGATTAAGGCCAAGAAGGGTAAGTGTAGCCATGAGGTGCATTGAGAAGTTGAAGAGATCTCTCTCTTTCCCTCGTGCTCACGACAACAGTGTAGCATGTAATATTGTATACTTCTTCTTGAAGGAAATCAACCCTCTATGTTTCCTCCTTTGGGCTCTCCTTGCTTGACTCCTGGTACTTTCCCCCCAAAGGTTGCTCAAGTCCTGACTGCTGTAATTTTGATTTCCTTTGTTTCCTTTTCATCGCAAATGGAGATCTGTTTACTGCTTCCCCCGTCGCCTTCCCTTCTTCCTCATACGATCATGGACTGGCTTGTGCGATGAGTGAACCTAGGAACCATGTATGATTGCCATGGAGCAGCATGCGTCTCCACATGCCCCTCATCAATCATCAAATCCAATCTCCAAGTATCTGAAATCAAATGTATTCCCTGCCGAATAGAACCACATTAGCGCATTAAAACCAACCATTTTGTGAGCTAACATACTTCCCTCTTCTTATTTGCGAAGTCGTCCTCGACGACCCACTTTTGCTGCAATCTAATCCAAACAGCCATGAAAACATCAGTGCACAACTAGTTTGCATACCTTTCCATCGAGCCAATACTCCAACTGAACCTGCACTCATCGGAGCTATTAGTGCTAAAAAAATCACTCATGAATACATACAAATCAGTCATTTCCAAAATGATCCAAAAACATGCACATATATGCGATTCCATTTCAGCCATGCATTAATTTGCTCATACATTCCATTATGGAAAATGGTCTCAACCAAAATAACACATGCATACCTTTCATGTTTGACACATGCAACTACCATTGTGGAAAACAGAAAAGAAAATACCGAAATAAACAACAACAACTGAAATGAATCCAATCGGAGATGCAAAAATACCCAAAATGCATACCCCATTATTGCCTCTACTATTCGCTATGTACAATCATTCCATGACTAGACACTTCCGAAGAATCCCCATCGTCGTCCTACAAAAACCATCGAGACTCGAGTACAAGTCAAGACCTACATAAAAACCTTGGAGTGTCCCACACACTAGAAAAACCCTCAGATAGAGCACACAAGTTATAAAGCAAACCCGTTGCATTACCTCGCTAAAGCCTCATCCATAAGTACATATAGAGTCTCCGTGCCTTCAAGAATGTTGATTCAAAGTGAGCTGATCTGTCGCAAGCCAACACATACCAATCACACAAGCAAATAACGTTCCCTTCCAGGCGATCATCGCCCTCTCCTCTCTCTCTCTCCCCCTCAGGAGTGGGGAATAATTTCATAGGTCAATTTTATTTTAATCACACGTTGGCCTACATTGTCACTAGATGCGATTCGTGGACCTGACCACCCAATCAGGTTGATTCCACCCATCTACCAATGCAATACAGCGCACAACACACAAACACATAATGATAACACATAACATATATCAGCTAGCCCATAACGAAGCTAGATGCGGCTCATGGTTGTGACCGCCCAGCCACAATGGCTCCACTTACCTACCAACCCGTTATGGCGCGTAGCTAAGACACAAACATATACCTTCCAAGCCTATGGCGAAACTAGCTGCGGCTCGTGGTCCTAACCACCCGGCGAGGATAAATCCACCCACCTACTAGCCCACCATAGCGCATTGGTACGATCACAGCAACACAAATTTTTTCTTTTCTTTTCTTTTCTTTGTTTTTTTTTTTCATAGTTAATTAGTTCACCCAAGTCCTGAGAATTAGGGAGAGGAAGAAAGGGACTTTCCCACTTTTCCCACACATACATGCAAAACATATACACACTAGCCTTTGACAGATCAACCACCTTTTCACTCCATTCTCTCAATTACAGACACTACATATATATTCATTGATTTGACTTTTCACTTGGTAGCTACAGTCGGCTATACCTTAGTCCCTCGTATACCTATCCTTAGGTGTCCTATAATGTGAGTCTCCGGGATGTCTCATGCAATCTCACATTGTACTCGCATCCCGACAACTTCCCTAGGGCGAGTCAGGCTCAACTTCAGGAGCTCCATCATCACTTCCTATCGTTAGCATATCTGCCCAAGCCCACGTGATATCGTTTTCTTCGTTAGGCAATTCCATCGTGCCGTCGTAGTAAAAGTACCGATCCTTGGCATATCTGGCCCAACTAAGTAGATATGCTTCGAATTTGGGAAATGGAAAGTCAATGTCCAAACCTTGATTCTAAAAGCGTACAAGCTAGTGTTCCTCCTCAGCGTCATAGTTTCTCTGCAAGCTCTCAACCGATATCTCCATGCTTTCTAATGCTTGATCTGAAAAATATACGACAAGGTCGAACAGAGCGCTCTGGTATACTTGATCAGCCATCAGTCGCCTAGTCCTCAGTGATCCTACATAGTAGCACACTTTGTTTACCAGTTTCTGCAATTCCAGCAAACAAAAGGTAAATTGAATGAACAAGTAGAAAAAGACCTTCTCGTTTCGTTCTCGTATCCAACCACACATCTCTCGTAAGAACACCCAAATCACACAAAAAAGTGCCATCATCCCACGACTCACTCGAAGTCGTGTCCATGCACATTCACCTATTGATCCTTGTTCGCTCTGCTCTCTATCCTGACATCTAATCCAATCAAACCTCCTTCGAATAACTCTGGCATCCTCGGCATGGGCCAATCCTAACTCCTTTAGGCCATCGCCAGTCCTGCACGTATTCTTTGCATCAAGCACTTTACTCTCTGTACTCTTTTCTGGTGCATTTCCTAATGCATGTTTTTTCTCCAATCCTTCATGTCTGAAAATCCTCTCTTTACCACCACCTTGGTTCTCCTTATCTCTTGCTTTCAAGAGGTTCTCCTTTCGATCAACTAATTCCTTGCTAGAATTGTCGTGATCCACACACCACTTTTCTCTCCCGGATCTACCCTTGCCCTCGTGCTCCCCCTTGCATGTACCCTTGCTCATGGCATTATGTACTCTCCTGGTGCTAGACGATAGCTGACTTTCTTGGTTCCTTGTCAACTTTTGATGATATCCTCGATCACGAGTTCTAAAAGAGCATTTTCTATTTTTCGAAGAGTATTCCCTCCTTGCATGAGGATCCACCACCTGGCTCATTTTCTTCTCCTTCTCCACCGGGTCGATGTGCATTGTATAGCACTCAGCCTCGCCTGTACTTGCCAACCATCCTAGTAGTTCCTGATCGGAATCGTCTTTATAGAGCAATGGATCTGGATATTCTCCCATCTTCGTGTCTTGTTTCTTAAAGAGCTGCAAGTTGAACCCATCTTGAAGCAGATTCTTGTAGTTGTCTGTGTTCAAAGAAAACCTAGCTCGTGCAATCCCTTGACTTGCTTTCTCCTTCTCTTTCTTTTCCATCTCAACGACTATTATTGTCTTCTTTTTGTTGCTCGAGGGTGTGGATACTTGTATCTGGATCCGATCAGACTTCGGCCCTATTGAAATAAAACCTGTGCGCCAGTCATGCACACATTCGGCTTGCACCAGCCATGGCCGTCCAAGTAGGATCGAGAAGGTAGCCTCTGAGGTCCTTGGTCTTACTATCAAATAATCAACTTTAAACTCTAGACCGCCCACAACTGTGCTTACATTCTTCAAAAGACCCGCAGGCTTCACTTGTGTTTGATCTGCCATTCTCAAAGACATCGGCGTCTCTTCCATGTGGTTAAGGCCCAAAGCTTTCATCATGAACTCAGTCATAAGATTGACTGCGGCTCCACTATCTAACTGAGCACCAGGGACTGCATATCCTTTAATTTCGACCGTCACAGCTGGAGCATTCGAATCAATTTGTGTCGTAATGCTTTGAATGATCCCTTGGACATCCTTATCTTGTCTATTTTTATCTCGAGCTTTCCTCGGCTTCTTAATATATTCGTTGTAGAATTGTTTCCTATAAACAGGTGAGCATTTCAGCAATGTGCCAATATCCAGCGTGACTTCCGTGTCAGCGAGCAACTTTACAATATCTACTTCTTCCGAACTTTGTCTTTCCTTTCTACCCTTCGGGACTTTCAATCTTTCAGGGAATGGTGCTATGCCCGGCACAAACTCCTTGGTCACGGGTGGAAGAATCTCAATCTCTTCCCCATCCTCAAGCTCTTGCTGCTCAGCAAATCCTCCAACTTGGTTTTCTACCTCTTCACGCTCAGCGATCTTCTCTTGACTCCCTTCTTCACCTTCACCTCCTGGATTCTTCTTTGAATACTCTTGAGTCCTTGTGACTACTGCCACAGTTGGCTCTTTATGTGGTTTCTTGGCCTCGTAAGCATCCACAAAGTGCATTGACGAGCTAGAGCCTTCTTGAGGGTTCGGTGTTTTGAACACTACTCCGATCGTAGGAACGTACTCTTGAGCTCTCGATGTGGGATGCATCTGAGTATCAACATAATTCGAGGACCCTACTGGTCCTTTTTCCTTGCCGGTGGCAGCTCTTCGTTTTGGACAGTCCTCATCAAAGTGGCCCTCTCCACTACAGTACCTACATAGTGGAGTGTAATCAATTGGTTTCTTTTCGTTTGGGCATCTAGATTGAGTATGGCCAAAGCCATGGCATCTCCAGCATTGGATTGGACCATCTCTTCTTTGATCCCGTGAGACTCCTCTTGGATAGTCTCCTCCTTGACCCTGAGCACCATATCCATAAGTCAGTCTGTTTTCCCAACGAGATGTAGGTGGGACACTTTGAGCGGGCAATCCCGTGTAAGGTCTCTCTCTTGTATCTCCTGATTTCATGGTCCTCTCTTCGTAGGCTCTCTTGTTGTAACATCGGTCCTCCGTGTGATTTGTTCTTCCACAAAAAGTACAACGCATCCTAGGTGGTGATCTATCTGTGAATACTCTCAAGACTGTAGGGCATTCTGAAGCCAAATGGTCGTAACCATGACACTTTCCACACCATGTATTTGATCGAAACACTTGATTCGGGTTTGTAGTTACCTCTGGTTTTACTGTGTATGTTTCCTGGGTTATTGTGGCAGCTTTTATAGCTTGTGTGACCAACTCCAATATTCGTTCTTCAGTTAACGCAGGCTTAACCTCGCCTGGCGTGCTAGTGGCAGCTACAAAAGCTGGAGTCGTCAATGCGGGACTTCCTTGGCCCGGATCTTTCATTGGTATGTTACCTGGGCCTCCCATTGGCTTGTATAAGAGCTCCATCTTCCTTTGTTGGCATAATTGTACTTCCTCCCAAAGCCTCGCTTGTTCCTTAGCATCCATTAAAGTCGCAGGTCTTGTCAGGCTGATATGTTGCTGTGCCGTCGGATCTCTCAATCCCGAAATGAACCTTCGTTTCAATGTCTCATCGTTCGGGGCATTCACGCCCATCTTTCTTACCAACGTTTCCATTCTTTGAATGTAGTTGTCGATGCTCTCGTTGACTCCTTGTCGCAAGTAATCCATCTGTTGGGCCAATCTATCTTGGAAGCCTTGTCGTCGAAACTTTGCCAAGAAGGCTTCCTTGAGCATCTGATAAGTTCCACGCTCTTGTGGTATCGAATTCCCATACCAATTGGCTGCCTCATCACGGAGAATAGCCGAAAAAATTCTCAACCTTTGATCCGGGTCAACTACATCATTGGCCTCACAGGTAACCTCAAACAACTGGATAAAACTATCTGGATCTTCGTCCCAAGTACCTGAGAACTTGGTGAAGTCCCCCAAGTGAACCGAAATCCGCTGAGCCATTTCGAACAAAGGTGTGATGTCGATATCACTTCGATCCCAGAAATTTAATGCACGTGGCCTCAGGATCCCTCCTTCAAACTTTCGCACTTGATTCGCGACCCTCCTACGGGAGTACACGTTTTTGGCTGATTTCTTCGAGCCAATCGAGGTCCACTCACCTGGCGGTTCCCACCTTCTCCTTTCTCTTTCAAGGGCTCTTCTCTGAGCGCGTTCCTCTCTTTGAGTTTGTGTTGCTCCTCACGATGAGCTCCCCTCGCTCATGTACTAGATCTTGGGGTCCGCAAGCTCGGCCAACTTGTGGCGCTAGGCGAACCTATGGCACTCTCTTATAGAGACGTACCAAGCAAATTCCCGGCAAACGCACCAAAATGAATAGCTCCTAATGCCCAAGGAAAAAGTGATTATACGAGACTTTATTTTGTTCAAATCCCTCGAAATCGGTCCAATTGGATTACCTGGAGCCCATAATTATCCCTCGAGGAATCCTTCCTTTGTATATGTACTAGTTCACATGCTTCCCGGCAAACGCACCAAAATGTTTAGCTCCTATGCCCAAGGAAAAGATGCACACTTAGGCTATTGGTTTGCCCAAATGACTTGCAATCGGCCTATCGATCTTTTTCTAGATTCTCAATAAGGTATGAAGGACACTCACTTCTTGCTTGCACTTTTCGTCTCTTGCTCCTCTATCGCTAACCCCTTTCTCTCGCTCGCTCTCTCATACACTTATACTCCCACACACAAGATAGAAGTTCTTTGTACCTGAATCTTAAGCTGAACATGCAATAGCTAAGCTTGATTAGCCACATCCATCACGTTATAGAATCTTTTATCAATTGTACATATATCCTTCATTCATGTTGCACAAGCATGGACACTCTTACCACTTAGTAATACATTACTCCATGGCATCTAGTTGGATCCCCGTCCTTTGGTTTTGTTTGGAACCTCGTCCTTTGGGTTCATCAACAAAAGGGCTTCAACTCTTGGTACGCTAGTTCTAAAGTTCAACTATATATGCTTTAGTTCTAAGGCTCGACTACGTTAGGTGCTTGCCTATCTTGGTTATGACCTTAAATACATATGCACAATCGTAAAATCTTGCCATCTTAACTAAAATCCAAGACTAAAGCACATCCTAGAAAAGTTGAGCAATGCACAATCTTTTGGGCCACCGTAATTTAAAGGCTAAGAATCACATGCAGTATTGTTATTCACCTTCGGTTTCACACATTTGCTGAATAACTTGTGAGTCAAAAAAATGAAATGAAGGCAAAATGTTGAGTGTAGTTTTAACAACACTCACAGCTTCTGAAGCTTCAGCTTTATTCATGAAATATACTAGGACATCAAATGGTATACATGAAACATGACCACGGAATACAAGAAATACACTATGACCTATACTGAAGCCTCAGTTTTGTTCATGCTGTGTCTGAGCTGAGGACATGAATATAAACATGATACCTGAAACATGAAGATGATGGCAACAGGAAATGTACTACGACATCAAATGAGCGCCAACATGGCGGTGATTCTTTCCTTGATAAGTCGGGAGTATTCCTCTTTATCGGGGTTGTTCCAAGCTTCTTCTTCCCTTGCCATGCTTGAGGCTTCCCCTTCGGAGTGTTGGATCTCCGTTGCTAGATTTCCTTCAGTATATTCCCCGCATAGAGATGATGCCTTGGTATATATGAACCTCTCCCTCAATAGTGTTTTCCCAAAAGACTCCGCACGAGTGCGTTGATGCAGTGTACCTCCTTGTTATCAGATGTCCAAATCATTATCGACTGTAAGCAAGCAGGACCACTCCCCAAATAGCTCCCTTTTTCTTTTGTATCTGCCCCAAACGTGCACGAGAAGAAGAGCTTCCCCCCTCTTCAAAAGCCGCTGTTGCAAAAAAACGCGAGCTTCTTCCCTCAGTCCTCCAGAGCGCAGAAACTCCCCCTTTTGCCTCCTTTCGTCCACCTCCTATACACAACAAAACTGCTGCGTCACCCAAAAAACGAGGGTGAGCCCCAGAGATGCGCCCCCCCTTTTTTCCACCGAAGTCCCTATCCTCCCCCAAGGAATCCTTATCCTCTTTATCCAGCTGAGGCAATGTTGTCTCTAGCCATCACTCGCATACCCATTTTTGAGATGGCCCTTAAAAAATGTCTGTAGGAGGCACATTTAACACTTTAGGTTGCCTAGTAAAGCAATATGAAATCATAATTATGGGTAAAAGGTAAGCATAAGGAGCATCAATCATGTCTGAGAAGGAAATAGAAACTGTCTTGCGGCAAGAGCAAAACAACTATGATAGGTCAGCGCATGCTTTGTGGCAAGGGAGTGACATGGAAAAGCCAAATGCTCACTCCAACCATGAACCCAGGAGCACAACCAAAGATCCATCTCCAAAGGGCATTCATCAATGTAGGAATATACATAAGTTCCCAGAATACTTCAGCCACGCATGGTTCTTCATGGCCAGGTCCGTGCAAAAGAGACTCGAAAACCACCTGTGTCTGAAGATTAAGGCCAAGAAGGGTAAGTGCAGCCATGAGGTGCATTGAGAAGTTGAAGAGATCTCTCTCTTTCCCTCGTGCTCACGACAACAGTGTAGCATGTAATATTGTATACTTCTTCTTGAAGGAAATCAACCCTCTATGTTTCCTCCTTTGGGCTCTCCTTGCTTGACTCCTGGTACTTTCCCCCCAAAGGTTGCTCAAGTCCTGACTGCTGTAATTTTGATTTCCTTTGTTTCCTTTTCATCGCAAATAGAGATCTGTTTACTTTGCTTCCCCCGTCGCCTTCCCTTCTTCCTCATACGATCATGGACTGGCTTGTGCGATGAGTGAACCTAGGAACCATGTATGATTGCCATGGAGCAGCATGCGTCTCCACATGCCCCTCATCAATCATCAAATCCAATCTCCAAGTATCTGAAATCAAATGTATTCCCTGCCGAATAGAACCACATTAGCGCATTAAAACCAACCATTTTGTGAGCTAACACTAATATCATTTTAATTACTTATTGCAGGCTTCTTAAAGTTCAAATTTTGCCAGAGGGCAATGACATGCCTCCAACACGTGGAGATGCGAAAAAACTTTTACAGTCCATTGGAATGGATTATACAAAAATTCATGCTTGTCCGAATGATTGCATTCTCTTTCGGAATGAGTATGAGCACCTCCACGTATGTCTAAAGTGTGGAGCAAATAGATTTAGAGAAGATGTTATAGGCGAAGCAATCCCCGCAAAGGTTCTTCGCCACTTTCCTATCATTCCACGAATTAAGAACATGTTTAGATGCAAATCTATAGCTGAGTTAATGTCATGGCATACAAAGAGAAGGTCTACAGATAATGTAATGCGAGTGCCAGCTGACTCTGATGCTTGGAATCACATAGATAGTAAGTGATCAGAGTTTGCTAGTGAGCCTCGGTCCATACGTCTAGGCCTAGCTATGGATGGAGTGAATCCATTTGGATTACGCAATTCTTCATGGAGCACATGGCCTGTATGTTTGGTCAATTATAATATCCCACCATGGTTGGCCACAAAGAAAGGTCATTTATTATTAGCTCTTATTGTACCAGGTAAGTATAAGGTAAAAAACATGGATGTATATCTTGCACCACTTGTAGAAGAACTGCGCATTTTATGGGATGGGATCACTGTGCGTGACATGTCTCAACCTATAAGAAGACGAGACGTGCGAGTGCAAGGCATACTTATGTGGACAATGCATGATTGGCCTGGTTATGGTGAATGTTCAGGTTTATCGATTTCGGGTTACCATGCTTGTCCTTTATGCGGACCACGACTCGAAGCACGCTATTCCAAAGCACTACGTAAAACTGTCTATGAAGGACATCATAGATATTTGCATGATTGGCACAAGTTTTTACAGTTTGTGCTCCCTGTAGCCCTAAAAGATTGTCTTTCAGAGGATGTACGAAAAACCATTTATAAAATTAGTTCTTTAGTACGGTGGATATCTTCTAAAGAGATAAGTAGAGATAGCATAGAGAGTGCGAAACTCAATGCTATCGAGACTATTTGTATGGTAGAGAAATACTTTCCCATAAGTATTCTCACTATTCAACTTCATTTACTGGTTCATGTAGTAAATGAAGTTGCAATAGCAGGAACTGTCCATAGTCGATGGATGTTCTTCTTAGAGCGCTTTATGAAGACATTAAAAGGGTTTGTTTGACAGAGAGCACGTCCAGAGGGTAGCATGGCAGAGGGATGGCTTGTACAAGAATCTCTTGTATTCATTACTTCGCTTATGGAGCGATGATGAAGATGTTCGTCTCGTAGGCGATGAACCACAAGGTAAAGGATTGCAAAGAAAAATGGATGCAGCTTTCAGAGAGAAGGCAATGAAGTTTTGCATAGTTAACTCTGAGCCTATGCAAAAGTGGTTAGAAAGGTATGAACTTGCCAAGGAAACTAACGCAAAGGAAAGAGCTCAATTTCGAAGAAATCGTTCCACTCGATTTTTGCCTCTTCCATAAAATCTTCGACCTCTCCCACCTTTTCCAACGAGCAGATGGCTAGATGCAGCGGTTTCACAAGCAAAGGCAGTGGGTGAAGATATCTCTGAAGAAGAAGAAGAACTTGCAAAAGGATGTGATTGGGAGTATATCAAATACGGTGCACTATGGTCTTATGGATGACACTTTCGAACCGCACGAATCGATCAAAACCGGTCTACTTTTGATAGTGGAGTGATGGTGAATTTTTTGCAAAAAAGTAGAGCGAGTGCAAGAGATGATAATGCTCTAGAAGGCGAGTTAGATTATTGCGGTGTGATTCAAGACATCTTGAAACTATCTTTCAAAAAGTTTGATTACTTTGTTTTTGACGTGAAATGGTTCAAAGTAGTCACCTCTAGAAGAAACGCAACAATGAGACGAGATAAGAGCGGTTTGCTTCAAGTCGACTCCACAAGATTATGGACAGATGAAAGGGATACATTTGTACTTCCCGAACACTGTGAGCAAGTTGTTTTTATACCAGATTCAAAAGACCCAGAGTGGCTATTTGTTTTACAAGTCGCTCCACGTAGTAGACAAATTTTGAAAATGCAGATGTAGAAGAAAGTCCATCTCTAGTGGACTCAGAGATTCATTCGATAGTTGAGGAGGAAGAGATCATTGTTCCAGAAGAAGAGGTCATTGAAGAAGAGGTCATTGTTCGAGAAGACGAAGCAATAGACGATGATCAAGAGGAATCTAGCATAGCAAGCGATTTAGAAGCCATCAATTTAGAGAAAGATATTCTCGGTGCATCAGATCTTCAAGAGGATGCTAGAATAGAGGACTTTTGAATAAAAGATTTGTACGTACTAATTTTTGGTTTTTTTCTTTGTTTATTTCCTATATTATTTTTCTTATCGCATGCTAATTATTTGAGTTCTTTTATTACAGAGCACGATGGGAGACAGTCCTCCAGTCACTCCACAGTCCATGACAGAGGAGCAGTTTTTGGAGTTCATCTCTCAGGTTCCTCCTGCGTATATGGCCGCTGCATCACAGTATTGGATCGCTCATGATAGCACTCCTCCCGGCCTCACTCCTGGCGGCCTTACTCCTGTCGGCCTCACTCCCGCTGGCCTCACTCCCGCCGGTGTCACTCCTGAGGGTGGTGCTACTCCCGTAGGAGGAAGGTCTCCTAGCTTTGTGACTCCACCACGACCATCTTTGCAGCCATCTCGTACTGGATCTACTAGTAGACATTTGCGTTCGACACCTCAGCGCGATACAAGATCTGGCCCATCTCGTAGATCGAGGTCACTCTCTGGAGCAGGAGGTTCTAGGAGTGGATCTACAGGTAGGTCTGGAGGCGGAGGAGGCGCTTGTTGTGGAGGCAGTGCGACGGACGTTGTGTCGCCCGCTTCTACTCCTAGGACGAGTACCTCAGATGTAGGTACGCCACGCAGTACACCACGCAGTACACCACGTACACCTTGGGGTGCTCATGACCATGATGACTCCAAGGTTTATAGTATCCGAGATGGAGCTCCGGTGATGGATGCGGCTGGCAAAGCAATGCGTGCACACATACGACAGCTTTGCTCCATCCAGTTTGGATACTCCATCATGCGGAAATGGAGTGAACAGGATAAAGATCGGAAGAATTATATCACACAGACGATTTACCAAGAGTTCCGACCAGCCGACGGACAGTCGATTGTCAGTTCAGAGTGGATTCTGCATACCGCACGTGAGGTCATGTCGCATCGACGATCCGAGGCTCGTGATGCATTTAGAGAAGGCTTACCAAAGCCTGTGTGGTTAGATGCTGAGGAGTGGGACATGATTCGTGATGAGCAACAGTAGACTCCTGATCGATATTGCCAGCAACGAAATGCCGCAACCACACGTCTAGACACGATTGGACCGTCACATTTAGGCAGCGGCGGATATGACACGATGCGTCATGAGTTTGTAAGTACCATTTCATTTATAGAATTTATTTGTGTTAAATTTCTCATATATATTTCTCTAATCTTTTTATATTTGTTTCAGGAGCTGGCAATGGGTCGTCCTCCAACACGATTGGAGGAGTCTTATGGATATAGTCATGTATTAATGTTCTTTGTTGCAGGACTGTTGATATGGAACGTTCTTTGCATGTGTATGGCAGTGGAAGACCAATATTTTGTATTTGATTTCCATATGGCAATACATTGCTTTGCCACTTTTGTAAAAGCGTCATATATGACAGTGGTTTGCCACACTCTTGTACATGCTTCATTATTGAAATATATAACTTCTTTTGTACATGGTTCATTTCTCATTCTAATTATCGATCTCTTTTGTGTACAATAATACTCTGTTTCATGAAATCATATTTCGGTTGTCATTAGAGTACACATCACATGTACTCGGTTTTTTTTGGGCAGAGTGTATTGTCTTTTGTTCAGCAACATCATGGTAATGTTGTTGTAGCAAAAGACAAAACATTCTGCCCAAAAAAAAATTTGCAGGTATGGTCGTCGGTATAAACAACGGTACTCCCAGTAGTGTCATCGGAATAGCCATCGGTACACCCAGGAGGCGATGCAACAGAAACCCGTTACCGACGCATATACCGACGTTTATACCGACACATATACCGACGCTTTTATCGACGTCTAAACCGACGCCTATACCGACTCTTTGGTACCGACGCGGAAACCGGCCTTTACACCGGCGTCGCGGCAAATAAAGCCGCGTTCATTTTCCTCAGTAAAAACCTCGGTATACCATCGATCTGTTGTAGTGTTAACTAGTTCACTCACACATCACACATATAGATAGACATACACACACATTTAATTTCTTTTTATTATTGTTTGTTATAATTTTATTTAAATACATTACTCTTAATCATTAAACTTTGATTGATCGATTATCACATACATGGACATTAATAGTTAAACTTATATAAAATATTAATAAGTACACACATAATAGTACTTATCACATATGAGCATTCATGCTTACATACATATCTACACATACTTTCACACACATATACATACATATGCACACTACCAACAAACACATTCACATAGCACAAACGCACTTATTTGAATTCTCACACAGATATATAGATATTTGAATTCTCACACAGATATATAGATAGATACATAGGTTCATACCCATACCCATACCCACACATGTACACTTAGAAAAACACATACATTAATACGCACATAAGTTCCACAATTAGGATGTAACACATGGAGATCTCACACATAGATTTGTGCTCACACTTAGGGCTTGTCCCAAATGGTAATTAGTCTCATAGGATTTAGCATAAGCATAACCATATACATACATGCTCATATAAATGCTCACCTATGTACACACATACACATGGTAGCAAACACAAATAGGTATAACACGTACAATCACACAAATGCTTAGGCATTTGAGGTAATCTTATACTTATATTGAGGGTTATATATAGAAGGTTAAAAAAAAATTAAAATATCTTTGCTTGTGCTAATCATCCATCTTCTTTAGGCCGCAAGTAGGTTGCAAGTACTCATGAGAGAGTTTAGACAAATCAAAACAAAAGTTCTCATAGAACATAATTTAAGAGGACTAAAGATCACCAAGCTATAAGATGCTTTTTTATTTTTCTAATTGCAAGTGGGAGGGAAAAAATCCTTCCGACACCGTTCACTTGTACATTTGTTCATTTAATCAATTCAAAGAAAGGAAGATTACACTACTAGAAATAGGGGGTGTAGCGACGCCCCCCAATGAAAAAAAAGCAAGTTTCATCGCTTATGCGATGACAGCATCGCATAAGCGATGAAACTTTTTTTTATGAAAAAAAAAGATGATTCGTTGCATAAGCGATGCAAAACGTCGCTTATGGGATGCCCAAAATGCCGGACGCAAAGAGTGTCGCTATCTAGCGATGCTCCTATTGACATTCGCAAATTGCCTACGAAGTTGGAGCATCTCATAAGCGATGTCTTGGTATTTTAGAGCGTCGCATTAGCAACGCTCTGGAATTTAAAAAAGAAATCGATTTCTTTCGGCACATTTGTGCCAGGATTGAGACATGAGAGAGAGAGAGAGAGACAGAGAGAGAGAGAGATCTATATGCACACACAACCTCAAGGAAGCACAAAGGTACACTCACACACACACATACACACACAGATTAACACACACATGTACACATGCATACACACACATATACACACATAGACACAAACACATATAAACATAGACACACACACATATACACACATAGACACACACACATAGACACACACACATACACACATAGACACACACACACACATAGACACACACACATATACATACATAGATACATACACACATACACAGATTTACACACACATACACATGCATACACACACATATACACAGATAGACACATACACACACATTCACACACACATAGACACACACACATACACACATAGACACACACACACATACACATACACATACACACATAGACACACACACACAGACACACACATACACACATATAGACACACATACACAGACATATTTACACACATATGTACACATGCATACACACAGACATATACACACATATACACACATATACACACGTAGACACACACACACACATATACACATAGACATACACACATAGACACACACATACACACATAGACACACACACACGTACAAACATAGACACATACACACACATTCATAGATTTAAACACACATACACATGCATACACACACACACGCATATATACACACAAAGACATATACAGACACATACACACATACATACACATTTACACACACACATAAACACATAGACACACAGATACACACATAGACACACACACACATAGACACACACATACACACATAAACACACACACACATAGACACACACACATACACACATAAACACACACACACATAGACACACACACATACACACATAGAAACACACACATATACAAACACATACACACACACGTACAAACACAAACACATACACACACACATACATACACACACACACATACACACCGTTTTATGCACACACATACACACAGTTTTACACACACACATACACATGCATACACACACACATATATACACGCATAGACACACATATACACACATAGACACATACACACACATACACACATGCACACACATACACATGCATACACCCACACATATATATACACACAAACACACACATCCACACATAGACACACACACATACACACACATATTCTCATACATACACACACATACACAAACACACATACACACAAATTTACACATACACATACACATCCATACACACATAGACACACAAACACATACACACATAGACACACACACATACACACACATACACACATAGACACATACACACACATACACAGATTTACACACACACACACAGATACACATGCATACATACACACACATATACACACACATAGACACACACATGCACACATACACACACACATACACACATAGACACACACACACATACACACACATACATACATAGACACATACACACTTACACACACACACACAAACACACATCCACACACATTTCCACACACATATACACATGCATACACACATTTATATACACATACACATGTATATGCACACATAGACACACATAGATACACACACATACACACATAGACACATACACACACATACACATAGATTTACACACACACACACATACACATAGATTTACACACACACACACATACACATGCATACACACACATATATACACATACACATGTATATACAGACATAGACATGCACATACACAGATAGACACACACACATACACACGTAAGACACACACACATATACACACATACACACACATACACACACATACACACATGTACACACACATATACACACAAATTTACACACACACATACACATGCATACACACACACATATATACACACACACATATATACACACATAAACACACACACATATAGACACACACATACACACATAGACACACACACATACACACATAGACACACACACACACATATACACACACACATACACACATAAAAACACACACACATATATGCATACACACACATGTAGAGAGACATACACACACACATATATGCATACACACACACATGTAGAGAGACATACACACACACATACACATACATGCATACATAATGCATATGCATATGCATTCATACATACTTACATGCATACACACACATACGCACACACATGCATACATAATACATATGCATATGCATACATAATGCATGTGCATATGCATACATACATACTTACATGCATACACTTACATACACACATACACACACATGCATACATATGCATACATAATGCACATACATATGCATACATACATACTTACGTGCATACACACACATACACACACATAGGCACATACACATACACACATAGACACACATGTACACACACATACACACATAGACACACACACATACACATACACACACACATAGACACACACACACATATATGCATACACACACAGGTAGAGAGACATACACACACATACACATACATGCATACATATGCATACATAATGCATATGCATATGCATACATACACACACATACACACACATGCATACATATGCATCCATAATGCACATGCATATGCATACATACATGTGTACATGTATAGAAACACACACACACACATACACATACACACATAGACACACACACACACATACACACATAAAAACACACACACATAGACACATACACACACATATATGCATACACACACACACACGTAGAGAGACATACACACACATACACATACATGCATACATATGCATACATAATACATATGCATATGCATACATACATACATACACACACATGCATACATATGCATACATGCATATGCATACATACATGCTTACATGCATACATATACACACATAGAAACATACACACACATAGACACATACACATACATAGACATATACACACACATATACACAGAGATTTACACACACACATACACATGCATACACACACACATACACACACCCACATACACACACACATATACACACTCACATAGAAACATACACACTTACACACACACACAAATACACACACACACATATACACACACATACACACATAGACACATACAAACTTACACACTGTAATCCGCCGGATTGGCAATTGTAAAATCTTTTTCTTTTCGTATTCCACACGAACCGAAAGGTCGCTGTGAAGAGATGTAACCATTCATAATCTAATGAAAGGACGCTTCGACAATAACCAAAAGAATCGCCAGATTGTCTGTCTGGGCGATACGTTCTGTGGAGTTTCCGTTGTGTTATGTTGGAGATTTCTGAGTAGTACTGTGTTATTTCGCTTTTGTTTGATTATCTTCAATGGTGTTTAACGCTGTTCCAGTAAGTAAGATTTGTGAGTCTGTATTACGGTAATGAATGGCTTCTGCGCTATGTGATGAGAACGTATCAACCAGAGCATAATTGGTAAGGTTGTGGAAGAACTAGCAATAGTCTGAGTACAGATAGTAATACGGTGAGAGAACGAACCAGAGTCTGGAGATTAATTCATATTAACAGAGATTTAAACATTAAGGTACTGTGGTGTGAGTAATAAATTGGGAAAATCAAGTATAGGGCCTCTCTTTATTCAGACCCCTTCCACTCCCAAGAGCCTGAAAAGAGCTTAAACGCGTCTCTGACGGCGATGCGCGTTTAACACTGGCGCCGTCTATGGGAATGTGGCAACAGAGTGTTGCAAAGTGATTGTGGGAAGGTGACCATAGATTATGAATCGACAGTAAGGTAGAGTAGTACGTAAAGTGTCGCAAAGGTGATATATGCCGATTACTCGGTCCGACGAGTTGTATCCGAAGTATAAGCGAGACCGACAGCCTTGGGCAGTACCAAATTTGTTAAGGACACCCTCAGGAGGCAAAAGAACAGATCGGTTAGGGCCGGTCGTCGAAGAAGCGAAACCTATTAGTAATGATTCCGGTAGCATTCAGGTGGACCATTCTGCAAATCCAGTAGATTCCGGTGTAATTTCGACACAGTCTACAGAAGATACAATAACTTTGGAGTCTACAAGGATGCAGTGTGTAGTTGACCCGATACCATCTGGTTAGGATTCGAACCCGTCTGAGAATAGAGGTGTCTTGTCCAAAGAGGTCATTGAAGGTGAAAGAATACTCTGGGTTGGGGAAATTTCCACTAATTCTGGTGGCAGTTCGGTCCCAGCTGCAGAGAATTTACAAGTTTCCGATGACAGTGTGATATTTCCTGGTGAATCTTCATTCCGGACACCATTGTTCAGGGTAAGCTTGCCTACATTTGATACCAAAGAAGAGGATAGGCTATTCGAATTAGAAATTCGTAAGAGGTTGAGCGCTATTTTCGAACTGGAAGGTGAGCAGTCTGATCATACAGACTCTGAAGGACAGGAGACACATCCTCAGAACTCAAAAAATAGTAACAGTACCGCCACTAGCACCATGAGTGGGCAACAACAACAACAACAACAACAATAGCAACAACAGCAACAGCAACCGCCACTTCCACTCCGGTTAGTTCCAACAAGAGTAACATACACCAAATTTGGTGGATTTCTAGGTGACGATCCTGATGCTCATGTACGCACCTTTAAAATAAGTTATGCAGTACTAAACCATCCACCCGATTCGGCATACAAGGCCATAGTATTCCAGTCAACATTAGTTAATGAAGCAGCGAGGTGGCTTACAGAGTATGATATCAACCATTTCGGCACCTATGAAGCGGTAAGGGATGCGTTTTTGCAGAGATTCCGATTGAAGAAGAACCTTGCCAAAATTTTTGATTACTTGCAGAACAATAGACAGAAGCTGAACCAGACTGTGCAAGAATATGCCACCCTGTTTAGAACTCATTTGAGACAACTACCGCCGGCCCATGCCAACCTGCCGGATGATGTCATCACTTAGTGGTTTGTTAATGGGTTAACTCCGCAGCTCAGACAGATTATGATCATCTATTGTGTGGGAGCTATGACACTAGATGCAGTTATTGCAATGGCCTTGCAGCTCGAGCATAAGGTTGGAGGCTTTACCAAAGACCTAGAGTGGTTGAAAGCCAGTAAAAATATTGCAGAGGATCCGGCTAGACAGATGTACTACACTAAGTGCAAGAATCCAGGGCATACCAGTGCCACATGTGCCCTTAATCAGATGTATTGCGCTATCTGCAATACCACCGGACATTCCATCGAAAATTGTGCATATAACGCCAAAATGTAGGGACCAACAACTGTAAATGCCATTATACAAGAAACAGGGCAGTCGACCACCCATTATATTCCACCTCAGATGAGAAATAATCAGCAGCAAGGATACAGGAATTATCGAGGACAGCGGAATACAAATTACAATACAAATCATTGGCAAATGGGAACATCACAGGAAGGTACTTCTTTGCCATCCCCTCGCTGTCATTTTTGCGGAGAGTTGGGTCACATCCGAAGATTCTGTAAAGATGCAGCCGAATATGATCAGAGGAAGAAAGAGCGTCAGAACCCAATGACCAATATAGTCTACATTTCACCAGTGGAAACTCAAGCAGCAGTGATTCAAACAAGATCTGGTAAGCAGTTACAACTAGCAGCAAAAGTATTTGAACCTGGAATCCATGAACAACAGAGAATGTATGAAAAAGCTAGTCAATGGACCACCAAAGAGTCTATAGTGTTCCCAGATCCAATTCCGGTGACCCAAGTTCCGCTGCCAAAGGAAGGATCGCAGGAACAAGGCTATACCCCAGTAATAGGCGCATCATCTTCAGAATCGGTGAAAGTACAATTCAAGTAGATCAGGCATGAGAAATTTTATCTAAGGCGTCCATTACTCTCCCTCTTGGACAGTTACTTGCACTAGTGCCGGGACTTCGGCAGCAATTCTAGCAACAGCTCAGTCCTGGGTCTTCCTGCATTCCAGCGACGGCAACGGTACAACCGGAAGCTGATTCTACGGTGGATCATTCGGTCCCCTTAATTACGATATGATACAAAAATCACAAGATTACTCGAGTACTAATTGATGGTGGGTCTGGTGTAAACATCGCAACTGCAGCGCTTTGTAAGAAGTTAGGATGGATGCAAATCGAGCCTGTTCAATTTTTCATTAGAATGGCAGATCAATCTCGAGTCCATCCGGTAGGACTCGTACGGAATGTCCCGATAACTTTGCAGGGTACAACGTTTAAGATGACTTTTGTAGTCTTAGAACTACCGGAGTCTAATCTTGACTATCATCTTCTTTTCAGACGACCCTGGTTAAAACAGGCTAAGGTCATACAAGATTGGTCCGCACAGGAATTGACTTTTAAGGATAATCACCATAAATATATTGTCAAACTGGATGCCATTCAGCCTTGCGAACTCCATGCCAGACCATATGTAGCAGAGCCAGTCCACATGTTGGATGGCTTATCTGACGATGAAGAAGAAGCGTTTCTGAAGAACAATGAAGATCTGATTTCCTTAGGTACTATAGATCTGCAATCTGTTGTAGACAACTGGAGTCCGGGAGCCTGTACGGTGGTGCCTGTGACCGAAGAAGTGGAGACAGAAGATACTGTTACTATGGATGAAGCCGCTCTACAACAACTTTCACAGTCAGCTGACGATCCAGGGAAACCTCGTCAATTCTATGTTCCCGAAGATCAGTTAATCACCTATAATTTGGGAGATGAAGTAAATCCGCAACCTGTCAAGATAAAGGAAGGATTGTCTGAGGCATTTCAAGCAGATTTGATCCAGCTTCTTCGTGAGTTCTCTGATGTTTTTGCATGGGATTACCATGATATGAAAGGTCTGGACCCTCGCATCTATCAACATCGGGTCGTGCTCAAACCAGAAGCAAAGCCGATTAAACAACCCAGCTACCGTATGAATCCCAACTATGCAGCACTGGTTAAAGCAGAACTTGATCGCCTATTCAAGGTAGGATTCATTGTACCCATTGAGCACGCTGAATGGATCTCCCCGATCGTAATCGTACCAAAGAAGAACAAGCAGCTCCGAATATGTGTCGATTACTGGAAATTGAATGCAGCCACCATACCTGATCCATTTCCTCTTCCATTTCTTGATACAATGCTGGACAGAGTGGCTGGGCATGAGATGTACTCATTTCTCGATGGTTATAGTGGTTATAACCAGGTCCGAATGGTTGAGCAAGATATACCAAAAACATCGTTTATTACGAATTGGGGTGTTTTTGCTTGTACAGTCATGTGGTTTGGGTTAAGAAATGCTCCTAGCACCTTCCAGCGGTGTATGCAGGAAATCTTCTCACCCTATCTCACTTCTTTTATGCAAGTATATCTATATGACTTCTCTTTATTTGGTAAGATGGTAGCACACCTGTATCATTTACGGTGTTGCTTTGAGAAATGTTGTGAATACTGACTCTGCCTGAACCCCACCAAATCTGTCTTTGCGGTTTCTTGTGGTAAGCTCCTTGGTCATATTGTATCTGCACAGGGCATACAAGTTGATCCAGACAAAGTTGCAGCCGTGTTAGAAGCACATGTGCCTACTATGCCGAAAGAAGTGATGCGCTTCATGGGTCAAGTCAGGTGGCATGATCGACATTTACGGTGGCTTGCCCATTTGGAAATACCCCTAAATCGGCTAATAACTAGTACTCCTCGACAATTTGATTGGACTCCAGAATATCAAATTGCATTTGATCGTCTAAAAGGATTATTACGTAGGTTCCAATTCTACAACCTCCTGATTGGGAATGACCATTTCATGTTTTTGTAGACACATCAAATATAGCCATTGGAAGTGTTTTAATGCAACAAACTGATAAGTGGTTTAGGCCTGTCTATTATGCAAGTTGACGGCTTGCTCCTGCTAAAAAGAATTATTCAGTAACTGAAAGAGAATGTCTCGATTTGGTGTATTCTATAAAGAAATTCCGGCATTATTTGCTAGGCCGAAAATTCATCTTTCATGTAGATCATGTTGGGTTTTATTGTTACAAGAGTTTGATTACGAAGTGATTGTTGGTGCATTTTACCCAAGCCTACATGCTTGATATGTTTGATATCATCCTCATTTGTAAGTCACATGAGTAGTCATGTGAACACCTCTTGTAAAAGAGTTCATTTTTATCTCTTGTAAATGGAAAAAGAAAAAAGGAAAAGGATGGCTTACCGCATCCATGATGTAAAAGCAAATTCGTGGCTCTAACTACCTAAAACCATGAAATTTAGAGCTGAGGGAATCTCTCCTAACTTTGGGGATCACTTTTAGGTGGAGCCATTCGAATTCGAATTCAAAACTCCCTCCAAGAATAGCTATAAAAAGAGCAATAAGGAAGAGGTGATTAGCAAGCCTTGTACGTGACCACTTGATGTCATTTTGTAGAGATTGAAGAGCTTACTCCATAGCTCTATCATTCTACTCCCATTGTGCAAAGATTCATTGCCAATGTGGTTGTAATCATATGTGAATCTATACATTTATTATCATCTACTCCTCTGTTTTGTTCTCTGTTATACTCACTCAGAGCATTAACTTAAGAAGGTCATATCTCAAGTTCTACTGATCTATTTTCAGTGTTTTAACGTGCGTTGGATAGCTCATACTGTCTACTTTCTATGTATAAATTTGCAAGGTCATTGAATTAATAGTTTTGAAGATATCTGTAATTTACTGCTCACTGGTCTATCTGTGCAGAGCCCCGAGAATGGTGGGCATGTTCCAGAAATTGATGAAACTTGTTCTCAGTGCTCAGTCCATCATTTGAAGTGTTTTAACTTGGATTGGGAAGCTTGCTAAGTCTATTTGCTATGTCCAAAAGGAATTTTTCAAATTCTTACCAGGTTGAGAGCACTATTCATTTTTTCCAGCAGGTGTATGTCCAAAAATAGCAAGTTTTGGGAGCTAGTCATTTCGCAACTAGTCTGTCTTGACTTAAACTTTTGGGATACATGTTCCAAAGTACTTGGCTGATATTTTGGTGGATTTAGGAAGCTCAAAGGGTCTACTAATCAACTCTGAAGTCTCAGTTGGCTGGTGTGAAGCTGGTTGTAGCGGCACCTACTCATCTTTGGATTGCATCCACCATCTCTCTTCACAGTAATTCATCGACCCGGCATTGTACATGCATTAGCAGATTTTCTCTCTTGTTTGGATTTCGGTGAAGATCTGATCGGTGTTGATGACACCATACCAGAAATTTATGTTACTGAAACAAATAATGATGAATCTGCAGAACCTCCTGTAACACCTACCTACTATGATCAGTTATTAACCTTTCTTACTGATGGATGTCTTCCTCCTCAAACTTCTCCTGCAATGCGTCGGAAAATTGCAGTTTACAGTTGCAGATTTTAGTTGATTGCTGGACAGTTGTATTATATGGATCACACTAGGATCTTGCTTTGTTGTATTCCTCCACATGAAGTAAACTCGGTTATCGCTCTGGCACATTCAATACCTTCTCGTGGACACTTTGCAGCAGATTTAACACACCGAAAAATTCTGCAAAGTGGGCTCTGGTGGCCTACTATGTACAAAGATGTATCTCAGTTTGTGCAGCAGTGTGACAATTGTCAGCGCTCTAGACAGCCTTTACAACGCCATTTCTTTCCTCTGCAGCCTGTATTACCTTTGGAACCTTTTCAGAAATGGGGTCTTGATTTTATTGGACCAATCACACCTACAGCAATCCTTAGCAACAATCGCTACATTCTGACATGTACAGATTATGCTACCAGATGGGCAGAAGCTTGGGCTTTATGGTTCGCTACAGCTATTTCGGTAGCCAAATGTCTAATGAAGGATGTATTCCCACGTTATGGATTACCTTTGGAACTTGTCACAGATCAAGGGACACATTTTGTCAACAATTTAATGCGAGTGCTCACTCACACTTTTCAGATTCTGCATAAATTCAGTTCACCGTATTATCCTCGTGCTAATGGCTTAGCTGAAAGTACCAACAAGTCCTTGCTAACTATGCTTCGAAAATTGATTGTGGAATCACCAGAAAGATGGGATCAGTTACTACCTGCTATATTATGGGCATACCGGACTACCTACAAAGTAGCAACCAGACTGACTCCTTTCAAGCTTGCTTATGGATTGGAAGCAATTGCACCAATGGAACTTGTAGTACCCAGTTTACGCGTAGCCATAACTCAGAAGTTGATACCCGAAGATTCTTTGCCATTTCGGTTGGACACACTTAGAGAACTGGATGAGCATCGCTGGGAAAGTTTTTTGACTCTTCAAGAAGTGCAGTTGCGGCAAGCTCGTACACATGATCGGTATCTTAGAACTCCAGTTTTTACTGTAGGACAACTTGTGTTGTTTTATAATGCTAAATCAAATCGTGCGGCTGGAAAATTCAAATTACGATGGTTTGGTCCTTACCGGATTAGTGAACAAGTGGGCCCAGCTACTTTTCGGTTGACTACTTTGACCGAAATTCCTCTTCCTAAAGTGATAAATGGTTCAAAGTTGCAGCCGTATCATCAAGCACCTAATTCGCACTGAAGTATTCTACGGTTGCCCACGTATTTTTTCTTTTTCTTTTTTTTTATTTTCTTTTCTTTTCCTTTTTTCAGTTTTGCGTGTTAGTTGAATAATAACAATAAACTCCTCGTTTTGCTACATTACCATGAATAATCGCCGCCTTTTGTTATTGATTTTGCTCATGCATGCACACCATAGTTATGAAGGTTATCATCTCAACATCGCACGATGATTAGCATTTTTTATCGCCTCCCGTTACCAAGTATCTACTTAATCTTCTACTTTCCGCTGTTAATCGCTATTGTGTCTGCGTGTTCTGTGTGCTTTGTGTTTTCTGTCATCACTGTGTCTTCGTGCTACTTTGTGTGCGCATCATGGAAGCCCTGGAAAACTTTGCTACCTTCTGTGACGGACTCGCTCAGGACGTAAGTGAATTCTAGCGTGTCTGAGGTTTGTCCAACTTTGCTGAATTGCCCTGGCATTCAGTGGAGTGCCATCCGTATTATGCTCAGATAATCGTTGCTATTGTCGCCACACCTGCTACGGAGCAGAGTTGGCCAATTACGTGTTTCCCCTCTCGTGTCATAATCACCCTACAGTCATTTGCTGCCGCTTACCGACTCTCCCCGGAAGGACGAGAGAATGGTCCTAATCTTCCAATCGCTACGATGACTCAATTATTTCCCAGGCACTCCTCGAATGAGTATGCCATACTCTGTCGCCCTGAGCCTAAAAGAATAGCTTTGTAATTTTTAGTAGCCATATTAAACTTACAAAAATGCACTTATGGGATTTCTTGCCCATTCTACTCAGTGATTGATATGGCAACTAGAGAGCCTATCAATTTTGCTTCTTACTATTTTCGGCGCATTAACCGTGAATGCGTTACGATCATTAAACATGTTAACAAAGGTGATCTCCCACGATCACGTCTTCCCCACATACTGACATTTCTCTTTCCGGCCCTCCAAGCAGCGCAACCACCTCCACGCGCTCCCATCCTATACCATGAGGAATCTGCTCAAATACTTGAAGACGACGAAGAAGATGATGAAGAAATCTTGCAGCTCCTCCACCGAAAATGCATATGGATTAGTTCTTCTGACAGTCAAATGCAAGGGTCTGTCGCTGGAAATAACGTAGAAAAAAATGAAGAAGAGATTTTCCACGACATTGCTACCTCGATTCACCATGATTCGTCTGCTCAGTCTTCTCCAAACGAGCAACAAGATTAGAGTGTTACTGCTGATTCTGAAGACAGATCTTCTAAGGAAGAATCTCAGCAGCAATCCCAACAAGATGTGCAAGAAGATACGCAAGTTATTGTTGCTGAAGTTTTGGCAGCTTTGATTGCGGCAGTAGATTCTGCAGTTGCCCAACCTCAAGTGACTACGCAGGAATCTACCGATCAATTGTTGGTGGCTAAAACTCCGCTACCCACTTCTCCACCCATACCTCCGGTCGACCCCATTATGTTTGTGAAGCCTATTGAAGAACCTGCCACTTCATCATCCTCACCGAATTACTCTCCCCCGTCTT
The DNA here is from genome assembly GCA_020310875.1 of Ceratopteris richardii. Taxonomy (NCBI): domain Eukaryota; kingdom Viridiplantae; phylum Streptophyta; class Polypodiopsida; order Polypodiales; family Pteridaceae; genus Ceratopteris; species Ceratopteris richardii. Next base: position 35,156,150 of record CM035427.1, read on the forward strand.
TGCATCACCTTTTATCCGCCTCTTCATCCCAGAAACTTCCTCCTTTACTTCCTCTGATTCCCATGCTCACAGAATTAGAATCCATGGGACGCATGCTTATTCAATTTTCACAGCAGCTTCCGGTGCAACTAAGAATGGTTACAGAGAATCTTCATCAGGAATTGCAGCATAAGGTTGATACCCTTGAAGCAGATATTACTCCATTACAGGAAGAAGTCGATACAGTAAAAGCAGAAAATCATGCTCTGCACATACAGATTCAATAGCTACAGGTTAGCCTTGCTGAACAGGAAACAGTGATGAGTCAAAGAGATGCTGCATTGGCTGAAGTAACAATCAAAGATGATTTATTAAGTGTTGCCGATGCTGAAATTGTCCACTTAACACAGTTAGTACAGGATAAGAAGGATGCACGAGCTGCCCTTGGAAATTTATTGGCCGAAACACGAGTTCAACTTGATGAAGCATTGCAGACAGGAAAAGAGATGGCAGATTTAGCCAAACAGACAAACAGATAACTTCAACTTGCTAATGATAATTTATTTGAATCAAATTCTACTCTTAAAAACCAAATGATATTGGTCGCTCAGCTCCAGAAAGAGATTCCAACGATTCGAAGAGAGCGAGATGCTTACTATCAAACCATCCAATTTTAGAGTCAAGAACTGGAGAGAAGAGAAAAGCAACTTGGAGCTCAAGTAGAACATTTATCAAGAATAGATCAAGAGGTTGCCGATATGAAATTAAGCCGGGATGCGGCACTGTCCAATGACTTTTACCTGCAGGAAGCGTTTTTACAGACTCAAGATGAATTATTAATGACACAAGTAATTACAGCTAGCTCTGTTCGTACTGACGCTCAGTTAGTCGAACCAGACATTTTGAAGAAAATGCTGGATAGCATGAAGCCAAAAATTGCTAGAATGTTTAAATTAGCTAGAACAATGTATCTACAGGGTATAATAGATGAGCCGTAAAATTTTGTATACCTGCGGGTTCAAGTCCACCATGCGTGCCAGTGTAAGCCGCCGAATTGGCAATTGTAAAATCTTTTTCTTTTCGTATTCCGCACGAACCGAAAGGTCACTGCGAAGACATGTAACCATTCATAATCTAATGAAAGGACGCTTCGGCAATAACCAGAAGAATAGCCAGACTGTCTGTCTGGGCGATACGTTCTGTGGAGTTTTCGTTGTGTTATGTTGGAGAATTTTGAGTAGTACTGTGTTATTTCGCTTTTGTTTGATTATCTTCAATGGTGTTTAACGTTGTTCCAGTAAGTAAGATTTGTGAGTCTATATTATGGTAATGAATAGCTTCTGCGCTGTCTGATGAGAACATATCAACCAGAGCATAATCGGTAAGGTTATGGAAGAACTAGCAATAGTCTGAGTACAGATAGTAATACGGTGAGAGAACGAACTAGAGTCTGGAGATTAATTCATATTAAGAGAGATTTAAACATTAAGGTACTGTGGTGTGAGTAATTAATTGGGAAAATCAAGTATAGGGCCTCTGTTTATTAAGACCCCTTCCACTCCCAAGAACCCGAAAAGAGCTTAAACGCGTCTCTGACGGCAACGCGCGTTTAACAACACACACGCACACAAATACACACACACACACACAAATACACACACACACACATATACACACACACACATACACACTTACACACATACACACATACTCACACATTTACACACACACACATAAACATGCATATAGACACATATATACAGGTACACATGTATGTACACACATAGACACACACATACACATATAGACACACACACATACACAGAAACATCGACACATACACACACATATATGCATAGACACACACATAGAGACATACACACAAATATATGCATATACACACATAGAGACACATACACACCCACATACACATACTTGCATACATATGCATACATAATGCATACATACATACTTACATGCATACAAAAACATACACACACATGCATACATTTGCATACATTTGCATACATAATGCACATGCATATGCATACATACATGCTTACCTGCATACACACATACACACATACACACACTCACATATACACCTACATACACATATACATGCATACATATGTAGACATACATATGTTGATTTTCTAATCCATTTTGCTTTATATGTATAGGTATTATGGATCCTAGTAGAGAGAGAAAGGTGAAACTCACTCTCATAAAGAGTCTTATGAGAGCAAGAGTTATGCCTGATACTTTAGGGATCATCATGCATGAGTACTCAAAGATGCCTGATGATGAGCCGGATTTTATGATCTAGATGATTACCCAACGATCAGAGGAATGATATTATAACACATATTTTTATTTATTTTTATCTATCTATTTTCAGGACACCTATACCACCTACAGATCATGAGAGCAGAGCACAGGTGCCTATAAGGACATGCATAGGCACCTTAGGGTTGGAGTGCAATATAGAGCCAAAGGGGAATATAGTGTATATAGGGAATGGATTGGAGTGCAACTAGAGGTACAAAAACATGCATACATGCACATATACATCATACATGCACATTTACACACATATACACATACTTGCGCATTTATACATACACACACATACATGCACATTTACACACGCACATACACATGCATGCAATTACACACATAGACACATACACATACTCACATACACATACTCATATACACATACACATACATAATCATATGTACACACACACAGACTCACATAATCATATTTACATACATAGGCACACATACACATGCATACACACACACACACAACACATGTAGATACACATACATACACACACATGCATACACACATATAGACACACACACACACACGCACACACACACACATATATATATATATATATGTATGTATATATATATATATATATATATATATATATATATATATATATATATATATATATATATATATATATATATATATATATATATATATATATATATATATATATATATATATGAACTATATATATGAATTAGGATATGTATGTATGTATGTGTGTGTGTGTATGTATATATATATATATATATATATATATATATATATATATATATATATATATATATATATATATATATATATATATATATATATATATATCCTAATTCAAAAACCTTATTATAAATATTTATATGTATATATATATATATATATATATATATATATATATATATATATATATATATATATATATATATATATATATATATATATATGTATACATACATACATACATACATACACACACACATACACACACACATACATACATACATATATATATCGTAAATATTCTAATTCAAAAACCCTATCGTAAATATTCTAATTCAGAAATCCTATTTCAAAAACCCTAATTCAAAAACACTAATTTTGATATAGGGTTTTACAAACCCTAATTTAGAAACTCTAATTCAGCCTTTTAGCCATATGATTGAAGTATATGTAGACATTGCATCTATTACTCTGACCACCTACTAGAGAGATGTCTCCTCCCAACCTTGCCTCTATATATAGCTACTCGAATCAACGAAGATCATAATATATATAAAGATACATACACATCATGTAGATACACATACATAAATGTAAAATGGAGTAGATACATGATGCATCACACATACCTGCCTATATGCACACATGTATATATATACATGCATACATATTTACATGTACACATTTACACATAGACACATATACATATATACATGTACGGTGTTGAGAGCAGTATGGGCACCCAGGGACTGACTAGACAAGGAAGCCAGCAGAGAGAGTCAGAGCGAGGTGAAGGATTAAGTAGACAAAACAGTTGACGCAAATCTGGCAGATAGGCCCTTCAAATTTTTCCAAATCAACATCTTTATAACAATGATTCTTATCACTAACAATCATTGTAAATACCATTTCATATTTTTGTAGCTCCATTTTGTGCAAGCCAAGGAGTCCTTGAGCTTGAGGAGCCTTAGAAGTACCTACATATCAATTTTTGTATTTTTTAGACTCCGTTTAAGCCCTCAAATTGGCCCTGGAACCTAATTTTTAACTAGGCCGGACACTAGGTCTGGACAGGGCCAAAACCTAGTCAAAAACTATAAATAGAGATAGAGAGCTCATTTTTGGGGTTAGATTGTAATTGAAATGAACTTGTAATAGCTTTTTGAAAGGAATCTAAGAACTCCATTGCTTCTCACTCTTTGTCTTGCCGTGTGTGCACGTGTGTGTGTATGTGTGTGCATGTTTGTGTGCTTCTCACTCACACACATGTGCCTCCACTTGCTCGAGGTCTTCATACCATCCTCACGTCTTCCCGGATTGACATTAAAGGATGTGCTACTCATCACTGAGCTACACCAAATTTTGGCGCCGTTGCCGGGGATCGAGCTTTGAGGATGAGCGTGTGATGGTAAGACGTAGAGTTGAAGCGTTGGAGTTATAGGTATTTTCTTCACCTTTATCTATTTCCTTTTGTTTTCTTCATCACCATCACCATCATCACCATCTCCCACCTCCATCTCCATCATCGCAAAAATTTCAGTTTTTTACTATATCTCCTTCCTCCTTTCATTTTCCTCATTTCACTTGTGTGAGAGAGCGAGAGAGCGAACTGTTGTGTGCTATTTTCTGCATGCTTTTGGAGTTTCTTGCAGGTTTCAGCATCATCATCCACTCCAGCACGTCGCGCAGGTACGAAAATGTGCAGAACTGTCTCGCAGTCGCCGACTTCTGTCCATCGCGATTGACAGAAATTTTCACCTTTTGGTAAATCTGAGTGCACCACAGTGGACTAGAGACCCTGCACACCACATTTCCACAAAAATTTTTGAAAATTTTGCAAAATTTCAATCCGTCGTGATTGACAGCCCTGTCCGTCGCGATCGACTGCCTGTCCATCGCGATTGATACCCATCCGTCGCGATTGACTGCCTGTCCGTCGCGATTGATACCCATCCGTCGCGATTGACTGCCTGTCCGTCGCAATTGATACCCATCCGTCGCGATCGACTGCCTGTCCATCGCGATTGACTCCTGTCCATCGCGATCGACTCCTGTCCATCGCGATCGACTCCTGTCCATCGCGATCGACTGCCTGTCCATCGCGATTGACTGCCCTATCCATCGCGATTGACAGCCAATTTTAGCCAATTTTTTAGGGTTTTTAATTTGAAGAGTTTGGCTAATTTTGGGCATGAACATTTTACTCTAGAGCACATAAGGAGGCCATAGGAAAACAACTTGGGGAAAACCTGTTGCACAGTGATCCTGTTTGAACCCTGTTTTAACCCTAGAACCCTGAACGGTCATAACTTTTTCATACGAAATCCATTTTTTGAGCTCTAGGGCTTGTTGGAAAGCTCGTGGCATATACTACACGCCCTCAACTATTTTTTATAAAGATAATGTGTTGATTTTCAGCTAGGGTATTTTGATGTTGATCATACCCAGGGGGATCAAAGTCAGGGGTCTTAAGAATTGTTTTCCTAAAAATCACTGTGCAAATTAGTGTTTGTGCTACGGGAATGAAAATCATTGGTTCTGTCTTGGGAATTTAAATCTTAAAGCTAACTTTGGAACTCTTACAGATCTATTGAGAGCATCGAAAGGCGTTATAAGCAAGTGTAAGTGCAAGCTTGGGAACACACTTCCTAGGCATTCAAGGGCAACCAAGCAGGAAACAAAAGGTTGGAAACTTTCAACCCCCTCTGTCAATTCCTAACTTATGCTAAGAACAACTAGTGGTAGGAGTGGACCAAGACGGCATTAGGTACTTATCAAGTTGAAGAATACCTAAACATTCAAGTTCAAGTTGACGACATAATCTTTGTACGATCGATAACCTTGAAGGAAAAGAATCTAACGTGGAACGATCAACTTACAGTGCGAAAATTAACTCAAATATTCCTGACGACGTGATTTCTGACAAGAGCATAAACACGGTAACCACTAAAAAGAATCAAGTAACTGATACAAAAGAACTCAGCAACGAGGTTGTACTTGGGCAAATTTGGGTGATTCAATTAGGCTTATGAACCTTAGATCAGGGCGACATCTAGGGAGAGAAAAATAAAGTCTTAGGTCTTCAGAGGCTAGTGTCAACCACACTGCTAGGTCTTGGGCCCAGCAGTTGAGCCACCACTCATACTACCCTAGCTCTGAGACAAGTGAATCAGAGATGTCTCAAGGCATGGATAGACCTACGGGAAGTTCATGAGTGCCATACTTGCACAGGGTAGAAGGCTCTTACAAAACGCAATTGGAATACCTTAGGACCAACCGATTGGGTGCTAGCATCTATGAGGATGGCCTAGGAAGATATGTGGTACAGATTAAGAATCCTGATCAATCCATTGGACTAGAGCGCCCAGCTGTCAAGTTCGAAAACGGAGCGTACTTAGACAAGGAAGGGACAATATATGTAGTCACCAGTCATCCAGATAGGACTGATGAATTTGGGAATGTAGTCCCAGAATCAGACTTAGATGACCTAGAGCAAGGAAACATGGGAGTAGAACCGAGGACCCCTCGAGGGAAATCTGTTCTTACGAGGATTATCACACCAGAGTGGATTCCCCAAGATAATAAGAGCATAGATCTTCTTCTGAACCGAGAAACTGAAGAAGCCTTTTGGAGATATAAATCTGATCGGCCATTTGATATAGGAACAATCATGATCTATGAGTTTAAGGATCCTGATAGCCCAGGCAGAGTGACCTACTTAGATCACGCTTCAGAGAGGATCTTTGTGGTGACAGAAAATGATAGGCATGCTTACACTTGGAAAGGTGAAATTATTTTCCCCCAACCAAGATCAAATGTGTCCTACGGTCACCCCAGAGCGGGAACATCCCAAGCTCATGGAACTCAAAGAGACAGAAGTAGAGATAGGCCAGAAGTAAGCTTTGCTAACCCAGGGGGCAGAGAAAGAACGAGGATGGAAACAAATAGAGTAGAGCCTGAGGTACTTAGAGCTCACATGAATCAAAGAAATGCGGATGAGTTCCCTGTACCACGACCTAGAGAGCACACAAGGAATTTGAGACCAACTCAGCTAGTTAAGTCCATGAAGAACTACTTCGACGGCACAGGAGACCCATACGATCATGTGGCAAAGTTTAGGCAAGTCTTGAGAGCAGAACAAGTGGAGGACCTATTCACACAATATAATGCCTTTGGTCTAACCCTTAGGAACACAGCCCTTACGTGGTTCCAACCATTGAATGAGAGACAGTTTAGGAGCATAGACCAACTCCTGGAGGCTTTCATTATTGAATTCTCTAAGAGTGGCATAAGACATAATACCTCCTCATTGATTCATAGCTTCAAGCAAACCCCTCAAGAAACCGTGAGACTTGCAGGAAGAAGATTTAGGCAATACTTGGAAAGATGCCCTGTTTCGGAGCTACCCACACCAGCTAAGCAAGTGGCTTTATTCTTGGATGGATTGCTAAGTACCAAATTGAGATCTTATGTGTACTTGAAGGACCCTAGGACCATCGAAGAGTGTGTACGCATGTGCATTGACATCGAGGACAACCTAGGGGAGGAGAGTAGAGCTTTCCAAAATCTACAAAGATTCTAATAGTGCCTCTAGCCTCTCTTCCACGCAATCCACATCAATTGAGGAACTTGCAGAGAAAGTAGCTCAGAAATTAGGTGTCACTAGCAAACAGATCCCAAGGTTTGCCCCTGTGAAAAGATGTTATACCTGTGGTGGCGACCACATGGCGAATGTATGTCCCATTACGGCCCAACCCCAAGTAAATCCTAGTAGCCAGTACTGCACCATAGAACGGAGATACACAAATCACACAGCACAAGACTGTCCATACAACAAGCAAGCAGTTAGGCAAACCTACCCTCAGACATACCCTCAACCAGGCAGATACCAGAACCAATACCCACCACAATAGTATGCTAGGCCTCAACAAACCTACCAAACACAATACCAAGCCCAGCAAAGGCCTCAGCCTGTGTTAGCCCAACAACCTCCAGCTCCATCCAACGTGATCCCTGTAAAGTATGCAGCTGTAGAAGAAAACCTGAATAGAGCTATAGTCCCCGTAACACCATTGCTTTCAGAAAGTGATCCCAGTGACCATAGCTTCGATTATAAACATGTTGATAGTCCCTAGGCATACGACATGCAGTCTCCTGAACATGGTGAGTCTTACTATAGTGAAGAGCCAAATGAACCTAGTTGGGAATCAGATTACACAAATGTCATGTATGCAAACCCCAACCCTAGAACCCAACCTAGGCAAGTAAGACCCCCATTCCCTAGAGGACCATGCTACAGATGTCAGGGAGATCATCTCATTCGTGATTGTCCCCTGCCTCCACCTACACAACCCCAGTCAGTAACGATCCAAGGCTATTGCCAGGAATGTGGAAAGGAGCATCTCTTACGAGAATGCCCTAAGAATCCTAATAATATGCCAAAAATCACTCCTATTAATGTTATTGGGTTGGTAGTAGACTCCACAGGAAGTGTGATGTCCACCGCACCAGTACAGGTAGTGACTAGAGCTCAGGCATTGCAGCAAAACCAAGGGGTAGGCCAGGAAAAGAGCCCAGAGGCTAGTGAAACTGAGAGCATAACCAAGAAAAGAACTAGATCTTGGCGAGACAGTCGCGAAAGAATGAAAAGGCAATGGGCAAAAAAGATGAGTGAACTCGAGGAAAGCCTCAGAGAAACAAAGGCCAGGATAACTGAACTCACATCTCAAACTCCCTCTCACACTACCCCACCTCCACCATTCCCAACTCCATCCGACCCGCCACCTTCCAACCCGCCTCAACTAATACCACCACCCCCTAGAGTAGGATCAGTCCTAGCAGATCCCACTCCCGAAGACCTTAAGATGATGCTTAAAGCATATCAGGCCAGAATCCAAGAAGGGCCAAACGTAATTGATCATGAAAAGTGTTACCCTAGAGCAGAACTAGAGCTAGAACGAACCAAAATTTGTGCTAAGATAGTGGAATTGGCTCAGACCATGTTTGAAGCCAGTCGCCTCTTTAACATCTCTAGTTCAGCAAAGACGCACTTGCACTTTGATGGACTATTGGAAAGAATAGAGAAGCTGATTGCACAATCAGAAAAGGAACCCGCCTCTCAACACAAGGACAAGGCAAGTGAAGCTGCAAGTCTTCCTGCCCGGGAAGCCTATGTGCCTAAAGCCTATGTGCCTAAAGCTTATGTGCCTAACTCTACGGAGCCAGACACATCATCTTCTATGAATCGATTCACACCAGAATTCCTACGAGAGATTCAAGAAGACAAATGGGCTAAAGAAAGTGAAGTATCTCCTCCCATTGAACTGGTGGATGATGCACACGACCAATTCCCACAAGACATCTCATCCATTTATGAGGAGCAGGAGAGCACCGACTCTCAGGAAAGACTAGACTTTGAGTCTAATTCTTTACAAGAATTACCCCACTTCACAGGCCCATGGGAAGCTAAGTCTACTTGTATGAGAGCACCCACGGTCATGGTACGAAATGAGGACTCAGTCTTACCTAGGAACACAGAGGTAGTGAAAAACACTAAAGTGCAGTGCAATCTCAAGTTAGAAGAGCTACTCAAGGTTAGACCTGAATTATGGAAACATGTAGCCAAACAAGTACCAGAGATAGCAAAACCTCGTTCCCAGGTAGGATCCCAGAGAACAGTGCCAGAAATACCCTTGGATAAGATAGGAGACATGTGTGAAGGTGAAGAAGGGAACACCTATCTTCCCATTACCTACCAGGGACACACCACCAAGGCAATCTTGGACTCAGGTGCAGGAGTTGCAATTGCCACCACTTCCCTATGGAAGCGTTGGGGCAAGCCCGCACTCAGGCCAACGAGAATGAAATTGCAAATGGCCGATGGTCACATAGAGAGACCCTTAAGATTGCTAGAAGGAATAACTCTCACCACATGTGGTGTTGAGTTCGAGCACACATTTGCTATATGTGATTTTAGCAAGAACCATGCCTATGAAATGATCTTGGGACGACCTTTTATGCGACAGTTGCAAGTGGTACAGGATTGGGGAACCAATTCTTTGTACCTACAACACTTAGGTGTTACGACCAAAGTGAATCTCAAAGATTACTCTCATAGAGATGTTCCTCCTATTCAATGGAATCCCATCCATAGAGCCAAAGATGATACAGAATCGGTGCATTCCATAGGATCAGGATCCTCATGGATGCATGAAGACACCCACTTATGGATGTGCAAAGTGGCAGTAGAAGAGGAGAAAAGAGAAAAGGCCAGAGAAATAGGTGCAAACGAAACACATAGACCCATTCAAGACCCAGCCTATGCACCTGTAGTGTTTCCTGATGAAGAATTTGAACCCCACGGCTGGCCAGAAATCCTAGCAACAATGGATGTAGCCATCAATGAAGAACAATGGACACCTCACTGTGATGAGGATGGCTATGAAATTTCAGTTTTCTCCATAGAGCCAATCATGGGAGAGGCAGTATTAGAAGAGTGCGAACCTAGCCCTGATGCAGTTGAGGAGGCAAGTGACTCCGATCTAGAGTCAATCATTATGGACCCACCTTTTGCATCAGATGAAGAATACTTCTATGAAGTAAAATTTCAACCCCAGAGGCATGGAGAGCTTACAAGTGATGTAAGGATAGCCACACATGTGACCCCGATGGAAGAAGGAAAGAAAACAAAGAAGAGAGAAGTCACACAAGAAGAGGAAGAATCTTTGTTTGAGGTCCCAGAAAATTTTAAGAAGTATGAGATAGATGACAGGAGAGTCATGATCAGAATGCCTAAATGAGAGGCACAATCAGGAGAGGCCTATGATAACAAAGAAACCACCAAAAAAATAGTAGTGGCCCTAGAAGAAGGAGAGGAGAGATGCACGTACATAGGCCATGACCTAACAGAGGAAGAAGAGCATGCGTTAATAGCCTTGCTAAGAGAATACAGAGATGTGTTCGCTTGGAGTTACAAGTACTTGAAAGGTGTGGACCCTGACATATGCTCACACACCATCCCCATGACCTCAGATGCCAAACCCTCTAAGCAAAAGCCATATACATACAATGATAATTACGCTGCCAAGATCAAAGAGGAGATAACTGGTTGAAGTTGGATTCATCTATGAAATTGAGCACACTGAGTGGGTATCCCCCATCGTAGTGGTGCCCAAGAAGAATGGAAAGCTGCGTGTATGCATTAACTTGAAAAAGGTTAATGCAGCCACAATTCGAGATAACTATCCGCTTCCTATCACAGAGCATCTCTTAGAAAGAGTAGCAGGCAAGGAAGTGTACAGCTTCCTTGATGGATTTTCGGGCTACAATCAAGTAGCCATAGCTCCAGAGGATCAGCATAAGACAGCTTTTGCCACAGAATGGGGCATATTCGCCTTTCGGGTAATGCCATTTGGGCTTACCAATGCACCAGCAACCTTCCAGAGGCTGATGTGCCATGTATTTAAGGAGTTCCTGAGGAAGAATTTAGAAGTCTATGTTGATGACCTTTGTGCTCATTCCAACATTAGGCAAACCCATATTCCCAAACTCAGACAAATCTTTGGCAAATGTAGAGAATATCAAGTCTGCCTGAACCCAGAAAAGTGCGTCTTTATGGTCAGGCAAGGCAAGATTTTAGGACACATAGTGTCAAAGAATGGCATATCCACTGATGAAGAGAAAGTGAGAGCCATAGCCGAGTTACGTAGGCCAAAGAATGTCAAGGAAGTACAAGCTTTCATGGGGCATTGTGGTTACTACCGCCGGTTCATTCACATGTATGCTGTCATAGCAAAACCCATGTACGGACTTCTGACTAACTTTGAGTGGACGGACGAATGTGAGAATTCCTTCCAGGAGCTTAAACGAAGATTATGTTCAGCACCAATCTTGACCACACCAGATTGGAACAAGCCATTCCATGTTCATGTGGATGCATCCAATTACGCTATTGGATGTGTACTCGCACAACCTACTGGTGAAGGTAATATGGATCTTCCAATTGCCTATGCCAGTAGACAATTGAATGCAGCTGAACGAAATTACACCACTACTGAGAGAGAAGGCTTAGGCATGGTATATGCAGTTAAGAAATTTAGACACTATTTGCTCGCAAACAAGTTTAAATTTTTTACTGACCATCAAGCATTGTTATATCTCGTGAACAAGCCATGCAATACAGGAAGATTAGTAAGATGGTTTCTCTTACTAATGGAATATGACTTTGAGGTAGTGGTGAGAAAAGGGAGGACTCATTTGAGAGCTGATCATCTCTCTAGGCTCACATCTGGAGAAGCCCCACAAGGAGTGTCAGATGACCTTCCTGATGCTTACTTGTTTAATTTGGAAGTTGTACCGCAGTGGGCTAAGTCATTAGTGCCAGTATTGACGTACGGGCCTAATCACCCAGTAATAGCCACACAGGATAGACAGGTAGTAAAAGCCCAAAAGTACCACATCATGGCTGGAAGTATGTACAAGCACACAGATCAAGGGATCTTGGCTTGTTGTGTAGAAGAGGACGAGTATGCGAAGTGGTTGCAATTAGCACATGTAGGTGCTTTAGAGCAACACTACTCAAAGCGAAGAACCCTACAGACACTACGGAGACTCGGAGTGCATTGGCCGACTATGGAAGCTGATGTCCAAAAGTTGTGCAAGGAATGCCCAATCTGCTGCACTAAACCACCTGTGGAACATGCCACTCTTTATCAAGTGTCCATAGTGCCGGATTGGAGTGAACCACTAGTATCCCTTCTGAGGACGAAAACATTCCCTCCAGACATGACTCTGGCTAGGAAAAGGAGTTTAGAACAAGAAGCCCAGGATTACTCACTCATTGGTGATAATCTATACAAACGTGGTAAAGACGGTTACTTGAGACTATGTGTCCATGAGAGTGAATATCTCAAGATCTTGGAAACTGCTCACCAAGGTGTAGCAGGAGGAGACTTTGGACCAGATCGGGTGATCAAGGCAATACTATTTGCGGGCTCCTGGTGGCCGATCCTTCACATGGATGCACATACCTATGTGAAACGATGTGATGTCTGTCAGAGAACTCAATATCCTATACGTAAAGATGAGATGCCACTGAAACCTATGATGGGTGGACGTGCATTCTCTAAGTGGGGAATAGACTTCGTAGGTCCTATTAATCCCCCAGCTAAGGGTTCCCATGCAGAATATATCATTGTTGCGATAGACTATCTAACAAAGTGGGTAGAGGTAAAAGCCACAACGAAGAACGATGCTCAAACAACTGCTAAATTCTTGTTTGAGAATGTATTCACAAGATACGGGTTACCTATAGAGCTAGTCAGTGATAGAGGCACTCACTTCTTGAATGAAGTTATTGAAAATCTGCTCCAAGAGTTCTTGATAGTACATAAAAAGTCTGCCCCCTATCACCCTCAAGCTAATGGGCAAGCCGAAAGCACAAACAAGATTCTGTGCAATGTGTTGACAAAATTAGTGAACAGTAAACGCTCTGATTGGGACAAACAGCTACACCATGCTGTTTGGGCATACCGAGTCGCCTACAAAATGGTACTCCAAGCCACCCCCTTCCAGATGGTGTTTGGCCAAAATGCAGTGCTACCATTAGACTTCTTAATACCAACACTGAAAGTCGCACAAGAGCATGAATGGACGGGTCATGAACTCTCCTCAAGACTTTTTGACCTTGAACGATTAGGAGAAACAAGACTGAGAGCGGCTGCAGGGATATATGCAGCTAAGAAACGACAGAAGGCATACTTTGATGCCCACGTTAAAGATAAAGGTTTGAAGGCAGGCGACCTAGTACTAGTCTACACTTTGAAACAACACGCGAGAAAACTAGAGAAAAGAGGCTACGGACCTATGATCATAAATAGGATCTCCACAAGTGGAGCAGTACAACTAGCCACTTTCGAAGGTGATATTCTTCCGAGCTACATAAGCGGATGCAGGGTCAAGCTGTATCAAGAACCTCTCACAGAGGAAATGCTAAGTCGACTCAATACTGCTAAGAAACGCAAAGAAGAAGAAAAGCGAATTCGAGAAGAAGCCCAAGCAGAAGCCTTAGAGCGCATATGGAGAATGAAATTAAGAAGACAAGGTAGAGAGCAACCTAGGCCAGATGCCGATGCAGATCAAGGATATCACATGGCTATGTGTGAAGTTTCAGGTATCAGCTCCCATAGGATAAATTGATCGACGTCCTTTTATAACCTTAGATATAGGACAAGGAAAGGGTGCAAGGACTGTAAGAGCCTTGATTGACTCAGGTGCAGCCACTAGTGCTGTTAAATTGTTTTACTATCAAGAGTTGAAATTAACTGTCAATCCTATAGAAGCATATCTCATAGGATTGGGAGGTGTGGAAACCCCTTGCATAGGCGAGGTGGATCTTCCCATCTACATTCAAGACGAAGTAATGACAGTTTAAGTACTAGTATGTCAAGATGAGGACCTCACCGAGCCTCTTGTCTTGGGTCAGGACTGGATCTATGATCACGCGGTCAACCTAAACCTAAGAAGTGGACTTCTTCAGGTATGGGTAAATCATAGTCGAGTTACAGTTGAATTGGAAAATGAGGCACTCAAGAAACTCGGTAAGGCACGAACTCCTGGTCCTTCCAGGGGTGCACATGAAGTTGACAATGCTATTCTTGTCCAAAAATGTATTATGCAGAAAGAGGATTGTCTCAACAACGGAGTCAAGGATAAGAAGGCACTCCCTTCCGTTCCAAAGGCCAGAGGGATGCAGCAATCAAAGGCAGATCGAATACAGAAGAAGCAGAACACTACCTATACTCGAGGCCAAAAAAAGGAGCAAAGCAGATTGTTTCAGCCGATGAAACAAGTATGGAGGCGAAAAGGCGAACAACCTGTTCCGACCAGGCCAAAACCACGGCCTAAACCTCTTATTAGTAATCAACAACTCAACACTAATAAGAAGTCCTTCATAAATTCTTCTACGAAAGTGAAGTCTATTTGGGTACCCAAGAAGTCAATGAAGGTGTTGCTCTAGCACAATGGTGAGAACCACGTTAAGAAGCTCCACCTCCTTAATGTCAATCCGCGGAAGGTGAGAAGGTGAGAAGCATAGAAATGCACATACACACGTGGTAGCACTGCATTTTGGAAGTGTGTATGTGAAGTGAGAGTGAAGGTGAGAAGCATAGAAATGCACACACACATACACACACACTACGAAGAGACAAGCAAGACACAATGGAAGGTGAGAAATCAACTCTATTACTCAAGAACACTCTTACAAGCTCAAAAAATAGCTCTAAGCTCACACTAACCAACAAGCTCACCTCAAAAATGAGCTCTCTAGCTCTTTTTATAGTTTCTAGACTAGTTTTGACCGGTTTCACATCTAGTGGCCGGCATAGTTAGAAATTAGGTCCTAGATGCTATTTGGAAGGGTAAACGGTGTCTAAAAATAACGAAAATTGATACGCATGTTCTACCTAAGCTCCTCAAGCTCGAGGACTCCTCGGCTTGCACAAAATGGTGCTAGAAATTAAGAAAAGGGTTTTTCTATGTTACATATGTTACATTAGTGATAAAAATCACTGTTGGAGGTTTTTGAAAAGTATTTTTAAAACATGATTCTTTGAAAAAGATTCCACTGGCTCACTGCTCCATCCTTACATGCTTCCGCGTCGTCTGTGCCTCTGGCTGCTTCCAACACCCCCCTCCCTCTCACTTCTGTCGTCCCTGACAGAACCTTGTTGTGAGGTCTGCCGGATATAGTTCTGTAGGAGGTCTTGAGCGAGGGTGTGCTCGGAGATACGAATGCCTCGGGCCAGGTCGGCCTCGAGTTTCTCCCAGTCTATTGGTTGCGGTTCTTCCGGTGGCGGGAGCTGATAGTGTGTGGAATAGACCATTCGTTCACAGGCAAATAATTGTAATAAATGTGTAGGCCTGCTTATGAATACCTCTGAATGGTATTCCCAGAAGCCGGTTGTGAACATCTCTTCGAATGTCTGCTTGTAGCACGCCGGTAGGTACTTTATTCTGCAATGCCAGGCATAACACACCCGTAGCGATGGCGTTGTACTCATATCATATACCAGATCGAAATTGCCATGCTCAAAGCCCGAGGTGTTTACATGAGGTGCCTTGACGCGTCGGAAGACTTTAAAAATCATTTGCATCATGTCAAAGATTTTGACAGTCATGTGCGCTGCTATATCATCCATATGCTTTAATCTAGGGATCCAATGGCGAATTGTAGCCATCATGTAGCCTACAGTTGGTAATTCGATGGGTGGCTTAAAATAGGGGTAATTCGAAGGCTGTCCAGGAACGGCGTCGTGGTACTGGTCCCCAACATGGGTTGTACTTTAAGTGCAAAGGTGCCTTGACCCATGTACTCATCATTTCTGGATACTTCTGTAGTAAATCTTTGCGCCACTCTGGTTGATAGATCTCTCCTTGCTGTGCATCAAGTGGCAAATCGTCCTCTTCGAATTGAGTCGCATGCGATGGTTTCTTACCTGTTACTTTCTCAATGGCTAACTGGTATTCAGCCACTAACATAAAATACGGTTTATACTGTAGCTCATGCCCAGATATGTATCGTCGCAGGGCCAAATGAGAAAAGAATGGAGACTGTAAAATTCTTTCTTCTATCATCGCCATGGCATGTAATTGTGCCTCTACTCTAGCTGAGTGTGTTGTCCCAAGTTCCTCAATAGTCTTCATCCACGCGGGGGTCGGGAGTTCGTAAGTCATCTGGCCTTCGGCCGTGACACGTCCGCCTGGGATGGGTTGTGGCTCGTATGCCTCTTCAAACATTTCCTCCACCGGGATGGTGACAGTTTCTTCCTCAGCTGGAAGCTCAGGTGGGGAATCTGGCCTTGGTGGTGCTTCATATACTGCCATCCTTGATTCAAGGTTTGATACCTGGGCCCGTAATGCGTTGAGTTCCTCTAAGATGTCAGGAGAGGGGTCCACAGGTGCTGGTATGTCTTGGTGTGCCGATGCTCGTAACTGGAGTAATTTATGATCTTCTTTGAGTTTCTGTAACTCCTCGTTCATGCGGTCGTATTCATCTAGCAGTCTTACATGATCTTCTAGCAGCATCCTCATCGAGTCTGAGGGAATGGCTTTGAACGGACTAGGACTCAAAGGTTGGTCTGGGTGGTCAAGAGCTTCTTCTAAGTTTTCTCGGTTCTGATCCTGTAAGCGCTAGTTTTCTTCCTTTGCTGCTAGTAGGTGTCTTCTGAGTAAGCCCATGTTTCGTGTTAGCGTTGCATTGCGGACTGTTTGGGCCCTTAATAGGTTATCCAGGTCAGCAGTGGCTTCTTTAGCGTTTTCTTCGCTTTCTAGTTCCAATTTGTGATATGCCTCGCGTAATTCCTGGTATCGGGTGTTCAGAGAGGCATTCTCAATAGACAATAAATTAAGCTTCGACTGTAAGTCATTGGTTGTCCTCTGCAGCTGCTGGTAATTATCGCCAAGAGATGTGAACTCATCTCTTACTTGCGTCATACACATGAACATCTGTCAAAATGCATTATCTACAGTGGGTGATAGTATTAATGAGGTGCTAAATGAAGATGCAGTGGGTGTAGATGCAACGGGAATGGGGAATGGGGGTGGGAAGGTGGATGTTGTGGTGATTGTGGAAAATTGGGAGGTGCCTAAATATGTTTGTGCTGTGAGTGAAGTGAGTGATGGTGCAGTGGGTGGTGAGATGTCCATGTCATTGGACGTGTCCAGTGCGGTGACTGTGAATATGGGTGTGACTGTGGGTGCTTGTGCTGGTGTAAACACGGGATTGACAAAGGTTGAGGAGTACTCTACAGGGGGACGGGCTGGTGCAGCTTGGTGGAAAGGGGAAATAGGGGTTACAGTGGGTCGGGGCGGTGAGACGGGGGAGAAGGTTAATGGCGGTGGGAATGGGAAAAGGGGTCGTGGAGTTGTGGGGAAGGATGGAAAATTTGGATGGAGGAATGGGTTGAATGGAAAGGTGGAGGTGTGAGGGGGTAGACTAGGTCTAATGGGTGCAGGAATTGTGGGCTGAGTGGTAGTAAAGACGATTTCGGCTACATCGCAAGCGATAGAAGATGATAGTCGGGGGGAAGGAGGAGCGGTTGGGGTGGTCGGTACTTTAGTTACTACTGAGGTATGTATAGTTGTAGCGCGGGGTGGGGAATCTACAAGGATGGTTTCTGCTGCCAACGAACTTTCGAGGACGAGGCGTGCCTCCCTGGATTGTTCGGAAGACTGTGCTCTTGTTGGTACACGAATGTATTCGCCGGGCTTTGAAAGTAGTCGCACTCTGCGGGGGTCAAACTGTGGTAGTGGCTTTCTTTGCAAGTATCTGAGTGCTTCGTTGGAGCCTATTGATTTGGCTAACTCGCGGAATCCTTTGATGTATGCGTCTTCGAATCCGCCTGTGACAAGTTCGTGTTCTATTATGGCTTGACTCTCTTCCTCGATCATTTTTTTGCGTGCCCAAACTTTTTCCATAGTTCTATACAGCTTCTTAATAGCCAGTGTGTAAGCTGCTGCTTCGTAAGTTTCATCTTCATGGGTACTTGTATCACCATGTGTGTCTGTTTGTTGGCCTTGGCCATCTGTCTGTTCATGCTCTTGGGATTCCTGAGTTCCCTGGCTAGCTTCGTCATCACCTTCGTCGTCATCGGTTGTTGTTCTTTCATCATCAGAGCTAGACACTACCTGTCCTTGTGGTTGATCCCTGGGTGTGGTAGGGTAGCTAGGCCTTTCAAATTCTTGAGAAAACAATTGTCCTTCTCAAAACTGGAACTCATTGGAGAATGCATCGGGCATTTCAAAATCAAAAGTTGGATCTAGTGGTGCTGTTTGTTCTGCTTCTAAATGAGGTATTGGAAAAGAGAAAGCTTCCGCACCAATAGTGGTGGGAATTTCAGCTGTCGTGGTTGTAGGTTCTGGGGTTGTGGCTGCTTGAGGTTCAACAGTACTGGTGGCGCCCTCCGGCGTAACTGGTCTTGATAACCGTATACGAATTGGTGGTACCGTGGGAGGGCTATTGTTGGTGACTGCTCTGGAGATGGTTGTGGCGAGGGTGATTCTGGGACTTGTAAGCATGGGATAGTGCCTCTCATCCGCTTTCCGGCTCTACCTTTGCTAGACTTTCTAGCCTTCTTAGTGGTCCCTTTGAATACTTTTAGTTCCTCACTCGTCATGGCACGCTCAATCGGTAAGTCATACGCCAAGCACATATATATAATTCTCGTAAGCGCACAACATCTTTCGCTCCCATCTATGTTGTGCTAAGTACAACTGATCAATTATCCAGCTTGCAAGGTCTACTGTTTGAGGGCCAGTGCATGCTAAATATAATCCAAACCAGATTCTTTTGTGGGGCATGGTAAAACGATCCTGAGCTGGGAAAGCAAAATGCTGCATGCATATCCGCAGAGGCTTGGAAAGCTCAGGGGTTATAGCTGAAATATCCTCCCACTTAGTTACGTCACCCCGTTTTATCTGCTCTGGGACTAGCCGTTCTCTCTCCGTCGGAGTGTGTGTTCCATGTATTTTGAGAGCTGCGCGAATTAAATCTTTAGACAAATAAAACCTTCTGAATGGAGGGTCATTTACCAAGGATGGTAACATGAATGTTCCGGGTAGATCCTTGTTCTCTGAAGCTGTGAAGGTGGTTACTAGGTAAAAGCATCTGTAAAAATCGGGTTTAGGGAGAGGGTCACTAAAGTATTCTCTAAATCCCGCTCGTGCCCAAACGTGCGTTAAATCTTGTGTATTCTGCAGTCCTTCAAATTCTCTTGAAAAGAACTGGTACTTGGTCCATGTGCGCAAATCAAATGCCAAATTGGCCTCAAATATGAAATTAGCGTCTGCTAAGGGTCCTGCTAGGCCTTGAAACCAGTGAGAATTATGATGAATCTTCTCAGTGTATCCTCTAGGAGGATCGTCTATTGGCATGGGTCCTGGAAAACCTTGAAACTCTGGTGGTTGCACCGTCGGATAAGATTCCGCGAGTAATTCTCCAATATGGGCCATTGGTGTGCTTGGGCCAGCTTCTGGTGGTCCTTCTTCGGTTTGCATGATGACTGACGAGCTAATGGAAAAGATCTGCTACAAAAGATTAGCACATTAGTATGGAAATTAATTATGATCCCAATAAAGTGAGACCGCAATCCCTTTCCATAACCGATGTATAACCCGTGTAGCCAGGTGTTGTGAGGTGGTTAATGGAATGATTATTTGCAAAACTAATGCAGGTCTCTAGACGCCTACATGGTCAGATTATGCATACATTTCTTGATGAGCTTTTATCATGCATGATGTGGGGTTATGGTGTGTGAATTTATACAAGGTTTGGTTGAGGGTGAATTATTACAAGGGTGGAGTTTAAACGGGATGGGAGAATTGTTAGATAATGGGGTACAAGAAGATGTCTGGATACGTTTCGGTATCCATTTCCTAAGAGTCCTTGGGTGGGTGGTGTGGTTCTGCTGAGGTACAAAAAGTGGTATCGGGTTTGGTGGTATTGAAGGATGAAAAGATTTCTGAGGGGTATATATTACATGGCTAGAGGGTTGGGCTATAAAACATTGTTTGGGTACCCAAATCTGGATGGGTGTGGGTCGATTGATAAGATACTTCTTGGCGATCCAAATCTGTCCAGTATTTGGACTTGTAGAAGAAGATCGAGGGGACTTTGAATGCTGACTCTGCTTTTTTTGAAACTTTGTCCTGTTCTTGTCTGCAGTGTTGCCAATAGGTTGTGGTTGCTGTCCTTTTGGCACCCATATTTGTCTCGTGCCACTTGTTCTGTGATTTTGATACTGCTGCTGTCTTTGCCTTATCTGGTGGTGTCGTCGGTCTTGGTTCCTCTGTTGTGGTTGACTCCTTCGTGGTTGGGTTTGAGAGGTCCATTGGACGCTCTGCTTTGGAAAAGAAGGGAGATCCAACACTTGCGTGACCTGCCCATTAGGAAGTGATTCGTTCTTTATCTTTAATCTAGGCCAGCCCGCAGCAAGTTTGGAAGGATGAGCACCGCAGGGTGTTGTGCTCATTTGGCCGCTGATGCAACCCACCTGACCGCTGATTGTGTCCATCTGCCCTAGCGGTTGGGTAGCTGCCCCTTCTAGTTTACAGGAAGCCCCAGGGAAGATCTCCTGTCGTCCTTCTGATTGACAATTGTCTATAGCCAAGCCCGAGTGGGTTGGTGTAGACGTAACGTGATTGATCTGACCCAAGATCTTCCGGTCTTCCATCGCATGTATTTCATAGGGTCTAGGGTTACAAACCTCAGTCGGAATGCCATTAGGGAAGTCAAGCGGTATCACTCGCTTCTGTTCTAAGGTTCCAATCTGTAACGAGCCTTGTCTAAGAGTTAGGTCCACTGAGTGATCGTATAGCCAATCTTGGCCAAAGATTAGGGGTTCTATCAAGTCGTCATCATGGCACACTAGCAGCTTCGCTGTCATGGTCACATCCTTAATGAGGATAGGAAGGTCCACCTCACCCATGCAAGGGGTTTCCATGCCTCCTAGCCCTATGAGGTATGCCTCAATTGGCCGCATTTATATTCCTGAATCCTTATAGTGGGACCATCTAATCGCACTAGTCGCAGCACCTGAGTCAATTAAAGCCCTGAGCTCTTGGCAAGGGTTGCCGTGCTCTAGCCTAACTGTAATGAATGGTCTCCTGTCCACTATACTAGGATGAGTGGTTGACTTTACTTGACACATGGCCATGGGATATCTGGGTGTAGTTTCCATATGGTTATAATGTTCTCTCCCTAGTCCTTGTCTTCTTAACTTTATGCGCTTAATGCGTTCGATAGCTTCTGCCTGAGATTCAGCTTGTATTCTATTTTCTTCCTCCTTACGCTTCTTTGCCAATGTGAGTCGTCTAAGCATATCCTCAGTAAGAGGTTCCTGATATAACCTGACTCTACAGCCACTAATATAATTAGGCATTATGTTTCCTTCTAAGGTGGCTAACTGTACTGCTCCACTTGTCGAGAGTCTGTTAATGATCATAGGTCCATAACCTCGCTTTTCTAACTTCCGTGCGTGTTGTTTCAGCGTATATACTAGAACTAAATCTCCTTCTTTTAGGCCTTTATCTTTCACATGTGCATCAAAATATGCTTTCTATCGCTTCTTCGCTGCATATATTCCTGCTGCTGCCTTTAGCCTGGTTTCTCCTAATCGTTCCAAGTCCATTATTCTTGTTGATAATTCATGGCCGGTCCATTGATGTTCTTGTGCAACCTTAAGGGTCGGTATCAAGAAGTCCAAAGGAAGCACAACATTCTGACCAAAAACCATCTGAAAAGGAGTGGCATTGAGTACGGTCTTGTAGGCCACTCGATATGCCCAAACAGCGTGGTGTAACTGTTTGTCCCAATCTGAACGTTTGTTGTTCACGAGTTTCGTCAGTACGTTACAAAGGATCTTATTAGTGCTTTCAGCCTGACCATTGGCCTGAGGATGATATGGTGCGGATTTCTTGTGAATCACCATAAAATCCTGTAACAAATATTCAATGACTTGGTTTAGAAAGTGAGTTCCGCGATCGCTCACTAACTCTATAGGCAATCCATATCTTGTAAAGACATTTTCAAATAAGAATTTTGCAGTTGTGTGTGCATCATTCTTTTTGGTGGCTTTTGCCTCTACCCATTTCGTAAGATAATCTGTGGCAACAATAATGTATTCCGCATGTGTACCTTTTGCAGGGGGGTTAATGGGTCCTACAAAGTCTATACCCCACTTAGAAAATGCACGTTCGCCCATCATGGGTTTCAATGGCATTTCATCTCTGCGAGTAGGAAACTGAGTTCTTTGGCACACATCACATCTCTTAACATAGGTATGAGCATCCCTGTGAAGAGTGGGCCACCATAATCCTGCAAAGAGGATGGCTTTGATTATCCTATCGGGTCCAAAATGACCTCCTGCAACACCTTGGTGTGCAGTCTCTAGTATGCTCAGATAATCGCTTTCATGAACACATTGTCTTAGATATCCATCTCGTCCTCTTTTGTATAGATTATCGCCAATAAGTGAATAGTCTTGAGCTTCCTGCTCCAGACTACGTTGTCGAGCTAAGGTCATTCCTTGAGGGAATGTGTTCGTCCTCAAGTATGTCACTAACGGTTCACTCCAGTCTGGTGTGAGAGACACGTGATATAACGTAGCATGCTCTACTGGTGGTCTTTCACAACAAACATGGCATTCTTTACACAACTTGTAGACATCTGCTTCCATTGAAGGCCAATATACTCCTAGTCTATGCAGAGTCTGTAATGTTCGATGTTTCGAATGATGTTGCTTTAATGCACCTACATGTGCTAATTGCAACCAATTTGCATGTTCTGATTCATCTACACAACAAGCAAGAATCTTTTGATTATCCTGTTTATATATGCTTCCTGCTAAGATTTGGTATCTCTGAGACTTGGTAATCTCTCCTTCTTTGATCTTTATCCTAGGGTTCTTGGGTCCGTATGTCAGGATAGGGACTATAGACTTAGCCCATTCTGGTGTTATCTCAAGATTAAACAAATATGCATCTGGTAGATCATCCATTACTCCTTGAGTAGCTTCTCCTGATGTTAATCTTGAAAGGTGGTCAGCTCTAAGATGTGTCTTTCCTTTCCTGACTACTACTTCAAAATCGTACTCCATGAGTAATAGAAACCAACGTATTAGTCGTCCCGTGTTACATGGTTTGTTGACTAGGTACAATAGGGCTTGATGATCTGTAAAGAACTTGAATTTGTTGGCCAACAACTAGTGCCTAAACTTCTTTACTGCGTAGATCATCCCTAATCCTTCTCGTTCCGTCGTGGTGTAATTTCTTTCTGCTGCGTTCAATTGTCTGCTCGCGTAAGCTATGGGGAGATCTATGTTACCTTCACTCGTGGGTTGTGCTAACACACATCCTATGGCGTAATTGGATGCATCCACATGTACATGGAATGGCTTACTCCAATCTGGGGTAGTCAATATAGGTGCTGAGCACAAGCGTCGTTTAAGTTCGTTGAATGAATTCTCACATTCTTCTGTCCATTCAAAATTGGTTAAAAGAGAGTACAATGGCTTGGCTATGATTGCATACATGTGTATGAATCTCCTATAATAACCGCAATGGCCCATAAATGCCTGTACCTCTTTCACATTAGTTGGTCTAGGTAATTCTGCAATTACCTTCACCTTTTCTTCATCCGTAGAGATTCCATTTTTTGACACAATGTGTCCTAGAATTTTGCCTTGTCTGACCATGAAAACGCATTTTTCTGGTTTCAAACAAACCTGATATTCTCGACATTTGTCAAATATTTGTCGTAACTCTGGGATATGCGTCTGTCTTACATTAGAATGAGCACATATGTCATCGACATAAACTTCCAAACTCTTGCGTAAGAATTCCTTAAAAACATGACACATGAGTCGCTGGAAAGTGGCGGGTGCATTTGTTAAGCCAAATGGCATTACACAAAATGCAAATATGCCCCATTCAGTGGCAAAATCCATCTTGTATTGATCTTCTGGAGCAATGGCTACTTGATTATAGCCTGAAAATCCATCAAGAAAGCTGTAAACTTCCTTGCCCGCAACTCTTTCCAGTAGATGTTCTGTGATAGGATGAGGATAACTGTCTCTAATCGTGGCGGCATTAACTTTTTTAAGGTTAATACACACACGCAATTTTCCATTCTTCTTGGGCACTACCACAATGGGGGATACCCATTCGGTATGCTCAATTTCGTAAATGAATCCTGCTTCTATCAGCCGATCTATCTCCTCTTTAATCTTCGCAGCGTAGTTATCATTGTACGTGTATGGTTTCTGTTTCGTAGGTTTTGCATCTGGAGTCATAGGGATTCTATGAGAACATATATCTGGATCTACTCCTTTCAAATCTTTGTAACTCCAAGCGAACACATCTCTATATTCGTGCAATAGAGCAACTAATTCTTCTTCTTCTTCAGCTGTCAAATCATGCCCTATGTAGGTACATTTTTCTTCTTCTCCTTCTATGGCTACTATTATTTTCTTGGTTTTCTCTTGGTTATCATATACTTGTCCGTCATTCGCCTTCCTATTAGGCATTCGTACCATGATTCTTCTATCTTCGATTTCATATTTCTTGAAGTTCTCCGGTACTTCAAATAAAGATTCTTCTGTTTCTGACATGGTTTCTTTCTTCTTTCTTTTCTTGCCTTCACTTTTGCTAGTCACTTGAGTGGCTATTCTCACGTCATTCATAACTTCCTCGTGTCTCTGAGGGTGAGTCTCTACTTCGTAGAAATATTCTTCCTCTGATGCAAAGGGTGGGTCCATGATAATTGATTCTAAATCGAAATCACTCGCATCCTCAAATGCATCAGTGTTAGGTTCACATTCTTCTAAAATTGCATCGCACATGATTGGCTCTATCGTGAAAACTGAAATGTCATAGCCATCCTCGTCACAGTGGGGTGTCCATTGTTCTTCATTGATGGCTACATCCATGGTTGCTAGGATTTCTGCCCAACCATGGGGTTCAAACTCTTTGTCAGGGAATACTACAGGTGTGTAAGCTAGACCTTGAAGGGTTCGTGGATGTTGTTCTGCACCTAAGGTCCTTGCTTCTAATCTTTCTTCCTCTTGTTGTGCAACTTTACACATCCATAAATGAGTATCCTCATGCAACCAAGAAGGATCTGACTCCAATGAGTGCACGGATTCCGTCTCTACTTGTGTCTTATGGATGGTATTCCATTGTATTGGGGGTACGTCTCTATGTGAATAGTCTTTAAGATTGACTTTGGTAGTCACTCCTAAATGTTGCAAGTACAACGAATTAGTTCCCCAATCTTGTACAATTTGCAACTGACGCATGAATGGTCGTCCCAATATCATCTCATAAGCATGGTTTTTACTAAAATCACAAATGGCAAAGGTGTGCTCAAATTCTACACCACAAGTGGTGAGAGATATTCCTTCTAGTAAGCCTAATGGTTTTTCTATGTGTCCGTCAGCCATTTGTAGCTTCATCCTGGTAGGTTTGAGTGCTGGCTTACCCCAACGTTTCCATAGAGCGGTGGTAGCTATGGCTACTCCGGCTCCTGAATCTAAGATGGCTTTTGTGGTGTAGCCCTTATGGGTTATTGGAAGATAAGTGTTACCTTCCTCTCCTTCACTTACATCTCCAATCTTTTCTACAGGTATCTCTGGTACCTTATTTTGTGATCCTATTTGTGAGGGAGTAGTAGCAAGCTCGGGAAATTGATTTGCTACATGCTTCCACAATTCTGGTTTTACCTTTAACAACTCCTCTAGAGTGAGATTACACTGTACCTTAGTGTTCTTGATCACTTCTGTGTTTCTAGGGATTACTGATTCTTCATTCCTCACTATTATCGTGGGTGCTCTCATATTAATAGACTTTGCTTCCCACGGTCCTGTGAACTGAGGTAATTCTTGTAAAGAATTAGATTCAAATCCTGTGTGTTCACTCAGTTGTTCTTCCTCTACATCATCATATATAGAGGGGATGTCTTGGGGAAATTGCTCCTGCAAATCATCTATTTCTTGAATGGGAGGATGGGTTCCTTGTTCTTTTCTCCATTTCTCTTCTTGGATTTCTCTCAAAAATTCATGAGAGTACCTATGTATAGAAGACAGGTTGTCTTGACTTTCTGTATTGGGTACTTGAGACAGGGATGGTGCATTCCTTTCCTGTGTCTCTGGGACAATAGGGTTCCTAGGCTGATCCTTTTTCTCTTTGCTTTCAATCAAATATTCTAGTCTCTCCATTAGTCCTTGAAAGTGTAACTCCGGTTTTGCCATGTTATTCCAATTAAGATATCTAGAGGCTTCGAACAAAGCTTGTGCTAATTCTACCATCTTCATGCAGAGTTTAGTTCTCTCCATTTCTAGATCAGCTCGAGGGTAGTTCTTACTCATTTCAGCTACTTGAGGTCCCTCTTTTAATCTAGCCTGATATGCACGAAACATCATGTCTAGATTCTCTCGTATGGGTTCCGCTAAAACTGATCCTGATTTCTGAGCTAGATTCTCTTGATTCAATTCCTGCGAAGTCAATTCTAGGATTTTGGCTCTAGATTCCTTTAAACTTCCTTCCAACTCAGTTATCTTTTTACTCCATTTTCTCTTAATTCTTTCTCTAGAATCTTTCCAAGATTTTGTCTTTTTACTGCTAGATTCTGCAACTTCACTAGTTCCGGCTACTTTCTCCTGATTAAGCTGTTGGTTCTGTACGAGCGCCTGGGCTCTTGTTATAGCTTGGATAGGCACGTATGTAGGGTTGGATCCATCTGCGTTGTTTACAATACCTATCACGTTGATTGGTGTCACATTCGAAGCATTAACTTGGTTCTTAGGACAATCTTTGATTATGTGCTCTTTACCACAATCGGCACAAAAGCCTTGGATGTTATAGTACTGTGATTGTCCTGCTATCGGAGGATGTGGGCAATCCTTTATGAAGTGATCTCCTTGGCACCTAAAGCATGGTCCTCTAGGGCCCTGTGGTCTCTGTTGTCTCAATTGGGGCCGTGGATTTGGGTTTGTGTACATCACATGAGCATAGTCGGGCTCCCAACTAGGTTCCACTGGTGGACTATCATAATGATATGTCTCCACATGTTCTGGTGACTCCGTGTAATATGCGGGTGGACTATCTACATGCGTAGAGTCAAAACTGTTTGAGTTTGGGTCACTCTCTGTGATCAAAGGTGAAGAAGGCACTAAGGCCCTACTTAGGTTCTCTTTTGCAGCAGCATATTTGACTGAGATGACATTCGCTGGTGGTGGTGGCTGCTGAGCTAAGACAGGTTGAGGTCTTTGTTGAGCCTGGTATGGGTAGTTCTGAGGAGGCCTATAGTAATAAGGCTGAGCATTGTAATGGCCTTGATACCTACCTGGTTGTTGGTATGCTTGCGGGTAGTTCTGTCTCACGGTTTGTTTGTTGTATGGGCAGTCCTGAGCCGTATGATTTGTGTATCTTCTCTCAATTGTACAATATTGGCCACTAGGGTTGGCTTGAGGTTGTGGTGCATTGGGACACACATTTGCCATATGATCACCACCACAGGTGTAACAACGCTTGTTCATTAGTACCCTAGGTTTACTAGAAACTCCTAGTTTCTGGGCCACTTTCTCTGCTAGGTCCTCTATCGAGTTAGACAATTTTGTGGATGCTAGAGATGAACAGTCTAAGTCCTTATAGACCTTTGAGAGTTCCAACTCGTCTCCTAAGTTGTCCTCAATGTCTATACAAATTCTTATGGATTGCTCTAGCGTTTTGGGTTCTTTTAGGTACACATAGGAGCGTACTTTAGCGCTCAACAAGCCATCTAGGAACAATGACACTTGCTTGGCTTGTGAGGGTAGCTCTTGCATTGGACATCGTTCAACATATTGTCTAAATCTACGTCCTGCGAGTCTAACTGTTTCTTGAGGGGTCTGTTTGAAGCTATGAATCAACGAAGACGTGTCATGTCTAATCCCACTTTTAGAGAATTCAGTGATGAATGACTCTAAAAAGTGATGGATGTCCCTAAATTGCCTTTGTTGCAATGGTTGGAACCAAGTTAAAGCTGTATTCTTTAACGTTAGTCCAAATGTGTTGTATTGCGTGAACATGTCTTCGACTTGTTCTGCTCTTAGTACTTGCTTGAATTCTGCAACATGGTCATAGGGATCTCCTGTCCCATCAAAGTAATTTTTCATGGATTTCACTAACTGAGTGGGTCTCAGTATTCTTGCGTGTTCCCGTGGTCTAGGTAGAGGAAAATCATCTCTACTACCTGGTATTCCATGATCTCTTTGTCTATCTGCTCTATTAGTGTCTGTGGTTGTTCTATCTCTCCCTACGGGATGAGTGAAGCTTACTTCGGGTCTTTCTTTATTCTTTTCTCTTTGATTTCCAAGGGCTGATGATGTTCCTACCCCTTGTTGACTTGTATTCATGTTCGTTCTAGATGGAGGGAATACCAATTCACCTCTCCATGTGTATGTGTTTTTAGCGTGGTCAGGCACCACAAAGACTCTTTCTGAAGTCTCATCCAGGTATACAACCTTTCCAGGTGTATCCGGGTCCTTGAACTCGTATATCGTGATGATACCTACCTCACTAAGTAGTTCTGTCTTGTATCTCCAAAAGGCTTCATTAGTTTCTTTATTTACAAACAACTCTATGCTTCTGTTGTCCTGAGGGATCCATTCTGGGATTAGTACTCGTGTCAGTACAGATTTCCCTCTAGGTGTTCTAGGCTCTTCTAGAGGTTCTTTTCCTTGAGATTTAGTTTCCGTCTCTAATTGAATTACGCCAAACTCGTTCGTATTGTTTGGCTGCGTACTTAAGATGTACATCGTTCCTTCCTTGTCTATGTACGCGTCTCTCTCGAATTTCACCACTGGACGTTCCAATCCAATGGGTTGATCGGGGTTGTGCATTTACACCACTTGCCTCCGCAAACCATCCTCATAGATGCGAGCACCTAATCGGTTGGTTCGGAGAAACTCTAGTTGAGTCCTATAGGGTCCTTCTGGTTTTTCTAAGTATGCTACATTTGACCCTACTTCTGGTCTATCTGTGCTAAATGCCATTTCTGATCCGCTGGTGTCTGAGCTCTCGTAGGGGTAATTACTATTCAATTGTTGAGCCCACGATCGAGCAGTAGTTCTTACACTTGCCTCTGATGATCTAAGGCTTCGTCGGTCTGACTTACCTATATGTTTGCCCGATCTAAGGTTCATTAATTTTCTTCCTTGCACACTCAGTACACGCTCAGATCGTCAATGATTCTTTGATATTACTGTCTTGATCTTTTTAGATTTCTTTAGATTCTTGTCTTAATGTATGCGTCAGGAATTCGACTTTCCGTGGTACTTTGAGTTCTCGTTCCGTCAGACTTATGTTCTTTCCTTTAGGTTTTCGTGTCACACACCTTTACTTTGGTCTTGGACTTGATAAATTTAATTCTCTTGAACTTGAGGCGTTCCTATCGTCTTGAATCCACAATGCTACCGTTTATCCTAAGCTAAGAATTGACTGAGGGGGTTGAGTAATCTTCCAACCTCGAGTCAGCTTTTCTGGTTGCTCTGATGCCCAAGAAGCCGCGCTTCCCAAGCTTTATGCCCTTCACAGCCTGCTTTGGTTGCCTTTGATTGCCCTCGCTAGACCTAGAAAAATCCAAGATTAGACCAATTCACAGTTGGATGATCAAGCACTTGAGTATATACACCTTTTAAGTCCCTTCCCTTTTGCCCAACTTTTCAATGCTTGCCCCTGGCTTTCTAGTCCCAAACTAGGTCAACCTCGTCAAGAGCTTTCTAATGAGCTATTAAGCTCAAAAAACGGACTTCGGATGAAAAAGTTATGACCGTTCAGGCCCTGGGGGGGTAAAAACTGACAAATGGGTTTTTCTCCAAATATGAGCTAAGGGGTCTCCTATGAGTATAATCACCCAAAAATTTCCCAAAAATAGCCCCCAAAATCCAAAAAATGAAACCCTAAAATTTGCGATGGGGGTGCACAATCGCGATGGTCTGAGATGATCGCGATGGTCTGGGACCGTCGCGATGGTCCAGGCGACCCGTCGCGATGGCGTGAAGGTGAACCGTCGCGATGGTCCAAAAGTGAGCAATCGTGATGGCTCGATCAGGCGGACAATCGCGATGGCGTCAGTCAACAGTCAACGTGAACAATCGCGATGGTCCAAAAGTGAATCGTCGCGATGGTCACAGATGCGATGGCTTGAGCCAATCGCGATGGTCAGGGCGCGATGGCTTGAGCCAATCGCGATGGTCCAACTTGCCACGTGGCACCGTCGGCGCAATGGCGTGAGCCAATCGCGATGGTGTGGGGTCAACCGAACAGTCGCGATGGTCCGCGAACCGTCGCGATGGCGTGAGACCGTCGCGATGGTCCGGCCCAGCCGTCGCGATGGTCCGGCTCAGCCGTCGCGATGGCGTGAGCCTATCATGGTGTGACACAATCGCGATGGTCTGAGACCGTCGCGATGGTCCACCAAAGTATGATTTTTTGCAATGCAAGTATGGATTCCTAGAGGCGCAAGTGTGCTCTACACGCTGGTGTGGTCGCCTTCTTCAAATTCCGAACTTTGCAGACCATCGCGATGGTCTGACACAGTCGGAAATTTCTAACAGAAACTGAAAATTTTACCTTTTCCAAGCTTTCCTGATGCACTGGAGCTCTGTACCTGCAAGAAAACTCAAGAAAACAAAAGTACACACAAGCACAAAAGCTCTCTCTCACTCTCTCGCATGCACAAATGAGGGGAATGGGTGGATATGGTGAATTTTCTGATTTTTTTGGAGATGAAGATGATGATGCGGTGATGAAGATGGAATGCGGGGGAGGTGAAAAACACTAAAAACTAAGTAAAAACAACAACAAAAACTGAAAATTTTACCTTCCAATGCCACTTCTTGCTATACTCTTACCATCACACATTCGTCTTAGACTCGATCCCCGGCAACGGCGCCAAATTTGGTGTTGCTATAGCACAATGGTAAGAACCACGTTAAAAAGCTCCACCTCCTTAATGTCAATCCGTGGAAGAGATAGGAGTGATATGAAGATCGTGAATGTGAGATGAAGTGAGAGTGAAGGTGAGAAGCATAGAAATGCACACACACATACACACACACTACGAAGAGACAAGCAAGACACAATGGAAGGTGAGAAATCAACTCTATTACTCAAGAACACTCTTACAAGCTCAAAAAATAGCTCTAAGCTCACACTAACCAACAAGCTCACCTCAAAAATGAGCTCTCTAGCTCTTTTTATAGTTTCTAGACTAGTTTTGACCGGTTTCACATCTAGTGACCGGCATAGTTAAAAATTAGGTCCTAGATGCTATTTGGAAGGGTAAACGGTGTCTAAAAATAACGAAAATTGATACGCATGTTCTACCTAAGCTCCTCAAGCTCGAGGACTCCTCGGCTTGCACAAAATGGAGCTAGAAATTAAGAAAAGGGTTTTTCTATGTTACATATGTTACATTAGTGATAAAAATCACTGTTGGAGGTTTTTGAAAAGTATTTTTAAAACATGATTCTTTGAAAAAAGATTCCACTGGCTCACTGCTCCATCATTACATGCTTCCGCGTCGTCTGTGCCTCTGGCTGCTTCCAACAGAAGGCCAGCCCACAATCACGACAAATCTGGGTGCCTAAGGCTTGCTTGCGGGCTCAAATAGCCACACCAATGCCAAACCTTGTACAACATGTTTCACTCACTCGAACATCTGAGGCCCACTCTTACACATCACGCATGAACACATATTCTTCCATGAGCACAAGTAGAATCACTTGCAAATGGGTCCCTAAAAGCCCCATTTTTCAAGTAAATACCTCTATCACACTCTCCAGAGTCTCCACAAAGTCAATATCAAAACCTATCCATTGCATTTGGCAACCTAAAACTTGGAATAAACCCCCAGACCCCAGTTGTAAATCCATGTCCACCTACTAACTACGTAACTCTCACACTACATCATTCTGCTTAGTTCTTAGGTCTACTCAATTCCTAACTACACACACAAGCACCGAGCACTTATTAACCTACTAATCTCTTCCGGACCTCATGTTAATGTTGTAACGGGGACACGGTGTCATTTTTGCGTCCATTGCAATGTTAACAATTATTCATGTATTCTCACAGAACCAGCTGTGAAGTTTTCAACATGGCTGAGGCAGCAGGAACTAGCTCTCAAACAGAAACGAGCCTGCAAGTGGTGGACTTAGACAGTTTACCCGTTTTGCCTGAAACAAACGAAAGACCAGAAGAATTGCAGGCCATCAAAATCATACCTATAGCGGACCCTCCCAGTGGCCATACCATGCCCGTAGGAAAAGCTTCCCACTGGTTTAGTGAAGTGGCAGGACCCTTGGGAGAGGGAACATACCTATGGGAATCAGAGTTGGACTTCAATGGGAAGCAAGGTAAATACCATTTCTTTAGAAGAGAATTCGAGAAGTTACAAAATGCAGAAGGTCTATGTTCGATTTGGGAAAAGGCAGGATTGGATGCATATTTCAGTGCACGGCTCCCAAAGCCTGACTTCATGCGATGCTACTATCTCGTCAACACCTTGACTCCAAACAAGAACCCAAAAGGTGCAAGCTCATTTGTGATCCCATCTCTAACAAAAGGAAATGAGCTCAAGAGGTTTAGGTTATCCAACAACTTGGTGAGAGAGGCCCTAGATATGCACGGAATGCATATTCCTACAGAGAAGGAAACCCTAGTGCCGGATTACATGAAGAATCGAAGCCTCACCGAACTCAAGGACATGGTGTCCATGATGCCTAATGTTGCAATACACATGCGCATGTGCATGCAACACTTTGCTTTTCCTGCCCAAGATAGATTCACCATGCCGCCTAAAAAGATTTGGTTTAGTTTGTATCTGGTAGAGACACAGAGCCTCACCATCAACTTGCCCCACTAGATAATTGATCAGATACACCTAGCTCACAAACGATGGCCACGAAAACAGGTTTTATATGGATGTTGTGCTCTGACAAGAATAATTTATAGGTGTTTGGCTTATGACATCCCTATTCAACGGGCCCTAATGTGGAATCGTGTAGAGCAGTTTAGAGGCAGGACATCCACTGGACCCCCTTCTAAGAAGATGAGAGGCACTGTCCAAGTCCCATGTGCTCAACCACGTGGAGCCACCTTAACACCAGACGTCACCCCTCCACCCCGAAGAGTCCGACCATTCACACTCCAACTTCCAAGACGCAGCACCAACGGTTCTACCTTGATATTCCCTCCCATCCCATCCGATCTTGAATTTCCCAGTGGTGCACCTTTGGAAGAACTCACGAATGAAGATTTCGAACAATTATTACAAGATGTAGAGCTGGAGGCAGAAGAGGCACAACAAGTGGAGAATGTGCAAACACAGGCAACAACCTCCCAAGTACCTGTCACCACAGTTGAAGTGGATGAAGAGAATGAGGAAGATGAAGAACAGGAGGAAGATGAGGAGGATTATGATCAAGAGCATCATGATGAGCAACAAGAAGTGCCAGAAATTGTAGGTGCACCTGCATATACAGCTCAACTACAAAGGTTATACGACACAATCAAAGCAGTGCAAGAACGGCATCAACTCTCTCTTGTGTCAGGACAAGCTTTGATGCAAGAAATGCTATCAGATGATGGGGTGGATCAACATT
Source organism: Ceratopteris richardii (assembly GCA_020310875.1). Taxonomy (NCBI): domain Eukaryota; kingdom Viridiplantae; phylum Streptophyta; class Polypodiopsida; order Polypodiales; family Pteridaceae; genus Ceratopteris; species Ceratopteris richardii. Next base: position 35,190,392 of record CM035427.1, read on the forward strand.
TCATTGACACCCTCAAATTAGTGTTAGAGTCTTTAGGAGTTCCGGAGGCTGTCCACACTGCAGTCCGCCAGTCCGTGAGGTATGACAAACGCAGAGTTGACACATTACCACGAGCAGGTAAGACTATCAGGATACCTGTCACAGAACAAGAAGTACCCATTGAAACCACAGCTACACCCACCACCACCATTGACCTCTCTGCTGAAACCTTCCTTCAGACATCACCCATCTCACCCCAGCATTCCTCATCACCACCTTCTCCACCCCCACCACCACCTCCCACCATGGAAGAAACGACAGTCATCACCTCTACCTTCACTCATAACCCATCCTCATTCACATCATTCTCATTTCGAGAACCCACCTCACAAGACACCCTCTTCTCCTTCGTCACCAATCCCTTGTACGCTTCAACCCTTCTATCCTCCGACCCATAACTGGCCATCCCATAATCCCAAATGTGGTTGGAAACCCGGCACCCACAGAAGGCACCCTATGTTTCCCAGCCTATCCCCCAATACGGGTATCTCCATTCCATGACCCTCACTTCCCATCGGGCCCCTACACCTCTTTCAACCTGACCTCACCACCCCAATACCCGTCCTTTGTGGAGCAGTTCATCCGCTCTCCAATGTTTCAAAGGCACATTTCCCCGATGTTCGCAACAACATCAATTTACACGAACACCACACTCACTTCACTTACCATACCCACCTACATGGTAGCCCCTGTACACACCACTCTGTCTGACCCAATGGACATTTCACCCACCACAGCACCTCTCCCCACGATTCCACCATCTCCCCCTCCCTTACCCCCCACCTCGCCACTCACCACATCATTGGCACACACAGCATTCACTACCTCCCTCCCCCATCCCACCTCCCCTGCATTCCAAACTTTCCCCCTTGCATCTCATAATGTAAATAGCACGTTCAATACATTACTTCAGTGTGCACATCAACTACACCAAGAATACCATCAATTGGAAGAACGCACTGCTGCCCTCCAGGCAGAATCTCAGCGTCTGCAAGCGAGAGTCAACACTCTTGAAGCTGATTACCAAACGCTCCTAACAGAGCATACCACCTTACAGCAGGCTCACTCTGAATTGGAATCAAAGACATCGACAGTAGATGATCAAGCAGTCGAGGAACTAGAAACAGTGCTCCAAGCGCAAATGATATCTAATGCTACACTCAGACGCAATCTTGGGCTATTAAGGAAGCATATGGCAGCAGCATTAGAAGAGAACAAGAGGCTTCAACAACAAAATCAAGACAACTTTGAAGCGGCTATGGAAGGAACGGCAAGAGCAACCATTAGCCCTACCAAGTATAGAGCGGTCCCATCGGAAGACATTCCTATCTTACTTGAGGAGCATGCAAATTTCTTGGAGTCATATTAAAAGTTAGAGACTGAATGTGCAGACCTAAAGAAACAGATAGCCAGTGCCCCCACAGCTCAACAGGAGCCGGTAGTCTTGCAACACTCTCCAGAAGAATTAGAGACGCTCCGGAAATAGGTGACCGAACTCCAAGCACGTCTCTTACCATATGAAAGGCCACCCTCGCCAACTGAAGAACCAGAACCTGAAACAGTGGTGGAAATCCCCGTCGATGACAGCTATGAAGAGCCATATGAGCCGATGCCAACACCCAGTGGTCGAACTACAGAGGAAGGACAAGACACTTTAGAAATTCAAGTTCCAGATTGGGTCAAAAGGGTCGAGAAAGTGGGTAAGACACATGATGATCGTGTGGCCGTGCAAATGCAATCCCTCACAAATCTGGAAGAAACTGCCCTTCGGTCTTCTTACTTTCAAAACCTATCCCATCAACGGTTAATCATAACATCAGAGTCGCAATACATGCCTTATTTTGTCTTGCTACATGATTATAATGCAGAAGTCAAAAGACATATAGGGAAGGAGCCTACATTCGCCACTCAATTTGAGCTAGGGGATTTACCGACAGATGCACGTGCTGGCTCGATCTTCCAACCTAATTGGCGTGCACGTCTACTAACCGATTACCCAGAGATGATGAGCACCTGGGCAACCATGCCACTATATATCAAGTATAATCCATGCTATTGCCCAGTGGTACGTCGCAGATCCTGGCAAGCATTTGCAATCAAGGTACGCAACAATAAAGAATGCTCGGCTTGGGTTAACTATCCATATTTTGCTCCGCCTCGAGGGACCCCAACCGTAGCCTACATGATATCAACAATTCGACACTGGTCTACTCGTCTAAATAATGTACCCGACATAGCTGCAAAAATGTGTATGAAAATATTCGAGCTCATGACCATTGTCTTCAAAACCTTTCGGAAGGTACAAGCTCCATACATCTCTGCCCCTGGATTCTCTCAAGGTAACAAGGATTTAGTCTACGACATGAGCCAGACTCCCTCGGTTACTATAATCTTTGCCTGGCATGCACGAATAAAGTACTTACCTGCATGCTTCAAGCAGACATTTGAGGAAATGTTCTCCACGGGATTCTAGGAATATCATTCAGAAATTTTCATTCCCAGACCCACACATTTGCTACATCTATTCGCAGTAGAACAAGCGATCCATGCAGATCAGTTACGTATGCCACATCCGGACATTCCAGGATCAATTGATTGGGATCGTATGATGACAGACTTGGCCAGAGGACTATGCATACAAGAACACCAGCTTGCCACTCAGGTTGTGGAATATTACATCCAACACTCCCAGCAACAAGGGTCTGTCAGGGACGACAGACGCGAGAGAGGGGGGGGGTGTTGAGAGCAGTATGGGCACCCAGGGACTGACTAGACAAGGAAGCCAGCGGAGAGAGTCAGAGCGAGGTGAAGGATTAAGTAGACAAAACAGTCAACGCAAATCTGGCAGATAGGCCCTTCAAATTTTTCCAAATCAACATCTTTATAACAGTGATTCTTATCACTAACAATCATTGTAAATACCATTTCATATTTTTGTAGCTCCAATTTGTGCAAGCCAAGGAGTCCTTGAGCTTGAGGAGCCTTAGAAGTACCTACATATCAATTTTTGTATTTTTTAGACTCCGTTTAAGCCCTCAAATTGGCCCTAGAACCTAATTTTTAACTAGGCCGGACACTAGGTCTGGACAGGGCCAAAACCTAGTCAAAAACTATAAATAGAGCTAGAGAGCTCATTTTTGGGGTTAGATTGTAATTGAAATGAACTTGTAATAGCTTTTTGAAAGGAATCTAAGAACTCCATTGCTTCTCACTCTTTGTCTTGCCATGTGTGCGCGTGTGTGTGTATGTGTGTGCATGTTTGTGTGCTTCTCACTCACACACTTGTGCCTCCACTTGCTCAAGGTCTTCATACCATCCTCACGTCTTCCCAGATTGACATTAAAGGAGGTGCTACTCATCACTGAGCTACAACATCACATATACATGCCTACATGCACACATGTATACTTATACATGCATACACAATTATAAACACACTTGCATATATTACATAAATGCATATGCATATATACATGTGTGCATACTAACACATGTATACATATGTCACACACATGCACACACATACATATACATGAAACACATATATGTGCATACTAACACATGTGTACATATAATACACATGAATACACACACATATGCATACATACATGACAAAAATTTTCTCCTCAAAGATAAAGCTATATATAAAATAATTAAGCATACCCCCGAGCTTCATGTTCTAACTTAAAAGAACATGATTTCATCTCTCTAGTAGGATTCATCAATATTCTAGTTGAATAAAGAAGAATATATTATCTGATATCCATTCAAATGATTCAAGTTATTGATCGATAACTAGAGTAGGATTTACAATCTAATCTACTCATATGTTTTCATTATTGCCATCATTTTGGTAAGACATCAATATAGTCTCATCTTCATTATCCTTATTGATTTCATTTATTTCTTCTATTGTTAAATCTGTGTTCTCATGGATGACATCATCTATTGATGGATTATATCGATTTCTAGTAATTCCTCTTCGTCATCAATAGAATCAGCATAATGACCTACCTCTAGGTTGAACATGAATGACTTGCCACCAAGGATGAGCATTTGGGTTTTTATAAAAAAATGCTTGTTCAATATGCCTAGGAAGAATATATGGTTCTCTAGTAGATCACATTACCTTGGAAGAATCAATTGCCCAAAACCCAGATAATTCCTTTCTCAATGTGGAATTACTACCTTTATACTTGGCTCGAAACCAGTCAACCTTCAAAATACCCTATCAAAATATATAAAAACAAAATACCATTATTAGGTACTTAAAAAAATAATAAACTCTATCATAAAAAATATAAATTTTTTTCTACCTATTTGAATGTACGAAATGATATTTCATAGATACCAACAACAGTCCCCACGTAACTAAGTTCGCCATCTATAAGGTTCGTGTCTTTTGAGCTAGCACGTGATAGTTGCTTGAAAGAAGCAACAATACTAGAATCCTCAATTTTACGTAAAGAATCAATGGCTTTGATTCCAATATGCTGTCCAAAAGCCCAAATATTAGTGAACACTCGAGCCTGCAAAAGAAATGAATTTAGTAAAGAGAAACTAATATACATATATGAAAAAAACAAAATATTATTAAAATAAATTTATCTTTCATTCACAACTTATCATTAACTCTCTCTGCTCATCTGAGATTTCTTCATCATTTGCATTGGAGTGTTGCAAACGACTATATAATCAATCCGTGAAAGAAGATATTATTGTAATCTCATTATTATCAAGATTACGTCTATATCTTTTGTTTCTCTATCTTTTACTTCGAAGATTTTGAAGTTCCCCTTCGTACTCACTAAGGAATGCTTGCATGCATTCGCTATTATATGCTACAAAGTAGAAACATCATTTTTTTCTTGAAATGTAAATAAAAATGGAACTCCCTTACCTGATAATACCTTGTCTGTTATTTTTGAAGAAGACTCTTTGGTCCATGCACGTGGAGCTTCTTCTAAACTCTTTCAAGGTACTCGCTAACATAGTACATGCACTCTTCAAGCATCCAACTCTTTGCCATGGATCCTTCTGGTATTGCTATTTGCCACACATAACCTTTTATATATTTAGGTAGTGATGTGTGTAAACACATTAGCACCACCGGGGCACTTTTTTCCCTCATTAGGAGGTCTTTTTTTCCCTCCAACTTGTATACACGCCTATTGCCCTAACAGGTCACTTATCTTTGTACATTCTAGTGCTAATACATTCAGTATTGTGTGTTGTGCTCCAAGCTTCTTCTTCGTCCTTGTGATGTTCGTGTGCTTCCATAGACCTTGAACTCCAACACTCCTCAGCATCATCTAATCATATGATTTTCCTGTGCACCCCAATTTCTCTTTGAACGTAATTCTTTAATGTTATGAATCAATGAAAGAGACCACTTGATAAAGTGGAGATATAAATCTCTTGAATGATCATCAAGAAATATAAAATGATATTCCTCCCATTGATTGATATAGTCTTGGTTGGTCTGGACGCATATAAATAGATAAGATTCCTTTCTAAGACAAATGGATTTCTTCATAGCTTCCCAATCAAGTTCTCTTCACATAATTCTTTATTTCCGACAACCTTTGCTTATCATGTGGTTGTTTCACAATATGACCACACTTTCTGAATTTCAGCAGCAAGCCATGACCACATACTTGGGCTTTCCCTTATGCATAGAGAGGTCTTCCAGGATGCACAATGAGGTAGCCTTTGGAGTAAACAATAGTTATGCATCCCATGTACTACCAAAAAAGCCGTGTCTAAGAGCTTCATCATGTATGCTTCACTCCGAAACATACCTCCTTCTTCCATGTGAAACACAGTCTCAATGTCTATCAACATCCCTTGCACCATTCACTCTCTTCCACCTCTTTATGTATCACTTCACATATATGAGGAACCCTTACTATAGTATTCTGTGTTTGCAAAGTTGTCGACTTTACATAAGGAAAGTTAAAAGTAGAGGACGTGCGAAGGTCATGCACGCCTCCAAACTTCAATGGAAAATGTTCGTACACGCACACACATCATTAAACAAAATCCATCTTCCTTTCTTCACAAGTAACACACCTCATAACAGTGAATTGAGGATGAAGATTCTTCACTTGAAAAAACATCTCGCCATTCCACGTGGGAAACATTCTTGGTCTCCTTTTTCTATACTCGCCATCCTTGGTACTTTTGAATGCTACTTCATCAACAAAAAGAATAGGATGACAAACATGATAAGAAGTTTGAACATGTGTACATGTTGTGATCATAAATAAGGTTATGAGTTCTTGGAGGTCTTGTTAGTAGTCCGTTCTGTTGATTAGATCTTTAGTTTGTATCCGATTAGTAGTTCGTTCTATTGATCCGATCGTTAGTTTGTGTTATGTTCTTCTTCATCATGGTAGTTTGCTTACTTCAAATATATGTGCATTGAACTTCTAGTTCATGTATGCACGTGTGTTATGTGATGGTAAAAGTACTCAAAAGTCAACCAGTTATCGTCATTAGGGGAAAAAATGAAACCTCTATGGGTCTTTAAGATTAAGGAGTGATTAGTGATGGACCAATGAGAAGTGAGTGGTGGCCACAGTGTAGTCCCTTAAACACATAGGCTAAGCATATGCTTCCCTTGTTTTTGTGTGGTCAAAAGTAAACACCACTTAGCATTGGTGTTTTTAGTTATTTGAATGGTTTTCAAATGCTTGAAAACTAATTAAAATGCTTGGATGGGCTTAAAGATCCAATGGTTAAGGCTTAATGGAAAAAGTCATGGCGGCATTGCATTTCGGCCTTTGGATTGTGTTGAAATCTGATGGATGAGATGAATTGCATCCTCAAAAAGGAACCTTTGAATTTGTGCCTTTGGATTTTCTTGGGATCCAATGGCGAAGATGAGTATCCTCCTTTGAAATGTGCCTAAGATCTAGACCCTTGGATCTTAGCTTCATCTAAAGGCTAGAAGTGATGCCCATCATAACAAAAGTGCCTTTTGATATCTCCCCTTGGATCAAGCATGCATCAGACCGCACATAACACACCCAAAAATAGGATCAGCCCCAAATGCGGGATCCCATCCGATTTAGCATAGATCTAAGGGCTCTGAACACACTAAAATATGACATCAGCCCCAAACGCAGGGATCCATTCGATTCAACTCCATCCAATGACTCAAAAACCTATAGAGAGTATCCAACTTGCATGCGCGAGCTTGTCAACACTCCCACAAATCTTAGAGCTTCTCTCTCTTGCCTCCCATCTAATTCAATCTAAGCCATTAATTTCAAACACCCAAGGGCTACAAAATACTCCTTTTAAAAATACAAATTTATTTGCATATTAAACATTTTTTTATTCGAGAATACCACTAGTGGTTTTGTATGCACCCTTAATCTCTTTGATTAGTTTTTTAGTCCCTAAAAATTAGGAATCCTTACAAGGCCCATGCAGGGCTCATTTTTCCCCTAATGCTCACTTTTCGCAATAATTTTCAAGACCAAAAAGAGGTAGCAATGACATCACATATACCAATGGTACTTGAATTTTATAACAATTGTATCAAAGCTATATTGAAAAGGTTCATGAGAAACTGCTATCTAGGAGGTATATCTAACTAGTTGAAGGCTTAAGAGAAGAATTATGGTGGAAGCTCTGAACCTTCAAGTTCCAACCCAATTGCTTTACGCTTGTGGCAAACAAGTTTTGGCTAAAGCAGACATGAAGCTCTTTCTGTCAAACGCATAACAATGGAGAAGATCTTACTTAATATTGATATGGAACATGATGAAGTACAAGTGTGTAGACGAAGAGCAGTAGAGAGACTAGAAAGGCAATCTCTCTGCGTTGTGGTAAGGACCTACCACAAATCAATGTTGTGTTACAACAATAAGGAGATTGTAAGAATGTAGAGAAGGAACGAAAAAGGTTTTATAGAAACATAGTCTCTCGTAAATCACATTACACATGTAAGATATCATATAAAAGTTTTTGCAACAAGGGGATCTTTTTCTTTTAAGTACAATGAATTGGAAATACACACTCACACACCCAACCTCGTAAAGTAGAGGCACCCATCATGAGAGACTCATATACATGTCCAACCAACACTTTATCTCAAGACTTCCTCCCACAACTTTGAAGCATCATCCATGAGAACTTAGGTACCTCTCTCTCTCTTAGTTTCTCTCTCTCTCCCTCCTCTCTCTCTCTCTCTTTATCTTTCTCTCATGTGACTCTCTCTTTGTATCTCCCTTACATTCTTTCTCTCTCACCTGACATGATGCATTTTTCTTAAGCAATTCTCTCTCTCTCTCTCTAAATCTGTTTGTTTCTTTTCTATCTGTCTCTCCCTTGTCTCCCAATGTTTCTTTCTCACTCTTCACTAATCCACTTCCTCTTTCCCTCTTTCTCTCTTCTCTTCCACATACTCTCTGTCTTCTCACACGTACACAAGTGCACACTCTCAAAGCAACGGGCTTGTATATTTTCCAATTTCCAATCAATATTTGTTAGTCTGGGTTCACACAAAGATGACAGAAGAAACGCTCAAATGTGCACTATTCGAGATAGAACATTGAGAAAATAATTACTTCTGCCATTCATGTGTCAACACAAGAGGGTGAAACTATGGAAAAGCTACTTTTGTGCTGCTGCCCTATGTGAAAACAAGAAATGGCAGAACAAGTACTTTTTTTTCACATAAATCTTTAGAAACTCATAAATCTTTACATACATACATATATTTTGTTGAGGACCTGACTATTGAATGTTCTTATAAAGGATTTGCATGGTTTCCCAACATTTGATTATTGAATATTCTTATAAAGGATTTGCATGGTTTCCCAAAATTTGAGTCCTTCATAGGAAGTACTTTGTTGTGATACTGTGGGCATGTGTAGATTTTCTGTCTAGAAACTTTGTCTAAATTGTTCCAATGAGGTACTGAAGCCAAAGGGAATCCCAAGAAGCCGGAAACTTTGGCCTAGAGGAATGTTTTGACATCCATGTTCAAAGAGGAGGTCGGGTTGGATCCCAACAATAGCTCTGAAGTCGATCTTTGAGTGGTTGATTTTGGATCCAGAGGCTTTGCAGAAAGTATCCAAGCACCTCCAAAATGTCTCTAGGCTAGTATAGTCGTTGTGGAGAAACACATTCATATCATCGTCAAAAAGTCTCGTGGTGATCTGGCCATGGTTACAGGGCAACAAGAGGCCTTTGACATTACCAACTTCCACCTGTTGTTCCACCAGCCTACTAAGCCCTTCTGTGGTGATGGCAAAGAGAAGGGGAGCTGATGGGCACCCTTGTCTAATCAATCATTTTAATTTGATCACCTTCGAAAGATGGCCATTAACATTAATTTGAGTCGACATGTTTCCCAAAAGGGTCGAGATCAGCTTGGTGAATTTCTGGCTGCAACCGAGATCTTTTAGAGATTGCAAAATATAGTCCCATTCTAGCCTATCGTAAGCTTTGTCAAAGTTGACCTTGAGAAAAACCACACCTTGTCTTGACTCATCCGTGAAGTCGAGACCTTCCCAAATATCAATTATGGCTTCCAATATTGACCAACCTTTGACGAAACCGTTTTTGTCCTCGCTAAGCCAAACTCTCAGCTGACCGGAAATTATGTTGGCTATGACTTTAGCAATGATCTTATATCTCATTTATAGCATTGTAATCAGAGGCCAATTCTCAATTCTGTTCTTTTCCCCTTTTTGTGGATTAACTTGATGATGTCATTGTTGAGACAAGTTAGAAACGTGTCAAACTCGAGCACATCTTGCCATACCAAACGAAGAAGGGTGGCCATCACCAACTTGAAGGACTTAAAGAAATCAGTGAGCCCGTCTGGCCCTAGGATTTTCCCACTAGGAAGGGCATCGATGACTTCAATGATTTATCTTTCAGAGATAAGGGCATCAAGCAGGGCACAAAGATTGAGTGGGATACTATGAGAGGATACCTTAGAGATGGCCGCCATGCATTCCTGTCTATGAGGGGAGAGGGGAGTCGAGATCCCCAAGAGTCTCATAAAATGTTCTTCAATGATTTCGATATCGTCTTCTTCTGTGTTGCATCCATTTGAGTCTAGCAATAAGGGGATCGATTCTCTGTTTTGTTTCCTGTTAAGAATTCTGCACATCTCTTTGGTGGGATTGTCACTTTGCTAGCCCACCACGCATTCAAGAATATTTGCAAATTTTTACTTTGTATTTCTTCTTCATATCTCAGCAGCGCTCTGATTCTTCGTAGACCCTCTTGGGATTGAGCTTTTCCTTTGTTCACTTCCTTCTCAAGTCTCCAGAGTCTATGGTATAGAGCTTCTCTATGCCCACACCGAACAATCTGGAGCATCTTCCTAGTTCTTATCATGATTTACCGTGACTTTTCAGCCACACATCTTCACCTCTTCGTTGTGGACGAACAGATGGAAAATGCCTCCTTCCACACCAGCAATTTCTTGATGGATAGAGGGGAGAGAGAAAGAAGTCGAGCAAGCATGAAACCAAGGAGCCTTATGGGTTTTGGTGAGAGGTTGGAATGAGATAATGATCGGTACTAATTATAGATGGCGAGGTTAGTGCATTGCGAGAGGGAAGGATGCCATTGATGAATAATACTTTGATCAATGTAGCTTCTATCCAGTCTAGCTTTCCTCAAGTCCTCACCCGCTTGGAGATTTGACCACAAAAAGCCATTCTAATCTTTGAATTTGACCAGATCTAAGTGCATTTTGGTTTTGTTCCAAGTTTCTTTCTTACAACATTCGATGACTCAGCCCTTGTTGTTCCATCTGTCCATAGGGTCCTCCACCATATTGAAGTTTCCACAAAAATAAGCACATTGTGGGGGAGTGAGTCCAAGGTGGCCCAGGTGTCCAGTCTCTCCAACTCCCTGTTTTGGGCATACATAGGAACTAATGTGAATTGAAAGGGGGCAGTAAAGGAAACGATGATCCACTAGTGGTTTTGATCTTCAATGGAGTTCTCAAGATTTTCAAACTAGAATTGACTTATCCAGATTACCATCCCACAGGACCCTCGGGGGTGCGACATCAAAATCTAGACATGGGTCGTGGAGACGTGTCTAAGATGTTTCTAGAGGTCTGCTCCATCTATTTTAGTCTCCTGAATACAAATAAATTCCGGGTTCATGCTCATGTCACGAATCCATTGACCAATGCAAGTCAGCCCCCTAGCATTTAACGAGATGATGATCATTGTCATAAGTTACCCTCTTTGTGGGAGGGGCCTTACCCTTTATCCTCTTGGACTCATCTTTCTTTTTCGCTGGAAGGGGGTCCCAACTTAGTAATTTTTTCTTGTAGGGGCTTTTCCAGGGTAACTCAATAGGTTGTTTTCCCTTGTGGGAGGCCTCATGTTGGAGTGAACCAAAACCGTTTCCAATACTGTGACAATTCTTTTAATTTTTTGGTGATTCCAGAGAGCCATTCAATCATATGTGCTTATGTATATGGAATACGGCAATCTCTACATGTTTTATCATGTACTGGTCGTGCATTTGTGAATGTGTGCTAGTTATGCTGGTGAGTCATGTAGAATCAAGATTCCCTCGATTCATATTGGTGTGTAGTTGCTAAGAAATTCCTTGCATTGCTGAATGCGTAATGAAATTCTTAACCTTAATGTTTCTTTAATTGGTGCTCCATGGTACACATACTATTAAGAGATTTCATCTATTGAGGGATGAATTCAAGCTCTCAAGTCTCTGCTCTGCTTAGTGGTTGGTGGATATCTCGTTCTTTTTGTACCATCAGATTTGCATAATATCCTGTAACAGAAACACGTTCGATGATCATTTTTAAGGATTTATGTTTGATGTCGCCTTTAAAAGAAAATAACAACACAACAAAATAGACCAATAGATAGAGTTGAGAGAAAAACACTAACAAAGATAGACACAGACTAAGAGATAGTGAACTTAGATTCTCAGATTGTCAAGAGTAATGCAGCTACAATGATGATGATGTCCACCCGTGCACTCCCAATGTGGAGCTTAGATGGCGATCTGGACAGACTCTAGATGAAGGGCTTACTAGTGTGTAATGCTATGTAAAGATCAACCTGGGCCATGCTTATATAGCTTTTACAAGGCGATTCAGTATAGATAAGTGTAGTTGGGAGATACAAAATCGATAAAATATACAATATAATAATATCTCCATGATGAGAAGTCCTACCGTCTCAGCCATATGGGCCGGGGGGATAGCCTCCCGGACCTCACAGAAGGGGGCAAGCCCCCTCTACACTCCCTCCATTAAGGTTCTATGGGGAAACCACGCGATGCCACATGGCCTTCATTTTGACATTGAATGGCAACCTAATGGTCCAAAAGTTTATACCTTACTAAACCCAATGGCTAGACTCACAAAGATCATCTATAACCATCAACGGTCACACATAGACCTCATCTAACTTGGAAGTTAGGGTTCCACAAATGTCCAACCTCTCACAATAGCTTCTCCTCATAATGGAGGCCTTACAACTTAGAGCATCATGGATCATTTGTGGTCACTTGCGGGTGCAGTATTGAGTATATCTAGTAGCCTAAATATAGGCTTCATCTATTGAGTCATCAAAATGTGCCGTGTAGAGGTGGGCTTACCCCCTCGATACATTTATCTCAAGTTAGTGCCGTGACATGGCAGTTGAATGTTCCACCGAGCTTTGTCAACGGGGGCAGACACATAGTTTGAGGTGATTGGTTTAGAAGGGCAGCGCAACTCTTCCATGGCCTTATAAAACGTACAGAATTTGCGGCTAGTCACGAGCACTCCACCGACAAAAAAGCACGAAACATTCGAACCAAGTCCTCAAAAAAGGAGGAAAAAGCGATCTTTCAGCAAACAAGGAAAAAAAATAAGCCATCTTCCACTCGCTCACAAACATCACTCTCATAAAAGGATATCACAAAGAATGTTTTACTTCAAAGAATATCTCTTCATTCCATATGAAAGGATATCACAAAGTTACTTTACTTCAAAGAATGTCTCTTCATTCCATGTGGGAGACATTCAAAGAAACGTGAAGGGCAAAAACTGTATATCTTCAAGACCACAGCATGAAAATCATAAGACTCCATGTTTTTATGTGCAATGAGCATGGAATTCACAAGGATACTATCTTTTAAATAGTTTTATACTTCCCATAATGTTTTTGTTTTGTTTTTTGTAGTTATACCCATTTATTCGAATAGTTGAGAATTGTGATGTCTTGGATGTTATTCTAAGATCGTTCCATTTGTTGCTTTTGCATGAGAGGTTGCTTTCCATAGTAAACCTAGTCTTTCCATTCCTATGAATTGTGGTATTTGTATTAGTTAATTAACAGAAATTGAATCAACTAGAGTACAGACTTTTTGGGTACATGACGAACCTTGAGCTAATAGCAAAGACTAATGATATACACAACCCTACTATCTCTATTTGGAGCCAACATGAGGAACTCCTTCATAATCACATACATGACAATTGCTTCAAAATCACAACAATATGAACCGAGCAGGAGGTGGAAAGCAAAAAAGAGATAATTAAAAGAGTAGGAGTAGAATTGATGAAGACACTCAAGATCTTTGCTGCAATTTTCCAGTTGTAAGAATACATTGCACAAAGACTTGGAGTCCTCTGTTTAAGACTATAGCACATCCCTGCCTCCATGTGAAACGCACTCTCAACGTCCTTTGTCTATCAACATCCCTTGCACCATTCACTCTTTTCCACCTCTTTATGTATCACTTCACATATATGAGGAACCCTTACTATTCTGTACAAGTGTGCGAACGAAGAGCAATAGAGAGACTAGAAAGACAATCTCTGCGTTGTGGCAAGGACCTACCACAAATCAATGTTGTCTTACAACAATAAGGAGATTGTAAGAATGTGGAGAAGGAACGAAAAAGGTCTTATACAAACATAGTCTCTCGTAGATCACATTACACATGTAAGAGATCATATAAAGTTTTTGAGAGTACAATGAATTGGAAACACACTCACACACTCCACATCGTAAGGTAGAGACACGCATCCTTGAAGAACTCAAAATATGTCCAGCCACGACTTGAACTTAAGACTTTTCTCCCAAAGACTCAAAGCGTCAAACCACTAAGCTACGCAAGCTTGGACTCGACAAGGAGATTTTGTTGTGAACTTTGATATCTTTCTCTCTGTCTCTCTCTTTGTATCTCCCTTACCTTGTTTCTCTCTCACTTGACACGCTGCATTTTTCTTAAGAGAGAATCTCTCTCTTGTGACTTTCTCTTTGTATCTCCTTACATTCTTTCTCTCTCACTTAACACGCTGCATTTTTCTTAGGAGAGACTCTCTCTCTCTCTACGTCTGTTTGTTTCTTTTCTGTCTGTGTCTCTCTTGTCTCTCAATGTTTCTTTCTCACTCTTCACTAATCCACTTCCTCTCTCTCTCTCCCCCACATACTCTGTGTCTTCTCGCTCGAACGCAAGCGCACACTCTCAAAGCAACGGCCTTGTATACTTTTCAATTCCCGATCGATATTTCTTATAAAACGTACAGAATTCGCGACTAATCACGAGCACTCCGCCGACAAAAAAGCGCGAGACATTCGAACTAAGTCCTCAAAAAGCAGAAAAAAGCCGTCTTTCAGCAAACAGAGAAAAAAAAAAAGCCATCTTCCACTCGCTCACAAATATCACTCTCATAAAAGCATATCACAAAGAATGCTTTACTTCAAAGGATATCTCTTCATTCCATGTGGGAGACATTCAAGAGCACAGCATGAAAATTCATAAGCCTTCATGTTTTTATGTGCAATGGGCATGGAATTCACATGCATAGTATCTTTTAGACAGTTTTATACTTCCAATAATATTTTTGTTTTGCTTTTTGTAATATACCCATTTATTTATTCTAATAAGTTGAAATTTTTTATGTTTTGGATGTTATTCTAAGATCGTTCCATCTGTTGCTTTTGCATGAGAGGTTGCTATCCATGGTAAACCTAATCTTTCCATTCCTGTGAATTGTGGTATTTGTATTAGCTAATTAACAGAAATTGAATCAAGTAGAATAAACACATTCTGGATACATGAAAAACCTTGAGCTAATAGCAAAGGCTAATGATATGCACAACCCTACTACCTCTATTTGGAGCCAACATGAGGAACTGCTTCAAAAATCACATACATGACAACTGCTTCAAAATCACAACAATATGAGTCGAGCAAGAGGTGGAAAGCAAAAATGAGGTCATTAAAAAGAGGATAAAGAGTAGGAGTAGCATTGCTGAACATACTCAAGATCTTTGCTGCAATTTCCCAATTATAAGAATACATTGCACAAAGCCTTGGAGTCCTCTATTTAAGGCTATAGCACATCCCTTTTGAGTTTGGTGGAAGGACCAAAGCATTACTCTAGATTTTGCATTCCCAAATATTATTGATGAAATTAACCCTAAAACTAGGGATTTTTTGGCTTTTCACCAAAAAGAAAGAGTATCAAGGTACATTACTTTCATTAAGTGAGTATAAATACCAACCCAAGGCATAATCCGATAGGATTTTGGCATTCAATAATGATGAAACATTGGGAATCCCATATATTGGCCTTTTTAATGTTGTTTCTCTCTCCATGTAATCTTCCTTCCATGCATGTGGTGTGTGAAGCTATGAGATACTAGTACCTGATCTTGGACACTGAGATACATGTTTCCATGAACCTTGTTGGTTCAAGTCATAGCTTTATGCTTTGAGTGTTGTTTTCTGACACTAGGCGTGGATTGTCTATCCTTATACTTAAGTGTTTGAAACACTTTTTGGCATCATTGTTAGGATGAATCACCTTCTCTAGGGTACTCACATAATAGTTTAGGGATTTTGTAGATGATATTTCTCACATGAAGCATTTAAAATGTGGAAGTTTTTTTCGAACATGCACAAAAATATCGCTCTCTATCTTTCATACCTTTTGGTGGTGCCTTGACACTTTCTATGAGGCCTCTGGGTCCAGAATTAACCATTCCAAGACTGTGTTCAAGGCTATCAAAGGGAACCAACCCAATCTCCTCAATGTGCAAGGATGCCAAAGCATTCAATCGGGTCAGATCGTTTGCATTCTTGGTATCCCCATGGGATTCAGTGTTACTCTAAAACAAAGGTGGGCCTGGGTGCTCGCCAGACTTAATAACAAGCTTAACTATTGGAGGGGTCTACAAATTAATCTTGTTGGCCGGGCCATGGTGATCAACGCGTTCCTCATATCCTCAATCATTTACTTTCTCTCTTGCTGGAGACCGAAGGATCAAGAATTAGCCAAACTGGAAAGTACTTGTAGGAACTTTCTATGGACTGGGGACCATAACAGGAGGGGAGTACCTAAAATCAAATGGTCCATATGCACTAGTCGTAAGGAGAGGGGAGGTCTGGGTATTATGGACATTTGCAACATGGCCAATAAACTTGCGGCAAAGTGGATGATTAAGGCCTGGTGCAACAGGGATTCCTCTTGGACCACATTCATTTTCAAAAACATGAACGCGATCTCGCTGGTGGGCTACCTTGGATGGAAAAACCTTGACATCCTCACCCTCTTATTCTCTCACATTCGTGCTTACCTAAAGGATCGAGCATGGTAAGTTCCTTGTGGTTGAGTTGGAATAGATTCAAACCCCACGTTAAAATCAGTGAAGAGACAAAATGATTTTGTCTGGTTCTCAATCAAGGGCATCAGAGGAATGGAATCTTGGAACCTCTAGATTGCCACAAAGATTTGGAATAAAGGCTTTCATTTATGGATGCACATCTAGAACCAAGGTATTGGCCAATGGATTAGGTTTGACGACACCGTTCTAGCTTTAAGAGTGGACTATGAAGAATGGTGCCTACTGTAGAGCAGATTCAATGCTTGGGAGCACTCGAGGACTCTCCTCCTCATTGGTCACGACTCTTCTCACCATGAGGGTCTTAGATGGCACAATGGCAATAGCCTTGATACAATTCTGAGATTTAAGAAGAATTTGGACCTTCATGTCACACGTAATAGGAATTGGTGTTTGGATTGGTTGGCCTTGAGGTGGGACTTTAAGTTTCAATCCCTCTGGGACCCCCTTATCAAAATTTAAAATTATGTGCTTGTGGCAAATCCTTCACCGGGGAATTTGGACCAATGTAAAAGGTAACAAACTTTGTGGGCTTCCCCCTTGGTGCAAACGATGCTTATGGAGCAATGAGGATTTGGGACACCTCTTCTTTTCATGCCCCAAGTCTATTTTGGTCTAGCAGACCCTTGGAAGAATCATGTTGCTATAGAGACAAATAAATTGGAAGAAAATGTTGCTAGGTGAAGCGATCCAATGTTCCTCAACATTGTGGAATGCTATAATAGGTGAGATCCTCTACAAGATATGGAAAGAGAGATGTGCTACTAACTTTGGAAACCCTCCTAAAGAATGGTAAATCAAAAAAATTTGTTTTCTTTTGGGCCAAAGAATTTTCGATTGTAAGAATCTCCCACCTTTTAGTTATCATAAAGTGTTTTGCCTTGAGAAGAACAAGATTAAGCAAGTGGGCCCCACATGAGGGAGACGAGAGGATTATCAAACTTCTTGGTAAAGTCCTCTAGAAATGCATAGGCAACCCTTGCTTTGTGGGATTCGAGGGGTCCCATGGGTACTTGGCCCATTCTCTTATATAATTGTTTTTCCTATTAATCAGAGCTTGGGAGAATAGGCCATTTCCGAACTTCCTTTTGAAAAAAATTAGATCCCATTACTTCGTCATTTTTGGAGAAATACTCTACACATAATCATTAAAATACATACCATGTATTTTCTTCAAATCTTCAATTCAATGTTTCCAGCCTTTGTGTTAGTAATGTACAATTGCTCTAATGTGTTGCGAGACCTTTTTGAATTAATGACTAGGCTCATATATGTGACCAATCATTTGTATTTATCGTGTTTATATATATATATATATATATATATATATATATATATATATATATATATATATATATATATATATATATATATATATATATATATATATATATATATATATATATATATATATTGTTAGGCCACCAGAATGTAATTGTAATTATCGAAAAATGTAATTCGAAAAGCCGCACATCGAAAGGATGTAGCATAACGCTTGTATCTTTTTGGATAATGAAAAGGTGCAAAAGCATATGCGTGGGGACCAAGACACCAGATTGTGGGTATCTGCGATGCGCCTGTGGGATGCTTCAAAGCAAGTTTTTTAAAGTTGGTGTATTGACTTCCCACTGTTCTGTGTGTTTAGCCATTTTGGTGATCTTTTCTATATGATACTTTGTTGATGAAGATATGAATTCAACTGTGGTTGCTTGTTGATATTTTGTTTAGGGATTTTCTAGATGATATTTCTCACATGAAGCATTTAAAATGTGGAAGTTTTTTTCGAACATGCACAAAAATATCGCTCACTATCTTTAATCTTCCCTCTGTACATTTAATGCAAGAAATACCTTTTGGTGGTGCCTTGAAACTTTCTATGAGGCCTCTGGGTCCAGAATTAACCATTCCAAGACTGTGTTCAGGGCTATCAAAGGGAACCAACCCAATCTCCTCAATGTGCAAGAATGCCAAAGCATTCAATCAGGTCAGATCATTTGCATTCTTGTTATCCCCATGGGATTCAGTGTTACTCTAGAACAAAGGTGGGCATGGGTCCTCGCTAGACTTAATAACAAGCTTAACTATTGGAGGGGTCTACAAATTAATCTTGTTGGCCGAGCCATGGTGATCAACGCGTTCCTCATATCCTCAATCATTTACTTTCTCTCTTGCTAGAGATCGAAGGATCAAGAATTAGCCAAATTGGAAAGTACTTGTAGGGACTTTCTATGGACTGGGGACCATAACAGGAGGAGATTACCTAAAATCAAATGGTCCATACGCACTAGTCGTAAGGAGAGGGGAGGTCTGGGTATTATGGACATTTGCAACATGGCCAATAAACTTGCGGCAAAGTGGATGATTAAGGCCTGGTGCAACCGGGATTCCTCTTGGGCCACATTAATTTTCAGAAACACGAACGCGATCTCTCTGGTGGGCTACCCTGGATGGAAAAACCTTGACATCCTCACCCTCTTATTCTCTCACATTCGTGTCTCACCTAAAGGATTGAGCCTGGTAAGTTCCTTGTGGTTGAGTTGGAATAGATTCAAACCCCACGTTAAAATCAGTGAAGAGACAAAATGATTTGGTCTGGTTCTCAATCAAGGGCATCAGAGGAATGGAATCTTGGAACCTCTAGATTGCCACAAAGATTTGGAATAAAGGCTTTCATTTATGGATGCACATCTAGAACCAAGGTATTGGCCAATGGATTAGGTTAGAGGACATTGTTCTAGCTTTAAGAGTGGACTATGAAGAATGGTGCCTGCTGTAGAGCAGATTCAATGCTTGGGAGCACTCGAGGACTCTCCTCCTCATTGGTCACGACTCTTCTCACCATGAGGGTCTTAGATGGCACAATGGCAATAGCCTTGATAAAATTCCGAGATTCAAGACAAATTTGGACCTTCATGTCACACTTAATAGGAATTGGTGTTTGGATTGGTTGGGCTTGAGGTGGGACTTTAATATGTGCTTATGTGGCAAATCCTTCACCGGGGAATTTGGACCAATGTAAAAGTTAACAAACTTTGCGGGCTTCCCCCTTGGTTCAAACGATGCTTATGGAGCGATGAAGATTTGGGACACCTCTTCTTTTCATGCCCCAAGTCTATTTTGGTCTTGCAGACCCTTGGAAGAATCATGCTACTATAGAGACAAATAAACTGGAAGAAAGTGTTGCTAGGTGAAGCGATCCGATGTTCCTCAACATTGTGGAATGCTATAAGAGGTGAGATTCTCTCGAAGATCTGGAAAGAGAGATGTGTTGCTAACTTTGGAAACCCTGCTAAAGAATGGTCAATCGAAAAAATATGTTTTCCTTTTGGGCCAAAGAATTTCCGATTGTAAGAATCCCCCACCTTTTAGACATCATAAAGTGTTTTGCCTTGAGAAGAACAAGATTAAGCAAGTGGTCCCCACATGAGGGAGACAAGAGGACTATCAAACTTCTTGGTAAAGTCCTCTAGAAATGCATAGGGAACCCTTGCTTTGTGGGATTCGGGGGGTCCCATGGGTACTTGGCCCATTCTCTTATATAACTCTTTTTCCTATTAATTAGAGCTTCGGAGAATAGGCAATTGCCAAACTTTCTTTTGAAAAGAAATTAAATCCCATTACTTCATCATTTTCGGAGAAATACTCTACACATAATCAATAAAATGCATACCATGTATTTTCTTCAAATTGTTGGATTCATTCTTCAATTCAATGTTTCCAGCCTTTGTGTTAGTAATGTACAATTGCTCTAATGTGTTGCGAGACCTTTTCGAATTAATGACTAGGCTCGTATATGCGACCAATCATTTGTATTTATCGTGTTTATATATATATATATA
Source organism: Ceratopteris richardii (assembly GCA_020310875.1). Classification (NCBI taxonomy): domain Eukaryota; kingdom Viridiplantae; phylum Streptophyta; class Polypodiopsida; order Polypodiales; family Pteridaceae; genus Ceratopteris; species Ceratopteris richardii. The sequence goes on from CM035427.1 coordinate 35,210,910, forward strand.
TATATATATATATATATATATATATATATATATATATATATATATATATATATATATATATATATATATATATATATATATATATTGTTAAGCCACCAGAATGTAATTGTAATTACCAGAAAATGTAATTAGAAAAGTCGCACATCGAAAGGATGTAGCGTAACGCGTGTATCCTTTTGGATAATGAAAAGGTGTAGAAGCAGATGCGTGGGGAGCAAGACGCCGGATTGTGAGTATGTGCGATGCGCCTATGGGATGCTTCAAATCAAGTTTTAAATTTAAAGTTGGTGTATTGACTTCCCATTGTTCTGTGTGTTTAGCCATTTTGGTGATCTTGTCTATATGATACTTTGTTGATGAAGATATGAATTCAACTATGGTTGCTTGTAATTCGGTGGTGAAGAATCAGTGTTATTCTACGTTAATGATATGTTCTTATATCCAAGAATCTTAGACAAAAGCTACACCATAAGTCAACGAAATGCATTTTTCTTGGATATGGTTGAGGACAATTTGGATATCACTTATGGGATCCTAAAACACGGTGCATGATCAGAAATAGTGATGTCATTTTCAATGAATCTAAGATACATAAACAACACATTAAGGAGGTTGAAGTGAGAAGAGTGGTGTTTGAGGATACTAGTCCTCCAGTTTGCACGCATAAAAATGCTACACATAGGGATGGTCAAGAAAATTTCCAATTAGATCAATTTACAAATGTTCCTATCTAGCGATCATTGAGTTTCTCTGCATGTGTCTCGCATCCACTTGATAGGTATGTTCCATGTTTCTATTTTGTTATGCTAACAGATGTTGGTGAGCTTTCTTGCTACAAAGAAGCTATGCAAACAGAAGATCATGTCAAGTGGGAGCATGCCATGAGGAGTGAATTGGATTCTTTTCCGAAAGCTTGACATTTAGTAATTTGGTGAGCTCATCAGCATTAGGGTACTCATCTCTTTGAACGTAATTCTTTAATGTTGTGAAGCAATGAAAGAGGCCACTTGATAAAGTGGAGATATAAAAATCTCTTGAATGATCATCAAGAGATATAAAATGATACCCCCCCATTGATCGATGTAGTCTTTGCTGGTCTGGACACATATTCTACGTTGGAAGAGGAAGAGGTAGAGGTAGAGGTTTTGAAAGTGGAAGAGGAAATAGTAACCAAGACCAAGTTCTGGACCCATATAAATACATAAGATTCCTTTCCAAGACAAATGGATTTCTTCATAGCTTCCCAATCAAGTACTCTTCACACAATTTTTTATTTCAGACAACCTTTGCTTATCATGTGGTTGTTTGACAATATGACCACACTTTCTGAATTTCAGCATCAAGCCATGACCATATGCTTGGGCTTTCCATTATGCATAGCCAGGTGTTCCAGAACGCAAGCAGAGCTATGAGGTAGCCTTTGAAGTAAACAATAGTTATGCATCCCATGTACCACCAAAAAAAGCCTAGTCTAAGAGCTCCTTCATCATGTATATTGCTTCACTCCGAAGCATATCTCCTTCTTCCATGTGAAACACACTCTCAATGTCCTTTGGCTATCAACATCCCTTGCACCATTCACTCTCTTCCACCTCTTTATGTATCACTTCACATATATAAGGAACCCACCCTTGCTATTCTGTGTTTGCAAAGTCGTCTACTTTACATAAGGAAAGTGCAAAGGAGAGGACGTGCGAAGGTCATGCACACCTCCAAACTTCAATGGAAAATGTTCATACATAGCACGCATACACACATCAAGTAACAAAATCCACATTCCTACTCTCTTTTTGTCAAACACATTCCTACTCTCTTTCTGTCAAACGCACAACAATGGAGATCAAGATCTTACTTAATATTGATATGGAGCATGATGAAGTACTTGTCACTGTACAAGTGTGTAGACGAAGAGCAATAGAGAGAGTAGAGAGACAATCTCTCTCTGCGTTGTGGTAAGGACCTACCACAAATCAATGTTGTGTTACAACAATAATAAGGAGATTGTAAGAATGCAGAGAAGAAACGAAAAAGGTTTTATAGAGTACAATGAATGTAAGACATTATATAAAGTTTTAACAACAAGCGGATTTTTTTTTAGAGTACAAAATGAATTGAAAACACATTCACACACCCGACCTCCTACGATAAAGACACTCATGTTTGAAAAACTCGTAGATATGTCCAGTCAAGACTTGAACTCAAGACTATCTCCTAAAGACTCAACGCATCAAACCACTACGCTACGTGGCTTGAACCCAAAGGATCTTTTATAAATTGTAGCATTTACAACTTAGGTACCTCTCTCTCTTTATCTTTCTCTCTTGTGACTCTCTCTTTGTATCTCCCTTACATTCTCTCTGTCACCTGACACAAAAAAAAAAAAAAACAGAAAAAAGCCATCTTTCAGCAAACACAGAAAAAAAAAAGCCATCGTCCACTCACTCACAAACATCACTGTCATAAAAGGATATCACAAAGCATGCTTTACTTCAAAGAATATCTCTTCATTCCATGTGGGAGACACTCAAGAGCACAGCATGAAAATCATAAGCCTTCATGTTTTTATGTGCAATGGGCATGGAATTCACATGCATAGTATCTTTTAGACAGTTTTATACTTTCAATAATATTTTTGTTTTGCTTTTTATAATATACCCATTTATTTATTCTAATAGTTGAAATTTTTGATGTTTTGGATGTTATTCTAAGATCGTTCCATCTGTTGCATGAGACGTTGCTTTCATTAACTGAGTATAAATACCAACCTAAGGCATAATCCGATAGGATTTTGGCATTCAATAATGATGAAACATTGGGAATCCCATATATTGGCCTTTTTAATGTTGTTTCTCCCTCCATGTAATCTTCCTTCGAGATATGTGGTGTGTGAAGCTATGAGATACTAGTACTTGATCTTGGACACTGAGATACATGTTTCCATGAACCTTGTTGGTTCAAGTCATAGCTTTATGCTTTGAGTGCTGTTTTCTGACACTAGGCGTGGATTGTCTATCCTTGTACTTAAGTGTTTGAAACACTTTTTGGCATCATTGATAGGATGAATCACCTTCTCTAGGGTACTCACATAATAGTTTAGGGATTTTGTAGATGATATTTCTCACATGAAGCATTTAAAATGTGGAAGTTTTTTTCGAACATGCACAAAAATATCGCTCTCTATCTTTCATCTTCCTCTATACATTTAATTGAAGAAATATCTTTTGGTGGTGCCTTGACACTTTCTGTGAGGCCTTTGGGTCCAGAATTAACCATTCCATTTTCCTTTTAGGCCAAAGAATTTTCGATTGTCAGAATCCCCCACCTTTTAGACATCATAAAGAGTTTTGCCTTGAGAAGAACAAGATTAAGCAAGATCTGTCCAAACTGGATAGTATTTGTAGAAACTTCCTTTGGACGGGCGACCACAATAGGAGGGGGGTGCCTAAAATCAAATGGTCCATCTGCACCAGCCATAGAGATAGTGGGGGACTTGGTATCTTGGACATTGGGTGCATGGCTAACAAACTGTCGGCCAAATGGATGACTAAGGCTTGGTGCAACGGGGAGGCCTCGTGGGCCAAGCTGATCTTCAGAAACAAGAATGAGTTGGCGCTCATGGGCTTCCCAAATTGGAGGAATCTTGACATCCTGACCTTGCTGTTTTCCTCGATCCCCGTCTTCCCGAAAGGCTCTAATCTAGTGTGCTCCCTTTGGAAGAGTTGGAATAAAGTCAAAAGCTTCACAAGAATAAGTGAAGATTGGAAGTGGGCTGCCGGTATCAGACAAAACGACTCTATCTGGTTTCCGATCCATGGCATCCGGAGTGTGGAATCTTGGAACATTCAAAACGCCAAGAAGCTATGGAACAAAGGCTTCAAAAAATGGAAACATCTCTGGAAACAAGACACCTACCGCTGGATCAACTTTGAGGATATTGACCCTAGCATCAACATTTCGCATGAAGAATGGAACACTTTGCAAAGCAGATTTCTCGCCTGGGACCGACACAAAGTTCGCCTCCTCATGGGACACGACATGCCGAGCTCGCTTGGTCTCAAATGGCACAATGGGAATAGTCTATCAAAAATCCCGAACATCAAAGAAACGATCGACTATCAGGTTAACCTCAACAAAAAGTGGTGCCTGTCATGGACGCGGCTTCGGTGGGACATGAAGTTCATGGCCATCTGGCACCCCCTCATAGAAATCAAAAAGTCTGTCCTCTTATGGCAAATTCTTCATCACGGAATCTGGACCAACCTTAAGGCTAGCAAAATTTGTGGGATCCCTCCCTGGTGCAAACGCTGCCACCGGTCTATCGAAGATGTTTCACACATCTTCTTTTCCTGCCCCAACTCCAACAGACTCTGGCAGGTGGTTGGAAAGAGAATTAGACTTCAAAAACATCTTAGTTGGCAGCAGGCCCTGCTGGGAGAAGCGATCGGTTGCTCCGCGACTCTCTGGAACGCCATCAGAGGGGAGGTTCTATGGAAAATCTGGCGGGAAAGATGTGCTTTCAACTTCGGTGACTCCCCCAAGGAGTGGTCAATTGAGAAATCGTTGTTCCTCCTTGGCAAAAGGATTGTCAACTGTAAAAAATCCCCCCCCTTTAGGCATCATCAAGTACTCCTTTTGATCGATAACAAGCTTAAACCCAAGTGGGGCCCACACGAGGGTGATGAGAGGATAATTAACCTTCTTTGTAATGTCATCTAAGCTCTGTAAAAGCTTCCCCTGCTTTGTGGGATTCGGGGGGTCCCGTGGGCACTAGTCCCCTTCTCTTGTACTTTTCTTTATTTAATTCAAGTCCGGGAGAGTAGGCTATTGCCGAACTTCCTTTACATTAAAAAAAAGATTAAGCAAGTGGGCCCCACATGAGGGATACGAGAGGATTATCAAACTTCTTGGTAAAGTCCTCTAGAAATGCATAGGCAACCCTTGCTTTGTGGGATTCGGGGGGTCCCATGGGTACTTGGCCCACTCTCTTATATAACTGTTTTTCCTATTAATTAGAGCTTGGAATAGGCAATTGCCGAACTTCCTTTTGAAAAAAATTAGATCCCATTACTTCATCATTTTCGAAGAAATACTCTACACATAATCAATAAAATACATACCATGTATTTTCTTCAAATTGTTGGATTCATTCTTCAATTCAATGTTTCTAGCCTTTGTCTTAGTAATGTACAATTGCTCTAATGTGTTGCGAGACCTTTTTGAATTAATGACTAGGCTCATATATGCGACCAAGCATTTGTATATATATATATATATATATATATATATATATATATATATATATATATATATATATATATATATATATATATATATATATATATTGTTAGGCCACCAGAATGTAATTGTAATTACCGGAAAATGTAATTAGAAAAGCCGCACATCGAAAGGATGTAGCGTAACGCTTGTATCTTTTTGGATAATGAAAAGATGCAGAAGCAGATGCGTGGGGAGCAAGACGCCGGATTGTGGGTATGTGCGATGCGCTTGTGGGATGCTTCAATGCAAGTTTTATTTAAAGTTGGTGTATTGACTTCCCACTCTTCTGTGTGTTTAGCCATTTTAGTGATCTTGTATATATGATACTTTGTTGATGAAGATATGAATTCAATTGTGGTTGCTTGTAATTCGTTGGTAAAGAATCAGTGTTATTCTGCGTTAATGATATGTTCATATATCAAAGAATCTTAGACAAAAGCTAGACCATAAGTCAAAGAAATGCATTTTTCTTGGATATGGTTGAGGACAATTTGGATATCACTTATGGGATCCTGAAACATGGTGCATGATCAAAAATAGTGATGTCATTTTCAATGAATCTAAGATACATAAACAACACATTAAGGAGGTTGAAGTGAGAAGAGTGGTGTTTGAGGATACTAGTCCTCCAGTTTGCATGCATAAAAATGCTACACATAGGGATGGTCAAGAAAATTTCCAATTAGATCAATTTACAAATGTTCGTATCTAACGATCATTGAGATTCTCTACATGTGTCTCGCATCCACCTGATAGATATGTTCCAGGTTTCTATTTTGTTATGCTAATATATTTTGGTGAGCTTTCTTGCTACAAAGAGGCTATGGAGACAGAAGATCATGTCAAGTGGGAGCATGCCATGAGGAGTGAATGTGATTCTATTCACAAGAATGGTACTTAAGATATAGTATCTTTGCCAAAGGGTAGGAAAGCTTTACCATGTTAATGGGTATATAAGTTGAAATTCACATTAGATAGTGCTTCTCCAAAGTATAAAGCACAACTTGTTGCAAAGGTTTTTAAGCAACAACATGGTATTGATTTCGAGGAAATCTTCTCTCCAATAGTCAAGATGACTTCCCTGTGCATGTTGCTTGGATTCATTGCAATGGAGGACTTAGAGCTAGTCCAATTAGATGTGAAAACTGCTTTGTTGCATGGAGATCTTATAGATGAGATCTATATGCAAAATCAAAGGGCTATATAGTTCCTTGCGAAAAAAGTCTAGTTTATAAGATCAAGAAGAGCTTATATGGACTTAAAAAATCCCCTCGACAATGGTACCAAAAGTTTGATGCTTTTATGAAGTCTCAAGGCTATTCTCTTAGCAATGAGGATCATTGTCTCTACACAAACAGATGCTTAGATGGAAACTTGATATGCTTGATACTTTATATCGATGATATGTTGATTGCTAGGAAGTCCTCTTATGACTCGTCAATTCTCAAAAAGAAGTTCAGACATTTGATATGAAGGATTTGGGGGATGCAAAACATATTATTGGCATGCACATTACTCTTGATAAGAGTAAAAGATGCATATACTTGTCTCAAAATGAGTACATATCCTAAGTACTTCATAGGTTCAATATGCAGGGTGGAAAGGCATTGAGTACACCCTTACCCACATATGTGAAATGGAGCAAGGACGATCGCCCCAAATCAGATGAGGAAAAGGAATTCATTACCAAAATTCCTTATTGGTATTCTATTGGTAGTCTCATGTATGCTATGGTAGCTAAGAGACTAGACATTGCATCTGTAGTGGGAGTTGTGAGTAGATATATGTCTAATCCTAGCAAGAAGCATTGGGAAGAGGTCAAGATGATTTTGAGATGTTTAACTAGCACTAAGGACAAGTGTCAATGTTTAGGTAGAGGGCAAGCATCCATTATTGGTTACAAAGATTCATATTATGTTGGTTATGTAGACAATCATAAGTCTACATCAAGGTACATTTTTCATTTTGCTACAGGTGCTATCTCTTGGAGATCTTGTCTTCAAGGATGTACATCTATTTCCACCACAGAAGCAGAGTATGTTGCAACAAGTGAGACATGTAAGGAAGCATTGTGGCTTTCTCATCTTGCTTGTGATATGGGTCCACCTTAGCATGTACCTCATTTGTTGAGTGATAGTCATAGTGCCATTGCATTGGCTATGAATTCGGTTTATCATGCAAAGACCAAGTACATTTAGGTGTAGTGTCAATTCATTAGAGACTGCTTAGCCACTGAGTACATTATTCTTGAGAAAGTTCATATTCGAGATAATGTTGCAGATGCTTTGACTAAAGCTCTACCACAAGATAGCGTTTGACACTATTGTTACTTGATCAGGGTTACTTGATTCATAATCTTACACAATTACTTGCATAATGTGTAACATACCCATCAGGTGGGAGGTAAAGTTTGTATAATTACACTCAGGTTTTCTTTATTGTTTTTTATTTTTCTCCCATAGTCACTTTGGGCATATTAGCCTTTAGTGGGAGATTTTGCATACACTTACCACTTAATACTAGGCAAGGAATGAGGCCCATGTTTCTTACCTCCGAAAATAGTTGGAGAGTGAGCCCATGGATGAAGGAGATTCCATGGATAGTTTTTTGACAAATTTCAAAGAACTGAAGGAACATTTGATTTTTGCTTATGAAGTCTTGCTTGAGAGTTCACTTGTGCATACTATTCTGAATGCTCTTCCTGATTCATATCAGAGTTTTGCTTCCACTCTTCATTTGATGATGAAAGGAAATCCAAATGCCTTAATATTTGAGGAGTTAGTCTTTGTTTTATTGAAGGAAGATGAGTCTAGGCAGAACAGGTCCATTATGCGTGTTGCATATCAAGTTTTCTTGGCTAGTCAAAAGGGTAAAGGTAAATGGAGCTCTTCTACTAGTAACCCAAAATCTGCAATTTTCGCACAATCAAAGAAGGAAGACAGAGACGATAAGAAAACAGAAAAGCAAAAATTGTTTTGCAAATATTGTAAAGGAAATGATCATGTCATAAAGAGCTGTCCAAAACTGGCTGCTAAAGAGGCAAGGAAGAAAGAGGCTAGAACAGTTGTTGCAAAGGCCTCTACACCGGAAACAGAGTCTGCTCATCTTGTGCAAAATGGAGAATGGGCAATTGTTTGTAATTTTGACCCATCTTCTCATGAACAGTGTATGTCTGCAGTAGACTCAGATGTATGGTACTTTGATAGTGGGTGACCAAACATATTACCTTGCAGTGTAGTTTCTTCACTTCACTCGAGCCTTCCCCTACACCGAATACTAACACATGTGCCAACAACTCCTCTTATCAAGAAAAATATGTTATGAATTTTGGCATTAGCCAAGATTTGGCTTGGTTGTGAAATTTGTTGATCACAGATGTAAAGTTCATGATCTCTTAAATGGTGATGTCATTATTGCTTCTGGCATTTTATGTCATGGGCTATATAAGCTCATAGACTATAAAAATCTATGAATGATTTAGCATGTGTAGTACATGATTCTCTGGCTATGTCAGATGCAAAGCTTTGGCATGCATGCTTTGGTCATTTGAAGTTTGCTAGTTTGCTACACTTGCAGAAATGTGAAATGGTACCTTCTTTGCCCAAACTTGAGGCACCTGGTAAACATGTCTATGAAGGTTGTATTTTGGGAAAAATGCAGCATTCCTCATTCCCAAAAGATGGTTCAGTTCAAGCTACTCAGAAATTGTATCTTGTTCATAGTGATGTCTATGGTCCTCGACAGATACCCTCTTTTGGAAACTATCTATACTTCGTGACTTTCATTGATGATTTTTCCATCCATGCATGGGTATATCCATTGAAAGAAAATTCCAAAGTGTTTATGTGCTTCAAATAGTTTTTGGTTTTGGTTGAAAATTTTTTAGCATGTAAAATGGGCACCCTCCGTTCTAATCGAGGGGGGGAATATATGTCTTCTGGATTTAATGCATTTCTGGCTAAATGTGGGATAAAACATCAGTGTATAGTGTCGTATACACCTCAACAAAATGGATTTGTTGAGCAAAAGAACATGTCATTCATGGAGATGGCGAGGTGTATGGTCAAGAGTCAAGCTTTACCACATAGTTTCTGGCTTGAGGCTATTATGTGTGTAGAATATGTACTTAAAAGGTGTCCCACTAAAGCATTGTAGTCTGTCACTCCATATGATGTGGCATGGTCGTAAGCCATCTCTTGCTCACTTGCATGTCTTTGGTTGTCTGGCATATGCATTAGTGCTTGAACAACAATGCAGGAAATTGGATGATAAAGCAGTGAAATGTATTTTTGTTGTGTACAGTTTGAAATCAAAGGCTATCATATGTATCATCCACATACTTAACACATTTTGGTTAGTTCTGATGTTTTTTTTGTGGAAGATTCTATTCAGTCATTACTTTCGTGTATGAAGAAGACATCTATTAGCTCCAAAGACATGTATGATACTTTGTTGTCTCATTTTACAAGTGGACAGTCTAGTGTTGGTCCTAATGAGGCAACTTCTCAGCCTTTATAGGTGTCATGTGATGATGCAGATCATTCCATTTTTCATGTAGATTTACATGATGCACTTGTTGATGAGAGAGTTGATATTAAGGAGGCAAAAACTATGCCAAAATGTCTAATGTAGACTTTGCATGATAGCAAATTAGATGCACCTCTATCATATCGTACTCATTGTGGCTCTCATAGTACTTATTTTGCATCAGGTTGCTATGCTATGGCTGCCTCCAGTATGTCTGATAAGAGTGAGCCTCTTTCGTTTGATGAAGCACAAATGTCTAAAAATTGGATGGTTGTTATGCAATGAGAATATGATGCTATTATGAAAAATGGTATCTGGCCTTTATGTGACTAGCCTCTTAGCAATAAGGCCATTGGCACTAAGTGGGTATACAAAGTGAAGCATAAGATTGATGGAACAGTTGACAGGTATAAGGCTAGGCTTGTTGCAAAGGGTTATGCTCAGGAAAGAGGCATTGATTTTGATGAGACATTTGCTCCTACTTATCGAATGACTACTGTTCGTAGCATCTGTGCACTTGCACGTCATCATGGTTGGAGTGTACATCAATTGGACATTAAAACTTCATTTTTGAATGGTGAATTGCATGAAGAAGTGTATGTTTTTCAGCCCCAGGGCCCCAAGTATGCAGGTTGCAGAAGACATTATATGGTTTAAAGCAAGCACCATGTGCTTGGTATGAAAAGACGGATGGTTATCTTATTGCACATGGGTTTGAGAACAGTCCAACTAAAAGCACTTTATATGTTAAGCATGCTAATCATGTGGTTATGATCATTGTTTTGTATGTTGATGACATGTTGCTGACTGGTCCTCATGAGAAACGTGTTTAGAGTACTAGTCACCTACAGACTAACAATACCCCAATCTATAGGTTCGGGAACAGGGATTTACGAATACAAGTACTCATAAACATGTGTTTTTGTTCCTTCACTTACAATATCATTGATTGCACACAGAGACAATCCAGCATACACAATACAAAGAATCATATCTTCTGCACAATAAAATAGACTCTTGATTCTAGAATATGAAGGCGATTACATTACAAGATCATCTTTACAATCTGGCTTCAGGATATAGACTTCGCTCTTCAACGTTCTGTGTATTTGCTTATTCCGTATTCGTCACTTCCAAAATCCTTCTGTAAGACATGACACCATACTTCGTATGAAGGGGTAAGGGCTTCACACCGTTTCAAACTTCCAAAATATGAAATAATGGAAATTACAATTTTCAAAAACTCTTGATATCTACGTAAACCTCCATTCTATTACATTAAAAATAAGAATTGTAATTACAAAAGTAGTTCGTCCACACCGGCTGCTAACACTAGCATGCACGGTGGATCTGAACCCACTAATTGCAAAATATACAATTCTACAAATCATCGTCTTGATTTTGCATTTCTGAAAATATAATTCTTTCTACATCATACAGCAACTCGTTAAACATTTCTCTAATATTTTCCTCAGCTAATAATATTTTTGCTTCAAAAAAATCCTTAGGATCTAATAGCTGCTAACTAGCACTTCTATAGCTAATTGCAGAAGCTTCTAATTCGGGAATCCACTGCTGGGATCCTTCTAACAATTTGTCAAAAGCTACAGTTACAGTTGATAATTTAGTTATAGTTTCCACAGTGGTCTTTGTCATTTCTTCTAACTTAATTTTATAGGTGAGTTCCAAAACTGAAGCATCTTTCTTGGGCTTCTCCACTTCCGCTTCCTTATTTGCCAACATGATATTTGCATCTGCACAATGTTGCTTCCATTGATCCACTTGTTTCTCCAGTTCAGGGATTCTTGCAACTTGCACCTGCACTATATCTAAATTCTCTTGCATAGTCCGGAACTTTTCTTCTAAGGTAGTAAATTGTGAATTCCAGACTACCATTCTTCCACTTCTGCAGTCGATATGCTTTGTCTTTTCATTTTCCCGCTCTATTCTTTAACCTTCACCTTTAGCTTCTGCACTTACTGTTTGGCCGTCTACAACTTCATAGCCAACTTCTTATTACTTTTCTTCAATTTTTGATTCAACTTTTGTGTTTGTCCAACCTCCGCTTGTAATCGAGCTATCATTTTAGTCTTCTCTTCCATGGTGACTTTTAAAGTGTTATTTTCTATCAGTGCCTCATTCAGGTCATCCATTAATTCTTCATTAGTCGTAGTGTCTCTAGCAATACTCTCAGCTCTGATAGCTTCTGCCTCAAATTGGAGGTGGCTAATATTAGCCATCATCTGCTCCTGCTCTATAAACCATTTGCCTTTTTCCACAATCATAGAATTATACTTGTTTTTTGAAATTCTTCGAGCTTCACTGAATTCCAAAACAGTCTGCGGGCTAAGTCACCAAGTATCTCCGAACTAACAGTTTTATCATTGTACATCCACGGATAGATAATATCAGTGCATCGGAGTGGGGGTGACTTCACCCTCCCTTCCTTAGTCTTCCACTTATCCACTTATCCGCACCCTTGAAAAGTATGTAAGACCGGTATTTTACTTGAAGATCCTCCACAACGACCACTTTGTTCCTGTTGTTGCTTCCGGCATCTATCCTCTTCGACAGCTCTTTCTTCCCTTTCTTGCCCTTCTCTTCTCCGAGTTTCCTCTTCCTCGAGATGTCGTTGTCTCTCTTCTTCTTCCTATTTTTGTGCTTCCTCTTCCTCTCTTGCCTTCCTCTCTGCTTCTTCCCTAGCCTTCCTCTCTGCTTCTTGCCACTGATTCTCCTCCACCTGTCGCCTTCTAGACTCCTCCTCTTCATCAACCTCGGTCTCCACCTGTTCCTGAGAAGTGTTACCTCTGGATTTCCGCTCTATCGCTCTTTTCTTTAAAAGCTGTAAAAATACCTTACCCGAGCATATTGTGTATTCTCGAGGTAAGTACACTGGAGTCATAAAAAGCAAGGAAAAAACTACTCCCACCTTGGAGTCCAGCAATGCATTAACAGCTCGTCCAGTACGTCGAAACAATCTCTAGACTTCCTTCTTCAGCTTCCAAAAAATAATTTCTGCCCAATTTACCTGGGTCTTCGCAGATTCTTTCACTAGGGCATAAAGCTACTAGGACACTCCATAATTCTTAGCTTGCAAGTTGATGATAATTGTCGTTAACAACATTCCCCACTTCAAAGGGCTGTCGTCCGACAACTGCGCAAACCTATATTCACCCGAACATGGTTTGCCGAGCAATCCATAGATTTTTGTAGCACTGACAAGCTACGTGCTCGACATGATGCCCTCGTTAGCCACATGAAATCTTTCAACAATCAACACCGCTGACAATTGGAACACTTCTTGGCCGATGCGAATGCTGATATCCTACGAGTTAATATTGCTGCCATCTGTTTGTCTGGCTATCTCCATGGAAATATCCTTCGCTTGCGGATGAGGCCTAATGCTACGCCAATCTAGCATTGTGCATTGTAGGAGTCCCCTGCACTCAAACCATTCCTTCTGCTCTTGTGATAACTTCTTTGGGATGTAGAGAAGGTGACAGTCAAAGAAATAGACCGCCATCAGTATGCTTTTGTTTGTCTGCTTCGCTATTCTGATGTATGAGAGATATGTTCGCTATAGTCGCCCTATACGCAAACTCGCCAAATAAGCCAAATTCGGTAAAATGTGTAGCCTTTTATGCCCGGCTTGCCTATGTAGAGAGCTGCGAGTCTGCGCCATGATGAGTGATTAAGGAATCGTAACTCGTAAATCTGCACTGATTACTCACTCTCAAACTAAGAAACAATCATTAGATTTGAAATGTTGTGGCCGTTGCCGTTTGTTGATTGCCTGTACGGTTGCATGGTAAGTAGTTAAACTACGATCCCATGATCTAATGTATTCAATGATAATATTCGTATGTAAAAAGCCCTTTTTTTTCGTGCTTGAATTTTAACGAGAACATTGATAGGGCATTAGCTTAGACCCATTAATGATAGTCGATAGAACTTCTCCGGTTAATGTAGCCAACCAAAATGAACCAAGACCGCACATCTCATGAATCCAAATGGACCTACCCACCGTAATTTCAGTTTACCCATCTTTCTCCTGATTTTGGAGTGGAAATACAGAACTAGATCCCCTGATCGAAAAATCTTAGTTCAAAGATTGCGGTCATGCCAGACCTTCTGACGGCTCTGAACTTCTTGGAGTAGTAAAAAGATATGATAACGCTGCTCGTCTAGTTGTCGCAACGGATTCATTCGATACGCAAAAGACTCCTCCATAACCAACCGCTTCAGCACCGTAATCTAGAGACTGGGTACCGCAAATTCAAAGGGTAGTATAGACTCTTGTCCATAGAGCAATTTGAAAGGTGTGCTACCAACTAAAACTTTATAAGCAGTCCTCTAAGCCCAAAGGACTATGGGAAGCATCATTTCCCAGTGATCCATTGAACCCAGCAACAATTTTTGAAGCATATAACACCTTGTTAGTACTCTCCGCCAATCCATTCACCCGAGGATAATAAGGGGAACTAAATTTATGCTCAATTTTCTAATCTGCGATGAGTTCACCAATCAATTGATTCAAAAAATGAGTTTCTCGATCGGAAACTAATTCTAGTGGTAAGCCATAACACGAAAAGATATCATTCTACAATTTTCAGGCTACAATTCGTGCAGTAACTTGCTTAGTTGCTCATGCTTCGGCCCAACGTGTATAGTAATCTGTACAAGTTAAAATGTACAGGGCTCCAGTATGTGTATGTGTAGTAGGTGGTTTGATGGGACTAATGAAACCTAATCCCCATTTTTGAAAAGCTGAAACAAACTTTGCAGGACAGCAAATTGAGTGCACCTTTACTTGGTAGAACAAGATCAAGCTCTCACCATGCATCAAATAATTTTGTGGATTATTCTCTTATTGCTACAGCATGTAATGAAGAGCCATTTTCTTTTGAAGATGCATGTGACGATCCACAATGGATGAGTGCTATGCAATCAGAAATGGATTCCATACATAGGAATGGTACTTGGGAGTTATGTGAATTGCCAAGAGGAAAGAATGCCATTGGTACAAAGTGGGTTTATAAGATTAAGAGAAAATCTGATGGTAGCATTGATCGCTACAAAGCTAGATTGGTTGCCAAAGGATATGCGCAACAATATGGCATTGACTATGAGGAAACTTTTGCACCTACTTCACGCATGACTACCATTCGTACTGTGGTTGCATTGGCTGCCCATCGAGGTTGGAAAGTGCATCAGTTGGACATATTTTGTCGCTTGCATAAAGCCTTGTATGGTCTCAAGCAAGCTCCACGTGCATGGTATGACAAAATACATAAGCACTTGATTGCCCTTGGCTTCACATGTAGTCCGATTGAAAGCACACCTATGTACGCAAAAATGGGGCTGATCTTATAGTGCTTGTTCTTTATGTCGATGACATACTCTTGACTAGGTCATGTGATGCAAAACTTGACATTCTTATGGCTGATTTGCAGCATACTTTTGATGTCACTTATCTTGGTCTTTTGAGTTACTATCTTGGCATCCAGTTTGTATCTGTTGAGGGGGGAATTGTTATGCATCAAGCAAAGTATGTTGAAAAACTACATCAGCGTTTTGACTTTGAGGATTGTAAGCCAGTTTCCACACCAGTTGAGACAGGATTCAGGTTCTTAGTTGAGGATTCCAGTGATGCATTTGACACTTCTCTTTATCAGCAAGCTGTGGGATGTCTTATATATGCATGCAACACAAGGCCGGATATACAGTATGCAGTTTCCCAGTTGAGTCGATTCATGCATAGCCCTGGCACTAAGCATTGGCAAGCAGTGAAACGTGTGTTTAGATATCTCCGAGGCACTTTGAGCTTAGGTCTCTTTTATGGCAGAGATGTTCAGCCATGCTTGCATGCTTTTACAGATAGTGATTGGGCTGGTTGTTATGATACTCGCATGTCCACTAGTGGTAATTACTTTTTCCTTGGAGACGCATGCATATCTTGGTTGAGTAAGAAGCAACCTACAGTGGCGACATCAAGTTGTGAAGCTGAGTACAGGGCAGTTTTCACAGCTACAGTGGAATGTATATGGCTGAGACGCCTATTGATGGATCTTTGCATGGAGATTGATGCTGCTACGCATATTCTCACTGATAGTCAGAGTGCTTTGGCTGTTGCACGAAACCCATTGTTTCATGCACGGACCAAACATATTGAGGTGCATTATCACTATGTGAGAGAGCGCCTTCATGCAGGAGATATTGATTTGGTATATGTGCCTACACAAGATAATGTGGCAGACATATTCACCAAAGCTCTTCCACGGGAAAAGTTTGAAGCTTTTCGCAAAGCTTTAGGCTTGTTACCTTGTGGGGGTTGATCTGTCACTCCCTGTATGTGTTCACATCATTCGCTCCAGGGGGGTTTGTTACACTTATGTGTTCCTCGAGTAGCCTTGATGTGAACCTTTTCCCTATACATGGGCACTTTTTACTCTAGTGCTGGCTAGAGGTTTTTTCCCCATGTTACCACATACTTGAAGTGGTGGTACTTTGTACTTAGGGATATTATTCAGCTCTTACTTTAGTTCAGTTCATCGATCAATAGAGAGAGCTATTCCAGCCATCGTCTTCTCCGTGTGTCTTGCTGCGTTTGTGCTCCTTGTGTGTGCTTCTTGTGTGTCTCTCGCACTTCTACACACACCCAACATGTAGCATATGTACTTAATATGTGTCCCACTAAAGTGTTGCAATCTATCACTCCATATGAGGCTTGGCATGATCGTATTCCATCTGCTTCTTGTCTACATCGATTGTCTGACATATGCATTAGTGCCTAAACAACATCGTAGAAAATTGGATGATAAAGCAATAAAATATATTTTTGTTGGGTACGATTTTGAAAGAAAAGGCTATCATCTATATCATCCATAGACAAAATGCATTTTCGTTAGCCCTGATGTTATTTTTGTGGAAGATGCTATTCAACTATTACTTTCATGTACTAAGGAGACATCTGTTAGCTCCAAAGACATGTATGATACTTTGCTGCTTCTTTTATAGGTGGACAATCTAGTGCTAGTCCTAAAGAGGCAACTTCTCAGCCTTTAGAGGTTTCATGTGATGATGCAGTTCATTCCATTTCTGATGCAGATTTACATCATGCACTTGATGAGAGAGCTAATATTGAGGAGGCAAAAACTATGCAAAAATGGTTGGTGCAAACTTTGCATGATAGCAAATTAGATGCATCTCTCTCATATCCTACTTGTTCAAGCTCTCATAGTGCCTCTTTTGCATCAGATAACTATGCTATGGCTTCCTTTAGTCTCTGTGATGAGAATGAGCCTTTTTCATTTGATGAAGCACAAAAATTCAAAAAATTGGATGGCTGATATGCAATTTGGATATGATGCTATAATGTAGAATGGTACCTGGTCTTTATGTGACTTGCTTCCTGGTAAGAAGGCCAATGGAACAAAGTGGGTATACAAGATGAAGTGCAAGCCTGATGGAACATTTGACAGGTATAAGGCCACGCTTGTTGCAAAGGGTTATGCATAGGACAAAGGCATTGATTTTGATTGGACCTTTGCACCTACGTGCCGTATGACTATTGTTCCTAGGATCTGTGCACTTGCAGCTCATCATGATTGGAATGTACATCACTTGGACATTAAAATTACATTTTTGAATGGTGACTTGCATGAAGAATTGTATGTTTTTCAGCCTTATGGATTTGTGTAGAAAGGGCACGAAAACCAGGTGTGCAGGTTAAAGAAGGCATTATATGGTTTAAAGCAAGCACCACGTGCTTGGTATGAAAAGATAGATGCCTATCTGATTGCACATGGTTTTGAGAACAGTCTAACAGAGAGCACCTTATATGTTAAGCATCCTAATGATGTGCTTTATATCATTGTTGTGTATGTTGATGACATGCTCCTCACTAGCCCTCATGGAAAACATATTGATGGGCATTTAGTTTATGCAAGTTGATGGTGGGATATCTTTGTGTCAAATGAATTATATTGGCACATTATTGCTGTGTTTTTTCCTTGAAGACTACAAACCTATTGCCACTCCTATGGAGACAGGTTTACGATTGAGTCTTCATGATGGTGGAAATGCATTTGATGTTGTTTTCTATTAGTAGGCTATTGGATGTTTGATTTACTTATGCATTAATTAGCTAGATATTCAGTTTTTTGTCTCATAGATGATTAGGTTTATGCATTGCCCAAGATTCAAGCATTGGTAGGTGGTTAAGCACATCTTTCGCTACTTGGGTGGTACCCAGCTACTTGGATTCTTTTATCCCAAGGGGGGATCACTACCACTAGATTTACATGCTTTTTCTGATTCTGACTGGGCTGGTTGCGATGACACTCGTATGTCCACTAGTAGCTTTTGCTTCATGCTTGGTAGCTCATGTATACCTTGGTTGAGCAAGAAGCAGCCTACTATGGCCACTTCCAGTTGTGAGGCTGAGTATAGGGAAGCTTTCACAGTGTTTGTTGAGTGTGTGTGGCTCAGACGCCTTATGGATGATTTGGGTGTTGGTCAGTCTTCTACCGCCTCCATCTTCACTGACATTCAGAGCACATTTGTAGTTGTGAGAAACCATGTGTTCCATGCTCACACTAAGCACATTGATGTGCATGATCATTATGTCAGGGAGAGGTTCTCTGTTGGAGAGATCAGCTTGGCATATGTGCCCACATAAGAACATCGAAGACCTTTTCATGAAGGCTTTGCCTAGGGAGAAGTTTGAAGCTTTCCGCAAAGCTAAGGGCTTACTTCGTTTTGTGGATTGATTCCACATAGCGTGGCACTTCCTTATAAATGAGTGCCATCTCCTTATTCACCACATCAATCCCAAGGGAGATTTGTTGATGTGTGAACACGCTAGGGCCACCCGGGCACTTTTTTCCCTCTTTAGAGCTTTTTTCCCCCGGCTTGTATATATGTGTATAACCCTAACGGGTTACTTATCTTTGTACATTCTAGTGGTAATACATTCAGTATTGTGTGTTGTGCGCCAAGCTTCTGCTTCTTCCTTGTGTTCTTCGCGTGCTTCGGCAGACGTCTAACTCCAACACAATAGTGGTTTTTCCTTCATGCTTGGTAGCTCATGCATATCTTGGTTGAGCAAAAAGCAACCTATTGTGGCCATTTCTAGTTGTGAGGTTGAGTATAGGGTAGCTGTTTACCTAAGTCACGAACCCTTAGGGACTTGTGCCAAGGAGACTAAATCTCTTTTGCCACACAAGTGCGTATAGCGGGGAATTGACACATGCTTATTTGTCAATCCGACGAACCGACCTAACCAAACATATGAGAACGTGTGCACACGTGATGGAAAGTGAAGTGGTTCAGCTCGCATGCATGAGAAAAGACTAACCTACCTCTCTAACTCACTTAACTATTGAAAGTGCCTACCGCGATACCACTTACAGCAGTTTTCACAAAATGGAGGATTTCTCCCAACTCTGAACTCCGAATATGGGCAATACCAGGTTCATTTTGAAGCTCTGGATGAGACACATCTATTGCTAGTATTTTCACTCTATTCTGACAATTGTGCTTCAAATTATGACCAAACGAGTGAATGGCAGAAAACACACACACTCACTCCACAACTCCCACTTGCTCACACACACACTACAGTAGCTCAAAAGTGAGGGGATCGGGTAGACAACAATCCTACACACACATTCCAAGCTTGACACACACACAAAGGATCATAGAGAAGATGGAAATCTGCAGGAAAGAAGCAAATTCGAAATTTTGAAGCTCTCCTTCTTCACAATGGCAAAAAGTCCTTAGAAAGAGTCACAAAGTGACTTATATACATGTGCCTTAAAAAACGGTCCTTTCACGCAAGTGACCGGCACTTTATTGGCTAATCTCTATTTTACAAGAAATATATTACAATCATTTGGGATTATGCATCTAGAGGACTCCTCTAGTGCATTTACATGGCTTGAGGGAATTTCCTAAGACTTTGAAGAAGAAAAATATGCCCATTAATTTGAAAATTTTGGGGCTCCCCTTTCATGCCTCTTTGCTCTGCAGCACTCTCCCCCTCTTTGTCTCTGTCGTCCCTTGACAGGCTTTTGCTTCTCGTTTATAGCTCGTCTAAGACTTCAGAATACACGCACCCAGTGGTCGAAGAAGCAATAAGGACTATTATAGAATTTGTTATTTTATCTGAGATATGTCATTTGCTTCTGTTTGCCCCTTGGTATTCCTTATATCACAAATCTGAGTTGCTGTGTTAATTCGGGCTGACACGCACGCCATCAGTGGCTAAGAATGTGATGTTCTTAGTCACTCTCTTCAACTTTTCAGCCTCTGCCTCTTTCTAGCTTTTGGTCTTCTGATTTGTCTTTATCTTCATATATCTGACCTATTGTATTGCTTTGAGCCTGTTTACTTTCTGCCACAGCACGCCTTAATTTGCTGACCTCTACTCTCTTTTAAGAGAGCATTACATTTCAAAGGCCCTATTTTTGAATCTACTTTGTCATCCTTTAGGACCTGTTCCATTTCTTTCCACCGCACGCATCCAGTGGACGAGGAGGCACCTAGGACCTTCAAACAATTGGTTATCTTATCTGATGAAGAGTCCTTTGTGTGCTATCTCTCTCCTCGACTTGTTCTGCTTCACTGCCAGCTCCTAGTGGATGAGGAGGTTGTGTGCAACCTCCCATGAAATGTCCTGGTTGTTATCTTTCTTTAATTCCACTCCTCAAGACCTGGATCTTTGGCATTGTTTCCCTAATGCGTGCCCCTGTGGGGCTTTAGGCAGAGATTTGTTTGTTTTCCTGATAATCTTTATTCTTTATTGAGCAGCTTTATTCTTGATCTTCTTCTTCTTCTCTTTTTGCTTGATTCCCCTTCCGCACGTCCCTCCTCCTGAACTTTGTCGTCCCCGACATGCTTTTTGTGGTGACGTGAGTATGTTTGGATGACTTGTTGCCCTCGTTGATTCAGCAGATTTGCATGACACATCATGTATTCTTTCCATTGATTTGATTTAACCCTGTCTTCTGGTGCCTGTCTATGGTCTGCAAAGAAACTCAATTCGTAGGCCACCATCCTAGAATTAAGATTGGAAAATATTTTTACAAAAATTTCGGAGTCTATTTCAAAAAATCCTGTAAAGAAGGCTTCTTCAAAAGTTTACATGTAAGTGCTTGGCAAAAACATAAGCCTAGAATATATGGCCATGAGTGTTAATCGGCTCGGTATAGTTGAGAGATCAAAAATGAGGGCGTCGAGTCCCTGATTAATGTCGATGAAGTTCAAAAAAGTATACTGAGCGTGCTAAAACACTTCAATAACTATAAGTAACATGCTCAAGATCTTATTCGCCATCTTAATGGCTATATCTGGTAATGTGGCATAACAAGCTATCCAAAATTTGATTGTTTTGATCATGTATTCTTTTGTCGGTAAATAATCTCGAGGTAGACTCGGTAGTAGTGGATAGTTAAGCCATTGATTAATGATGCTTCCCTCGTGCTGACCTTCCCAAAATTGCATCCAAGAGCGCCATCTGGGTACTGGGCAAAAGGATGGATTTACCTGAAGTACCACTTCAGGACACGATATGATACTAGTCTTTGTCATGATACGATACCAAGTATGGTGACAATACGATACTTGGGGAATCCATGATACGATACCAAAGGACTTTGCGATACGATACTATGGAAAACAAGCGATATGATACCACCCGAACAGGCGATACGATACCACATAAGATCACGATACGATACTGGAAAGTCATGCGATACGATACCAGTGCAGCTGGCGATACGATACCGTGAAACCGCACGATACGATACCAAAATTTGCACGATACGATACTGGAACTCTCACGATATGATACCAATTTTTGGATGATACGATATTGAAATGTGAGGCGATACAATACTGTTAGGTCAATGATACGATACCGTGACCGAGACGATACGATACCAAAGTGTACCGTGATACAATACCACTTGGCAAATCACGATCACAATACCAACTAGGTGATACGATACCAAAAATGGTATCGCGATACCACAGCTAGTAACCGACAATACGATACTTCGGCGCGTATCACGATACAAGGGAATTTTTGGTATCGCGATACCAGAAACTCAACCGATCGCGATGCTGTAGCCAAATCACTTCCAAATTCAAAAAATTTTTCACCCCCTAGCTCTTCTCTCACCCTCTTCACTCGTCAACCTCTGTTTTATAAAAAATATTCCTCCAAACACTCTGTCCCACCCCACGATACCATCCGGGACTTTAATCACATGTAAGTGTAAATTTTCAGATTTTTTGGGATTAAGGTTTGAATGTAATTTACCTTTAGGTTGTTGTGTTTAAGCCTTGAGCTCACTAGGTAAGTGTAGGGCTCCTATTTGCACGATACCCAACTGGCGATACCAATCGCTACTCTCAGATGATACCAAACTGAAGCAAGTGTCAAATGAACTTCTATTTTTTGGTTTTTATGGTTTTCAGTGACTGAAGCCTATCACTACACTAATTTGGCAATTTTTCTTGAAAATTTTTCTTGATAAATTTTGACTTAATCCTACCCCACTTCTCTTCCTAGCCTAACCCTAACTCTTTCTCCTCTCTCTCTCTCTCCAAACCCTAAACCTAAAAACTCATTACACACACCTCCGGGATGTGAAGTAACAAGTGCTAAAGCATCGGACTACTTGCCACTTAACGAAATTCACTCCTTCAAGTACGATTTCATCACTTTGGAACTATAACCATCATGAAGGCACCTTGGTCGAGTGTGTTCCCTAGCAACGGTGCCAAAAACATGTGTACCTAAGTCACGAACCCTTAGGGACTTGTGCCAAGGAGACTAAATCTTGTTTGCCACACAAGTGCGTATAGTGGGGAATTGACACACGCTTATTTGTCAATCCGACGAATTGACCTAACCAAATGTATGAGGACGTGTGCGCATGTGATGGAAAGTGAAGTGGTTCAGCTCGCATGCATGAGAAAAGATGAACCTACCTCTCTAACTCACTTAACTACTAAAAGTGTCTATCACGATACCACTTACAGCAGTTTTCATGAAATCGAGGATTTCTCCCAACTTCGAACTCCAAATATGGCCGATAGCGGGAAGCTCTCGACAAGATGCATCTATTGGTAGTATTTTCACTCGATTCTGACAACTCTGCTTCAAGTTATGACCAAAATAGTGAATGGCAGGAAACACACACACTCACTCCACAACTCCCACTTGCTCACACACACTCTATAGTAGCTCAAAAGTGAGGGGATGGGGTAGACAACAATCCTACACACACATTCCAAGCTTCACACACACACAAAGGATCATAGAGAAGATGGAAATCTGCAGGAAAGAAGCAAATTCGAAATTTTGAAGCTCTCCTTCTTCACAATGGCATCAAGTCCTTACAAAGAGTCACAAACTGACTTATATACATGTGCCCTAAAAAATGGTCCTTTCACACAAGTGACCCGCACTTTATTGGCTAATCTCTATTTTCCTACTATTTTACAAGAAATATATTACAATGATTTCGGATTATGCATCTAGAGGACTCCTCTAGTGCATTTACATGGCTTGAGGGAATTTCCTAAGACTTTGAAGAAGAAAAATATGCCCATTAATTTGAATATTCTGGAGCTCCCCTTTCGTGCCTCTTTTCTCTACAACACTCTCCCCCTCTTTGTCTCTGTCGTCCCTTGATAGGCTTTTGCTTCTCGTTTATAGCTCATCTAAGACTTCTGAATACACGCACCCAGTGGTCGAAGAAGCAATAAGGACTGTTAGAGAATTTGTTACTTTATCCTGTTAGAGTATGATCAATGTCTACCCCTCATGATTGTATGCACATTTTGTAAGGCCCCCTTTATGAGGAGAAGCCAAGCGTGCATTACCCAATTGATGGGAATCCCAACTTGAATGTTGGATGAAGGTCATATTGGACCATGTAAGATATTATAAGGAAAGGGAGTTACCAGGGTCCCCAATTGTGGGGTCCGGGGCAGCGGTGAGCAGCCCCGGCTGGGGGGTCCAAGGGGGCCAGCGGGCCCCCTGGCTGGGGGGTCCCAGGGGGCCAGCGGGCCCCCTGGTGGGGGTCCGGGGGCAGCGCCCCCGGCGCGACGGTAAAGGGAATATTCCATGGAATATTCCCTGTCGGAGTCAGAAATCATTTATATTTGTTAGGTCGGTTCAACCAGTCTAAGCCGTGTATGGCAATTACGCGGGCGGTGGCCGCCCACGCCCTACCGCCCATGTATAGCCGTCCATGGCAGGCCACCCATGATCCTATATATACATGACTTCTGCACTACCTAAGACATTGAGTTGAGCCAGCATACCTCTACCTTGTATCTCCCTATCTAGAGTTGTCTAGATCACCATTTAAGCTCTACCTTGAGAGCGCACGGGTGGACAACGCCATCATCTTTGTACTTGCTGCTAGTAGAAAATTGTTGAGATTCTCCTATATCTGTTATCTTCTCTGCTATTGCTCCTGTGTTATATTGCGTAACTATTGTCTTACATGGTATCAGAGCTGTAAGGTTCGAATAGCTTGAGAAGTATCATTATTTTAGCCTACTAGCAGACTAGAATATCAGTAGATTATTCGAGTGATTACATGATGGCTTCATCGTCGAACACTAGTCTTGGTGCTTCACCTAATGTTAATGCTGCACCTATTCGAATTCGTCCACCTGCATTCACTGAAGGGAAGCTGGATGGAACCAACTATACACTCTGGAAGTTCAAAATTTCTGCAATTTTGGACTCCTATGAATTACTTGACACTGTCATGGGACCGATGGGATTGGATCCAGAGCCTATACCAGTTGAAGATCCAGCAAATTCAAGATTGATGATTCAGCCAGATCCAGATCTTCTACGAGCTTGGAAGAGGCGGAATGCTGATGCATTATGTGCGATTGTCACTAGTGTAAGTGATTCTGTGCTTACTTTAGTTCAACATACTACTAAAGCACATGAGGCTTGGGGCATATTGGCTCGACAATATGAGACCAAGAACCACACTAGGATACAGAATTTAGAAAATCAATTGGCAAATGAAAAGCATTCTGATTCTGAAAAGGCTGAAGATTTTATCAAACGGATAAAGCATCTTCAAGATCAATTGGCTGCAGTTGGTGTTGTTATAACACCAGAAGAGCTAGCTCGAAGATCTGTACGTGTTCTTCCAGCAAAGTATGATGGATTAGTAACAGCCCTTAACACTCAGGTAAGGCCAACTCCTCTTACATTTGAAGAGTTTTGTGCCATGCTTTTAGAAGAAGAGATGCGGCTGAAGAATCGGCAAAGTACAACTGATGCTGCATTCTCAGCAAATGCAAAAGGTAAAGGCTCTTCAGAGGGATCAAAGAAGAAGCCAAAGAAGAAAAAGTTCACAGGAAGTTGCTTCTATTGTGAAAAGAAAGGCCATGCCATCAAGGATTGCAGAAAGAAGCAAGCTGATGAACGGAATGGGACTGTAAAATCATCATGGAAGAACAAAGAGTCTGCAAACAACACAGAGCTGGAACTTTGGGTAGCTATTGAAGAGGTATGTTCATCTGCTCAAGCTCGTGTTGATGAGCCATGGATTTTAGACAGTGGAGCTTCTCGCCATATGACTAGTAAAAAGGATTGGTATAGTTCCCTAGTGCCTCTGCGGGAATCCATCAATGTAGTGGTGGGAAACGACTCCAAGTGTCCAGCTGAAGGAACTGGAACCATCTCTTTTATCACTTCTCCAGGTGTTGAGAAAAAGTTATCCGATGTTCTCTATGTACCTACACTCAAAAGAAATTTGTTGTCAGTTTCTGCAATAACAGATCGTGGACTCGAAGTTCACTTCAATAAGAGTGGTGCGGAAATCATGGATTCATCAGGTAATGTTGTAGGTAAAGGCACACGACGGGATAACTTGTATGAGTTAAGTGCTTTAACTGCTACAGAAGATAAAGATGTAAGCAGGTTATGGCACCAACGATTTGGGCATCTCGGATTTGCAGTTTTGAAGGAGATGCAACGAACAGGGATGGTTGCTCATTTGCCTGCATTTTCAGAGTTGCAGGAACCTTGTGAAGCTTGTATGATGGGCAAGCAACAACGAAAGGCATTTCCAAGAGAGACCAGCAATCGATCTCAAGCTCCTCTAGAGTTGGTACATGCTGATCTCTGCGGTAAAATGTCTACACCTGCTTTAGGAGGATCTTTCTACTTCTTGCTGTTAGTCGACGATTATAGTAGAAAGATGTGGGTTTATTTCATTCGAGAGAAGGCTGATGCTTTTGAAAAATTTAAAGCGTGGCATAAGTATGTAGAAAGTGAATCAGGAAGGAAACTGAAGAAATTTAGAACAGATAGAGGAGGTGAATTCTTGTCAACAGAATTCAACAATTACTGTAAGGAGCATGGTGTGAAAAGGCAACTTACCACAGCTCATACACCTCAACAAAATGGCGTTGTTGAGCGCAGGAACAGGACAGTAGTTGAAATGGCTCGTTGTATGTTAAAGGCTCAAGACATGCCTGATTCATTCTGGGCAGAAGCAGTCAATACAGCAGTCTACATCCTCAATCGAAGCTACACAAAAGCTCTGAAGGGGATGACTCCTCAAGAAGCATATTCTGGTAAAAAGCCTTCAGTTTTGCATTTCAGAATTTTTGGTTGTTTCTGTTATGCACATATTCCTGATTCAACAAGATCAAAGTTGGATTCAAAAAGCAAAAAGTGTGTCTTCCTAGGATATAGTGAAGAGTCTAAAGCATACAGGTTATGGGATCCTGAGGCAAGGAAGATTTTTGTCAGCCGAGATGTGGTGTTTGATGAACGACCACACTTAGTAGAAGATAAAGGTAAATCTACTATCTCATCAAACGGAGAAATATCTCACCTTGTGCCTATCAAAAGACAGGTTAAAGTTGAGGAGGAGGAAACATCTGATGGAGAAATTTCCTCAATAAAAAGCCAACCAATTGTAGCTGCACAGCGTAAGCCACTACCGAAGTGGGCACAACAGCTCTTTGATGATCACAATCCACATGTAGATGCACCAGAATCATCATCGGATGGATTACGAAGATCAAAGAGAATAGAGGAGCAAAGAAGAGCCTCAGAACACATTGTTAACATGGCTCTAATGGCAGATATCATGGGTTCGATAAAGGAACCTACCACCATTGAAGAAGCCATTGATGATCCAGATTGGAGAGCGGCAATGCAGTCTGAGTATGATAGTATACTCAAAAATGATACATGGGATCTAGTCGACTTGCCGCCAAAGAAGAAGGTAATAGGTACTAAATGGATTTGGAAAGCTAAGTATAAAGCTGATGGAACATTAGAAAAGTATAAGGCACGATTAGTTGCACAGGGTTTTTCACAGATTGAAGGATTTGATGTTCAAGAAACTTTTGCACCAACAGCACGCATGACAACTATTCGGACGGTACTTGCAGTAGCTGCACAAAAGTCTTGGCCTATTTTCCAGATGGATGTCAAATCTGCATTTTTGAATGGTCACCTCAAGGAGGAGGTATATGTATCTCAACCACCAGGTTTTGAGGTGCCCAATTCAGAAAATAAAGTTTGCAGGTTGAAGAAAGCTTTGTATGGACTTAAGCAAGCTCCACGGGCTTGGTACCAACGAATTGATCATTTTTTCAAAAATATGGGTTTTGAAAGAAGTACTTCTGATGCTAACTTGTATGTAACGAAAAGGGATAGCAAGCTAGTTGTTGTCATTGTATATGTAGATGATTTGATCATTACAGGAGATCATCAGGAACTCATCAATCAAACTCGGATCAGCTTGGGAACTGAGTTTGAAATGACAGACTTAGGTCTACTCCATTTTTGTCTGGGAATTGAAGTATGGCAAAGGAAGGATGGCATTTTCATCTCACAACAAAAATATTCCAAAGAAATTCTCAAGGCATTTGGAATGATGGACTGCAAACCAACTAGCACACCTATGGAGGTAAATCATAAGCTATCTATGGATGATAACATGCCTGATGTAGATGCTAAGAAGTATAGGAAGCTCGTTGGAAGTCTTATTTTTCTGTGCAACACTAGACCAGACATTTGCTATGCTGTTGGAGTGTTAAGCAGGTTTTCCAACAAACCTAAGGAGAGTCACTGGAATGCTGGAATGCGAATTCTAAGGTACATTGCAGGAACCTTGGATTTTGGTATTTTGTATACCACAGGTGATACACTCCAAGGATATTGTGATTCAGATTGGGCTGGAGATTGTGATTCTAGAAAATCAGTTTCTGGATATTGTTTCTCACTTGGTTCAGGAATATTTTCTTGGGTAAGTAGGAAGCAACCAACTCTCGCACTCTCCTCCACTGAAGCAGAGTACAAAGCAGCTTGTTTTGCTTCTTGTGAGGCAGTCTGGTTAAGGAGAATTCTTGCAGATATAGGCTTTCCATCAAATATGCCAATTGTACTCAAGTGTGATAATCAAAGTTGTATGGCTATTGCAAAGAACCCAGTATTTCATGCTCGCACCAAGCACATAGAAGTACAGTACCATTACATTCGTGAGCTAATTGAAGATGAAATTGTGGAGCTAGAATATTGCCCAACAGAGGCAAATTGTGCTGACATATTCACTAAAGCACTTGGAAGAGAGCAGCTCAACAAGCATCTTCAACAGATGGGCATAGGACCGAGACCTACTTGATTTATCATCGGTAAACATTGAGGGGGGGTGTTAGAGTATGATCAATGTCTACCCCTCATGATTGTATGCACATTTTGTAAGGCCCCCTTTATGAGGAGAAGCCAAGCGTGCATTACCCAATTGATGGGAATCCCAACTTGAATGTTGGATGAAGGTCATATTGGACCATGTAAGATATTATAAGGAAAGGGAGTTACCAGGGTCCCCAATTGTGGGGTCCGGGGCAGCGGTGAGCAGCCCCGGCTGGGGGGTCCAAGGGGGCCAGCGGGCCCCCTGGCTGGGGGGTCCCAGGGGGCCAGCGGGCCCCCTGGTGGGGGTCCGGGGGCAGCGCCCCCGGCGCGACGGTAAAGGGAATATTCCATGGAATATTCCCTGTCGGAGTCAGAAATCATTTATATTTGTTAGGTCGGTTCAACCAGTCTAAGCCGTGTATGGCAATTACGCGGGCGGTGGCCGCCCACGCCCTACCGCCCATGTATAGCCGTCCATGGCAGGCCACCCATGATCCTATATATACATGACTTCTGCACTACCTAAGACATTGAGTTGAGCCAGCATACCTCTACCTTGTATCTCCCTATCTAGAGTTGTCTAGATCACCATTTAAGCTCTACCTTGAGAGCGCACGGGTGGACAACGCCATCATCTTTGTACTTGCTGCTAGTAGAAAATTGTTGAGATTCTCCTATATCTGTTATCTTCTCTGCTATTGCTCCTGTGTTATATTGCGTAACTATTGTCTTACATATCCGAGATATGTCCTTTGCTTTTGTTTGCCCCTTGGTATTCTTTATATCACAAATTTGGGTTGATGTGTTAATTCGGGCTGCCACACACGCCATCAGTGGCTAAGAATGTGATGTTCTTAGTCACTCTCTTCAACTTTTCAACCTCTGCCTCTTTCTAGCTTTCGGTCTTCTGATTTGTCTTTATCTTCACACATCTGACCTGTTGTATTGCTTTGAGCCTGTTTACTTTTGGCCACTGCATGCCTTAATTTGCTTACCTCTACTCTCTTTTAAGAGAGCATTACGTTTCAAAGGCCCTATTTTTGAATCTGCTTTGTCATCCTTTAGGACCTGTTCTATTTCTTTCCACCGCACGCATCCAGTGGACTAGGAGGCACCTAGGACCTTCAGACAATTGGTTATCTTATCTGATGAAGAGTCCTTTGTGTGTTGTCTTTCTCCTCGACTTGATTCACTTCACCGCAAGCTCCTATTGGATGAGGAGGTTGTGTGCAACCTCCCATGAAATGTCTTGGTTGTTATCTTTCTTTAATTCCACTCCTCAGGACCTGGATCTTTGGTGTTGTTCGCTGATGCGTGCCCTGCGGGGCTTTGGGCAGAGAGTTGTTCGTTTTCTTGATAATCTTTATTCTTTATTGAGCAGCTTTATTCTTTGATCTTCTTCTTCTTCTCTTTTTTCTTGATTCCCCTTCCACACATCCCTCCTCTTGAACTCTGTCGTCCTTGACAGGCTTTTTATGGCAACGTGACTTTGTTTGGATGACTTGTTGCTCTCGTTGATTCAACAGATTTGCATGACACATCATAAATACTTTCCATTGATTTGATTTAACCCCGTCTTTTGGTGCCTGTCTATGGTCTGCAAAGAAACTCAATTCGTAGGCCACCATCCTAGAATTAAGATTGGAAGACATTTTTACAAAAATCTCGGAGTCTATTTCAAAAAATCCTGTAAAGAAGGCTTCTTCAAAAGTTTACATGTAAGTTCTTGGCAAAAACATAAGCCTTGAATATATGGCCATGAGTGTTAATCAGCTCAGTATAGTTGATAGATAAAAAATGAGGGCATCGGGTCCCTAATTAATGCCGATGAAGTTCAAAAAAGTATACTAAGTGCTGAAACACTTTAATAACTGTAAGTAACATGCTCAAGATCTTATTCACCATCTTAATGGCTATATCTGGTACAGTGGCATAATGAGCTATCCAAAATTTGATTGTTTTGATCATGTATTCTTCTATGGGTAAATAATCTTGAGGTGGACTCGGTAGTAGTGGATAGTTGAGCCACTGATTACTGATGGTTCCTTGGCACTGACCTTCCCAAAATTGCATCCAAGAGCGTCGTCTGGGTACGGGCAAAAGGATGGATTTACCTAAAGTATGCATGGTGAGGATTCCCAGTGTACCCTGAGGGTCGGATTTTTCTCCAAGAACTTCCTCCTCCATATGGGATCGGCTTTGTCAAATTCCTCTTGAGTGTAGGTGAATGTTTGCATGCTAAACTGTAGGTTGTAATCGGGCTCTTTGTTGGTTGTGTTCTTTATATATTGCCGTGTTTGTTCTTTAAGTAAACCATATGGTACGTTGAAGGGTCTCAATACTTGTTCCAGATTCTTACTGTCGATTTTTTCTTCCCTCATGACTTTTACCACTTGATCTTCAAAATCTTCTATAAGTTGGGACACCAGTAGTGCCCTCTCATATCGGCTCAGTTCTGCAATATCCCGATGATTACGTTCAGAGTGGATCTTTGTTTCCTCCCTTATCAGCGAATGATGTAAGGGGGGAGAGAGAGGACGTACCTCAATCTCCTCAGTAGCCACTGTGGAGTGTAGAACTACTGGTGTCCCCTCGGTTGCCTTCTGTGCTAGTTGATCTTGTAGTTGCTTTATCATGTCATCTTTGCTTTTGATTTCCTCTGTAGCCTTCATAATTGTTTCTTTGTTTTTGAGGAGCTTTATCCTATGACTTCGAGTTGCTCATTGTCTTCTTTACATTGCGCCATATACCTATTTTTGGTTGTCTTCCACTTTTTCCTTAGTGCCGCAATATCATCCATATACCTCTTCTCCCATTCTGCAATGATGGCCTGCTCCTGCTTGAGCTAATCTTCATACCTAGCTAGCTTTTCCTCCAATGCCTTTGTGTCCTTTTCTGGCACTTCCTGAGCTTCTATAGGTTGATTACATAGAAGGCTGTCATCAACTCCTTGTTTCTGTTCCTTAAGTTCTCTGCTTCTTGCATGTATATTTTTATTTGTGATTCCAAGATCTTGCTTCTTGCATTCATCCATGTTTTCTCGGCCTCGTTAACATCATATTTCTTTAGTAACTCCTGTAGTTGTTCTTTCAATTTCTCATTTTCAGTCTCTAGTGTTTTACATTGTTGCTTGGCCTCTTGGATTTCGTTCTCTTTATGTGTTATGTTCTCTTGTGCTAGAATCAATTGGGATGGTTCTTACCCATTTCGTGAAGTTGATGCTTTTCCTGCATTGCTTTATCATAGTCAACATTAGCCTCAAGCATTAATTGTTGCGTATCCATAGTAGTTTTGATCATATGTTGAACCACTGGCTTGAGTTGAGCGACGTCTACATTCAACCACGTTTTTGGTATGCTTGGAGCTTCCCCTGTTTGTACATCCTTTCCGTGTTCCACATGTATAGTCTCGTTATGTGGCTGTCTGATTTGGAGTTGTACCTCCGGTTCTTTGCTTTCTTCTTCTATATTGATAATCTTCGTGGCACTCCCTTGAAATGTAACATCCATAGGGGAGGGTTCTGCCACTACCCTTATTGGTGTGAAGGGTTCTGACTCCTCCACCGTAGTGTCTTTTGGTTCTTCTTTGGGATTCTTGAAAGATTTCTCTACTGCAAGCCTAGTCTCTTGGATTTGAATGTTAGATGTTTCAATTAATTTGATGACATGTACTCTTTCTTTGGATACCTCCTTTCCGGTGGTGTCTTGATTGGGGTCGATGGGCATGTGATTTACCTTCATGCCCTCTTCTTCTGCATTGTAGTTCACTTCATTTAATTCCTCCCATTGTCCATCATCTTTTGACTCACTTCGAATGTACGTATTCAATAAGGAGGTGTCTGGTTCCTCTTGTGCATCTGAAGATGAGCTTGAATTTACCAACCCTAATTCCCTGTACCGATGCACCTTGGTTAGCCTCTTTTTTACTTCCATATCTTGGTGGGCTTGCTGGTAATGGTGCCCTTGCACTGATAGATTTACTTCACCTTCGGTTTATTGATGTGTGTCTTCAAGGGCTCTTGTCAATTCCTCTTTGGTAATCGGCCGATGGTCTTCAATTCTTGTCTTTGGAAGCACATGTGCCCTTTTTGTGGCTGGGACTTCTGCTTCCGCTTGCATCATTTCTCGTAGTCTTTTTGTACCTCTCATTTTAGGTTGGTAGCTCGTTTGGGCCTCCTCAATGATCTTTACCCTTTTTTTTTTCTCGGGACTGTAGCTACCTTTGCGTATTTGGCCATGGCTTTTGATGATGGCATTTCTTGCAGATGCTCTCTAATGCCCAAGTCATGATATATCAATATGGTCAGAGCTACACTACCGTTCAGGAACTTCTTGTGATTCGACTGCTTCTTTGCCTCGAATAGCCTCTCTTGAATATAACGAGTCATATTGATTTGATTCCCAATTTGTTTAATGGCGTGTGACAGCATTTGGACTATGATCTTCTGAGGAGCAGTGTATCTATGCATGTTAAGAAAATAAAAGTGCTGATGAATGAGTCTTACTTCTTCTTCAATATCAATGCGATTAATGTCAGTAAAGGTCTTGGTATTTGCCCCTCGACTTTCTTCTTTTAATACCGTATTTCCATCCTTCTCCCATCCAAAAGCTTCTTTGATTAAATCATGTGTAAATTGAATTATGACCCATTCACCTACTGCATCCATGACTCTTGCTTCTGGCACCAATGGATCATGTTGTGCTGGTTGTAACCTATTCATAACTTGCATGCACCTTTGAATGTCGGGTTTGTAGATTGGTAATTCAAAATATTTATGAATGTCCGCTTTCTTCATAATGTCAATGGTAAATGGGAGCTCATGTACCACCTTAAAATCTTGGGACATCACTAGGAGCTGATGATCTGTGTCCATGATCTTGATGGTCACTAGGAATAGATAGTCCCCAGCTGATTGATCCTCTCTAAACCAATGTCCTTTTGCTTTAGTCATGCTCTGTGGAGAGAATTCCATCTCTTCCTCCTGAATGGTTGCTTCGGAATCTTCAGAGGCCATTTTCACTTGTAATGAAAAGAACATTAGCTTTTATGGAAGACATGTCTTTTGTGATGTGTGTTGTAGTGACATCTCATTCGGTGCATCACTCCATTCCCCTTTGCTCGTATAAGTAAGATCCCTTACCGCATATATTTTTTTCATTTTATCCTGAAACAAACAAGAATTAGCATAGCCGAAGCCTTTATTTATTTACATAGTAGGTCCATTCCTAGAAAATAGAAGCTATGACCTATTCCCCATTGGAGAATGTGCACCACTAATTCTATTACGTACATCATGTGCCGAATGCATGGCCTCGTGTTGGGGGATTCTTAGACAAGAAGGAGTTTGAGGGTTTGTAGGAGAAAAAGAAAAGACCAGAAGAGGAAATACACCTTGGAAGCTTCTGCCGATTGATTACAGTAAGACAATTACAATATTTGAAGCACAATACAAGCCAATACTTCTGTGCACAATCCCACAGAGTGCTCAACTACAAAATACCAAATATCCCAAAGTCTTCTTGCCGCCGGCCTCTCTGCACCAGACCTCCACCTGATTCAAGCTTATCCTTGTGCACACCTTGCACCAAGCTTCCACTAAGGGGGAGGAATGAATACCTTCTGTCGGCACGCGCACACTGCAAGGAGACCTTGACATCCTTGGGGGACTAGCTTAGCACTCTCTGCACAATCCCTTAGTCACTCTCCATGCACTCCTTCAACTCCACTTCTCTCCGTCGCACACTGGTGACTCTTGCACTTCCCTCTCTTGCTTCACTTAAACTATGCTTCTCTTGCTTACTCTAAGGGTTGGTCCAAGAATAGTCCTTGCCTTGATTTGAGTGTGTCGATCACATACGCTCCTAACTGCAATAGTATCTTGGTGCTCACTTTGATGTCCCAAGATAGTCTTCACAAGTGGCAGCCAACGACTCACTGTTTTGTCCTCTAGTGACTTTAAACTAAAACCAAAAATTTTAATGGGGGGGCCATACTTTCACCTGTGCATACGCTGCCACTTCACATACCTTCACATTTCCCTTTTAACTCTTCAAATGTACACGTAAGGGAGGGTTCACCTAAACCTTCCAAAACACTTTAAAAAACACTTTGAACCTTAGGGAAATTAGAGAAAATACCTCTGCAACCTGCAACCCACTTTCTCCAATTTACCCTTTGTGGACAATTAATTGTGCACTACCTGTGCACTTTGACACCTGCACCTCAGCACTTTGACTTTGCACCTGTTGACTTTGACCTTGACCTTGTTGACTTTGACCAGTTGACGACCAGTTGACGACCAGTTGACTTTGACCTTTATGACTTTTATGGGCTCAACAGGTGCCCACCACCTAATGTGCTCTCCGTCCCGGAGAGCTATAGCCAAAACTTTGAGCATATAGGACACCTGGAGCTGCAAAAACTTGAAGAGGACATCAGAGCAGCAACCAAATCCACCAAAAGCAGGATAGAACAAGCACCAGAGAAGAACCAAAACCTGGATTTTGCCATGGAAGAGCAAACGGTTGCAATGGGAGGGTAGAAAGGAGTTGGAGGGGAGGACTGAGGGGCGGAGATGGAAGGGATTGGGCGGGTTAAGGATGGGGCTGGGCAGATTGGTAAAGGGAGGGCATGGGGGTATGATGATGGGGCCTGGAGGGGGTTAAAATGATCAAACAGTAGAGCTACAGAGGGTGCATGGGGGATATTATGAAACATAAGGTAAGACAAAGTGACAATAGACCATGTGGACAATGTGGGGAAATAAAAACATGTGATAAATGTGCTCCAAATCTATGGGTTTTGACCAAAAGTCAGAGAAAAAGTTAGAATTTGGAAAAATAAAGCCAAAAACTGAGTATAGAGGTGCCAAAAAACATGAAAATGACTCCAGTTTTGTGAAAAATGGCCAATCGAGGCACGATCCAAAGCCAAAAGCTTTGAGCCATGAAAAATAAAAAAATAAAAATAAAATGGTCTTTTTTTCTTTAAATTTTTTTTTTTTAATGTGAACGCCCAGACCTTAGCTAGAATTAAAAAGAAAATTAAAATAAATAATAAAAATATATAAAAATGAAATAAATGAAATAAAAATATTAAAAATAAAAATTAAAAAATAAATAAATAAAAATAAATTTAAACAATAAAAAAAATGGTTTGGGGGGGGGGGGGGAGGGGGGGGAGGGGGGGGGGGGGAGGGGGGGGAGGGGGGGGAGGGGGGGGGGGGGAGGGGGGGGAGGGGGGGGGGGGGAGGGGGGGGGGGGGGGGGAAGGGGGGGGAGGGGGGGGAGGGGGGGGAGGGGGGGAGGGGGGGGAGGGGGGGGGGGGGGGGGAAGGGGGGGAGGGGGGGGAGGGGGGGGGAGGGGGGGAGGGGGGGAAGGGGGGGGGAGGGGAGGGGGGGGGGGCGGGGGGGAGGGGGGGAGGGGGGGGGGGGCGGGGGGGAGGGGGGGAGGATTTTGTTTTTTTTTTAATATATATTTTTAATTTGGGAAAAACAAAACGTCTAGGGGGGGCTTTTTGTTTTTAATAATAATAAATTATGCAAAAAACCAAAGAAAAATACATAAAAATCCAAAAAATGGCAAAAAAAATCCAAAAAATTTTCAAAAAAAAATCTAAAAAAATTTCCTACAGGTTTAGGCCAGTTTCTTCACTCAAAACCACAGAGACCTTCCTTTATTCCTCAATTTTGGCAAGAAAAAGACACATGAAAAAGGAGAAAAATGCTAGAAAAATTCTAAAAAATGCTTGAAAATTTCTGAAAAAAATCCTAAAAATTCCAAAAATTATACCTTTTCAAAGTTGATGAAATGGCTGCTAAATTTGCAAAAAACTCAAGAGACAAGCATGAAATGGATAAAGAAAACTACTAAAACTTAAGTAAAAATGACGAGAAAAGACTATGTACAACCTGGACAAATTTTGCAGGTTCCAGGTGATCCAGAAATCTTCACTTTTGTTGATGATAAGCCTTGAGCCTTGTATTGTTGACTCAGAGAAACTCCTTCACAATCTCCAATTGTACTGCACTTGGGCACACTGGTCATCTGATAGGGGTACCCTAAAGCCTTCCTTAGAACGTTATCTCCTCTAGCAACTTTATGACTTAATCTACAAAATTTTATTTTTGCTATTCCGGCTTCTTCATCCAATGGAACCCTCTGATTCCAAAGACTGGCAGGTACACCTTCCACAATCTTGTAAAACCCTGCACTTGCTATCATAAGAATTGACATAACAGATGATAGCCATACCAGTATCCATAAAAAAGTGGCCATTGACATATGAATTGGAGTAGCATCATCACTGCTGCATGTAAGGGCTTTGCTTTTCTTCTCTTTGCTATGACCTTTGACTGAGAGTGTTTCAACCTGAGTGATTTCCTCTTTTTCTTCATATGCTTCTTCTCTACTTGAGTTTGGAAAAATTCCATAGCAGGAAGATGGGTCTTCTGCATGGAGCCAAGCCAACATGTTTTCATCTTCATATAAATCTGTGCCTTCAAATAGGTCTGCTTCTGGGTTGTCCACCACTTCTTCTTCCATACAAATACCAATTGTCTACATCATGCTAGTATTTCTTTGATTGTCTGGTCCATCTTCTAAAATTATCTGCTGCAACTCTTTTCCCTCTTGTTTTACCCACATTGTGTCCTTGCCCCAATCATGCAGCACATTGGCATGCCTTAACCAAGGTCTCCGAATTAACAGGGGGAAACTTCCTTCTACCTATGGCAGCCTTAAAACAACAAAGTCCAAGTTAAAGATGGTACCTTGTATCTTGACTGGGACTCCAGGGACCACTCCCATAGGCCTTACTATGCTTTGGTCTACCATTGTTACAGTGAAGTTGGCAGGTCGTGAAGGGTATAGTCCAATCTTTTTCATGGTATATTCAGGCATCAAGTTAATGCCAGAACCCCCATCCACAATAACTCCTTGAAACTCATGAACTTTAATAGAGACTGTTAGCCGAGGGCTCTTGTAATCTGTGAGGGGTGCTTCCCCTATATTTTTATCTTTATGCATAACAGAAGCCTTTGCCACTAAACTTGTTATGGACATTTCATCGATTATCTGCAAGAGTTCTGACCTGAACTTCCCATCCATCTTTATTAAATCAAAAATACTAACCTCCTTTTTCATGGACTTGAGTAGTTTGGAAGCTTCTGATTCCTTAAAAGCATGGGCTGCATTTGACTTATCAAACTCCTCATGAGACCTGTTGAATGCATGTCCAATGGCATCACTGGTATCTATGAAATTTTCTTTTTGCCTTGTGTCTGCACATGTGGTGGCTTTGTTCTCAGATACACCCTTGTCTTTGTTTAATCCATTAATCACTGATTCTTGACCTATGTCCACTGGAGCCTTCCCCTTGCTTCTTGTCTGCACTGTAAAAGATTCGAGTTCTTCTAACTGCACCACCCTGGTAGATGGTGATGGCACCCTAGTTTGATCTATCCTTTCTTCTTTGCACACAGAAATCATTTGAATGTGGGGCCCAGATGAACAGGCTTGATCCTTAGGACAACAATTTGTATAATGGTCTCTGGCCTCTGGGCAGTTTCTGCAAGGAGGCGCATTTTCTAGGAGAGTGCACCTACTTTGATAGTGCCCACATTCTCCACATCTGAAACAAGTAATTGGCCTTCTACGCCCATTTCCAAAATTATCCCTCTGTCTAGGTTTATAAGTGTTACCTTGATTGGGGGCAGCTGCCATTACATTTGCTGGTGGTAGGGGTCCTCCTTGTGCCCAGTATGTTGTTGCAGGTATTCCCCTTGATTGGCATTCATGAGCCTCATGACCAACTTTCCTGCATAATTGGCAAGTCACACTCGAACATTCACTTACTATATGCCCTTGCTTGTTGCACATGGAACACCAAAGTCCACTCTTGATGCCACCTCCTTTGAGTTCCTGCAACTCCCGTCGCAGCTGAGCCAATTCCTCTGCTTGGGCCTCCTCCTCCTTTTGGAGCTTGAGTGCTTCAATCTCCCTTCTCAACTGAGCTACAGCGGTCTCCTCCTCTTTGTAGGGCTTATTCCTTTTTAAGCCCTCTAGCTCCTTCCTTAGCTAGATGACTGGATCCTCCATTTCTGTAGCATATGTTGGTTGAGAAGAAGTTGTTCCATACTGGTGCCTTATATGCTCCAATCGTGTAGCCGTGTTGATGAACTCCTCTATGGAGGCTGTAGGTAACACTAATTCCTTTATTTTGCATTGGGTGGCCACTGGTAGGGCTTGGCTAACCATTTCTTAACAAAAAAATCATGTGGTGGATCTGGCAATTTAGCCATTAGTGCTTTGGCCCTAGTCACAAACTCTGGGAACTTTTCTCTTGGACCCAATCTCAAATTTTCTAGTTCTTCTATGATGATCTCCGCAGTGTTGCCATGCTGGAATTGTTTTTTAAATGCATCTTTCATCAAATACCAAGTGGTAAAATGGTTTTCAGCAAACTGGCTGAACCACTTATCTGCTAATCCTTCTAACGTGGCAGGGAAGAGAATCAAGAAGGCATCCTCCCTACCCATTAAGCCTCTAGTCTTACATAGTGCCAAAAACCTTCTAATGTGTTCATCTAGATCCTCTTGAGCTAAGCCTTTGAAAGAAGGAAACTTTATATTTAATCTTGAGAGTAAGGTTTCCAAGTCTACCTGTCCCGCCATGCTCTTTACTGATGAGGTTGAAGATAGTTGACTGGAGGATCTTCTAACAACCTTCCTTCTTGTTTGCTTGCAGGTGACCCTCAATGTTTGGGACCGGGTTGCGGTCATGAGTAGCTCATAGCCCACTTAATATGAGACACTTGATAAGAATATTTACCTTTTGGTTA
Source organism: Ceratopteris richardii (assembly GCA_020310875.1). NCBI lineage: Eukaryota > Viridiplantae > Streptophyta > Polypodiopsida > Polypodiales > Pteridaceae > Ceratopteris > Ceratopteris richardii. Next base: position 35,250,255 of record CM035427.1, read on the forward strand.
ATGAAGTAGCACTGTAGTAGCACTGTCGACACATGATCTCTTCTATACTTTGCATTTGGTTTCTCCTAAGCTCAAATCTCCTTAGAAGTCCCACTGGGCGTGCCAAATTTTGTTGGGGGATTCTTAGACAAGAAGGAGTTTGAGGGTTTGTAGGAGAAAATGAAAAGACCAGAAGAGGAAATACACCTTGGAAGCTTCTGCCAATTGATTACAGTAAGACAATTACAATGTTTGAAGCACAATACAAGCCAATACTTCTGTGCACAATCCCACAGAGTGCTCAATTACAAAATAACAAATATCCCAAAGTCTTCTTGCCGCCGGCCTCTCTGCACCAGACCTCCACCTGCTTCAAGCTTATCCTTGTGCACACCTTGCACCAAGCTTCCACTAAGGGGGAGGAATGAATACCTTCTGTCGGCACGCGCACACTGCAAGGAGACCTTGAGATCCTTGGGGGACTAGCTTAGCACTCTCTCCACAATCCCTTAGTCACTCTCCATGCACTCCTTCAACTCCACTTCTCTGCATGGCACACTGGTGACTCTTGCACTTCTCTCTCTTGCTTCACTTACACTATGCTTCTCTTGCTTACTCTAAGGGTTGGTCCAAGAATAGTCCTTGCCTTGATTTGAGTGTGTCGATCACGTACGCTCCTAACTGCAATAGTATCTTGGTGCTCACTTTGATGTCCCAAGATTTTCTTCACAAGTGGCAGCCAACGACTCATTGTTTTGTCCTCTAGTGACTTTAGACTAAAATCATAAATTTTAATGGGGGGGCCATACTTTCACCTGTGCGTACGCTGCCACTTCACATACCTTCACATTTCCCTTTTAACTCTTCAAATGTGCACATAAGGGAGGGTTCACCTGAACCTTCCAAAACACTTTAAAAAACACTTTGAACCTTAGGGAAATTAGAGAAAATACCTCTGCAACCTGCAACCCACTTTCTCCAATTTACCCTTTGTGGACAATTAATTGTGCACTACCTATGCACTTTGACACCTTCACCTCAGCACTTTGACTTTGCACCTGTTGACTTTAACCTTGACCTCATTGACTTTGACTAGTTAACTTTGACCTTTTGACTTTGACCAGTTGACTTTGACCTTTATGACTTTTATGGGCTCAACACCTCGTAATGTGGCCCTATCATGCATACTTTAGGTGCATTGGAAGCTTCATGTGTGCAACAGAAATCTTCTTGATTCTGGTGTTCTATTCCTAGCTGTTGCTTGGGTTTCCATATCCATTTCATAGTAGGGGTTTTAAATCTTTCCTTCTCCTCCTTTTGTTGTGCTGCATATGTATTTCTGCTCATTGTTGCTATTCGAGTGGTGGGGTTCCTTCTCTTGGGGTATCTGCGACGAAGTTCGCTAGTCCTTATGGTACTGTTGTGTCGATATAATGTTTCCTCATGCTTGTCTATCCCTTGAATGGCAGCTTGTCTAACCTTCTTGGGAATCCACATTTGTTGCCGTGTTTTTTGAGCGTCAATCAAAGGCTTAGGGAGCCATACTTGCAAGAGTCATTTTGGTTCTGATTTCGGTGAAGAAGAATTCTTGTCAACCCTATGAGAAATGACATTTGCTGGCGTCGGCTTTTCTGATTCCTTCCCCTGATCCTTTCAAATCCATTTGAAGTTAACATTTCTAGATTGCGAGTAGCTGATGGTGGACTTCTAGGCTGCTGATCGCTGTTTTTCATACAAGTCTTTAAGAGTATTGTCTTCCTCGATTTCCTTCTGTTCACCAGCCAAGCATGATGAATCTACTTTCTCTTTGGATACATTGGGTTGTGAATTCCCTTCTTTTGTGAGACCTGCTTCTGATTGATTTGAGCTGGAATCATTTGCTATGTGCTCTTGCACGATTGGTTCAGCCCTTCTGATGACTCCTGGTCTATGTGAGGGTTTCTCTCCTAATAGAATAAAGTTTTCCTTGTGCTCTATTTTGGCTGAAATGTATCCTTGCGCTAGGTGGATGCTTACCTCATTCTCAATGATCGATTCTTGTCCTAAGATCAAGTTTTCTATTAGATCCTCATCTCTGCACACTAGAACTCATTGTTCCATAGTTGAATTTCCTAGGTGGAGGGATACTATGGCTTCTCCAATGCATGTTATAACTTGACCTCCTACACCTATCATATGTGCTTTCATGGGTGTCATAATCATTGGAAGATCCAGGATGACCGTATTTCGTATGCAATTGAGTGTTGCTCTTGAATCGATCAAGGCATCGATCAGTTGATAATCCGTCGTTCAAATTCCTAGGTTTAAGTATGGCTGGGACATGCAGGCATTGGTTGTGTTGGACTTATGAACCTGATAATTAGCCATGGGAATAGGCTCTTCTCCTTGCAGATACCGTTCATCTCTCTACCTTATCCACTCTTTCCCTTTTTTGATACGCTCTAAGGCTTCTTGCCGTGCTTCCTCCCTCATTTGTTCTTCCTCTTTCTTCCTATTTTGCACACCTACATGGCATGCTAACATCTGGTCTGTCAATGGCTCCATATAACGCTTTACTCGACAACCACTAATGTAATTAGGAAGGATATCTCCATCTAGAGTCGCTAGATTAACTGCTCCACTAGTGGAAATCCTATTGGTGATTAGAGGTCCATATCCACGTTTTTGTAATTTCTTGGCATGTTGCTTCAAGGTGTAGAGCAGAACTAAGTCTCCTTCTTTTAGTCCTTTGTCTTTTATGTGAGCATCATAGTATGCTTTTTGCCTTCTCTTGGCCGCATAAATTCTTGCAACTGCTTGTATTTGAGTCTCATGTAGTTTCTCAATTTGGTCTAGTTGCTTGGATAATTCATGTCCTGTCCATTCATACTATTGGGCTACTCTCAAAGTGGGTACTAAAAAATTGATCGGCAGGATTACGTTCTGTCCGTACACTAGATTGAATGGGGTAGTTTCAATGGCAGTCTTGTAAGCAAATCGGAAGGCCCAAATTGCATGATGCAATTGTTTGTCCAAGTTTGACCTTCCACTATTGACTATCTTTGTCAATACTGTGCATAACACCTTATTGGAACTTTTCGCTTGACCATTGGCTTGAGGGTGGTATGGGGCTGATTTTTTATGGATCACTAAGAACTCATTCATTAAAGAATCTATTACTTCATTAATGAAATGTGTTCCTCAGTCACTCACAATCTCAATTGGTAATCCGAAACGAGTGAATATATGCTCAAAAAGAAACTTAGCAGTGGTTTGAGCATCGTTCTTTCTAGTAGCCTCCGGGATTTGTATGTTAGGTGGGCTTTCCTTTCCCTTGTTTTACTTCTCATTCTTCTCCTGATTTAGCTCCAATTGTCCTGCTATTTGTTTCCATAGGTGTGGTTTAACATGAAGTAGTTCTTCCACATTCAAGTGGCATTGTACTTTGGCCTTCTTTAATTTGGTTAAGTTGTGTGAACTCTTATCTGAGATTCCTTTTCCTTTTTCTCGTACCGTGGGTGCTCGAAAGATCATAGATTCTTTTTCGTACTCTCCCATGTAATTTGGTAGGGTCGAAATGCTTTGAGCTTTTTCCCTATTTCGGTCTAGTCTCGATACGTCCTCATATACTTCTTCCATGTTGGGACTTGGCTGAAAGGAGGTTTAGCCACTCCATTCCTTTTCCATTGTTCTTCTTGGATTCTATTCCATAATTCTTTTGGTCAGTCAGCCTCTAAATCCGGCACTGTTGACATAGGTTCATCCTGGGTTTTCACTAGCTCACATTTATCATCCTTCTCTTTAGGTTCCTTGTCCTCGGCTTTAACACAATCCTGGTATTGATCCTTCGTTATCCTCGTCTTGGGGAGGGCTGGAATGGTCTTCTTTAGGGTGGCTTGAGCTACCTCTATGAGTTTTCTACATATAGCTAGCCCCTCCCTTTCTAATTCTCCTAGCGGGTAAAGCTTTTCATGTTGCTCCACATTTGGTCCAGTTTTAATTCTTTCAACCACATCTCTAAATCATCTAGTTCCTCAAAAGGAGGTTTAGCCACTCCATTCCTTTTCCATTGTTCTTCTTGGATTCTATTCCATAATTCTTTTGGCCAGTCAGCCTCTAAATCTGGCACTGTTGACATAGGTTCATCCTGGGTTTTCACTAGCTCACATTTATCATCCTTCTCTTTAGGTTCCTTGTCCTCGGCTTTAACACAATCCTGGTATTGATCCTTCGTTATCCTCGTCTTGGGGAGGGCTGGAATGGTCTTCTTTAGGGTGGCTTGAGCTACCTCTATGAGTTTTCTACATATAGCTAGCCCCTCCCTTTCTAATTCTCCTAGCAGGTAAAGCTTTTCATGTTGCTCCACATTTGGTCCAGTTTTAATTCTAGCTTGGTATGCTTTCAACCACATCTCTAAATCATCTGGTTTTGGGTCGGCTAGAATTGATCCTGGTTTTTCTGGTATTTGGATAGGCGGTGGAATGGAAATTTCTTCCCAACTCTCTCATTCTTTAGGCTTCTTATTGCTTCGTGTAGGCTTCTGATTTTCTTGATTTTTGTTTTTCATCCATTTTTCCTTGAGCTTTTCTCTTCTTTCCTTTCACTTTTGTTTTTTCCTTGTTTGAGTACTCTCGCGTGGGTCTTCTGAATCTTCCACTATTTGAACTTTGGGATCTAACGTTTTACTGTTTTCTTGTTCAAGGTTCAGTTGTTTTCCTTTTTGTTCCTTCGTTCGTGCTCGTGTATTGGACTTTAATGGTACGGTGTATTCCTTGTCACTTCCTGGTGCTTCTATCACTTCATTACATTAATAGGTGCAGTGTCTTGAGCAATCACTGCAATATCCTTCCCAAGTCCTAAGAGGTGGTGGGTTGTAAGGCCGAGTGCATTCTCTGATAAAATGGTCTCCTCTGCATCTATAACACGGTCCTCTTGGCACAGGTGGTCTGATGGGTGGTCTTATGGGTGGCTCTGCTTTAGGTGCGGTGTACATTAATGTTGCCACTTGTAGTCCATAGGTATAGTCATATCCTTCGTATCCATAGTGTTGCAGATCATACACTTATAGTACTCCCCTTGGGATTGCTCATATCCTAGGTTCATTGACTCTACACTGGCTATTGGTGATGCTGGCACTGTGGCTCTTTCTAAGTTTTCCTCTCGTTGGGTATACTTGACCGGTACCACATGTTGTGGGAGTGGTGGTTGTGGTCCTAATACCGGTTGAGGGTTTCCAAATTGTGCTGGTTCATATGGCCTAGGCGCTCCTGATGGTCCTGAGTAAGGATTATACCTAGGGATCTCCCTTCCTAGTTCTCTCGGTGGGTATCTGTATTGCCGATACTGAGGTGGTTGTAGAGGCCGAGTCTGCCTATTGAATGGACAATTTTCTATGGTTTGATTGGTGTATTTTTGTTCTATGTGACAATATGAGGCCGTTCCTTGATAAGGCTGTCTATTGTAGGGGTAGGTCTGAGGCACTCCTGTTCCACCTCGTACGCACATATGAGTGGGGTGATCTCCTCCACATAGACTACATCTTCGCAACATGGGTACTCTTAGGGGTGGATGCTGGTAATTTCTCTATCCTTGGACTCCTAATTTCTTCGCTACTAGCTCCGCTAATTCCTCCACATTACTAGAGTTGGATGTAACCGTACTCCGAGAGTCTTCATATTTAGTGGGGCTGGGCATGCTCTTGAGATCCTCTGCTAGATTGTCTTCTAGGTCGATACACTCTTGAAGACATTCACTCAGGGTCTATAACCTCTTCACATAGACTAGCATTCTTAGAGTCCCATAAGTTAATCCATCCAAAAACAATGATATCATTTTTTGCTGTTGTAGCTCAGTGATGAGTAGCACCTCCTTTAATGTCAATCCGGGAAGACATGAGGATGGTATGAAGACCACGAGCAAGTGGAAGTACAAGTGTGTGAGTGAAAAGCACACAAGCATGCACACACATACACGCACACGCACGCATACGGCAAGAACAAAAAGAGTAAGACAATGGAATCACTTATATTGCAACCAAGTTCTCATACAAGTTCAAAACTAAAAGAAGCTCTCTCAAAAATGAGCTCTCTAGCTCTATTTATAGTTTTTTACTAGCTTTGGCCCTGTCCAGACCTAGTGTCCGGCCTAGTTAAAAATTAGGTTCCAGGGCTTATTTGAGGGCTCAAACAAGATCTAAAAAATACGAAAATTGGTAGGCAACTACTTCTAAGGCTCCTCAAGCTCGAGGACTCCTCGGCTTGTACAAAATGGAGCTACAAAAAGGTGAAAATGGTATTTACAGGGGTTTTTAGTGATGAGAATCACTTTTAAATGGTGTAAGGGTTTTGAAAAAAATAAAGGGTTGCCTTAGTGCTAGATCTGCTTGTATGCTCGTACTTGCATCTTCTCGTATGCTGCCAACACACTCCCCCCCCTAGCGTCTGTCGCCTCTGACAGACCTCTGCTCCAATGTTTGATCAATGTACTTCTGCAGGAGGTCGGTTGCCACTTCTTGTTCCTTGATGCGTAGTCCCCGGATCAAGTCTCTCTGGAGGGTCTCCCAATTGACTGCACCTGGTATGTCCGGTTGTGGCGTTGTGTAGAGCTCTGAGTGCATGGTTTTTTCACACGCGAATAGATGTAGCAGGTGGGTTGGGCGTGGTGCGAACACTTCTGAGTGTGACTCCCAAAACCCCGTGGTGAACATATCATCAAAGGTTTGCTTGTAGCAGGCAGGGAGATATCTTATTCGTGCATGCCATGCGTAAGCTACTCGAATGCTCGGGGTCGTGCTCATGTCATATAGCAAATCATAATTACCGTTGATGAAGCCCGGAATTGAAGGCTGGATGTTACGTACATTTTGAAAGGTCTTTAGGACCACTTGCATCATGTCCAAAATTTTGAGCATCATTTGAGCGGCGACATCCGGCATGGGGTGGAGGCGTGGCATCCAATGCCTGATGGTGGCTATCATGTATGATACTGTCGGTGTGCCGGTTGGGGGTGCGATTGCGGGGTAATTGAGCCATTCTTTACAATTTGCGTTGTTCTGAACCTTGATGGCGAATGCTTTCCATGATCTTCTTCTTTGTACTGGACCAAAGCATGGGTTATATTTCAGATGCATGGGAGCATGATCCCATGTTCGTAACATTTCCGGATAGGTCTCCAGTAACTTTTGCCTCCATATGGGCTGGAATATGGCCCCTTTTTTGGCTGTCTCTGGGATGTCCTCGGGTTCGAATTGTGTTGCGAAAGAGGGGTACTTGTTGGTTATGCGTTTGATCTCAGCATTGTAGTCTGCCAACAATACAAAATAAGGTTTGTATTGTAACTCTGAGCTAGTTATCAGCCGCCTAGGAGCCAAGTTCGAGAAATATTCAGATTTGAGTATGGTCTCCTCTATGGCTTTCATGGCTAGCATCTGAGTTGCAACATGCTCTTCGTGAGTGTGACCCATCTCCTCTACCTGCTTCATCCATGCTGACGGGGGTTCCTCATATGTATCCTGGCCTTCCTCCGTAATTCTGCCTCCTGGAAGGGGTTGAGGCTCATAATTATCTTCAAATGTCTCCTCCACTGGAATGACTACTGTTTCTTCTTCTATGGTTTGATCAGGTGGAGAGGGAGGTCGTTCATACTGTAACAACTTAATTTTTAGTTCTGCAACCTGTTGCCGTAGCTCAAGTACTTCATTGGTTACTGATAATTCCGGCTCCGGTGAGGTTGCAGCGTTGGCCATCTCTTTAGGTTCCTGTTGGTGTAGTGTAGGCACTTGGGCTTTCTGTAGATCTTTGACTTGGTCAGCAAGCTGATCATGTGCTTCCAAGAGATTGGCATAAGCTTCCAATATTTGTTGTATGTTTGCTGAGGGGATGGCTTGGAATTTAGCAGGGTCGATGGGTGCCCCTGGAGTATTTTCCATAGCTGCTTCGAGGTTGTCTTGATTTTGTTGCTGTAGTCTTTTGTTTTCTTCTTGAGCAGCCGCTAAATGGCGTCGGAGTAGAGCCATGTTTCGTTGTAGTCTAGCGTTACGGGCTAGCTGATCTCTAAGTTGTTCTTCCGTTGCCCTACTCTTCTCTGTATGTGTGGACTCGAGCTCCACCTGATATTGTTGGAGGTTAGTCACCTCCTGCTGTAATTCCATATTAGACAACTCCAGGGCAGTGACACGTGCCTGGAGGTGGGATGACAAAGTACAGATCTCTTTGTTGTTCTCTTCTAATAACCTGTATTCCTGTTTAAGTTGGGCAGCAGCTTCGAGCATGGTGTTGAGTGCATGACTAAATGAGGTGGGTGCAGGGGTAAAGGTGGAAGATGCAAGGGGTCGGGAGATGGGAAAGGGAAAAGTGGATGTTGTGCCTACAGTGTTCGGAAATGGCGACGTGAGTGAAATGACACGTGGTGATGGTGGAATAGCAGTGGTGGTGGGTGATCCTGTGGATGGTGAGATGTCCATGGGATCGGACGTGAGAGTGTGTGATTCGTGCACCGTGAATACAGGAATGGTGGGTGGTGTGATAGTGGTGGCAGTGAATGTGGGGGAGTGGGGTTGGGAAAGGGACTTTTTATTATAATTATCCACCTGTTGGAGTATATTTACAAGGTTTGTCCAGAATGAGGGTTGTGTGACTTGGGTTGAGTGTGAGGCAGTTACTAGGGAGGTGGTGGAGAGGGCTTGGGTGTGGGTGAATGGAAAAGGATGGGATAAGGTCTGGCTAGTGGCAAGTGGTTGTCCAAGGGCGGGGAGATAGGAAGGGTGACCTATTATGGTTTGATCGGTGGCCGGATGACCGGTGTGAGGTTCAGAAATTTGGGTGGAAGTGTTGGATGTGGGTAAAGGGAAGGATGTAAAAACGGAGGTGTGTACAATGGTTTCATGATGGGAGGATATCGGTTGTTCAGAAGGGCTAGTGGAGAAGGGTTCTGAGGGTTGAATGGAAGGTGGCATTGGAGATGGTACCTCTGTAATTACCTCTTGTTCGTCAGTGGGACTTGGGCTCGTCATGTGAACATCCTCTGAGATTATAGTAGGCAAGACAGTAGAGATTTCCATTTGAATCATTTTCCCGCGTCGTGGCTGTGTATCAATCCTTCGTTGATCATAGATAGGGTTTTCCTGATAGACCATTGTCCTCAATGCTTCCCCGATCCCGCATGTCTCTGCCAATAGATTCAATGATTCGACAAAATGTGAGTCCACATTCTCGGTTTGAAGCATCTGGTTCACTAGAGCTTTGTTCGCCTCTTCTGTCATCTTATGTCTTCTCTGTACCTGCTTGATTGTCTTGTACAGCCGTCTGAGTTGTGCTGTGTAGGCAGGGGCCTCCTCTTCACTGTCTTCTGGTTATTTCTTTGTGCACCTTCCTGAATTTGAGTGTGTGGGTCATGATGAGGTTGTGCCACTTCTTCCCCATGTACTCTGCTTGTCTCGCCCCGTGGCTGTTCTCTTTGGACTGATGTTCCCGGATCAACATTGTCAGGGGAGTCTTCACTGTCTGATAGGGGAACTGTCTGCAGGAATCTTTCAAAATCAAAGTTTGGGTCCTCTGTGAAGGTGGCCATGGATGCAAACTCTGCATCGGTAGGTAGTGGAGGGGTGGATGGAGCGGGTTGTACCACCTCCCCAGCTTGAACTCCTTGAAGATGGATCGTGAAAGGTGCGACCTGAGCTTCTGGTCGGGGAGAAGCTTCGATCGTGGCTTCTTGAGGGGTCATTACCTGGGAAACCTGGGAAAGCGATCCACGCATTCGTTTTGCCGGCTGGCTCCCTGACTTCCGCCCTTTGAACAGCTCTAGTTGTGCATATTTTAGGGCTCTGGCAACTGGCACATCATATGCAAGACATCTATAGATAATTCTTGTAAGTGCACAACAGCCATGCAAAGTGGGCTTCCTCACACCCGGCTTGCCTGCCTCATACACTTGGTCTAAGATCCATACCGGCATCTTAATGGGCAAGCTTCCAGTCTCTGCTAGATATAGCCCATACCATATTTTCTTGTGAGGTTGGGTGAAACGGTCCTGAGCTGGGAATGCGAAGTGTTGGAGGCGCATCCGCAAAGGTATGGCGATGTTGGGGGTGAGGGCGCACATTTCTTTGAGCTTCTTGATTCTATTGCTTTTCATCGACTCAGGTATCAAGGGGTCGCGGTCAGAAGGTACATGCGTGCCATACATCTGAAGTGCTTCCCTGATTAAAGTAACATTAATTCGAACTTCCTCATTTCCTCCAGATTTGACAAGGAGGGCACCCAGAATGTGCCTGAATGATCTTTATCCCCTGTCGGCTTCAACATGGCAATTAGATAGTAGCACCTGAGGAAATCGGGTTTAGGCAGAGCTGCACTGAAATAAGTTTGTAATCCTGCTTTTTGCCAGATATCTTGAAGTGGAGCTGCATTTTGCAATGCTTCGAATTCTCATGAGAAGAACTGGAAGGTCCACCACACTCCTCCACATTCCATCTTGGACTCCCAGATATGATTCGCGTCCCCTAAATCTCCTGGCATCTCATTGAACCAGTGAGAATGCCCCTTCACTCTTTCGGTTAGGCCATTTGGTGGATCTGGGATAGGAATTCTCCGCACATTCATGAACTCTTCAGGCCGAGCTGTTGGTGGGGCCTCCACCGGCATGGCATCCCAATTGATTGGAGCACCAGAGCCTGCCTGAGAGCTTGTGCCTGCCGCAGTTGCCATGAGAGGAGGTTGCTTATCTGCTGGAAGAAGAAAGGCACATTAGTGTTGCATAGGAAACCAGACGTAATGGTGTTCCCTTCACAATACTAACATGACAATCCGGAGGTCAGTGGTTAGTGGTGAAGTGTTTGTGATAGGTGTGAGTGGTGGTTAGAGGTCAGTGTCATCCTAGATGCATACTTTGGTTACGCAATGGGCTCAGAATGCTCCTGTGATAGAGTAGACGGGTTTATAGAATTGAGTCACGGGGTTTAATACACAGTTTAATTCTCCAAACTTTGATGGCGGATTCGTAACTCTTAGAGCTAAAGACAGGTGAAGATTTTTGGATGAGAGTGTGATGTATTTGGGACCTTTTGGGTACCCATTTCCAGACAATCCTAGGGTTGATGGGAGTGGAGATAGTGGTGTAGGTATCATTTCGTTTTCTGAGTTGTTGGCCACGAGTGTTTGTGAATGTTGCCTCATCCTAGTGCCTGAAGGTGAAGTAATTTGAGCTTGTAAGCAGGCCTTGGGCACCCATATTTGTCTAGCATTAGGGATGGCCTTCATTGACCGCTTAGGAACCCAAATAGAAATGGTATGCCTAGGGGTTATCTTAGAGGACTTCTTCACTTTGTTCCTTGATGGTGAGGCTCGTTTCTTGTCTCCTTGAGAGTCTGCTATTAGAGTTGTGGGTCTTCCATCCTTGCGTATCCAGATCTGCTTTGCGCCACGAGATGCTCCATGTTGTACGGGTTGGCGCTCCTGCCTCTCGATCATCAACCTCCTTTGTGTCGGGTGATGTTCGGTCTGCTCGTTTAGAATCTTCTTTGGATCAGTTAGGAACTCCTTATTGGCTCCCATACCTTCAGTACGATTGAAAATCCTCTGCACCATAGAAGTTTGTACAAGAACAACATTGTTATCTTCATGTGGATTCCTGGAGGGACCAGGAGTTGGTGCCTGTTCTATTGGTTTGAGTGCTTGATTTTCTAATTCAATCGTGAGACGGCTTTGGCCTACCCAAGCTTGAAGAAGTCCACTTCTTAGGTTGAGGTTGACTGCGTGATCATAGATCCAGTCTTGGCCTAAGACAAGAGGTTCGGTCAGATCCTCGTCTTCACACACTAGCACTTTTGCTGGCATGAGGACCTCTTGTATGTAGAGGGGAAGATCCACTTCTCCCATGCAAGGGGTTTCAACACCTCCTAGTCCTACCAGATATGCTTCTAGGGGTTTTACCTCCAATTGCAGCTGCTTGCAATAAGAAAGCCGAACTGCACTTGTGGCTGCTCTTGAATCAATTAAAGCTCTCACGCTTGTTGTGCTGTCTCTTTGTCCTATTTCTAGGGTCACAAAAGGTCTTCGATCCACTATCTTATGGGTACGTTTACCTGAAGCCTCACACATGGCCATGTGATAGCCTGGAGACGCTTGAGTGTCAGTCATAGGTTGATCCCTCCCTTGTCTCCTCAACTTCATTCGTCTGATACGCTCTAAGGCCTCTGCCTGTGCTTCTTCTCGAATTCGTTTTTCCTCCTCTTTACGTTGCTTAGCCTTATTGAGTCGACTTAGCATTTCCTCCGTGAGGGGTTCCTGATACAGCTTGACTCTGCATCCGCTAATATAGTTTGGGAGAACATCACCCTCTAAAGTGGCTAGTTGTACTGCTCCACTCGTGGAGATCCTATTGATGATCATAGGTTTGTAGCCTCTCTTTTCTAGCTTTCTTGCATGTTGTTTCAATGTGTAAACTAAAACTAGATCTCCTGCTTTCAAGCCTTTATCCTTCACATGGGCATCAAAGTATGCCTTCTGTCTCTTCTTAGCTGCATATATCCCTACAGCAGCTCTCAGTCTTGTTTCTCCTAATCGTTCAAGATCAAAAAGTCTAGAGGAGAGTTCATGACCCGTCCATTCGTGCTCTTGTGCTACTTTTAATGTAGGTATTAAGAAGTCCAACGGTAGCACTGCGTTTTGGCCAAATACCATCTGAAAGGGGGTGGCTTGGAGTACCGTTTTGTAGGCGACTCGGTATGCCCAAACAGCATGGTGTAGCTGTTTGTCCCAATCAGAGCGTTTATTGTTCACTAATTTTGTCAATACATTGCATAGGATCTTATTGGTGCTTTCGGCTTGTCCATTTGCTTGGGGATGATAGGGGGCAGACTTCTTATGTACTACCAAGAATTCTTGGAGCAGATTTTCAATAACTTCATTCAAGAAGTGAGTGCCTCTATCACTAACTAGCTCTATGGGTAGCCCGTATCTTGTGAATACATTCTCAAACAAGAATTTAGCAGTTGTCTGAGCATCGTTCTTCGTTGTGGCTTTTACCTCTACCCACTTGGTTAGATAATCCGTGGCAACGATGATATACTCAGCATGGGAACCCTTAGCTGGGGGATTGATAGGACCTACAACGTCTATTCCCCACTTAGAGAATGCACGTCCGCCCATCATAGGCTTCAGTGGCATCTCATCTCTGCGTATAGGATACTGGGTTCGCTGACAAATCTCGCACCTCTTCACATAGGTATGTGCGTCCATGTGAAGGGTGGGCCACCAAAATCCTGCAAATAGAATTGCTTTGATCACCCTATCAAGACCAAAATGTCCTCCTGCTACACCCTGGTGAGCTGTTTCCAGGAGCTTAGGTATTCACCTTCATGGACACATAGTCTCAGGTAACCATCCTTACCCCTTCTGTATAGATTATCACCAATGATGGTGTAATCCAAGGCTTCTTGTTCCAAACTTCTTTGTCTGGCCAGAGTCATATCTTGAGGGAATGTTTTCGTCCTCAAGAAGGATACTAGGGGTTGACTCCAATCCGGCACTATGGACACTTGATAAAGAGTGGCATGTTCCACAGGTGGTTTAGTGCAGCAGATTGGGCATTCCTTGCACAACTTCTGGACATCAGCTTCCATGGTCGGCCAATGCACTCCTAGTCTCCTCAGGGTCTGTAGGGTTCGTTGTTTTGAGTAGTGTTGCTCTAATGCACCTACATGTGCTAATTGCAACCACTTAGCGTACTCGTCCTCTTCTACACAACAAGCCAAGATTCCTTGATCCGTGTGCTTGTACATACTTCCAGTTGTGGTACTTTTGAGCTTTGACTACCTCCTTATCCTGTGTGTTTACTATTGGATGATTAGGTCCATATGTAAGTATCGGCACTAAGGGCTTGGCCCATTGGGGCACCACTTCCAAATTGAACAAGTATGCATCCGGTAAGTCATCTGACACTCCTTGTGGGGCCTCTCCGGATGTGAGCCTAGAGAGATGGTCTGCTCTCAAATGAGTCCTACCTTTCCTCACCACAACCTCAAAGTCATACTCCATTAGTAAGAGAAACCATCTTACTAACCTTCCGGTGTTGCATGGTTTGTTTACCAGGTATAGCAATGCTTGATGATCAGTAAAAAACTTAAACTTATTTGCAAGCAAATAATGTCTAAACTTTTTAACCGCATACACCATGCCTAGTCCTTCTCTCTCAGTGGTGGTATAATTCCGTTCAGCTGCATTTAGTTGTCTACTAGCATAGGCAATAGGGAGATCCATGTTCCCTTCACCCATAGGTTGTGCAAGTACGCATCCAATAGCATAATTGGAGGCATCCACATGAACATGGAATGGTTGGCTCCAATCTGGTGTGGTCAAGATTAGTGCACAACACAATCGCTTCTTCAGCTCATTGAAGGAGTTCTCACACTCATTAGTCCACTCAAAATTTGTCAAAAGTCCGTACATGGGTTTTGGAATGACAGCATACATGTGAATGAATCGGCGGTAGTAACCACAATGCCCCATGAAAGCTTGAACTTCTTTGACATTCCTTGGCCTAGGTAGTTCTGCTATGGCTCTCACTTTCTCTTCATCAGTGGATATGCCGTTCTTGGACACTATGTGTCCTAGAATCTTGCCTTGCCTGACCATGAAAACGCACTTTTCTGGGTTCAGGCAGACTTGATATTCTCTGCATTTATCAAAGATCTGTCTGAGTTCGGGTATATGGGTCTGCCTGATGTTGGAATGAGCACAAAGATCATCAACATAGACTTCTAAGTTCTTCCTCAGGAACTCCTTAAATACATGGCACATCAGCCTTTGGAAGGTTGCGGGAGCATTGGTCAGCCCGAATGGCATTACCCTAAAAGCGAATATACCCCACTCTGTGGCAAAAGCCGTTTTATGCTGATCTTCTGGTGCAATGGCTACTTGATTGTAGCCCGAAAACCCATCTAGGAAGCTATACACTTCCTTGCCTGCTACCCTTTCTAATAGATGCTCAGTGATAGGAAGAGGATAGCTATCTCTAATAGTGGCTGCATTAACCTTCTTCAAGTTAATGCAAACTCGTAATTTGCCGTTCTTCTTGGGCACCACCACAATGGGGGATACCCATTCAGTGTGCTCAATTTCATAGATAAATGCGGCTTCCACCAAGCGGTCTATCACTTCTTTGATCTTAGCAGCATAGTTATCATTATATGTATATGGCTTTTGCTTAGAGGGTTTAGCATCTGAGGTCATGGGAATTGTGTGTGAGCATATGTCTGGGTCAACACCCTTCAAGTCCTTGTAGCTCCAAGCGAATACATCTCGATATTCTCTTAGCAAAGCTATCAGCTCTTGTTCTTCCTCTTCTGTTAGGTCATGACCTATGTATGTGCATCTTTCTTCTCCTTCCTCGATGGCGACAACTATTTTCTTGGTAGTTTCCTTGCTATCATAGGCTTCTCCTGCTTGTGCCTCACGTTTAGGCATTCTTATCATGACCCTCCTATCGTCTATCTCATATTTCTTAAAGTTTTCAGGGACCTCAAACAAAGATTCTTCTGCCTCCGGCGTGACTTCCTTCTTCTTTCTTTTCTTTCCCCCGCTTTTAGAAGCTACTTGTGTGGCTAACCTCACCTCATTTGTAAGCTCTCCCTGCCTCTGGGGTTGAAATTCTACTTCATAGAAGTATTCTTCATCTGATGCAAAGGGTGGGTCCATAATGATTGAATCTAGATCAGAGTCACTTGCATCCTCAAATGCATCAGGGATAGGTTCACATTCTTCTAGAACTGCCTCTCCCATGATTGGCTCTATGGAGAAAACTGAAATGTCATAGCCATCCTCATCACAGTGGGGTGTCCATTGTTCCTCATTGATGGCTACATCCATGGTTGCTAGAATTTCTGCCCAGCCGTGGGGTTCGAATTCTTCGTCAGGAAATACTACAGGTGCATAGGCTGGGTCTTGAATGGGTCTATGTGTTTCGTTTGCACCTATATCTCTGGCCTTTTCTCTTTTCTCCTCTTCTACTGCTACTTTGCACATCCATAAGTGGGTGTCTTCATGCATCCATGAGGATCCTGATCCTATGGAATGCATAGATTCCGTATCATCTTTGGCTCTATGGATGGGATTCCATTGAATAGGTGGTAGGTCTCTATGAGAGTAATCCTTAAGATTGAATTTGGTTGTGACACCTAGATGTTGCAAATACAAGGAATTGGTTCCCCAATCCTGTACCACTTGCAACTGCCGCAGAAAAGGTCTTTCCAAAATCATTTCATAGGCATGGTTTTTGCTGAAGTCACATATAGCAAATGTATGTTCAAACTCAACACCACAGGTGGTGAGAGTTATTCCTTCTAGCAATCCCATGGGTCTCTCTATGTGACCATCAGCCATTTGCAATTTCATCCTTGTGGGTCTGAGTGCGGGCTTGCCCCAACGTTTCCATAGGGATGTGGTGGCAATTGCAACCCCTGCACCTGAGTCCAAAATTGCCTTGGTGGCGTGCCCCTGGTAGGAGATGGGAAGATAGGTGTTCCCTTCTTCACCTTCGCACATGTCTCCTATCTTATCCAAGGGTATCTCTGGCACTGTCCTATGTGATCCTTCCTGGGAATGAGGTTTTGCTACTTCGGGCACTTGATTTGCTACATGTTTCCACACTTCTGGTCTAACCTTGAGCAGCTCTTCCAAAGTGAGATTGCACTGCACTTTGGTGTTCTTCACTACCTCTGTGTTCCTAGGTATGACTGAATCTTCGTTTCTTACCATGACTGTGGGGGTTCTCATACAAGTAGACTTGGCTTCCCATGGGCCCGTGAAGTGGGGTAATTCCTGTAGAGAGTTAGACTCGAAGTCTAATCTTTCTTGAGATTGGGTGCTCTCTTGCTCCCCATAATTGGATGGGATGTCTTGTGGGAATTGGTCATGTGCATCATCCACAAGTTCAATGGGAGGAGGGACTTCACTTTCCTTAGCCCATTTGTCTTCTTGAATCTCACGTAGGAATTCTGGTGTGAACCGATTCATAGAAGATGGTGTGTCTGGCTCCGTAGAGTTAGGCACATAGGCTTCAGGAACATAGGCTTTCTGGGTAGGAAGACCTGCTCTTCCACTAGCCTCGACATGGTGTTGAGGGGCGTGTTCCTTTTGTGATTGTGCCATTAGATTCTCTATTCTTTCTTAGGAGGGGGGGTTGTCTGGTTCAGTGGAATTGGGCACATAAGCTTTCGGTGGGGGATGGGTCATGTTTTTGCTTGCTTTATCTCTTTCTTGATTTTTTTCTTCCTTGGCAGATCTTGCAATTATGCCCTCTAACTTCTCTAGAAGTCCATCCAAGTGTAATTGTGTCTTGGCTGAGCCCGAGTAATTGAAAAGGCGACTGGCTTCAAACATAGTCTGAGCCAATGCGACCATTTTCGCGCAAAGCTTGGTTCTTTCTATCTCTAGGTCAGCTCTAGGGTAGCACTTGTCATGATCCGTTACATTTGGCCCTTCTTGGATTCTGGCCTGATATGCTTTAAGCATCATGTCTATGTCTTCAAGAGTGGGATCAGCTAATACTGATCCTACTCGGGGTGGTGGGTGGGATACGTGGGGTGTATTAGAGGGTGGAGGGATGGAGGGTGATGGGGATGGTAGCGGTGGGAATGTGTGAGAGTGCGGTTGAGATGTGATCTCTATGATCTTTGCTTTGGTTTCTCTCAAGCTTTCTTCAAGTTCGCTCATCTTTTTTGCCCATTGCCTTTTCATTCTTTCACGATTATCCTTCCAGGCTCTCGTTCTCTTTTTGGTTATGCTCTCTGTTTCACTCACCTCGGGGCTCTTTTCCTGACCAACACCTTGGTTTTGTTGTAGTGCCTGGGCTCTTGTGATCACCTGCACCGGTGCAGTGGAAGTCACACTCCTTGTGGAGTCTACAACTAACCCAACAACATTGATAGGAGTGATTTTAGGCATGTTATTAGGGTTCTTTGGGCAATCTCGTAGGAGATGCTCTTTCCCACAGTCTTGATAGAAACCCTGAATGGTTACTGGTTGAGGTTGTGTAGGGGCAGGCAGTGGACAATCACGTATAAGGTGATCTCCCTGACATCTGAAGCATGGTCCTCTAGGAAATGGGGGTCGTACCTGCTTAGGTTGAGGTCTAGAGTTGGGGTTTGTGTACATGACATTAGCATACTCAGGTTCCCCAGTATTTTCACTTGGGTCCTCATAATAGTATGACTCGTTATGCTCGGGTGACTGCATGTAATAAGCCTGTGGGCTATCAATATGTGTGGAGTCAAAACTATGGTCACTTGGATCACTGTCTGATAGCAATGGGGTGATTGGGACTATGGCTTTGTTCGGATTTTCTTCAGCAGATGCATATTTCACTGGGATCACATTGGTTGGAGCAGGGGGTTGCTGTACTAGGACTGGTTGAGGTCTCTGCTGCCCTTGATAAGGTGGCTGATAAGTTTGTTGTGGTCTGTTGTATTGTTGTGGTGGGTACTGATTCTGGTATCTACCCTGTTGTGGATATGGCTGAGGGTAATTTTGCCTAACAGTTTGTTTGTTATATGGGCAGTCTTGTGCAGTGTGGTTTGTGTACCTGCGCTCTATGGTGCAGTACTGGCCACTAGGATTCGCCTGGGGTTGGGCCATAATGGGACATACATTTGCCATATGGTCACCGCCACAAGTGTAACACCGCTTAACTGGGGCAAATCTCGGAATTTGTTTGCTAGAGACACCTAGTTTTTTAGCTACCTTCTCTGCAAGTTCCTCAATGGATGTGGATTGACCAGATGTGAGGCTACTAGAGCTATCAGAATCCTTATAGATTTTTGATAGTTCCAATTCCTCACCTAGATTGTCCTCAATGTCTATGCACATGCGCACGCACTCTTCTATCGTTTTGGGGTCCTTTAAGTACACATATGACCTGAGCTTGGTGCTCAACAATCCATCTAAGAACAAGGCCACTTGTTTGGCTGGTGTGGGTAACTTCGGCATCGGGCATCTCTCCAGGTACTGCCTAAATCTTCTTCCAGCTAATCTGACCGTCTCTTGAGGTGTTTGTTTGAAGCTATGAATTAGTGAGGAAGTGTTGTGCCTGATTCCACTCTTAGAAAACTCAATGATAAATGCCTCTAAGAGCTGGTCTATGTTTCTGAAATGCCTCTCGTTTAGTGGTTGAAACCACGTAAGGGCAGTGTTACTAAGGGTTAGACCAAAAGCATTATATTGTGTGAATAGGTCCTCTACCTGTTCAGCTTTCAATACTTGCCGAAATTCTGCCACATGGTCATAAGGGTCTCCAGTGCCATCGAAGTAATTCTTCATGGACTTCACCAGTTGAGTTGGTCGCAGGGTCCTAGTGTGTTCTCTCGGCCTTGGCAAAGGAAAATGGTCAGCATTCCTTTGATTCCATGGGGTTCTATGTCTCTCAGGTTCCACTCTATTCCTTTCCGTTCCCGTTCTTTCTCTTCCCAGGGAGTTGGCAAAACTTACCTCAGGTTTGTCTCTACTTCTATCTCTTTGAGCTCCATGAGCTTGGGAGGTCCCAGCTCCTTGGTGACCAAAGAACGCATTAGACCTTGGTTGGGGAAAAACAAATTCACCCTTCCATGTGTAGGCATGTCTGCCATGCTCCGTGACCATGAAGATTCTCTCTGATGCATTGTCTAGGTAGGTTACTTGGCCTGGGTTATCAGGGTCTTTAAACTCATAGATTGTGAGGTCACTCACTTCCTGAGGTTGAGCAGATTTATATCTCCAAAAAGCCTCATCGGTTTCTCGGTTTAAAAGCATATCTATGCTTTTATTATCCTGTGGAATCCACTCTGGAGTCATGATTCTGGTCAAGACAGATTTACCACGGGGGGTTCTTGGCTCTCTCTCTAAGTTCCCTTGCTCTATATCACCCATGTCGGTCTCAGCAATCACATTTCCAAACTCATCAGTTCTATCAGGAAGAGTGGTGACTACATATATAGTCCCCTCTTTATCTAGGTATGCTCCATTCTCAAACTTGACTACCGGGTGGTCTAATCCATGGGGTTGATCGGGGTTCTTAATCTGGACCACCGATCTTCTCAGGCCATCTTCATAGATGCGAGCACCTAGACGATTAGTCCTGATGTATTCCAGTTGAGTCTTGTATGGTCCTTCTGGCTTTTCTAGATAAGCCAACCCTGAACTACCTACTGGTCTCTCCATGTGATAGGACATCTCAGAATCACTTGTGTCTGATCTCGGAGTGTATGGGTAATCACTCAACTGTTGGGCCCAAGACCTGGCAGTGTGATTGACACTAGCTTCAGAAGATTTGAGGCTTTGTCTGTCTCGGCCTAAGTGTCTGCCTGATCTAAGGTTCATATGCCTGATTTATCTACCCCCTTGGATCTAAGCACACTCTCGTTGCAGGTTAATTTGCACCAATCACTTTGTTCTTTTGAGTTGAATATTATGTTTATGGTCTTGTCTGAAATCGCGTCGTTAGGAGTACTTAAGTGAATTTCCGCACTTGATGAGTGATCGACTCCAGTTTACCTTTTGTCCCTTAGAGTTTTCGCACTTAAGACCTACTTACTTCTTGCACTTGGTTGATTAATACTCTTGGACTTGATTCGTGCCTAACGTTGCCCTAATTAATTACCACACCTAAGTCGTACTTAGCCTATGCTAGGAATTGACAAAGGAGGGTTGAGAGATCTTCCAACCTCAATTAGCTGGTTGACCAGACTGCTACACAAGCCCAGGAAGCCTTCTCCCAAGCTTGGTACTCACCCTTGCTAGCTTGCTTTGGATTGCCTTGAGTGCACACAATGTTCCTGCAAAAGCTCACCAGTCAGTATAGCTCTCTTACCACAAGTAATTGACAGACACACATCAATATTTGTAGTCCCCCTGGAGTAGCTCACTGTACCCCCTCAATCTTAGGACCACCTAGTTTCACCTAAAGGTCAACTTAAAAATACATGTTCTAAAACTCCACGTAGGATTCTCAACGAGCTTTCCGACGAGACCAAAATCTCAACAATCGGAGTTCGTATGGTCAAGTTATGACCATTCAGGCAATAAAGGGTCAAAACAGGCTCTCAGGGTTCAGGAGTTACCTCTCTGATTTCTAGGTCTTTTGCTCACTTCCGAGGTTCTAAAGTTATACCAAGGTGCCTAAAATTAAGCTCAACTACCCTTCAATTCACTCAAAAATAACCCTAATTTTTCATGTGTTAAAGGCCGTGTATCGCGATAGGTCGGGTCGAGGTGTCGCGATAGGTCGAGGTGTCGCGATAGGTCGTGAGGTGTCGCGATAGGTCGCGAGGTGTCGCGATAGGTCGCGAGGTGTCGCGATAGGTCGCGAGGTGTCGCGATAGGTCGCGAGGTGTCGCGATACCTCGTGAGGTGTCGCGATACCTCGTGAGTGTCGCGATACCTCGAGGTGTCGCGATAGCTCGGGATATGGTGAATTTTCCTGTTCTGTCTAGTGATCCTGGGAGCTCTAGGCCTGCGCAGTGTCGTGGTGCACTCAGAATCGTGATTGGGTGAAATTTTCGGAGTGTCGCGATAGCTCGAGCTCAACGCCCCGGGGACTGTGCAGATAGATTCTGTACCTGCTGAGCTTGCTGGAGATGATGATGGAGCTGCCACCTGCAAGAAACATGCAAAAAACACACAAAACAAGAACACACACGCTCGCTCTCTCTCAAACTCGCACACAACAAATGAGGGAATGATAAGGAAGAGGGAATATGTAGTGGAGAAGGAGGTGGAGGTGGAGATGGAGAAGGAGGTGAAGATGGAGATGGAGATGGAGAAAAATCAGAAATTTACCAACTACTTACCATTCCAACGCGTCCTCTCTACGTCTTACCATCACACGCTCGTCCTCAAAGCTCGATCCCCGGCAACGGCGCCAAAATTTGGTGTAGCTCAGTGATGAGTACCACCTCGTTTAATGTCAATCCGGGAAGACGTGAGGATGGTATGAAGACCACGAGCAAGTGGAAGTACAAGTGCGTGAGTGAAAAGCACACAAGCATGCACACACATACACGCACACGCACGCATACGGCAAGAACAAAAAGAGTAAGACAATGGAATCACTTATATTGCAACCAAGTTCTCATACAAGTTCAAAACTAAAAGAAGCTCTCTCAAAAATGAGCTCTCTAGCTCTATTTATAGTTTTTGACTAGCTTTGGCCCTGTCCAGACCTAGTGTCCGGCCTAGTTAAAAATTAGGTTCCAAGGCTTATTTGAGGGCTCAAACAAGATCTAAAAAATACGAAAATTAGTAGGCAACTACTTCTAAGGCTCCTCAAGCTCGAGGACTCCTCGGCTTGTACAAAATGGAGCTACAAAAAGGTGAAAATGGTATTTACAGGGGTTTTTAGTGATGAGAATCACTTTTAAATGGTGTAAGGGTTTTGAAAAAAATAAAGGGTTGCCTTAGTGCTAGATCTGCTTGTATGCTCGTACTTGCATCTTCTCGTATGCTGCCAACAGCTGCGTAGGTCTTTTTGCTACGGACATCTATCCACATACTGGTTGAATCTTCGGGCAGCTGTTTTCACGATTTCATTAGGGTTCTGTTTAAAACTATGGATTAAAGACGAAGAATTGTGTTTAATCCCTCTCTTAGTGAATTCCCCTATGAATTCTTGAAAGAATTGCTCCATATTTCCATATTGGTTGGGGTCTAATGGCTAGAACCAAGTCAGAGCCGTTCTTGTGAGGGTGAGTCCAAAAGACTCATACTGCACAAAGAAGTCATCCACTTGTTCAACTCTTAGAACTTGTTTAAATTCGAAAATGTGGTCGTAGGGTTCTCCCAATCCATCATAATGATTCCTCACACATTTGGCCACCTGAATAGGTCTTAATCTTCTTATGGGTTCTGGTTGTCTAGGCATTACTGGGAAGGCGGGGATTGCTGGTCTAATTGGGGGTATTCTAGGCTGCACTCCTATTGTGTTTCATGGCCTTACTGGTGGTCGGTATTGATTACCTACTCCAAGGTGGGTCTGATTGTGTGTTTGCAATCTGGGTGCTGCAAATTGCACATGAGTTCGGTTTGGAATACTCCGTTGGCTTCTTTGTCCCGACATTGTATGTTGTACCTCTTGTTGTGTTCCGAAGGGGTTCTGAGAGGTGGTTGCCTGCTCTCTCCGAGGGAATACAGGCAAACTCATATACTTTAGTCAAGATCTGTCTATGGCATCCACCAGCCAATACCTTCTTTGGTTCTTGTCTAGGTATGTTACTCTAGACTCATCTTGTGGATCTTTTAGCTCGTAAAATGTCATCGTACTTTCTTCTTTTCCTTGAGTCGATGAGTCAGTTTGAAGTACCAAGTCTGATCCATGGATCAAATAGACTTCCAGTAAGTAGTCATCTTGAGGTATCAAGTCCCCTCTCAAGACCCGCGTCCCTATTGACTTGCCTCTAGGGTAGTCACTAACTCCTCAGGGTTCGGTCTCCCTGAGTTTTCTTGTCCCACTAACTCTCCCCTCTCATTGATCAAATCTAGGTATTCTGTTACTACATAGATGTGACCCAACTTGTCCATGTATGCTCCACCTTCATACTTGATAGAAGGTATGGGCACAATTGCTGAGTCCGAAGAAGTCACCATCCTAGCCACAGATCTGTTTAAACCATCTAGGTAGATGGGAATCTCCTGGTCATTAGTAGAAACGTATTGCAACGAGGTGCGGTATTCTCCTTCTACAGCAATCATGAAGTTTCTCTCGGGAGCAAGACCCTACATGTCTTCCGAGGCCATGGGTATCTCCTCCTCTGAGTCAGTAGAGGTATCTGAATAGACAAAGCGGTGACTGACCTGAGCGGTACCTCCTATGGATGATATGACACTTCTCCGGCTACTTAGAACCCTTCCTGACCTCAAGTTCATTCACCCTACTGAGGCTCTCTTGACCTCTAATACTCTCCTTAAGTGGCTCCTCAAATCTCAAATTCCCCCTTGAAAATGCTCAAAGAGTTTTGGACGATACCACTTGGGCGATACTGCACTGGGTGATACCAGGTTGTCGATGACACGATACCACTTCAGGACACAATACGATACTAGTCTTTGTCACGATACGATACCAAGTATGGTCACGATACGATACTTGGGGAATCCACGCTACGATACCAAAGGACTTGGCGATACAATACTATGGAAAACAGGTAATATGATACCACTCAAACAGGCAATATGATACCACCTTAGATCACGATACGATACTGAAAAGTCACGCGATACAATACCAGTGCAACTGGCGATACGATACCGCGAAACCGGATGATACGATACCAAAATTTGCATGAAACGATACCCGAACTCTCACGATACGATACCAGTTTTTGGACGATACGATACTGGAATGTGAGGCGATACGATATCGCTAGGTCAACGATACGATACCGTGACCGAGACGATATGATACCAAAGTGGACCGTGATATGATACCACTTGGCAAATCGCGATCGCGATACCAACTAGGTGATACGATACCAAAAATGGTATCGCGATACCACAGCTAGTAACTGGCGATACGAAGGGAATTTTTGGTATCACGATACCAAAAACTCAATCGATCGCGATACTGCAGCCAAATCACTTCCAAATTCAAAAATTTTTTCACCCCCTGGCTCTTCTCTCACCCCTCTTCACTCCTAAACCTCTGTTTTACAAAAAATACTCCTCCAAACACTCTGTCCCACCCCACGATACCGTCCGAGAATTTAATCACGTCTAAGTGCAAATCTTCATATTTTTTGGGATTAAGGTTTGAATGTAATTTTGTTGATATATTTAGGTAGTGATGTGTGTGAACACACTAGGACCGTCGGGGCACTTTTTTCCCTCTTTAGGAGGTTTTTTTCCCCCGGCTTGTATATACACCTATTGCCCTAATGGGGTACTTATCTTTTGTACATTCTCTAGTAATACATTCAGTATTCTGTGTTGTGCTCCAAGCTTCTTCTTCTTCCTTGTGCTGTTTGCATGCTTCCGCAGACGTCTAACTCCAACAATTGGTATCAGAGTAGGTCGTCGCTTCATCTAGGGTGCCGTCGACACTCCTCCATTTGATGTCTCAGATTCGCATGAAAATTGGTGAGCATACTCAGGGTGTTTCAGAGATCAAAATTGTTTCGCTCTATGGTGCCGAAATCGTGATCTGAGCTCGTTTTGGCCTCCGAACGCACTATCGTAGTGCTTGTATAGGCTATTTCATCTTTTTGTGCCAAAGGTATATACTAGTTTTTGTTTGCTAGTATAAGCGTCTCAAAGTCTGCTACAGGTGTAGTAGAATTCGTCTAGAAGTTCTATTCAACTTTTTGAGATACAGTCAATTTTCTGCATCAAGGTATTTTAGTCACTGGCCATGGCTGAAAGCAGTGATGTATTCCGTATGTTGGCTGTTGAGGATAAGTTGGATGGTACCAACTACCCATTATGGGCTTATATGATGCGACATGTATTGGTTGCAAAAGGTTTGTGAAACATTGTGCAAGGTGTTGAAAGACGTCATGTTACACCTGTAACAACAGGTACTACAAATACAGGTGTTGGATGAAGATGGTGTCGAAGAAGATATTATGCAGATTCCTGTTCGTGCTGTTGTTTCTGCTGCACCTACCGCAGAGCAGATTCGTTGGGATGGTAGAGATGCCCAGGCACATGCATTGATAGCTTTGTCTGTCAAACGTGCCATTATTCCTCATATTTGCTCTTGCAGAACAACTAAGGATGCTTGGGATACACTTACCACATTGTACCAAGCTAGGAATGAGGCTCGTGTTGCTTACCTCCGAAAATAGTTGGAGAGTGAGCACATGAATGAAGGTGATTCTATGGACAGTTTCCTAACAAAGATCAAAGACTTGAAGGAACAGTTGATTTCTGTTGATGAGGTTATACCAGATAGCTCACTTGTGTAGACCGTTCTGAATGGTCTTCCTGATTCATATCAGAGTTTCGCTTCTACTCTTCGGTTGATGATGAAAGGCAATCCAAATGCCTTGTCATTTGAGGAGTTAGTCTCTGTTCTATTGCATGAAGATCAGTCTAGGCAGAACAGGTTCATTAGCGTGTTGCAGATCAAGCTTTCCTGGCTAGTGAGAAGGGCAAAGGAAAATGGAGTTCTTCTACTAGTAAGCAAGAATCTGCAAATGCTGCACATTCGAAGAACCAAGACAAAGATGAGAAAAAATCAGAAAAGCAGAAATTGTTTTGTAAGTACTGTAAAGGGAATGATCATATCATAAAGAATTGTCCAAAACTGGTTGCAAAAGAGGCAAAGAAGAAAGAGGCTGGAATGGTTGTTGCAGAAGCCTCTACACCAAAAACAGAATCTGTTAATCTTGTGCAGGAAGAAGAATGGGCGTTCACTACTGTTTGCAGTTTTGACCCATCTTCTCATGAGTAGTGCATGTCTGCAGTAGACTCAGATGTTTGGTACTTTGATAGTGGGGCGACCAAACATATTACCTCGCAGCGCAGTTTCTTCTCTTCACTCGAGCCTACCCCTACAGGGAATACTGTTACATGCACCAACAACTCCTCTTATCCTATTATGGGAGTTGGTAAGATCATTTTGACTACTGTTGATGGTAGTTCTTTCACTTTGTCAAATGCTTTGTCTGTGCCAGGTGTTGGAACTGAAGGACTCACAAGGCAAGGAAGCTTACGAAGGGAGTCAGAGAGAAGAGAAAGTACAAGCAAACAGAGCAGTCAACAACGATCTGGCAAGTAGGCCAATATTTTTTCAGGACACTAACGCATATAAAAGAGGTGGACACACAACGAGAAGGAGCAAGTAGGGAGCTCCAGGAAATGTATGTCAAAATGTTAATAGAAACCCCTACAAAAATAGTGATTTTCATCACTAAAAACCATTGTAAATACCATTTCATATTTTTGTAGCTCCATTTTGTGCAAGCCAAGGAGTCCTTGAGCTTGAGGAGCTTTAGAAGTACCTACCTGTCAGTTTTCACATTTTTTAGACTTCGTTTGAACCTCCAAATAGGGTAGAGAACATAATTTTTAACTAGGCTGGACACTAGGTCTGGACACGGCCAAAACCTAGTCAAAAACTATAAGTAGAGCTAGAGAGCTCATTTTTGGGGTAGCTTGTAATTGATTTGAACTTGTAAGAGCTTTTGAAAGTAATCTAAGAACTCCATTGCTTCTCACTCTTTGTCTTACCGCATGTGCGCGTGTGTGTGTATGTGTGTGCATGTTAGTGTGCTTCTCACTCACGCACTTGTGCCTTCACTTGCTCGAGGTCTTCATACCATCCTCATGTCTTCCCGGATTAACATTAAAGGAGGTGCTACTCACCACTGAGCTACACCAAATTTTGGCGCCGTTGCCGGGGATCGAGCTTTGAGGACGAGCGTGTGATGGTAAGACGTAGATTTGAGACGTTGGCGTTGTAGGTAATTTCTTCACTCTTCTTATTTTTCTCTTTCTTACCTCACCACCATCATCACCATCATCATCCTCACCATATCCAATCTCCATCTCCATCATCGCGAAAATTTTCAGTTTTTGATCATATCACCTTCTCCACCTCATTTTCCTCATTCCACTTGTGAGAGAGAGCGAGAGAGCGATATTGTGTGCGTTGTTTTTGCATGTTTCTTGAGCTTTCTTGCAGGTACTTGCTGCATCATCATCTCCAGCACTCCGTGCAGGTACAAAACATCAAGAAACTGTCTCTGTGTCGCAGACCTCTGTCGATCGCGATCGATAGAAAAATCGCCCATTTGGTAAAACAAAGTGCACCACCATAATCTACATGATGAGCACATTCTAAATCACTAAAAATAGTTAAAAATTCCGTGTTTCTCTGTCAATCGCGACCGACACCATCGATCGCGATCGACAGCCACGATCGACAACATCTGTCAATCGCGACCGACAGACCCTGTCAATCGCGACCAACAGACCTGTCAATCGCGACCGACAGACCTGTCGATCGCGACCGACAGACCTCACGACCGACTGACTGCCACGTAGGATTCAGTCAATCACGATTGACACCATCGATCGCGACCGACTAAAAATTCACGATTGACAACCAAATTCGCGTTGCCACGTGTCCATCGCGACAGACACATCCCCAATTGACTGAAATCACGATGAAAATCCCGGGAAAAGTGTCGATCGCGATTGACACCATCAATCGCGATTGACAGGACTCACGACCGACTCTGTCGATTGCGATTGACACTGTCAATCGCGACTGACGTGTCGATCGCGACCGACAGGCCCCGACGGACACCTCTGTCAATCGCAATTGACAGACCTGTCGATCGCGATTGACAGGCTTTTCGGCCAAAATTTTAGGGCTAATATTTCCAAGTCTTTGGGGTAATTTTGGGCATAATTTGCAAGCTATTCGTGATTTGTGAGGTTCCTAAAAGTGTGTTGTGAGAAAAATCCTGGGATCTGTCAGCTTGTTTGAACCCTGTTTTAGCACCAGAACCCTGAACTGTCATAACTCTCTCATACGAAATCCGTTTGCTGTGATTCTTGATTTGTTGGAAAGCTGAAGGATCCTTGGGTTTTTTGAATTTGACCATCCCCCGGGGTAGGAAAGCTGAAGGATCCTTGGGATTGTTTTCCATAAAGGCAAAGGGGATTTGGCCTGTGAATTACATGCATGAAAGTGACCTGTCTGTCATTTGAATTTAAGTCTTGAGCTAATTTTGGGACTTTCACAGGTCCATTGAGAGCAATTGAGAGCATCCAAAGCAAGGGTTTCTTTGCAAGCTTGAGAACCGGGTGCTTGAGCATCATAAAGCAAGGGATCAACAAGTAAGGTCGGAATATTCTCAAATCCCTTTGTCAATTCCTAGCTTAGGCTAAGTTCGAGTAGTGCTAGGCGTAAGTCAGGACAACGATAGGCACGTGACAAGTCAAAGACTATCTAAGAAATCAAGTTCAAGAGATAACCTGTGTGTGACCAAGAACTTTAAAGGAAAAGAACTTAACGTGGGACGATCAACTCAAGTGCGGAAAATCAAATCAAATATTCTTGACGACGTGATATCAAACAAGATCATAAACACGATAACACACTAAAAAAGAATCAAGTGACTGACACCAATTGATCGGCAAGGAGGTTGTACTTTGGGCAAAAATTGGGCTACTTAAATAGGCATATGAACCTGAGATCAGGACGACATCTAGTAAGAGATAGACAAAGTCTTAGGTCCTCGAAGGCTAGCGTTAATCATACTACTAGGTCTTGGGCCCAACAGTTGAGCCACCACTCGCATTACCATAGCTCTGAGACTAGTGAATCACAGATGTCTCAAGGGATGGATAGACCTACAGGAAGTTCAGGTGTGCCATATCTATATAGGGTGGAAGGCCCCTACAAGACGCAGCTGGAATACCTTAGGACCAACCGACTAGGTGCTAGCATCTATGAGGACGGCCTAGGAAGATCAGTGGTCCAGATTAAAAACCCTGACCAATCCATAGGACTAGAGCACCCAGCTGTCAAGTTTGAAAACGGAGCATACCTAGACAAGGAAGGGACAATATATGTAGTCACCAATCACCCAGATAGGACAGATGAATTTGGGAATGTGATCTCAGAAGCGGATTAGGTGACTTGGAGCAAGGAAACATGGGTGTAGAACCTAGAACCCCCCGATGCAAATCTGTTCTCACTAGGATTATCACACCAGAGTGGATTCCCCAAGACAATAAGAGCATAGATCTACTCCTGAACCGAGAGATTGACGAAGCCTTTTGGAGGTATAAATCCGATAGGCCAAATGATGTAGGGTCAATCCTGATCTATGAGTTCAAGGATCCTGATAGCCCAGGCAGAGTGACCTACTTAGATCACGCTTCAGAGAGGAACTTTGTGGTTACAGAACATGACAGGCATGCTTATACTTGGAAGGGTGAATTTGTTTTTCCCCAACCCAAATCAAACGTGTCTTATGGTCACCCTGGAGCTGGAACATCCCAAGCTCATGGAACTCAAAGAGACAGAAGTAGAGATAGGCCAGAAGTAAGCTTTGCAAACCCAGGGGGCAGAGAAAGAACGAGGACGGAAACAAATAGAGTAGAACCTGAGGTACTTAGAGCTCCCAGGAATCAAAGAAATGCGGATGAGTTCCCTCTACCATGACCTAGAGAGCACACAAGGACTTTGAGACCGACTCAGCTAGTTAAGTCCATGAAGAACTACTTTGATGACACTGGAGAT
The DNA here is from genome assembly GCA_020310875.1 of Ceratopteris richardii. Classification (NCBI taxonomy): domain Eukaryota; kingdom Viridiplantae; phylum Streptophyta; class Polypodiopsida; order Polypodiales; family Pteridaceae; genus Ceratopteris; species Ceratopteris richardii. Next base: position 35,280,429 of record CM035427.1, read on the forward strand.
CCATACGATCATGTGGCTGAGTTTAGGCAAGTCTTGAGAGCTGAACCAGTTGAAGATCTGTTCACGCAGTACAATGCCTTTGGTCTAACCTTTAGGAACACTGCCCTGACATGGTTTCAGCCACTAAACGAGAGGTAGTTCAGGAGCATAGACCAACTTCTAGAGGCATTCATTATCGAATTCTCTAAAAGTGGCATAAGACATAACACTTCCTCGCTGATTCACAACTTCAAGCAAACCCCTCAAGAAACCATGAGACTTGCTGGAAGAAGATTTAGTGAATACTTAGAGAGATGCCCTCTCCCTGAGTTACCCACGCCAGCTAAGCAAGTGGCTTTGTTCTTGGATGGATTGCTAAGTACCAAATTGAGATCATATGTGTACTTGAAGGACCCTACGACCATAGAAGAGTGTGTACGCATGTGCATTGACATCGAGGATAACCTAGGGGAAGAACTAGAGCTTTCCAAAATCTACAAAGACTCAGATAGTGCCTCTAGCCTCTCTTCCTCGCAATCCACATCAATTGAGGATCTTGCAGAGAAAGTAGCTCAGAAATTAGGTGTCACTAGCAAACAGATCCCAAGATTTGCCCCAGTGAAAAGATGTTATACTTGTGGAGGTGTTAGACGGTCGCCGAATAAGGACAACTGTACTAGGACAGGCGCCTTAAATAGAAAGAACCTTTCGAGAAACGCGCAGGTAACAAAAGATTCGCGCACCACTGTAAAACAATCTTCTATATAAGGAAATGAGAAAAGAATGGCGGGAGCACGCCCATTGCGGGACTTGCAGTATCTTGTCGAGTGTGTAGTTCTGCTCTGTTCCGTTTTGCTCTACTCTGTTCTATCTGTCTGCGCTTTGTCTAATCGTCTGTTCGCATCTTAATACATAGTTACGGAACAGTTGCAGTGTGTTACGAGTCTGTTCGATGATGGTTTAAGTGTGTCGATTGAGTATGGTTAAGTACCACGTGTTGTTATTAGTTCTTCGGCGAAGCAGAGAACCTGGAAGTAATCTCACTGTGGGCTTGTTAATGTTCGGTGAGTAACTGAGTCGATACAATAGTCTGCGTTCTCTGAGGATTCCGATCCTAGGAAGGACTCGTATCGGCAAGGAGCCTGTGTGCGCTGGAATTACTATTAAGACTGTTACGAGTCGACTGTTGTTTGAGTTAATATACCGCAAGTGCATACTTGTGAGTCTAGTTGTTCGGTGTAACCCCAAGTCAAGAAGAGGTGCATCTTGAGTAAAATTCGGCGAATGAAGTAAAGTAGTTAGTAGTTAAGTCAGAACCGGACTACTGCTCTTCTGCTATAGTAGATCCGGCCCGGAAATTTCAACATCCCAGTAAGCCGCGTAGTTAGCAGTGTTAAGAGACCAGTACTGAGCTAAGACGTGACGGAGTATTTATTGATTGTGTGAGAGTTTGGGAAAATAGTACAGGGCCACTGTCTAACAGACCCCTACCACTCCCAAGGACCCACGTGGTTAAGCAAAACATATACTGTTAGGAAGGTTCGAAATCGGCTGAACCTGAAGTACTTCGAACCCGAAGTAGAAGTAACGATTAAACGTTTAACATTTCGTTATGACGTTTAACATTTGGCGTCGTCTGTGGGAAAGTGGCATCAGGTTGCCAGTTATCTGTGAAAATGGCACGAGAATACCAGTTGTTTGTCAAAAGCAAAGTGTTTAGTTAACATTCGAGTAACTAGCAGTAGCAACAAGCCCAGATTGTTGCAAACTGCTCAGATAGGGTTATTGCGTAATGATACATGCCGGTTACTCGATCTGGTGAAACATATCCTAAGAACTGTAATACTGAAGCGAGTAAAGCGATAAAGATAGCCTTGAAAGAAGAAGGTCTAACCCAACCTGACCCAGTGGTCAGACAAACTGAGAACGTCACGATTGATTCCGGTCATATTCCGGTGGAACAATCAACGCCTTTGGTACATTCTGGTGCTACTTCGACCCAGCCTATCGAAGATATAGCAATTTCATAATCTACCAACATGCCGTTAGAAACCAGTCTAAACTCAGAGATAGATACGATCAGAAACCCTTTAGGAAAAGAGATCGGTAAGAGCGGAAACACACTGCATTCTGGCACAATTTTGGCTCATTCCGGTGATATTCCGGTGATAGAGTCACCAACTGTAGGCAAAGACTTTGCATTTTTCGCGGAATCTTCAGCCCAACCAGCGTGCTTGGAAGAAAGATTTCGGATATTGGATATCTAGAAGGAAGGAAAAATCTTCGAAGCAGAAGTGCGACGCATTCTAAGTAAAAACAGCACACCGGAAGGCACGTCATCCGGTGACAAAAGTTTCGATAGTTCAACTAACCAACATCAAGATACAGAAGAAAAGCTGAATACACTCATAATGAACGGCCAACAGCAGCAACAACAGTTAGGTCAGCCAAGGCCGCCTCCAATAGGAGTAACATATACGAAATTCGATGGATTCCCAGGAGATGATCCGGACGCTCACGTACGCACTTTCGAGATAAGTTATGCAATTCTTAACCATCCACCGGATCAGGCGTATAAGGCCATCGTTTTTCAATCAACACTGGTAAATGAAGCAGCTAGATGGCTTACGGAATATGATATTAATCATTTCGGCACCTATGACGCAGTTCGAGAAGCTTTTTTGCAACGATTCAGGTTAAAGAAGAATCCCGCCGAAATCTTTGATTATTTACAGAACAACCGACAGAAGGTGAATCAGACTGTCCAAGAGTATGCTACACTCTTTAGAACACACTTGCGGCAGATACCACAGGCCCACGCTAACTTACCTGATGATGTCATCACTCAGTGGTTCATCAACGGCTTAACCCCACAACTGAAACAGATCATGATCATAAGATGTGTGGGAGCTATGACGCTGGATGCAGTCATTGCCATGGCTCTGCAGCTAGAATCCAAAGTAGATGGATTTACAGAAGATCTGGAGTGGTTAAAAACAAACAAAACTATGAATGAAGATATAACCAGACAAGTGTACTGTATCACATGCAAAAATTCTGGTCATACTAGTGCCAATTGTGCGCTAAATCAAACATTCTGCGCTATCTGCAACACTGCCGGACACACCACCGGAACTTGTGTTTACAATGCCAGAATACAGGGAACAGCAACAGTCAATGCTGTTATTCAAGAACATGGACAGGCAGCGAATCACTATGTACCTCCGCAACTGAGAAACAATCAACCGCAAGGATATCGAAACTACCGAGGACAGAGAAACAATAACTATAATGCAAACCGCTGGCAGAACGAACCACCACCGGAAAATCCCAATTTACCACCGCCACGCTGTCATTTTTGTGGTGAATACGGACACATCAGAAGATTTTGCAAAGATGCAGCTGAGTACGATCAAAGGAAGAAGGAGCGGCAAAACCCAATGGCCAACATGGTACAAATTACACCAGTAGAAACGCAAGCTGCTACAGTACAGACCAGATCAGGTAAACAGCTGCAGACAGCAGCACAAGTATTCGAACCAGGGATACGAGAACAACATAGGATGTATAACAAGGCTAGTCACTGGACCGCAACAGAACCACCAGTGTTCCCAGAACCTATTCCGGTGACTCAGGCTTCGTCCAAGGAAGGAACGCAACAAAAGGAAACAACAGTGGAACCATCATCAGCAGTAGGCATAACGGCAGAAACTTCTACACCAGGGGAGACCTCAAGTCCAAAGGAGCCGGACAATCAATCTCAACAAGCCTGGGAAATTTTATACAAGGCATCTATCACTTTGCCTCTCGGTCAACTTCTGGCATTAGTACCTAGGATTCGACAACAGTTCCAGCAACAGTTCAGTCCGGTGCCTTCTTGTATTCCGGCATCAGCAGCAGTTCAACCGGAACCTGATTCCACCGTTGATCATTCGGTTCGCTTGATTACAGTATGGTACAAGAATCATAAAATTACGCAGGTATTGATTGATGGAGGATCGGGTGTGAACATTGCAACAGCATCCTTATGCAAAAGGTTAGGATGGACTAAAGTTGAACCTGTGCAATTTTTTGTTAGAATGGAAGATCAATCTAGAGTCCACCCTGTAGGACTTGTGCGAAATGTACCCATCACTTTACAAGGTACGACCTTTACAATGACCTTTGTTATACTAGATCTGCCAGAATCAACCTTGGATTACAACCTTCTTTTTGGCCGACCTTGGCTGAAGCATGCGAAGGTAATACAGAACTGGTCTGCACAAGAGCTCACGTTCAAAGATGCCAACCGTAGATATGTAGTAAAATTGGATGCTATACAACCGTGCGAGCTTCACGCTAGACCATATTTTGCTGAACCAGTCAACATGTTAGATGGACTATCAGATGATGAGGAAGAGGAATTTCTGAAGAGTAATGCTGATTTAATGTCTGTAGGGACTGTTGATCTACAGTCTGTTATAGATAACTGGAACACTTCGGTTTGCACAATCATACCTATCACTAACACAATTAAGCATGAAGGTAGTATCCCCACACATGATGATGAATTACAATCGTTGTTCAAGTCAACAAACGATGCAGAGAAACCGCAATAGTTTTATGTCCCCGAAGACCAGTTGACCACGTACAATCTAGGAGATGAAGAGCATCCACGACCTGTAAAGATAAGGCAAAACTTACCGGAATCATTTAAAGCTGACTTGATTCGACTACTTCGCGAATTCTCAGACGTCTTTGCATGGGATTACAAAGATATGAAGGGATTAGATCCGCGCATCTATCAGCACAGAGTCATGCTGAAGCCTGAAGCTAAACCGAATAAGCAGCCCAGCTATCGGATGAATCCCAATTATGCATCATAGGTAAAAGCCGAACTTGATAGATTATTAAAAGTTGGATTCATCATACCAGTAGAACATGCTGAATGGATTTCACCAATTGTGATCGTACCAAAGAAAAATAAGCAACTACGAATCTGTGTAGACTACCGGAAATTAAACGCAGCAACAATACCGGATCCTTTCCCGATCCCCTTTCTGGATACCATGCTTGATAAGGTAGCAGGCCACGAAATGTATTCCTTCTTAGACAGATACAGTGGTTACAATCAGGTTAGAATGGCCGAAGCAGATATACCAAAAACCGCATTCATTACCAATTGGGGTGTCTTTGCTTGTACGGTGATGTGGTTTGGATTAAGAAACGCACCAAGTACATTTCAAAGATGCATGCAAGATATTTTTTCTCCTTATCTTACTTCGTTTATGCAAGTATACCTCGATGATTTTTCAATTTTCGGTAAGATGATAGCACATCTCTTCCATTTACGGTGCTGCTTTCAGAAATGCAAAGAATATAGACTCTGTTTGAATCCAAACAAATCGGTGTTTGCGGTCTCATGTGGCAAGTTACTTGGCCACATTGTATCTGCACAAGGTATCCAAGTCGATCCAGATAAGATTTCGGCAGTATTAGAAGCTCTGGTGCCAGTTTCTCCAAAAGAAGTTATGCGCTTTATGGGCCAAGTATGGTGGCATGGAAGACACTTACGATGGCTTGCCCATCTGGCAATACCACTAAACAAACTAATCAGATAACCTTTGATCGTTTAAAGCATTTATTAACACAAGTTCCTATTTTACAACCACCGGACTGGGATCACCCATTTCACATATTTGTTGATGCTTCAGATATAGCAATAGGAAGTGTATTGATGCAAAAAATTGATAAATGGTTCAGAGCAGTGTATTATGCAAGTCGAAGGTTAGCCCCTGCTGAGAAAAACTACTCTGTAACAAAAAGAGAATGTCTAGGACTAGTATACTCGGTCAAAAAATTTAGACATTACTTGCTAGGCCGAAAATTCACATTTCATGTAGATCACGCTGCACTTATCTATCTAGTTTGGCAGCAGCATCTAGGAGGCCGATTAGCACGATGGGTCTTACTATTGCAGGAATTTGATTACGAAGTCATTCACCGACCAGGCAGTTCACACGCCTTAGCAGACTTTTTATCCCGTTTAGATTCCGGCGAATCTCCGGTGGGTATAGATGACACGACACCCGTTTATGTATCAGAACCAATTACCGAAGAATCTGCAGACCCGCCTATTCCATTTTCATATTATGATCAGATCTTGACCTTTCTCACTGATGGTTGCCTTCCATCTCAAGTTTCAAGACCAGTACGCAAAAAAATTGCAGTCTTTAGCCGCCGATTCCGGTTAGTTGCAGGAGAACTATATTATGTAGATCACACCGGAATCTTACTTCGCTGTGTTCCTCCGCATGAAATTAACTCAGTGATCACAATGGCTCACTCGACACCTGCTGGTGGTCACTTTGCCACAGATTTGACTTACCGGAAAATTCTGCAAAGTGGTCTCCGGTGGCCCACTATGTACAGAGATGTGGCCCAATTTGTCAAACACTGCGATAACTGTCAAAGGTCTGGACAACCGCTACAACGGCACTTCTTTCCCTTACAGCCAATTATGCCATTAGAACCATTTCAGAAATGGGGATTAGATTTTATAGGTCCAATTACACCTCCAGCAGTCTTAAGTAACAACAGATATATCCTAACCTGTACAGACTACGCGACAAGATGGGTCGAAGCATGGGCTTTACGGTCGGCCACAGCGGTGGCAGTAGCAAAATGTCTGTTGAATGATGTCTTTCCACGTTTCGGCTTACCACTGGAAATTGTCTCAGATCAAGGTACTCACTTTGTAAATCAATTAATGAAAGTACTCACCCAATCCTTCCAGGTGACACACAAACTCAGCTCGCCGTACTACCCTCGTGCCAATGGTTTGGCCGAAAGTACAAACAAATCACTACTGAATATCCTCCGGAAACTAATCATGGAAGCACCGGAAAGATGGGATCAATTACTACCTGCAGTCTTATGGGCATACCGAACTACATATAAGGTAACAACAGGCTTGACACCTTTCAAACTAGCTTATGGCTTAGAAGCAATAGAACCCATGGAAGTAGTCATCCCAAGCCTGCGTGTAGCAATCACTCAGAAGATGCTACCGGAAGATTCACTGATAGCACGAATGGATGCACTCAGAGAACTTGATGAGCACCGATGTCTCAGCTTTTTGACCATGCGCGAAGTACAACTCAGGCAAACCAAGACACACGATCGATATTTGAAAACTCCAATCTTTTCGGTAGGACAGCTCGTACTCTTCTACAACGCAAAGTCGGATAGAGTCGCCGGAAAGTTTAAACTTCGATGGTTCGGCCCTTTCAAAATCTCAGAACAAGTCGGTCCCGCAACTTTTCGGTTGACTACGTTGACCGGAAATCCACTCCCGAAAGTAATCAATGGGTCGAAGCTGCGGCCATATCATCACGCCCCTAGCCCGCATTAAATTTTTCGGCGGTGGACCGCGTTTTGTTTAAGCTTTCCCCTTTTTTCTTTCTTTTATAAATAGCCGTATTTTAGGACATCTTTTCGTACCCGCCGCCCCCTTACCAGTCACTCGAATACGCACGCCTACATGAAAACAAATATCATTCCGCACTGCACAATGATACCCAACCCCCTTTCCCACCCCACCGTATTGTTCCTATTTAACCCCTTCGACAGTGTCAAAATCGCTACTGTAGTAAGTGTTAGTAATCTGTGCGAACTTGTGTTCTGTAGTCCTGTCCCTAGTCCGTATTAGCAATCGCCATGGAAGCACTCGCAAACTACACTGCTTTCCGCGATGGTATCCCTACCGAGGTAGGAGAATACCTGCGTTGCCGAGGGTTGGCCAACTTCGCTGAGTTGCCCTGGCACTCAGTGGAAGCCCATCCCTTCTTCGCACAAATAATCTCTGCCATCGCCCAATCCCCTGCCACCGAACGCCAGTGGGTTTTCCCTTCGCTACCCTCCAGAACCGTCATCACCTTCCCCGCCTTCTCTGAAGCTTTCCGCCTCACCCCGCAAGCCCGAGAAACTGGCCCCAGTATCCCCCTCACCCGCATGACAGAATTATTCCCCCGCTCTTCCTCAAACGAGTTCGCTATCCTCTGCCGTCCTGAACCCGAACGCTCCGCCCTACAATTCCTAGTTGCCATCCTTAACTTGCAGAAGCGCACTTACGGCATCTCTCGCCCTTTCTACTCCGCCATAGATTTAGCAGCCCGCGAACCCGTCAACTTCGCCTCATACTTTTTCCAAAGAATCCATAAGGAGTGTGTAGCCATAGTGAAGCAGGTAAATAAAGGAACCACCCCGTGCTCTCGTCTTCCCCATATCCTCTCTTTCCTCTTCCCAACCATCCTCGCCGCACAACCACCACCCCGAGGTCCAATACTCAGGCATGAAGATTCAGTACAACCCCTCGATGACGATGCAGAAGAAGAGGAAGAAATCAACCAACTCTTCCGCACGAAGCGCATCCGCATCAGCTCTTCGGAAAGTGAAGCACAGAGATCTGCTGACAAGAATCAGGACAACCGCAACGACGACCAAGACAAAACTTTCCACGATACCGCCACTTCCATAACGAATCCTCGGCCGATCACAACCACGACCACCAAAATCGCACCGAAACCGAAAAAGTCTCCACCGAAGCAACCTCTGAGCCTCAACGAGACGAGCAGCACCCCGGTAGGGATGCGCTTAACACATTATTGAAGGCCGTTGAATCCACACTCGACCACACTACCGAGAAACAACAAACAAGCAATCAGGTAACAAACCCCGATTCTGCCCCTCCCAGACCCCCCCCAGTCAACCCTATTCCCACACCGGAACCAGAATCCTCGTCTTCCCTCAACTATTCGCCCCCGACATCCCCCCAACTTCAAACCCACACCTCTGCACAACCGCAACACCCATTGCTCCTCCCCTCTATTCCGGTATTCTCCGAACTAGCCACAATGGGCCATATGCTCATTTCCCTTTCCCAGCAACTTCCCGCACAGCTGAGTGATGTCGCCAATACCATCAGACAGGACCTCCAGACAAGGTAGACCTCTTGGAAGCAGATATCACCCCCCTCCAAGAAGAAGCCGAAGCAGTCAAAACCGAAAACCATCACTTACACACCCAAGTAGCCGATCTCCAAGGCCAAATTACGGCACAACAAGCAGTGCTACAACAACGGGACGACGCCTTGGCGCAACTGGCTGCCAAAGACCAGCTTCTCAACGAAGCCAACGAAGAAATTCGGGTATTAAACCTCGCGCTCCAAGAAAAAGACGATATCAGCTCCTCACTCGAAGACCTGGTCGAAGAAACGAAGGCTCAACTACAGGAAATTATCCAGAAAAATCAAGATCAACAGAGAGAGACCGACCAAATCAAAGATGAGTTACGACGAGCCCAGGAGTGCCTGGATGAAGTCAATCGAATGCTCCGGCATCAATTAACCCGGGAAGCTAAAAACCAGAAAGATCTCGCCAACGCTCGACGAGAACGCGACGCTTATTACAAAACCATCGAGTTCCAGAACCAGATGATCGAGCGTCTCGAGAACCAAGTCCAAAATCAGAAGGATAGGGTCGTGGATATGCAGCAGAAGGTCACCGAAATGAAGACATCCCGCGACGCTGCATTATCCAACGAATTCTACTTACAGGAGGCCTTCCTACAAAACCAGGCCGAAATTTTGTTAACCCAAGCCATCGCCCTGAGCTCCGTTAGAACGGACGCCCAGTTATTAGAACCAACCACCCTAGTTTAGATGCTACAAACACTTAAAAAGAAAATCACCCGAACATTTCGGCTCGCCCGGAATATGTATATAGAAGGTCTTGTAGCCGAAACATAGGAACCTGCGGGTTCGAGTCCATCGGGCGTGCCAGTGTTAGACGGTCGCCGAATAAGGACAATTGTACTAGGACAGGCGCCTTAAATAGAAAGAACCTTTCGAGAAACGCACAGGTAACAAAAGATTCGCGCACCACTGTAAAACAATCTTCTATATAAGGAAATGAGAAAAGAATGGCGGGAGCACGCCCATTGCGGGACTTGCAGTATCTTGTCGAGTGTGTAGTTCTGCTCTGTTCCGTTTTGCTCTACTCTGTTCTATCTGTCTGCGCTTTGTCTAATCGTCTGTTTGCATCTTAATACATAGTTACGGAACAGTTGCAGTGTGTTACGAGTCTGTTCGGTGATGGTTTAAGTGTGTCGATTGAGTATGGTTAAGTACCACGTGTTGTTATTAGTTCTTCGGCGAAGCAGAGAACCTGGAAGTAATCTCACTGTGGGCTTGTTAATGTTCGGTGAGTAACTGAGTCGATACAATAGTCTGCGTTCTCTGAGGATTCCGATCCTAGGAAGGACTCGTATCGGCAAGGAGCCTGTGTGCGCTGGAATTACTATTAAGACTGTTACGAGTCGACTGTTGTTTGAGTTAATATACCGCAAGTGCATACTTGTGAGTCTAGTTGTTCGGTGTAACCCCAAGTCAAGAAGAGGTGCATCTTGAGTAAAATTCGGCGAATGAAGTAAAGTAGTTAGTAGTTAAGTCAGAACCGGACTACTGCTCTTCTGCTATAATAGATCCGGCCCGGAAATTTCAACATCCCAGTAAGCCGCATAGTTAGCAGTGTTAAGAGACCAGTACTGAGCTAAGACGTGACGGAGTATTTATTGATTGTGTGAGAGTTTGGGAATATAGTACAGGGCCTCTATCTAACAGACCCCTACCACTCCCAAGGACCCACGTGGTTAAGCAGAACATATACTGTTAGGAAGGTTCGAAATCGGCTGAACCTGAAGTACTTCGAACCCGAAGTAGAAGTAACGATTAAACGTTTAACATTTCGTTATGACGTTTAACAGGAGGTGACCATATGGCAAATGTATGTCCCATTATGGCTCAACCCCAAGTAAATCCTAGTAGCCAGTATTGCACCATAGAACGAAGATACACAAATCACACAGCACAAGACTGCCCATACAATAAGCAAGCGGTTAGGCAAACCTACCCTCAGCCATACCCTCAACAAGGCAGATACCAGAGTCAATACCCACCCCAACAGTATACTAGGCCTCAGCAAAATTACCAACCGCAATATCAGACCCAATTGAGACCCCAGCCAGTGCTAGCACAGCAACCACCTGCTCCCACTAATGTGATTCCGGTAAAGTATGCTGCTACAGAAGAAAACCTGAATAAAGCTATAGTCCCAATAACCCCATTGCTATCAAAAAGTGACCCCAGTGACCATAGTTTCGATTCTACACATGTTGATAGCCCCCAGGCCTACTACATGCAGTCTCCTGAACATGGTGAGTCCTACTATAGTGAAGAGCCAAATGAACGTAGTTGGGAGTCAGATTACACAAACGTCATGTATGCAAACCCCAACCCTAGACCTCAACCTAGGCAAGTAAGACCCCCATTCCCTAGAGGACCATGCTACAGATGTCAGGGAGATCATCTCATTCGTGATTGTCCCTTGCCTGCACCTACACAACCCCAATCAGTGACGATCCAGGGCTTTTGCCAAGAATGTGGAAAGGAGCATCTCTTACGAGATTGTCCTAAGAATCCCAGCAATATGCCAAAAATCACTCCCATTAACGTTATTGGGTTAGTGGTAGATTCCACAGGAAGTGTCACTTCCACTGCACTGATACAAGTGGTCACTAGAGCCCAACCTTACAGCAGAACCCAGGTGTAGGCCAGGAAAAGAGCCCAGATGTTAGTGAAACAGAGACCATGACAAAGAAAAGGACTAGAGCTTGGAGAGATAGTCGTGAAAGAATGAAAAGGCAATGGGCAAAAAAGATGAGTGAACTCGAAGAAAGCCTTAGAGAAACAAAGGCCAGGATAACTGAACTCGCATCTCAAACTCCCTCTCACACTACCCCACCACCACCATTCCCATCTCCATCTGACCCGCCACCTTCCAACCCACCTCACACAATTCCACCACCCCCAAGAGTAGGATCAGTCCTAGCAGATCCCACTCCCGAGGACCTTAATATGATGCTTAAAGCATATCAGGCCAGAATCCAAGAAGGACCAAACGTAACTGATCATGAAAAGTGTTACCCTAGAGTAGAACTAGAGCTAGAACGAACCAAAATTTGTGCTAAGATGGTGGAATTGGCTCAGACCATGTTTGAAGCCAGTCGCCTATTTAACATCTCTAGTTCAACGAAGACACAGTTGCACTTTGATGGACTGTTAGAAAGAATAGAGAAGTTAATTGCACAATCAGAAAAGGAACCCGCCTCTCAACACAAAGACAAGGCAAGTGAAAGGGCAGGTCTTCCTGCCCAAGAAGCCTATGTGCCTAACTCTACGGAGCTAGACACATCATCTTCTATGAATTGGTTCACACAAGAATTCCTACGAGAGATTCAAGAAGACAAATGGGCTAAAGAAAGTGAAGTCCCTCCTCCCATTGAACTTGTGGATGATGCACATGACCAATTCCCACAAGACATCCCATCCATTTATGAGGAGCAAGAGAGCACCCAATCTCAGGAAAGATTAGACTTTGAGTCTAACTCTCTACAAGAATTACCCCACTTCACAGGCCCATGGGAAGCTAAGCCTACTTGTATGAGAGCACCCACGGTCATGGTACGAAATGAGGACTCAGTCTTACCTAGGAACACAGAGGTAGTGAAAAACACTAAAGTACAGTGCAACCTCACCTTAGAAGAACTACTCAAAGTGAGGCAAGAGCTATGGAAACATGTAGCTAAACAAGTACCAGAAATAGCAAAACCTCGTTCCCAGGTAGGATCCCAGAGAACAGTGCCAGAAATACCATTGGACAAGATAGGAGACATGAGTGAGGGCGAAGAGGGAAACACATATCTTCCTATCACCCACCAGGGATACACCACCAAGGCCATTCTAGATTCAGGCGCAGGTGTTGCAATTGCTACCACTTCCCTATGGAAGCGTTGGGGCAAGCCAGCACTCAGGCCCACGAGGATGAAATTGCAGATGGTCGATGGTCACATAGAGAGAACCTTAGGGCTGTTAGAAGGAGTAACTCTCACCACTTGTGGTGTCGAGTTCGAGCATACATTTGCTATATGTGATTTTAGCAAAAATCATGCCTATGAAATGATCTTGGGACGACCCTTTATGCGATAGTTGCAAGTGGTACAGGACTGGGGAACCAACTCCTTGTACCTACAACACTTAGGTGTTAGGACCAAAGTGAATCTCAAAGATTACTCTCATAGAGATGTCCCTCCTATCCAATGGAATCCCATCCATAGAGCCAAAGATGAGACAGAATCGGTGCATTCCATAGGATCAGGATCCTCATGGATGCATGAAGACACCCACTTATGGATGTGCAAAGTAGCAGTAGAAGAAGAGAAGAGAGAAAAGGCCAGAGAGGTAGGTGCAAAAGAAACACATAGATCAATTCAAGACCCAGCCTATGCACCTGTAGTCTTTCCTGACGAAGAATTTGAACCCCACGGCTGGGCAGAAATCCTAGCAACAATGGATGTAGCCATCAATGAAGAACAATGGACACCTCACTGTGATGAAGATAGCTTTGAAATTTCAGTCTTCTCCATAGAGCCGATCATGGGAGAGGCAGTGTTAGAAGAGTGTGAACCTAGCCCTGATGCATTTGAGGATGCAAGTGACTCCGATCTAGAATCAATCATCATGGACCCACCTTTTGCATCAGATGAAGAATACTTCTATGAAGTAGAATTTCAACCCCAGAGGTATGGAGAGCTTACAAATGATGTAAGGCTAGCTGCACATGTGACCCTCAAGGAAGAAGGAAAGAAAAGAAAGAAGAGAGAAGTCACACCAGAAGAGGAAGAATCTTTGTTTGAGGTCCCGGAAAATTTTAAGAAGTATGAGATAGATGACAAGAGATTCATGATCAAAATGCCTAAACGAGAGGCGCAATCAGGGGAGGCCTATGATAACAAAGAAACCACCAAGAAAATAGTGGTAGTTGTGGAAGAAGGAGAAGAGAGATGCACGTACATAGGCCATGACCTGACGGAAGACGAAGAGCACGAATTGATAGCCTTGCTAAGAGAGTATAGAGATGTATTCGCTTGGAGTTACAAGGATTTGAAGGGTGTTGATCCAGACATATGCTCACACACTATCCCCATGACCTTAGATGCTAGGCCCTCTAAGCAAAAGCCATACACATACAATGACAACTATGCGGCCAAGATCAAGGAAGAGATAGATCGCTTGGTTGAAGCTGGAATTATCTATGAAATTGAGCATACTGAGTGGGTATCCCCCATCGTAGTGGTACCCAAGAAAAATGGAAAGCTGCGTGTATGCATTAACTTAAAGAAGGTCAATGCAGCCACAATTCCAGATAACTATCCGCTTCCTATCACAAAGCATCTCTTAGAAAGAGTAGCAGGCAAGGAAGTGTACAGCTTCCTTGATGGATTTTCGGGCTACAACCAAGTAGCCATAGCTCTAGAAGATCAGCATAAGATGGCGTTTGCCACTGAATGGGGCATTTTTGCCTTTAGAGTAATGCCATTTGGGCTTACCAATGCACCCGCTACCTTCCAGAGACTAATGTGCCATGTATTTAAAGAGTTCCTGAGGAAGAAGTTAAGAGTCTATGTTGATGATCTTTGTGCTCATTCCAACATTAGGCAAACCCATATTCCTGAACTCAGACAAATCTTTGACAAATGTAGAGAATATCAAGTCTTCTTGAACCTAGAAAAGTGCGTTTTTATGTTGAGGCAAGGCAAGATTCTAGGACACATAGTGTCAAAGAATGGCATATCCACTGATGAAGAGAAAGTGAGAGCCATAGCCGAGTTACCTAGGCCAAAGAATGTCAAGGAAGTACAAGCTTTCATGGGGCATTGTGGTTATTACCGACGGTTTATACACATATATGCCATCATAGCAAAGCCTCTCTATGGACTTTTGACTAACTTTGAGTGGACTAATGAATGTGAGAACTCTTTCAATGAGCTTAAACGGTGATTATGTTCAGCACCGATCTTGACCACACCAGATTGGAATAAGCCTTTCCATGTTCATGTTGATGCATCCAATTATGCTATTGGGTGTGTACTCGCGCAGCCTACCGGTGAAGGTAATATGGATCTTCCAATTGCCTATGCTAGTAGACAATTGAATGCAGCTGAACGAAATTATACCACTACAGAGAGAGAAGGATTAGGCATGGTATATGCAGTTAAAAAGTTTAGACATTATTTGCTTGCAAATAAGTTTAAATTTTTTACTGACCATCAGGCATTGCTATATCTCGTAAACAAGCCATGCAATACAGGAAGATTAGTAAGATGGTTTCTCTTGCTAATGGAATATGATTTCGAGGTTGTGGTAAGGAAAGGGAAGACTCATTTGAGAGAAGGTCATCTCTCTAGGCTCACATCGGGAGAAGCCCCACAAGGAGTGTCAGATGACCTTCCTGATGCTTACTTGTTTAATTTGGAAGTGGTGCCACAGTGGGCTAAGCCATTAGTGCCAATATTGACGTACGGACCTAACCACCCAGTAATAAACACACAGAATAAAGAGGTAGTAAAAGCCCAAAAGTATCACATCATGGCAGGAAGTATGTACAAGCACACAGATCAAGGGATCTTGGCTTGTTGTGTGGAAGAGGATGAGTATGCTAAATGGTTGCAATTAGCACATGTAGTTGCATTAGAGCAACACTACTCAAAACAACGAACCCTGCAGACACTAAGGAGACTCGGTGTGCATTGGCCGACTATGGAAGCTGATGTCCAAAGGTTGTGCAAGGAATGCCCAATTTGTTGCACTAAACCACCTGTGGAACATGCCACTCTTTATCAAGTGTCCATAGTGCCAGATTGGAGTGAACCACTAGTATCCTTCCTGAGGACAAAAACATTCCCTCCAGACATGACTCTGGCTAGGAAAAGGAGTTTAGAACAAGAAGCCCAGGATTACTCACTCATTGGTGATAATCTATACAAGCGTGGTAAAGATGGTTACCTGAGACTATGTGTCCATGAGAGTGAATATCTCAAGATCTTGGAAACTGCTCACCAAAGTGTAGCAGGAGGGCATTTTGGAGCAGATCGACTGATCAAAGCGATTCTATTTGCAGGCTTGTGGTGGCCGACCCTTCACATGGATGCACATACCTATGTGAAGAGGTGTGATGTCTGTCAGCGAACTCAGTATCCTATACGCAAAGATGAAATGCCACTAAAACCTATGATGGGTGGACGAGCATTCTCTAAGTGGGGAATAGACTTTGTAGGTCCTATTAATCCCCCAGCTAAGGGTTCTCATGCTGAATATATCATTGTGGCCACGGATTATCTAACCAAGTGGGTAGAGGTAAAAGCCACAACGAAGAACGATGCTCAAACAACAGCTAAGTTTAAATATGAGAATGTGTTCACCAGATACGGGTTACCTATAGAGCTAGTCACTAACAGAGGCACTCACTTCTTGAATGAAGTTTTTGAAAATCTACTCCAGCAAATGGCCACGCTGAGAGCACCAATAAGATCTTATGCAATGTACTGACGAAATTAGTGAACAATAAACGCTCTGATTGGGACAAACAGCTACACCATGCTGTTTGGGCATACCGAGTCGCATACAAAACAGCCACCCCCTTTCAAATGGTATTTGGCCAAAATGCAGTGCTACCGTTGGACTTCTTAATACCTACATTGAAAGTAGCACAAGAGCATGAATGGACGGGTCATGAACTCTCCTCTAGACTTTTTGACCTTGAACGATTAGGAGAAACAAGACTGAGGGCGGCTGCAGGGATATATGCAGCTAAGAAACGATAGAAGGCATACTTTGATGCCCACGTTAAGGATAAAGGTTTGAAGGCAGGCGACCTAGTACTAGTATATACTTTGAAACAACATGCGAGGAAACTAGAGAAGAGAGGCTATGGACCCATGATCATTAATAGAATCTCAACAAGTGGAGCAGTGCAACTAGCCACATTAGAAGGCGATATTCTCCCGAGCTACATAAGCGGATGCAGAGTCAAGTTATATCAGGAACCTCTGACGGAACAGATGCTAAGTCGACTCAACACTACTAAGAAACGCAAAGAAGAAGAAAAACGAATTCGCGAAGAAGCTCAAGCAGAAGCATTGGAGCGCATCCGGAGAATGAAGTTGAGAAGACAGGGTAGAGAGCAACCTAGGACAGATGCATATGCAGATCAAGGATATCATGTGGCTATGTGTGAAGTTTCAGGTGTTAGCTCTCATAGGATAATTCATCGACGTCCTTTTATAACCTTAGAGATAGGACAAGGAAAGGGTGCAAGGACTGTAAGAGCCTTGATTGACTCAGGTGCAGCCACTAGTGCTATTAAATTTTCTTACTGTCAAAAGTTGAAATTAACTATCAATCCTATAGAAGCATATCTCATAGGATTGGGAGGTGTGGAAACCCCTTGCATGGGCGAGGTG
Source organism: Ceratopteris richardii (assembly GCA_020310875.1). Taxonomy (NCBI): domain Eukaryota; kingdom Viridiplantae; phylum Streptophyta; class Polypodiopsida; order Polypodiales; family Pteridaceae; genus Ceratopteris; species Ceratopteris richardii. The sequence goes on from CM035427.1 coordinate 35,297,805, forward strand.
GAACTTCCCCTCTATATTCAAGATGAAGCAATGACAGTCAAAGTACTAGTGTGTCAAGATGAGGACCTCACTGAGCCTTTTGTCTTGGGTCAGGACTGGATCTATGATCATGCAGTCAACCTAAACCTAAGAAGTGGACTTCTTCAGGTATGGGTAAATCATAGCCGAATTACAGTTGAATTGGAAAATGAGGCACTCAAGGAACTAGGGTTTGCACGAACTCCTGGTCCTTCCAGGGGCGCACATGAAGTTGACAATGCTATTCTTGTCCAAAACTGTATGATGCAGAAAGAGGATTGTCTCAACAACGGAGTCAAGGATAAGACGACACTCCCTTCTGTTCCAAACGCCAGAGGGATGCAGCAACCAAAGGCAGATCAAATACAGGAGCAGAGTACCACCTATACTAGAGTGCGAAGCAGAATATCTCAGCCGTTGAAACAAGTGTGGGTGCGAAAAGGCGAACACCCTGTTGCGACCATGCCAACCCCACGGCCAAAACCTCTTATTAGTAATCAACAACACAACACTAATAAGAAGTCCTTCATAAATTCTTCTGTGAAAGTGAAGTCTATTTGGGTACCCAAGAAGTCAATGAAGGCCAGCCCACAATCAAGACAAATCTGGGTGCCTAAGGCTTGCTTGCGGGCTCAAATAGCTACACCGAGGCCACACCCGGTACAACATGTTTCACTCACTCGAACATCAGATGCCCATGCTTATACATCACGCGCGGGAACATATTCTTCCATGAGCACAAGTAGAATCACTTGTAAATGGGTCCTTAAAAAGCCTCATTTCCAAGTAGATACCCGTATCAAACTCTTCAGAGTCTCCACAAAATCAAGATCAAAGCCCATCCACTGCATTTGGCAACCTAAAACTTGTAATAAACCCCTAGACCCCAGTTGTAAATCCATGCCCACCTACTAACTACATCACTCTCTCACTACATCATTCCACTTAGCTTCTAGGTCTACCCAATTCCTAACTACACGCACAAGCACAAAGCACTTAATAGCGTACTAATCTCTCTCGAACCTCATGATAATGTTGTAATGGGGACAAAAACGGTTCTATCTTGTCCTTTACAATGTTAACACCTGTTTCTATATTCTCACAGAGTCAGGAAGCAAGAAGTAACATGGCAGATACGGTAGGAACTAACTCCCAGGCAGGCACCAGCCCCCAAGTCGTGGACATTGAAAGTCTTCCCGTTGAGGAGGAATTGAAGGAATGCCCAGTGGCATTAGGGGCATTACATGCCATACCGATTCAGAATCCTCCACAGGGGCACACAATGCCGGTCAGCAAAAACTCACATTGGTTCAGTGATGTGGCAGGATCTCTGGGTGAAGGCACTTACATGTGGGAGGCCGAGATAGAATTCAACGGGCGCTGGGGCAGGTATCACTTCTTCACCAAGGAATTTGAGAGACTGCAGAACAATGAAGGACTGAAACCTATATGGAAGAAGGCGGGACTCTACGATTACTTCAAATTCCAATTGCCAAAGCCCGACTTTCTAAGATGCTCATATTTGATTAGCACCCTCACTCCGAGCAAAGACAAAAAGGGATACAGCACCTTTGTCCTCCCATCTCTCACAAGGGGCAATGAGCTGAAGCGCTTCAGGTTGACTATCAATTTGGTGAGGGAAGCTCTAGACTTGAAAGGTATGCACATTCCTACGAAGAAAGAGACTATGGTCCCCGACAATATGAAGAACAGGAATCTGACAAAATTAAAGGACATGGTGGCAATGACACCTACAATTGCCATTCACTTCCGAATGGTCATGCAGCATTTTGCATTTCTCGCTCAAGAGAGGTTCACAATGCCACCTAAGAAGATATGGTTTAGTCTATACTTGGCCGACGCCTTCGATTTGACAATCAATATGCCCCACTGGATTATCGACCAAATCCACTTGGCTCATCAAAGGTGGTATAAAACACAAAAGTCTGTACTGTATGGATGTTGTGCTCTCACTCGGATTGTGTATAGATGTTTGGCTTATGATGTGCCGGTGCAGAGGGCAGTAATTTGGACCAGGGTACAGGAATTCCAACGTAGACTATCAACCGCAGGACCGCCATCTAAGAAAATGAGAGGCGCAGTTCAGATGCCCTGTACACAACCCCGCGGTGTGACATTAACACCAGAGACAACTCCACGACTTCCAAGGCGGGTACAACCCTTCACTATCAGATTACCAAGACACAGCACTGATGGACCGAATCTGGTGTTCCCACCTGTACCCACCGACCTAGAGTTTCCTCACGGATTCACATTAGAAGACCTAACTGATGAGGAGGTAGCCAGAATAATCGAAGCTGTTAACGCGGAAGTTGAGGCAGAGCAAGCTAGTGGACAACAAACTGCTACAGACCAACCCCATCCCAGACAACCAGAGGTTGTCGATGTGGAGGGTGAAGAAGAAGAAGAACAAGAGGAGGAACATGGTGGACAATCCGAGGAAGAAGAGCAGGAATATGATCAGGAAGCTCTGCAAGTACTTGAGGGTGCCCCGGCTTATACGAAGGAATTGAAAAAGCTCTATGATACCATCAACAGGGTTCAAGAGCAACATAGACTGTCCCCCGCAGCAGGAAAAGCTCTCATGAACCAAATCCTTGAGGAGGAAGGAGTAGACGAGCAATACCGTGCCACACTTGATATGATATTTGATGCTTTAGGAGTACCTGAGATGGTGCATACCACCCTTGCACAAGCACGAAGAACGGAGCAAAGATACGACAGACGTCCCCCTCGATAAGGAAAACAGATGAATGTATTAGTATCAGAACCACAAGGCACATCCACAACCACGGGCACAGCACACACCGTTCATGATACTGAGGAAACCCATACATCAAGTGCACCTCCGTCACCCCCTTTGCCACCCCTGCCTCCAACTCCACCCCATTCACCTCCCACAACTAGTGTAACCACTACTGTCACCGCCTCCGAGTCCACTACCCATACCGAAGCGCAGACCGTCAGTCAACAGAATGAAGAAAACTTGGAAGCAGCAATGGAGGGTTCCCCGCAAGAAATCGGCCCAGAGAAATTCAAGGCCATTCCCTCAGAGAATATGCAAATCGTGTTAGAAACCCATGCCGACCTCCTGGAGGCCCATGCAACATGAGTCACCAAGCAAAGTCACAACCGCAGTTGACACGTCTGAAGAAGTCGAAAAACTCAGAGCAGAACTAGAAGAATTACGAAGTAAAGTCATGCAATACGAGCGTCAACCTTCGCCTCTTGTAGAGCCCGAACCTGAAGACTTAGTGCCAATTGAAATAGAGGAAATCTTCGAAGACCCGTACGTTCCCATGCCTGCACCAAGGGGCAAGCAAACAGAAGAGGGCATGGACACCATCGAGATTGAGGCTCCTGAATGGATGCAGAGGCTATAGAAAGTGGCCACAACCCATGATGACAGAGTGGCAGTTCAGATAGCATCTATGTCACGTTTGGAGGAGGTAGTCATAAAATCGGATTACTTTAGAAACCTCTCCCATCATAGGTGGATCGGCACATCCGACGATTTGTATGTTCCTTTCTGTGTCTTAATGGCGGATTACAATGCTGAAATCAAGCACCACACCTCAAAAGAACCAACCTCGGCTACACAGTTTGCACCGGACGACATCCCAGCAAGTGCCAAGCAGGGAAATATACATCAACCTACGTGGAGGATTCGTATGCTGGAAACCTACCCTGAGATGGTAAGGACATGGAATAACATGCCTTTGTATATCAAATACAACCCATGCTACTGCCCTGTATTTCGAAGAAGGTCGTGGCCGGAATACACAAAAACTGTGCTGACAACCAAAGGATGTGCGAAATGGCTCAATTATGTCTACTTAGCACCACCTAAAGGCCAACCTACCATAGGATATATGATTTCGACGATTCGGCATTGGGGGGTCCGGTTCAAAAATGTACCAGATGTCATGGCCCAAATGTGCCTTAAAATTTTTGAGCTCATGTTGGTCACTTTCAGGACCTTCAAGAATGTCAAGCAACCTCATCTGTCAGCTCTTGGATTTTATGAAGGTAATCAGGACCTTGTCTACGACATGAGCGCAACACCATCTATTAATGTTGTATATGCATGGCATGCGCGTATAAAGTATCTACCAGCCTGCTTCAAACAGACGTTTGAAGATATGTTTGTCACGAGATTCTGGGAATATCATTCAGAGATATTCATTCCCAGACCATCACATTTATTGCAGTTGTTTGCAGTGGAACAAGCTCTCCATTCAGAAAAGTTACGTATACCACATCCAGAGGTTCCCGGGCCGGTAGATTGGGATGCTCTACTCACGGACTTGGCCAAAGGGTTGAGAATTGCAGAACATCACTTAGCACAAGACGTTGTAGAATACTACATCCAACAACCCACCCAACAAGGGTCTGTCAGGGATGATAGACGCGAGAGAGGGGGGGGTGTTGGAACTGAAGGACTCACAAGGCAAGGAAGCTTACGAAGGGAGTCAGAGAGAAGAGAAAGTACAAGCAGACAGAGCAGTCAACGACGATCTGGCAAGTAGGCCAATATTTTTTCAGGACACTAACGCATATAAAAGAGGTGGACACACAAGGAGAAGGAGCAAGTAGGGAGCTCCAGGAAATGTATGTCAAAATGTTAATAGAAACCCCTACAAAAATAGTGATTTTCATCACTAAAAACCATTGTAAATACCATTTCATATTTTTGTAGCTCCATTTTGTGCAATCCAAGGAGTCCTTGAGCTTGAGGAGCTTTAGAAGTACCTACCTATCAGTTTTCACATTTTTTAGACTTCGTTTGAACCTCCAAATAGGGTAGAGAACCTAATTTTTAACTAGGCCGGACACTAGGTCTGGACACGGCCAAAACCTAGTCAAAAACTATAAATAGAGCTAGAGAGCTCATTTTTGGGGTAGCTTGTAATTGATTTGAACTTGTAAGAGCTTTTGAAAGTAATCTAAGAACTCCATTGCTTCTCACTCTTTGTCTTACCGTGTGTGCGCGTGTGTGTGTATGTTTGTGCATGTTAGTGTGCTTCTCACTCACGCACTTGTGCCTTCACTTGCTCGAGGTCTTCATACCATCCTCATGTCTTCCCGGATTGACATTAAAGGAGGTGCTACTCACCACTGGGCTACACCAGGGATCAAGAAGAATCTGTTATCAGTTTCTGCACTAGCCAAGATTGGCTTGGTTGTGAAATTTGTTGATGACAGATGTACAGTTCATGATCTGTCAAATGGCAATGTTATTATTGCTTCTGGCATTTGTTACACGCTATTATTCTAACTGTCAGAAGTGCGTTTAAGCGATTCTTGGGTTCTTGGGAGTGGAAGGGGTCTGTTAGACAGAGGCCCTATACTTAGTTCCCAAACTAACTGCTTACACACAGCAATATACTGATGTTGAGAGCTCTATCAAGAATCTGTTGTACTTAGACATTACAGTTCACAGTTTAGCTCAACCACGTGTACCGAATATGCTAAGATGCTATATTGCATCTGCAAATAACTTACTGAAATTACCAGAAACAAGAGTAATCGTCAACCTTTACCGAATGAATACCACAATCCGACCAATGTCCGAAGACATAGAGAATCCAGGTATTCAGATACACCGTACTGAAGGTTCAGTACGCAACCCAAGAAATCCGACTGTCGTTTAAACTTTGCCGTATGAACCTAGACCTAGATACTACAGACAACTTAAGACAACCCGAATACCAGAAGTGCTACCACAACTGCACAGACTTCGCCACACATTTGCAGAACATTTCAAGAAAAGAGACAACCCGATACGCGAACTAGCTGAGACTCACAACCGCAATGGATACCAACAGACAAGAGACAAGACGAAACACAGATACACAGAGAATACTCAGAAATTCGACAAGATACTTTGAATTAATCAACTTGACACACAGTAACGCTACAGATAAATCACCCAGACAGACAGTCTGGTGATCTCTCGAACGTCTATAAAGTTAACAAACAGAATAGATGTCGACGGCAGACAAGACAAGAGGCGAACATAAAACTCAGAATACTTGAAATTATGCAAACAAACACTACAGTAACGCCCCGCTCAGTCACCCAGACAGACAGTCTGGTGATCCACCACGGAACGTCACTCGCGCATCTTTCTTTGATTTATATAACTTTTACAAACTGTCTGTAACAACTTTTCGCTCGTGCGAACAAGATTCAGTTATACATTTCCAATCCGGAGGCCGCTAACACTCTGGCATGCACGGTGGACTCGAACGCGCAGGTTTTACAAAACTACTGCTCATCTATAATGCCTTCTAAGTACATATTTCTGGCTAATCTAAAGGTGCGGGCGATCTTTTTCTTTAGAGTTTCTAACAATTGTCTGAGTGTGTCCGGTTCTATTAACTGTGCATCTATTCTTACTGAACTTAAGGCTATGGCTTCGGTGAGCAAAATTTCTGCTTGTGTCTGCAAAAAGGCTTCCTGTAAATAAAATTCGTTTGCGAGCGCCGCATCTCTGGATACCTTCATATCTGCAACTTGTTGCTCCATCTTGTTTACTCTTTCCTTCTGATTTTCCAGCTGATTCTCCCTTCTTTCAATTTCTTGAATCTGAAAATTTACGGTTCTGGAGTATGACTCCTTTTCGTGTCGGAGATCGGATATTAACTTCTGTGTTTGAGCTTCCTTGGTCAAATAGTGTTTGAGCATGTTGTTGACATCTGATAAATTTTCTTTTGTTCTTTGAAGTTCTTCTTCTGTTAGCCTAGCTTGCCTCTGCTGTTCTTGGCTTTGTTGCACCACTTCATCGAGTTGAACTCTGGTCTCTTCTAATAAGTTACCTAATGCTACTCTGGCATCTTCTTTATCCTTTAGATCGATCTTCAACTGACTTATTTCGGCCTGTGCTTCGCTTAGTAATTTGTCCTTTTGGTTGAGATCTGCCAGTGCGGTATCTCTTTGATCGGCAATTTTCTGTTTTTCTGCAAGTTGGGCTTGGAGATGGGTAATTCAGGCGTGCAGGTGATGGTTTTCTGCTTTGACCGCATCTATTTCTTCTTGCAGAGGTGTGATATCTACTTCTAGTACGTCCACCTTGTGTTGTAACTCATTCCGAATATTATCGGTGACTTCTCTCATTTGGATTGGCAATTGCTCTGATAATTGAATTAGCAATTGACCCATGTTTGCCAGTTCAGAGATTATGGGAATCGAAGGAAGTGGGAGATGTTGGCGAGGTTGAGATGAGGACGTGGTGAGGAGTTGTTGGGATTTGGGTGGGGAGTAGTTTGGGGATGAGGAAGAGGAGTCAGCGGGTTCGTTAGGGTGAATGGGTTGGATGGGGATAATGGTTTCGATTGGCGGCTCCGGTCGGGGAGTGGGAAGAACAGAATTTGACTGTGATACCTTATCTCTGGTGTGTTGTGCAGTTTCTGCAGCTGTGGACTCAACTGCCTTAAGCAGCTCTTCGAGAACTTCTTTAGCAATTTGTTCCTCATCTGCTTGTTGTTCCCCCTCAGATTGTTGTTAGGATGCTTCTTCTGTAGAGCTTGTGTCGGCTTCAGTATGATTCTCCCGTTCTTGTTGCCCTTGGGAAGATGACTGCACGGAGGATTCATGCTGCATCGATGTTGCGGTGTCGTGGAATGTTTCTTCGTCATGTTTTTCTTCTTCCTTGTCGTCATGGCTGATCCCTGTGCTTCACTCTCAGAAGAACTGATTCTGATTCTCTTCCGGTGGAAGAGTTGGTTTAGCTCCTCTTCATCTTCTTCATCATCGTCCCATAATTGCACAGATTCTTCATGTCTTAGGACCGGGCCTCTGGGTGGTGGTTGTGCTGCAAGGATGGCCGGAAACAGGAATGATATGATATGAGGGAGTCTTGATCTTGGCGTTCCTCCCTTGTTTACCTGTTTGATGATTGCTACGCATTCTTTGTGAATGCGGTGAAAGAAATAGGATGCGAAATTTACTGGTTCTTGGGCGGCTAAGTCTATGGCGGAGTAGAAGGGACGGGATATTCCATAGGTGCATTTTTGTAGGTTGAGAATAGCTACTAAGAATTGGAGGGCTGATCTTTCAGGTTCTCGTCGACAAAGGATCGCGTATTCGTTTGACGAATACCTAGGAAATAATTGGGTCATTGTTGCTACGGGGAGGTTGGGGCCATTTTCCCGACCTTGCGAAGGGAGTCGGAATGATTCAACAAATGTTTGGAAGGTGATCAGTGTACGGGATGGGAGGGAGGTGATCGGCCAACTCTGCTCGGTGGCAGGTGTGTTGGCGATGGCGGAGATGATCTGGGCAAAGAATGGGTGGGATTCCACTGAATGCCAAGACAGTTCAGCGAAATTGGATAGCCCACGAATGCGCAGGAACTCTCCTACGTCGGCAGGGAGTCCATCACGGAACGCGGCATAGTTAGCCAAAGCTTCCATGGCGCACACAGAGACAGCAATCACAAGTACACAGAGCACAGGGTACGCACAATAACACAAATCACACAAACACAATAGCGATTTTCGGCGAAACAGAAAAGGTTAAGTAGATGCGTTGCAGGGGAGAGCAATCAAGAATGACTAATCATCGCGCGGTATTGAGATGATAATTCTTAACTTCGGTGTGCATGCGTGAGTAGTTGGAAAGGGCAGGGTAGCTGTGGACATAATTAGGTATCAAAACGCGGATATTTACAGACTTATTTTATTAAGCACGCCAAAAAATAAAAGAAAAGAAAATAAAAGAAAAGAGAACGCCAAAAGACGCGGCTAACCGCGAAACGTTTCAGTGTGGATTAGATGCTTGTTGATACGATCGTAGCTTTGATCCATTTATCACCTTTGGAAGAGGAATTCCGGTCAAAGTGGTCAACTGAAAAGTTGCTGGGCCTACTTGTTCAGCAATCCGGTAGGGGCCAAACCATCGTAACTTGAATTTGCCCGCAGAGTGATTCGACTTTGCATTGTAAAAGAGTACAAGTTGTCCCACCGAAAAAATTGGAGTCTTTAGATATCGATCATGTGTTTGAGCTTGTCTTAGCTGTACTTCCTGCATAGTCAAAAAATTGTGCCATCGATGCTCGTCTAATTCTCTGAGTGTATCCAACCAAAATGACAGTGATTCTTCAGGTAGCAGTTTCTGAGCGATTCCTACTCGTAAACTTGGCACAACTATTTCCATCGGTGCTATGGCTTCTAATCCATAAGCTAGTTTGAAAGGGGTTAATCCTGTTGTTACCTTGTATGTAGTCCGATATGCCCATAATACTGCAGGTAGCAGTTGATCCCATCTTTCCGGTGCTTCTAAAATGAAATTTCGAAGCATATTCAACAAAGTTTTATTTGTACTCTCAGCCAAACCATTTGCACGAGGATAATATGGTGAACTAAATTTATGTGTGACCTGAAACGAATGTGTGAGTACTTTCATTAAATTGTTGACAAAATGAGTGCCTTGATCTGTAACAAGTTCCAGCGGTAAGCCAAAACATGGAAAGACATCCTTCAGTAGACACTTAGCTACCGCAACAGATGTGGCAGACCGTAAAGCCCAGGCTTCTGCCCATCTGGTAGCATAATCAGTACATGTCAAAATATAACGATTATTACTGAGGATTACTGGTGGTGTAATAGGACCAATGAAATCTAGACCCCACTTCTGAAAAGGCTCTAATGGCAAGACAAGTTATAGAGGGAAAAGTTGATGTTGCAGGGGCTGTCCAAATATCTGACAACTATCACATTGTTTGACAAACTGTGATACATCCCTGTACATAGTAGGCCACCAAAGACCACTTTGCATAATTTTCCGATGTGTTAAGTCTGCAGCAAAATGGCCACCGGAAGGAATTGAGTGAGCCAAATTAATGACTGAGTTAACTTCATGTGGTGGAATACAACGAAGTAAAACTCCAGTGTGATCTATATAGTATAATTCCCCAGCAATCAACCGAGATCGGTGACTGAAAATTGAAATTTTCCTTCGTATTGCAGGAGAAGTCTGAGTAGGAAGGTATCCATCAGTGAGGAAGGTCAAGATCTGATCATAATATGTAGATGGCATAGGTGGGTCTGTAATTTCATCATTAGTCGGTGCAGAGACATAAATTATCGGTGTTGTGTCATCTATACCGACCGGAGCTTCACCGGAATCTAAGCGAGAGAGAAAATCTGCTAAGGCATGTGAACTGCCTAGCCGATGAATAACTTCGTAGTCAAACTCTTGTAAAAGCAGAACCCATCGTGCTAATCGACCACCTAAATGTTGTTGCCGAACTAGATAGACAAGTGCAGCATGATCTTCATGAAAAGTAAATCTACGGCCCAGCAAATAATGTCTGAACTTCCTGACAGAATATACTAGACCTAGACATTCTCTCTCTGTTACAGAGTAATTCTTTTCAGTAGGGGCTAATCTTCGACTTGCATAGTACACTGGTCTGAACCACTTATCGGTTTGTTGCATTAGAACGCTCCCTATTTCTATATCTGAAGCATCAACAAATACATGAAATGGGCGATCCCAGTCAGGAGGCTATAAGATTGGAACCTGTGTTAGTAATCCCTTTAGACGATCAAAAGCAGTTTGATGGTCTGGGGTCCAGTCAAATTGTCGAGGAGTCTTGGTTATCAATCGGTTCAGTGGTATTGCCAAATGAGCAAGCCATCGTAAGTGTCGACCATGCCATCTTACTTGCCCATGAAGCGCATTACTTCCTTAGGTGTAGTGGGTACAGGTGCTTCTAACACAGCTGTGATTTTATCTGGATCCACCTGTATACCCTGTGCAGATACAATGTGACCAAGTAGCTTTCCATAGGAAACCGCAAACACAGATTTGTTTGGATTCAAACAGAGTCTGTATTCTCTGCACTTTTCAAAGCAGCACCTTAAATGGAGCAGGTGTGCTATCATCTTACCGAAAATCGAAAAATCATCAAGATATACTTGCATAAAAGAGGTAAGGTAAGGAGAAAATATTTCCTGCATACACCTTTGGAACATACTTGGGGCATTTCTTAATCCAAACCACATAACAGTACATGCAAAAACACCTCAGTTGGTAATGAAGGCATTCTTCGGTATATCTTGTTCAGCCATTCTAACTTGATTATACCCACTGTACCCATCTAAGAATGAATACATTTCATGTCCTGCTACTCTATCAAGCATTGTGTCAAGCGGTAGCGGAAATGGATCAGGTACCGTAGCTGTGTTCAGTTTCCGGTAATCTACACATATTCGTAACTGCTTATTCTTTTTAGGGACAATAACAATTGGTGAGATCCATTCAGCATGCTCTACTGGTACAATAAATCCGACTTTGAGTAGCCTATCAAGTTCTGCCTTTACCTGTGATGCATAGTTTGGATTCGTCCGGTAGCTGGGTTGCTTAAGTGGTTTTGCTTCCGGCTTCAGCATGACCCTGTGTTGATAGATGCGGGGGTCCAAACCCTTCATATCTTTGTAATCCCATGCAAATACATCAGAAAATTCTCGAAGTAGTTGGATTAAATCTGCTTGAAATAACTCAGGTAAGCTCTCCTTTATCTTAACAGGTCGTGGATTTTCTTCATCCCCTAAATTGTAAGTGGTCAGTTGATCTTCTGGAACATAGAATTGTCGAGGCTTCTCTGTATCCTCAGCTGGCTTAAAAAGTTGTTGTAGATCAGCGTCATCTATGGTAGCCTTATCTTCTTTCATATCTTTTTCTATTACAGTCATCACCGTACAAACTGTAGGATTCCAATTATCTACAACAGATTGTAGATCAACAGTTCCTAGGGACATCAAGTCAATGTTATTTTTCAGAAACTCTTCTTCTTCATCATCTGACAACCCATCTAGCATATGGACTGGTTCTGCAAAATACGGTCTAGCATGCAACTCGCAAGGTTGTATAGCATCTAATTTTACAACGTATTTACGATTATTATCTTTGAAAGTGAGTTCCTGTGAAGACCAATCTTGTATCACCTTAGCATGCTTCAGCCAAGGTCGGTCGAAAAGGAGATTATAATCAAGGGTGGATTCCGGTAATTCTAGTATGACAAAGGTCATTTTAAATGTTGTACCTTGTAAAGTTATTGGTACATTTCGTACAAGTCCTACGGGATGGACTCTTGATTGGTCGGCCATTCTGACGAAAAACTAAACTGGTTCGATTTCGGTCCACCCTAACCTTTTACATAGTGCAGCAGTAGCAATGTTGACACCAGATCCTCCATCAATTAGTACCATACCGTAATTAAAGGAACTGAATGATCGACCGTAGAATCAAGTTCTGGTTGCACTGTTGCTGTTGCTGGAATGCAAGAAGGCACAGGATTGAACTGTTGTTGGAATTTTTGTCGCACTCCCGGTACTAGTGCAAGTAATTGGCCCAAAGGAAGAGTGATGGATGCTTTAGATAAAATTTCCCAGGCCTTTTGTGATTGGATTTTATTTTCCACAGATTCTGAAGATGATGCGCCTGCTGAAGATGATGTGCCTGCTGTTGAATTAGAATCCTGTTATTGTGTTCCTTCCTCGGTTAACGGAGCTTGGGTCACCGGAATAGGATCTGGGAACACTGGAGGTTCTGCGGTGGTCCATTGACTAGCTTTATCATACATCCTTTGTTGTTCACGTATGCCTGGTTCAAATATTTCTGCTGCTGGTTGCAGTTGCTTATCGGATCGGGTCTGAATTACTACAGCGTGTGTTTCTACTGGTGTGATTTGTACCATATTAGCCATTGGGTTTTGATGTTCTTTCTTCCTCTGATCATACTCAGCTGCATCCTTACAAAATCTTCTAATGTGACCAACTTCACCACAAAAATGACAGCGCGGTGGTGGCAAATTGGGATTTTTCGGTGCTGGTCCGGCCTGCCAGCGGTTTGTATTGTAGTTATTATTTCTCTGTCCTCTATAATTTTGATATCCTTGTTGCTGGTTGTTTCTCATTTGCGGAGGTACATAGTGATTGGCTGGCTGCTCTGGTTCCTGTATAATTGCATTGACAGTTGCTGGTCCCTGTACTTTGGCATTATATGTGCAGTTTTCGGTAGTGTGTTCGGTAGTGTTGCAGATAGCACAAAACAACTGATTAAGTGCACAAGTGGTACTAGTATGGCCTGAATTCTTGCATGTAGTGCAGTACATCTGTCTGGTCGGGTCTTCGGCGATATTTCTATTTGCTTTTAACCACTCCAGATCACGTTCCACCGGAATATGACCAGAATCACTACTAATGTTCTTTACTTTCTTGACAACTGGGTTAGACCTAGTTGTACTTCTACCTTGTTGCTCTAGCACAATGGTGAGGACCACGTTAAGAAGCTTCACCTCCTTAATGTCAATCCGCGGAAGAGATAGGAGTGATATGAAGATCGTGAATGTGAGATGAAGTGAAAGTGAAGGTGAGAAGCATAGAAATGCACACACACATGCACACACACTACGAAGAGACAAGCAAGACACAATGGAAGGTGAGAAATCAACTCTATTACTCAAGAACGCTATTACAAGCTCAAGAGAACTCTAAACTCCCAACAAGCTAACCTCAAAAATGAGCTCTCTAGCTCTTTTTATAGTTTCTAGACTAGTTTTGACCGGTTTCACATCTAGTGACCGGCATAGTTAAAAAATAGGTCCTAGAGGCTATTTGGATGGGTAAACGATGTCTAAAAATAACAAAAATTGGTACGCGCATTCTACCTAAGCTCCTCAAGCTCGAGGACTCCTCGGCTTGCACAAAATGGAGCTATGAATTATAAAATGGGATTTTGTCTATATTACATATGTTACAAGAGTGATGAAAATCACTGTTGGATGTTTGAAGAGGTAATAAAAACATAATTTGTTTAAAAAATAATCCGACTGGCTCCCTGCTCCGTCTTTACATGCTTCCATGTCGTCTGTGCCTCTGACTGTGCCTCTGACTGTGCCTCTGACTGCTTCCAACACCCCCCTCCCTCTCGCTTCTGTCGTCCTCGACAGAACCTTGTTGTGCGGTCTGCCGGATGTAGTTTTGTAGGAGGTCGTTAGCGAGGGTGTGCTCAGATACTCGAATGCCTCGGGCCAGATCAGCCTCGAGCTTCTCCCAGTCTATCGGTTGCGGTTCGTCGGGTGGCGGGAGTTGATAATGCGTGGAATAAACCATTCGCTCACAGGCAAAAAGTTGCAATAAATGTGTGGGCCTGCTAATGAATACCTCGGAATGGTATTCCCAAAACCCGGTGGTGAACATCTCTTCAAAGGTTTGTTTGTAGCATGCCGAGAGGTATTTTATTCTACAGTGCCAGGCATAACACACCCGGAGCGATGGCGTTGTGCTCATGTCATATACTAGATCAAAGTTACCATGCTCAAATCCCGGGGTGTTTACATGCGGTGCCTTGACGCGTCGGAAGACTTTAAATATCATTTGCATCATGTCAAAAATTTTGACAGTCATATGCGCTGCAATATCATTCATATGCTTCAGGCGAGGGAGCCAGTGACGGATAGTAGCCATCATATAGCCAACAGTGGGCAACTCGGTAGGTGGCTTGAAGTAGGGGTAATTCAGCCAATCCTGACACTGCCTATTGTTTTGTACTTTGATAGCGAATGCAGTCCAGGAGCGGCGTCGTGGTACTGGTCCCCAGCAAGGATTATACTTTAAATGTAAGGGCGCTTTCACCCATGTGCTCATCATTTCTGGGTACTTCTGGAGGAGGTCTTTGCGCCAATCAGGTTGATGGATTTCTCCTCTTTGCGCATTTGGTGGCAAGTCCGCCGGCTCGAATTGTGTAGCATGCGTGGGTTTCATGCCGGTTTCTTTCTCTATAGCGAGCTGATATTCAGCCATTAACATGAAGTATGGCTTATACTGCAGCTCATGCCCAGATATATAGCGTCGGGGGGCCAAATGAGCAAAGAAGGGGGATTGTAAGATTCTCTCTTCAATCATGGCCATGGCATGTAACTGTGCCTCTACTCTGGCCGAATGTGTCGTTCCAAGTTCTTCGATCGTTTTCATCCACGCGGGGGTAGGAAGTTCATAGGTCATCTGGCCTTCGGTCGTGACTTGTCCGCCTGGGATGGGTATGGGCTCGTATGCTTCTTCAAACGTTTCCTCCACCGGAATGGTTATGTTCTCGTCGTCAGCTGGGATCTCCGGTGGGGAATCAGGCTGTGGTGGTGCTTCGTATACATCTATGCGTGATTGGAGAGTGGTTACCTGGGCCCGTAGTGCGTTGAGTTCCTCTATGAGTTCAGGAGAGGGGTCCACAGGTTCTGGTACTTCTGCTGCCACTGGTAGTTGTTGTGGTGCCGGTTCTCTGAGCTGTAGTAACTTGTGATCTTCTTTTAGCTTCTGATGCTCTTCGTTCATTCGATCATAGTCCTCTAGCAGTCGAACGTGGTCGCCTAGCAACATTCGCATCGATTCAGATGGGATTGCCTTGAATCTGCTAGGACTTAATGGTTGTTCTGGATGGTCCAATGCCGCTTCCAAATTTTCTCTATTCTGCTCTTGGAGTCTCTGGTTCTCCTCCTTGGCTGCGGCTAGGTGTCTCCTGAGTAGACCCATATTCCTTGTCAGCGTTGCGTTTCTAATTGTTTGGGCTCGAAGCAGGTTGTCCAGATCAGCAGTGGCTTCTTTTGTTTTCTCTTCACTTTCTAGCTCTAGCTTATGATATGCCTCTCTTAGTTCTTGGTATCGTGTATTTAAAGAGGCATTCTCGATTGATAATGAATTAAGCTGCGACTGTAATTCGTTGGTCGTCCTCTGCAGCTGTTGATAATTGTTGCCCAGAGATGCGAACTCATCTCGTACTTGTGACATGCATGTGAACATTTGTTGAAGTGCAGTGTCTATGGTTGGCGATAGTAGTAATGGAATGCTAAGTGAGGATGCAGTGGAAGTAGATGCAGCGGGGATGGGAAATGGGGTTGGGAAGGTGGATGCAGTGGTGATCGTGGAAAATTGTGCCGTACCTAAATATGATGGTGCTGCGAGTGGAGTGGGTGCTGGTGCGGTGGGTGGTGAGATGTCCATGTCATTGGACGTGTCAAGTGCGGTGACTGTGAAAAGTGGTGTGTATGTGGGTGGTTGTGTAGGTGTGAAGACAGGATTTACAAATGTAGAGTAATTTACAGGGGGGGTGGTTGGAGCAGCTTGGTGAAAAGGGGAAATAGGGGTTATGGTGGGTTGAGGAGGTGAAACTGGTGAGAAGGTTAGTGGGGTTAGAAAGGTGAAAGGGTGTCTTAAAGGTGGGGGAAAGGATGGGAAGGATGAAGGGATGAAGGGGTTAACATGTGGATGAGGTGGGGTGGGTACGGGCATGGTGGCATGAATGGGTGGGGCAAAGGTGGTGGCTATGTTGCCGTGAACTGGTGTGGATGTGGGAGGAGCAGTAGGGGGTGTTGGGGATACAGGATGGGTTGGTGAAACGTGAGGTGAGAGAGGAGTAGATGGTGTGGATGTTATTTCAAGGATAGTGGTAGTATGTACAACGGTAGTACGTGGTGGGGAGTCGACTAGGATAGTTTCTTCGGTGATGGATCTTTCCGGACGTAGGCGTGCATCTTGCGCCTGATGGGATGATTGAGGACCTACCGGAACTCGAATATATTCACCGGGCTTCGATAACAGGCGAACTCTGCGAGGGTCATATTGGGGGAGTGGCTTCCTTTGTAAATATCTCAGTGCTTCGACCGGGTCGATGGATTTGACCAGTTCTCTGAACCCTCTTATGTAAACTTCTTCAAACCCTCCGGAGATGAGTTCTTGTTCGATTATGGTTTGGCTCTCTTCTTCAGTCAATTTCTTTCGTGCCCAGACTTTCTCCATCGTACGATATAATTTCTTGATTGCCAGCGTGTAAGCTGCTGCTTCAAAAGTCTCCTCTTCATGCGTGCTGGTGTCACCGTGTGCATCGGTTTGTTGACCTTGGCCATCTGTCTGGTCTTGTTCTTGGGACTCATGCGTGCCCTGGCTGGCTTCATCGTCACCTTCATCGTCATCAGATGCTGTTCTTTCGTCATCAGAGCTCGACACCACTTGTCCCTGTGGCTGATCCCGCGGTGTGGTAGGGTAGCTGGGGCGTTCATATTCTTGAGAGAACATTTGTGCCTCTGAAAACTGGAACTCATTTGAGAATGCATCCGGCATCTCAAAATCGAATGTTGTGTTTATTGGTTCTGCCTCCATGTGTGGTAATGGGAAAGAAAAGTCTTCCGCACCAATAGTGGTGGGAGCTTCTGCTGTCGTGGTGGTGGGTTCTGTGGTTGCAGCTGCCTGAGGTGCAAAGGTGCTAGTAGTGCCCTCCGTGACCACTGGTCTAGACAACCTTATGCGAATAGGTTGCACTGTGGGAGCGGCTTCTGTCGGTGATTGTGCTGGAGAGGGTTGTGGTGATGGTGACTCTGGCACTTGAAGGCAAGGAATGGTGCCTCTCATGCTGCCCGTGTTCTGCTGGGCTTCCTGGCTTTCTTCGTCATTCCTTTGAATGCTTTCAGCTCTTCTCCTGTTAATGCACGTTCAATTGGCAAATCATAGGCCAAGCACATATAAACAATTCTTGTGAGCGCACAACATCCATTAAGCACTTTCTTGCGTTCCCATCTTTGTTGTGCCAAATACATTTGATCAATGATCCAGCTCGCCAGATCAACCGTTTGAGGTCCCGTACATGCCAAGTACAAACCAAACCATATTCTCTTATGTGGCATGGTAAATCTGTCCTGAGCGGGGAATGCAAAATGTTGCATGCATATCCGTAGCGGCTTTGACAGCTCAGGTGTAATTGCTGAGATCTCCTCCCACTTAGTGACATCCCCACGTTTCATAGGGTCCGGAATTAATCTTTCTCGATCTGTGGGCGTGTGGGTGCCATGAATTTTGATGGCAGCTCTGATTAAATCCTTTGAGAGGTAAAACCTTTTGTAAGGTGGATCATCCACTAAAGAGGGCAAAATAAAAGTTCCTGGGATATCTTTATTCTCTGAGGCCAGCAAAGTAGTGATTAAATAATAACACCTATAAAAGTCAGGTTTGGGCAGAGGATCACTAAAATACTCCGTGAAGCCGGCTCTGGCCCAAACGTGAGTTAGGTCCTGGGTGTTCTGGAGGTCTTCGAACTCTCTGGAGAAGAATTGGTATTTTCCCCACGTGCGGTCATCAAACGTCAAATTGGATTCAAATATAAAATCCGCTTCCGCTAAGGGTCCTGCAAGTCCCTGAAACCAGTGAGAGTTACGGTGTATCTTTTCTGTGTAGCCCATAGGTGGGTTATCGATCGGCATGGGCCCTAGAAATCCTTGGAATTCTGGCGGTGGAGCAGTCGGGTGGGATTCTGCTCGTAAAACATTGAGGGGCACTGCAGCTACGCTGGGGCCTGCTTCTGATGGTCCTTCGTCGGTTTGCATGATGATTGATGCGCTAATGAGAAAGATCTGCTACAAAAGATTAACACATTAGCATGGAAATTAATTATGATCCCATTAAAGTGAGACCGCAATCCCTTTCCATAACCAATGCGTAACCCGTGTAGCCAAGTGCTGTGATGTGATGGATGCAATGCCTCTTGCAGCACTAGTGCAGGTCTCTAGACACCTACACGTTTCAGATCATGCATACATTTCTTGATGAGACAAGATTATGAGTGATGTGTGATGATGGTGGGTGAATTTATACAAAGTTTAAAGGTTAGTGATTTATTACAAGGTTGTATGTTAGTCGGGGGGGTAGTTTTGTCAGACATGGGGTTAGGGGGAGACGGTTGGACATTCTTCGGTATCCATTTCCTAAGAGTCTTTGAGTGGGTGGTGGGTTTCGGCTGAGGGGCAAAAGGTAGTATCGGGTGTGGAGGTATTGAGGGATGGAAAGATTTGTGAGGGGTATATATTACATGGCTTAAGGGTTGAGCTATGATACATGGTTTGGGTACCCAAATCTGCGTGGGTGTGGGTCTATGGGTAAGGTATTTCTTGGCGATCCAAATTTGTCGAATGCTCGGACCTGTAGAAGAAGGTCGAGGGGTTGGTGGATACTGATTCCGTTTCTGCCCTGCCTTTTTCTTGTCGATCTCTGCTTGGTTGGGGTTCTTCGGTGCTTTTTGTCCTTTTGGCATCCATATTTGTCTGGTGCCGCTTCCTTTGGGTGGCTTAGACTGCTTTCCTTGTTGTGTCTTCTGAAACTGCTGTCGGTCTGGGTTCCTTCGTCGTGGTTGACTCTGTTGTGGTTGATGTTGAGAGGTCGGATGGACGCTCTGCTTTGGAAAAGAAGGGAGATCCAACACTTGCGTGACCTGCCCATTAGGAAGTGATTCGTTCTTTATCTTTAATCTAGGCCAGCCCGCAGCAAGTTTGGAAGGATGAGCACCGCAGGGTGTTGTGCTCATTTGGCCGCTGATGCAACCCACCTGACCGCTGATTGTGTCCATCTGCCCTAGCGGTTGGGTAGCTGCCCTCTCTAGTTTGCAGGAAGCCCCAGGGAAGATCTCCTGTCGTCCTTCTGATAGACAACTGTCCATAGCCAAGCCCGAGTGGGTTGGTGTAGACGTAATATGATTGATCTGACTCAAGATCTTCCGGTCTTCCATCATATGTATTTCATGGGGTCTAGGGTTACAAACCTCAGCCGGAATGCCATTAGGGAAGTCAAGCGGTATCACTCGCTTCTGTTCTAAGGTTCCAATCTGTAAGGAGCCTTGTCTAAGATTTAGGTCCACTGAGTGATCGTATAACCAATCTTGGCCAAGGATTAGGGGTTCTATCAGGTCGTCATCATGGCACACTAGTAGCTTCGCTGTCATGGTCACATCCTTAATGAGGATAGGAAGGTCCACCTCACCCATGCAAGGGGTTTCCATGCCTCCTAGCCCTATGAGGTATGCCTCAATTGGCCGCATTTCAATTCCTGAATCCTTATAGTGGGACCATCTAATCGCACTAGTCGTAGCACCTGAGTCAATTAAAGCCCTAAGTTCTTGGCAAGGGTTACCGTGCTCTAGCCTAACTGTAATGAATGGTCTCCTGTCCACTATGCTAGGATGAGTGGTTGACTTTACTTGACACATGGCCATGGGATATCTGGGTGTTGTTTCCAGATGGTTATAATGTTCTCTCCCTAGTCCTTGTCTTCTTAGCTTCATGCGCTTAATGCGTTCTATTGCTTCTGCCTGAGCTTCCGCTCGTATTCTATTTTCTTCCTCCTTACGCTTCTTTGCCAACGTGAGTCGTCTAAGCATATCCTCAGTAAGAGGTTCCTGATATAACCTGACTCTACAGCCACTAATATAATTAGGCATTATATCTCCTTCTAAAGTGGCTAACTGTACTGCTCCACTTGTTGAGAGTCTGTTAATGATCATAGGTCCATAACCTCGCTTTTCTAACTTACGTGCGTGTTGCTTTAGCGTATATACTAGAACTAAATCTCCTTCTCTTAGGCCTTTATCTTTCACATGTGCATCAAAATATGCTTTCTGGCGCTTCTTCGCTGCATATATTCCCGCTGCTGCCTTGAGCCTGGTTTCTCCTAATCGTTCCAAGTCCATTATTCTCGCTGATAATTCATGGTCGGTCCACTGATGTTCTTGTGCAACCTTAAGGGTCGGTATCAAGAAGTCCAAAGGAAGCACAGCATTCTGACCAAAAACCATCTGAAAGGGAGTTGCATTGAGTACGGTCTTGTAGGCCACTCGATATGCCCAAACAGCGTGGTGTAACTGTTTGTCCCAATCTGAACGTTTGTTGTTCACGAGTTTCGTCAGTACGTTACAAAGGATCTTATTAGTGCTTTCAGCCTGACCATTGGCCTGAGGATGATATGGTGCGGATTTCTTGTGAATCACCATAAAATCCTGTAACAGATATTCAATGACTTGGTTTAGAAAGTGAGTTCCTCGATCGCTCACTAACTCTATAGGCAATCCATATCTTGTAAAGACATTTTCAAATAAGAATTTTGCAGTTGTGTGTGCATCATTCTTTTTCGTGGCTTTTGCCTCTACCCATTTCGTAAGATAATCTATGGCAACAATAATGTATTCCGCATGTGTACCTTTAGCAGGGGGGTTAATGGGTCCTACAAAGTCTATACCCCACTTAGAAAATGCACGTCCGCCCATCATGGGTTTCAATGGCATTTCATCTCTGCGAGTAGGAAACTGAGTTCTTTGGCACACATCACATCTCTTTACATAGGTATGAGCATCCATGTGAAGAGTGGGCCACCATAATCCTGCAAAGAGAATGGCTTTGATTATCCTGTCTGGTCCAAAATGACCTCCTGCAACACCTTGGTGTGCAGTCTCTAGTATGCTCAGATAATCGCTTTCATGAACACATTGTCTTAGATATCCATCTCGTCCTCTTTTGTATAAATTATCGCCAATAAGTGAATAGTCTTGAGCTTCCTGCTCTAGACTGCGTTGTCGAGCTAAGGTCATGCCTTGAGGGAATGTGTTTGTCCTCAAGTATGTCACTAAAGGTTCACTCCAGTCTGGTGTGAGAGACACGTGATAGAGTGTAGCATGCTCTAATGGTGGTCTTTCACAACACACCTGACATTCTTTACACAACTTGTAGACATCTGCTTCCATAGAAGGCCAATATACTCCTAATCTCTGCAGAGTCTGTAATGTTCGATGTTTTGGATGATGTTGCTTTAGTGCACCTACGTGTGCTAATTGCAACCGATTCGCATGTTCTGATTCATCTACACAACAAGCAAGAATCTTTTGATTATCCTGTTTATATATGCTTCCTGCTAAGATTTGGTATCTCTGAGACTTGGTAATCTCTCCTTCTTTGATCTTTAACCTAGGATTATTGGGTCCATATGTGAGAATAGGGACTATAGACTTAGCCCATTCTGGTGCTATCTCAAGATTAAACAAGTATGCATCTGGTAATTCATCCGCTACTCCTTGAGGAGCTTCTCCTGAGGTTAATCTTGAAAGGTGGTCAGCTCTAAGATGTGTCTTTCCTTTCCTGACTACTACTTCAAAATCGTACTCCATGAGTAATAGAAACCAACGTATTAGTCGTCCCGTGTTACATGGTTTGTTGACCAAGTACAATAGGGCTTGATGATCTGTAAAGAACTTGAATTTGTTGGCCAACAAGTAGTGCCTAAACTTCTTTACCGCGTAGATCATCCCTAATCCCTCTCGTTCCGTAGTGGTGTAATTTCTTTCTGCTGCGTTCAATTGTCTGCTCGCGTAAGCTATGGGGAGATCTATGTTACCTTCACTCGTGGGTTGTGCTAACACACATCCTATGGCGTAATTGGATGCATCCACATGTACATGGAATGGCTTACTCCAATCTGGGGTAGTCAATATAGGTGCTGAGCACAGACGTCGTTTAAGTTCGTTGAATGAATTCTCACATTCTTCTGTCCATTCAAAATTGGTTAAAAGAGAGTACAATGGCTTGGCTATGATTGCATACATGTGTATGAATCTCCTATAATAACCACAATGGCCCATAAATGCCTGTACCTCTTTCACATTATTTGGTCTAGGTAGATCCGCAATTACCTTCACTTTTTCTTCATCCGTAGAGATTCCATTTTTTGACACAATGTGTCCTAGAATTTTGCCTTGTCTGACCATGAAAACACATTTTTCTGGGTTCAAACAAACCTGATATTCCCGACATTTGTCAAATATTTGTCTTAACTCTGGGATATGTGTCTGTCTTACATTAGAATGAGCACATATGTCATCGACATAAACTTCCAAGCTCTTGCGTAAAAATTCCTTAAAAACATGACACATGAGTCGCTGGAAAGTGGCGGGTGCATTTGTTAAGCCAAATGGCATCACACAAAATGCAAATATGCCCCATTCAGTGGCAAAAGCCGTCTTGTGTTGATCTTCTGGAGCAATGGCTACTTGATTATAACCTGAAAATCCATCAAGAAAGCTGTAAACTTCCTTGCCCGCAACTCTTTCCAATAAGTGTTCCGTGATAGGAAGAGGATAACTATCTCTAATCGTTGCGGCATTAACCTTTTTAAGGTTAATACACACACGCAATTTTCCATTCTTCTTGGGCACAACCACAATGGGGGATACCCATTCGGTATGCTCAATTTCGTAAATGAATCTTGTTTCTATCAAGCGATCTATCTCCTCTTTAATCTTCGCAGCGTAGTTATCATTGTATGTGTACGGTTTCTGTTTTGTCGGTTTTGCATCTGGAGTCATAGGGATTCTATGAGAACATATATCTGGATCTACTCCTTTCAAATCTTTGTAACTCCAAGCAAAAACATCTCTATATTCGTGTAATAGGGCAACTAGCTCTTCTTCTTCTTCAGTTGTCAAATCATGCCCTATGTATGTGCATTTTTCTTCTTCTCCTTCTATGGCAACTATTACTTTCTTGGTTTTCTCTCGGTTATCATATACTTGTCCATCATTCGCCTTTCTATTAGGCATCCGTACCATGATTCTTCTATCTTCGATTTCATATTTCTTGAAGTTCTCGGGTACTTCAAATAAAGATTCTTCTTTTTTTGTCATGGTTTCTTTCTTCTTTCTTTTCTTTCCTTCACTCTTGTTAGTCACTTCCGTGGCTAATCTCACTTCATTCGTAATTTCCTCGTGTCTCTGAGTGTGAGTCTCTACTTCGTAGAAATATTCCTCCTCTGATGCAAAGGGTGGGTCCATGATAATTGATTCTAAATCAAAATCGCTTGCATCCTCAAATGCATCAGTGTCTGGTTCACACTCTTCTAAAATTGCTTCGCACATGATTGGCTCTATCGTAAAAACTGAAATGTCATAGCCATCCTCGTCACAGTGGGGTGTCCATTGTTCTTCATTGATGGCTACATCCATGGTTGCTAGTATTTCTGCCCAACCATGGGGTTCAAACTCTTCGTCTGGGAATACTACAGGTGCATAGGCTGGATCTTGAAGGGTTCGTGGATGTTGTTCTGCACCTAAGGTCCTGGCTTCTAATCGTTCTTCCTCTTGTTTGGCTACCTTACACATCCATAAATGGGTATCCTCATGCAACCAAGAAGGATCTGATTCTAATGAGTGCACGAATTCCGTCTCTACTGGTGTCTTATGGATGGTATTCCATTGTATTGGGGGTACATCTCTATGTGAATAGTCTTTAAGATTGACTTTGGTAGTCACTCCTAAATGTTGCAAGTACAAAGAATTGGTTCCCCAATCTTGTACAATTTGCAGCTGACGCATGAATGGTCGTCCCAATATCATCTCATAAGCATGGTTTTTTGCAAAGTCACAAATGGCAAAGGTATGCTCAAATTCTACACCACAAGTGGTGAGAGATATGCCTTCTAGTAAGCCTAATGGTTTTTCTATGTGTCCATCAGCCATTTGTAGCTTCATCCTGGTGGGTCTTAATGCTGGCTTACCCCAACGTTTCCACAAAGAGGTGGTAGCTATGGCTACTCCGGCTCCTGAATCTAAGATGGCTTTCGTGGTGTAGCCCTGATGGGTTATTGGAAGATAAGTGTTACCTTCCTCTCCTTCGCTTACATCTCCGATCTTTTCCACGGGTATCTCTGGTACCTTCTTATGTGATCCTATCTGAGAGGGTGTGGTAGCAAGCTTAGGGAATTGATTTGCTACGTGCTTCCACAATTCTGGTTTTACCTTTAACAATTCCTCCAGAGTGAGATTACACTGTACTTTAGTGTTCTTGATCACTTCCGTGTTTCTAGGGATTACTGATTCTTCATTCCTCACTATTATCGTGGGTGCTCTCATGCTAATAGACTTTGCTTCCCAAGGTCCTGTGAACTGAGGTAATTCTTGTAAAGAATTAGATTCAAACCCTGTGTGTTCACTCAGTTGTTCTTCCTCTACATCATCGTAAATAGAGGGAATGTCTTGGGGAAATTGCTCCTGCAAATCATCTATTTCTTGAATAGGAGGATGAGTTCCTTGTTCTTTTCTCCATTTCCCTTCTTGGATTTCTCGCAAAAATTCATGAGAGTACCTATGTATAGAAGACAAATTGTCTTGACTTTCTGTATTGGGTACTTGAGAGGGATGGTGCATTCCTTTCCTGTGTCTCTGTGACAATAGGGTTCCTATGCTGATCCTTTTTCTCTTTGCTTTCTATCAAGTATTCTAGCCTCTCCATTAGTCCTTGAAAGTGTAATTCAGGTTTTGCCATGTTATTCCAATTAAGATATCTAGAGGCTTCGAACAAAGCTTGTGCTAGTTCTACCATCTTCATGCAAAGTTTAGTTCTCTCAATTTCCAGATCAGCTCGAGGGTAGTTCTTACTCATTTCAGCTACTTGAGGTCCCTCTTTTAATCTAGCCTGATATGCACGAAACATCATGTCTAGACCTTCTGGTATGGGTTCCGCTAAAATTGATCCTGATTTCTGAGCTGGGTTCTCTTGATTCAATTCCTGTGAGGTCAATTCTTGGATTTTGGCTCTAGATTCCTTTAAACTTCCTTCCAACTCAGTTATCTTTTTACTCCATTTTCTCTTAATTCTTTCTCTAGAATCCTTCCAAGATTTTGTCTTTTTACTGCTAGATTCTGCAACTTCACTGGTTTCGGCTACTTTCTCTTGATTAAGCTTTTGGTTCTGTAAGAGCGCCTGGGCTCTTGTTATAGCTTGGACAGGCACGTATGTAGGGTTGGATCCATCTACATTATTTACAATACCTATCACGTTGATTGGTGTCACATTCGAAGCATTAACTGGGTTCTTAGGACAATCTTTGATTATGTGCTCTTTGCCACAATCGGCACAAAAGCCTTGTATGTTATAGTACTGTGATTGCCTTGCTATTGGGGGATGTGGACAATCCTTTATGAAGTGATCTCCTTGGCACCTAAAGCATGGTCCTCTAGGGCCCTGCGGTCTCTGTTGTCTTAATTGGGGCCGTGGGTTTGGGTTTGCGTACATCACATTAGCATAGTCTGGCTCCCAACTAGGTTCCACTGGTGGACTATCGTAATGATATGTCTCCACATGTTCTGGTGACTCCGTGTAATAAGCTGGTGGACTAGTTACATGAGTAGAGTCAAAACTGTTTGAGTTCGGGTCACTTTCGGTGATCAAGGGTGAAGAAGGCACTAAGGCCCTACTTAGGTTCTCTTTTGCAGCAGCGTATTTGACTGAGATGACATTCGCTGGTGGGGGTGGCTGCTGAGCTAAGACGGGTTGAGGTCTCTGTTGAGCCTGGTATGGGTAGTTCTGAGGAGGCCTATAATAATAAGGCTGAGCATTGTATTGGCCTTGATACCTACCTGGCTGCTGGTATGCTTGCGGATAGCTCTGTTTCACGGTTTGTTTGTTGTATGGGCAGTCCTGAGCCGTATGATTCGTGTATCTTCTCTCAATTGTACAATATTGGCCACTAGGGTTGGCTTGAGGTTGTGGTGCATTGGGGCACACATTTTCCAAATGATTTCCACCACAAGTGTAACAACGTACATTAGTTGGTAGCTTGGGCACCTGTTTACTAGAAACTCCTAGTTTTTGGGCCACTTTTTCCGCTAGGTCCTCTATCGAATTAGACAATTTTGTGGATGCTAGAGAAGAACAATCTGAGTCCTTATAGACCTTTGAGAGTTCTAATTCCTCCCCTAGGTTGTCCTCGATGTCTATACATATTCTTACACACTCCTCTAGCGTTCTGGGTTCTTTTAGGTACACATAGGATCGTAGTTTAGAGCTCAACAAGCCATCTAGAAACAATGACACTTGTTTAGCTTGTGAGGGTAGCTCTTGCATTGGACATCGTTCAACATATTGTCTAAACCTACGTCCTGCCAATCTAACTGTTTCTTGAGGGGTCTGTTTAAAGCTATGAATCAACGAAGACGTGTCATGTCTAATCCCACTTTTAGAGAATTCAGTGATGAATGACTCTAAAAAGTGATGGATGTCTCTAAATTGCCTTTGTTGCAAAGGTTGGAACCAAGTTAAAGCGGTGTTCTTTAACGTTAGCCCAAATGCGTTGTATTGCGTGAACATGTCTTCAACTTGTTCGGCTCTTAGTACTTGCTTGAATTCTGCGACGTGGTCATAGGGATCTCCTGTCCCATCAAAATAATTCTTCATGGATTTCACTAATTGAGTGGGTCTCAACACTCTTGCGTGTTCGTGTGGTCTAGGTAGAGGAAAATCATCTCTACCACCTGGTATTCCATGATCTCTTTGTCTATCCGTGGTTGTTCTATCTCTCCCTACGGGATGAGTGAAGCTTACTTCGGGTCTTTCTTTATTCTTTTCTCTTTGATTTCCAAAGGCTGATGATGTTCCTGCCCCTTGTTGACTTGTATTCATGTTCGTTCTAGATGGAGGGAATACCAATTCACCTCTCCATGTGTATGTGTTTCTAGCGTGGTCAGGCACCACAAAGACTCTTTCTGAAGTTTCATCCAGGTATACAACCTTTCCAGGTGTATCCGGGTCCTTGAACTCGTATATTGTGATGATACCTGCCTCACTAGGGTGTTCCTTTCTGTACCTCCAAAAGGCTTCATCTGTCTCTTTATTTACAAACAACTCTATGCTCCTGTTGTCCTGAGGGATCCACTCTGGGATGAGCACTCTTGTTAATACGGATTTCCCTCTAGGTGTTCTAGGTTCTTCTGACGGTTCTTTTCCTTGGAATTTCGCTTCCGTCTCTAATTGAATTGTGCCAAACTCATTAGTATCGTTTGGCTGCGTACTTAGGACGTACATGGTTCCTTCTTTGTCTATGTAAGCGTCTCTCTCAAATTTCACCACTGGATGTTCCAATCCAATGGGTTGATCGGGGTTGTGCATTTGCACCACTTGCCTTCGCAAACCATCCTCATAGATGCGAGCACCTAATCGGTTAGTTCGGAGAAACTCTAGTTGTGTCCTATAGGGTCCTTCAGGTTTTTCTAAATAGGCTACATTCGACCCTACTTCTGGTCTTTCTGTGCTAAATGCCATTTCTGAATCACTAGTATCTGAGCTCTCGTAGGGATAATTACTATTCAATTGCTGAGCCCACGATCGTGCAGTAGTTCTTACACTTGCTTCTGATGATCTAAGGCTTCGTCGGTCTGACTTACCTATATGTTTGCCCGATCTAAGGTTCATTAATTTTCTTCCTTGCACACTCAGTACACGCTCAGATCGTCAATGGTTCCTTGTTATTACTGTCTTGATTCTTTTTAAATTTCTTTAGATTCTTGTCTTAATGTATGCGTCAGGAATTCGACTTTCCGTGATACTTTGAGTTCTCGTTCCGTCAGACTTAGGTTCTTTCCTTTAGGTTTTCGCGTCACACCTTTACTTTATTCTTGGACTTGAAAGAATTAAGTATCTTGAACTTGAGGCGTTCCTATCGTCTTAAATTCACAATGCTAAGGTTTATCCTAAGCTAAGAATTGACTGAGGGGGTTGAGTAGTCTTCCAACCTCGAGTCCGCTTTTCTGGTTGCTCTGATGCCCAAGAAGCCGCGCTTCCCAAGCTTTATGCCCTTCACTTCCTTGCCTTGGTTGCCTTTGATTGCCCTTGCTAGACCTGGAAAAATCCAATATCAGACCAGTTCACAGTTGGATGATCAATCAATTAAGTACATACACCTTTTAAGTCCCTTCCCTTTTGCCCAACTTTTTAATACTTGCCCCCTGGCTTCCTAGTTCCAAACTAGGTCAACCTCAAAATAGCTTATCAAAAAATAGACGTATCCTTTAAGAAAAAAACAGTTGAGGTCACGTAGTACTCGTCAAGAGCTTTCTAATGAGCTATTAAGCTCAAAAAACGGACTTCGGATGAAAAAGTTATGAGCGCTCAGGCCCTGGGGGGTAAAAACTGACAATCAGGGTTTCCTTCCAATATGAGCTAAGGGGTCTCCTATGAGTCTAATGGTCCAAAAATTTCTCAAAAATACCCCCAAAATTGGTCAAAAATGGAACCCTAAATTTGCGATGGGGGTGCACAATCGCGATGGTCTGAGACCGTCGCGATGGCGTGGAGTTTGGACAGTCGCGATGGTGCGAAAAGGTGAACCGTCGCGATGGCCCGAAGTGAACGATCGCGATGGCGTGGAGTTTGGACAGTCGCGATGGTGCGAAAAGGTGAACCGTTGCGATGGCGTGATCAGGCGGACAATCGCGATGGCGTGGGTCAACGGTCAAAGGTGGACAATCGCGATGGTCCGAAGTGAACGGTCGCGATGGCGTGGAGTTTGGACAGTCGCGATGGTCCGAAAAGGTGAACCGTCGCGATGGCCCGAAGTGAACGATCGTGATGGCGTGAGGTCGAACCGTCACGATGGCGTGATCAGGCGGACAATCGCGATGGCATGGGTCAACGGTCAAAGGTGGACAATCGCGATGGTCCGAAGTGAACCGTCGCGATGGTCACAAGTGCGATGGCATGAGCCAATCGCGATGGTCCGATTTTGGGCTGTCGCGATGGTCCGAAAAATTGAACCGTCGCGATGGTCTATCTTGACACGTGGCACCGTCGTGGTGATGGCATGAGCCAATCGCGATGGCCCAAGGTCAGCTGAACAATTGCGATGGTCCAAGTGGACCGTCGCGATGGCTCAAGTGAACCGTCGCGATGGTCCAAAAAATGAACCGTCGCGATGGTCCGGCCGAGCCGTCGCAATGGCGTGAGCCTATCGCGATGGTGCGACACAATCGCGATGGTCTGAGCCAATCGCGATGGTCCACCAAAGTGTGAATTTTTGAGATGCGCGTGTGGATTCGTAGATGCGCAAGGATCGCCTACCTCGTGGTGTGGTCGCCTACCTCGAATTCCGAAGGTTGCAGACCATCGCGATGGTCCGCCACACTCGGTAGATCTTTGACAGAGAGTAAAATTTTACCTTTTCCAAGCTTTCCTGATGCACTGGAGCTCTGTACCTGCAAGAAAACTCAAGAAAACACAAGCACACACAAGCACAAAAGTTCTCTCTCGCATGCACAAATGAGGGGAAATGAGGTGGGGAGTGTAATATGACCAAAAAACTGAAATTTTTGTGGAGATGGAGATGGAGGTGGGAGATGGTGGGGATGATGATGATGATGGTGATGCGAAAGTAAGGAAAATATGAAGAAAAATAAAGAGAAGGAAGGATATTACCTATAACTCCAATGTCTCAACTCGACGTCTTACCATCACACGCTCGTCCTCGAAGCTCTCTCCCCGGCAACGGCGCCAAATTTGGTGTTGCTCTAGCACAATGGTGAGGACCACGTTAAGAAGCTTCACCTCCTTAATGTCAATCCGCGGAAGAGATAGGAGTGATATGAAGATCGTGAATGTGAGATGAAGTGAAAGTGAAGGCGAGAAGCATAGAAATGCGCACACACATGCACACACACTACGAAGAGACAAGCAAGACACTACCTAAGCTCCTCAAGCTCGAGGACTCCTCGGCTTGCACAAAATGGAGCTATGAATTAGAAAATGGGATTTTGTCTATATTACATATGTTACAAGAGTGATGAAAATCACTGTTGGATGTTTGAAGAGGTAATAAAAACATAATTTGTTTAAAAAATAATCCGACTGGCTCCCTGCTCCGTCTTTACATGCTTCCATGTCGTCTGTGCCTCTGACTGTGCCTCTGACTGTGCCTCTGATTGTGCCTCTGACTGCTTCCAACATACCTCCCGGAGTCATCCTTAGCAAATTAAGTACCCCAAGATGGCGGTTCTTTGGATACGTTTCACCGGATCGAGTAACCGCCATGTATCATCTTTTGTACGAATCGCGTACTATTACTGTCGATTAAAAATTTACAGTCACGTTTCCACAACTGGTTTGCAACAATCTGATATGTTGCCACCTTCCCACAGACGGCACCAATGTTAAACGCTATTATTCTAATTGTCAGAAGTGCGTTTAAGCGATTCTTGGGTTCTTGGGAGTGGAAGGGGTCTGTTAGACAGAGGCCCTATACTTAGTTCCCAAACTAACTGCTTACACACAGCAATATACTGATGCTGAGAGCTCTATCAAGAATCTGTTGTACTTAGACATTACAGTTCAAAGTTTAGCTCAACCACGTGTTCCGAATACACTAAGATGCTATATTGCATCTGCACATAACTTACTGAAATTACCAGAAACAAGAGTAATCGTCAACCTTTACCGAATGAATACCACAATCTGACCAATGTCCGAAGACACAGAGAATCCAGGTATTCAGATACACCGTACTGAAGGTTCAGTACGCAACCCAAGAAATCTGACTGTCGTTTAAACTTTGCCGTATGAACCTGGACCTAGATACTACAGACAACTTAAGACAACCCGAATACCAGAAGTGCTACCACAACTGCACAGACTTCGCCACACATTTGCAGAACATTTCAAGAAAAGAGACAACCCGATACGCAAACTAGGTGAGACTCACAACCGCAATGGATACCAACAAACAATAGACAAGACGAAACATAGATACACACAGAATACTCAAAAATTCGACAAGATACTTTGAATTAATCAACTCGACACACAGTAACACTACAGACAAATCACCGAGACAGACAGTCTGGTGATCTCTCGAACGTCTATAAAGTTAACAAACAGAACAGATGTCGACGGCAGACAAGACAAGAGGCGAACATAAAACTCAGAAACCACGGAACGTCACTCGCGCGTCTTTCTTTGATTTATATCTTTTACAAACTGTCTGTAACAACTTTTCGCTCGTGCGAACAAGATTCAGTTATACATTTCAAATCCGGCGGCCCCTAACACATTTTATGTCATGGGCTGTATAAGCTCATAGACTATGAAAGATCTGAAAATGATTTGGCATGTGCAGTAAATGATTCTCAGGCTATGTCAGATGCAAAGCTTTGGCATGCATGCTTTGGTCATCTGAATTTTCCTAGTTTGCTACACCTGCAGAAATCTGAAATGGTGTCCTCTTTGCCCAAACTTGAGGCACCTGGAAAACATGTTTGTGAAGGCTGTATCTTGGGCAAAATGCAGCGTTCCTCCTTTCCAAAAGATGGTTCAGTTTGGGCTACAGAGAAATTGTAGCTTGTACATAGTGATGTATGTGGTCCTATGCAGACACCCTCTTTTGGAAATTACCTTTACTTCGTGACTTTCATTGATGATTTTTCCAGGCATGCATGGGTATATCCACTCAAAGCAAAGTCCGAAGTGTTCATGTGATTTAAACAGTTTTTCGTTTTGGCTGAAAATCTGTCAGCATGCAAAATGGGCACCCTCCATTCTGATCGAGGGGGGGAATATATGTCTTCTGATTTTAATGCATTTCTGGCTGAACGTGGTATAAAACATCAGTGTAAAGTGGCGTATACACCTCAACAGAATGGAGTTGTTGAACGAAATAATAGGTCACTCATGGAGATGGCGAGGTGCATGGTCAAGAGTCAGGCTTTACCACATAGTTTCTGGCTTGAGGCTGTCATGTGCACAGCATATGTACTGAAAAGGTGTCCCACTAAAGCACTGCAGTCTATCACTCCATATGAGGCTTAGCATGACCGCAAGCCATCTGTTGCTCATCTGCGTGTTTTTGGTTGTCTGGCATATGCACTAGTGCCTGAACAACATCACAGAAAATTAGATGATAAGGTAGTAAAATGTATTTTTGTTGGGTACAGTTCTGAAAGTAAAGGCTATCGTCTGTATCATCAACAGACTAAACGCATTCTGGTTAGCCGTGATGTTGTCTTTGTGGAAGATGCTATTCAGCCATTGCTTTCATGTACTAAGGAGACATCTGTTAGCTCCAAAGACATGTATGATACTTTGATCCTCTTTTTACAGGTGGACAGTCTAGTGCTGGTTCTAATGAGGCAACTTCTCAGCCTTTGCAGGTTTCATATGATGATGCACATCATTCCATTTTTTATGCAGATTTATATGATGCACTTGTTGATGAGAGAGCTGATATTGAGCAGGCAAAAACTATGCCAAAATGGTTGGTGCAAACTTTGCGTGACAGCAAATTAGATTCACCTTTGTCATATCGTACTCGTTCAGGCTCTCATAGTGCCTCCTTTGCATCAGATTGCTATGATATGGCTGCGTCTAGTCTCTATGATGAGAATGAGCCTATTTCTTTTGATGAAGCACAGAATTCAGAAAATTGGATGGCTGCTATGCAATCTGAATATGGTGCTATAATGAAGAATGGTACATGGTCTTTATGTGACTTGCCTCCTGGCAAGAAGGCCATTGGCACTAAGTGGGTATACAAGCTGAAGCGTAAACCTGATGGTACAGTTGACGGTTATAAGGCTAGGCTTGTTGCAAAGGGTTATGCACAGGAAAGAGGCATTGATTTTGATGAGACCTTTGCACCTACATGCCGTATGACTACAGTTTGGAGCATTTGTGCACTTGTAGCCCATCATGGTTGGAATGTGCATCAGTTGGACATTAAAACAGCATTTCTGAATGGTGACTTGCATGAAGAAGTGTATGTTTTTCAGCCCCGTGGCTTTGTGCAGAAAGGGCATGAAAACCAGGTGTGCAGGTTAAAGAAGGCATTATATGGTCTAAAGCAGCACCACGTGCTTGGTATGAGAAGATACATGCCTATCTGGTTGCACATGGTTTTGTGAACAGTCCAACTGAAAGCACCTTATATGTTAAGCGTGCTAATGATGTGCTTCTGATCATTGTTGTCTATGTTGACGACATGCTGCTCACTGGTCCTATTGAAAACCATAATTCTGATTTCAAGGCTGATTTGCATGCCTCATTTGAGATGTCTGATTTGGGGCATTTGCATCACTATTTGGGCATTCAATTTATGCAAGTTGATGGTGGAATGGCTTTGTGTCAAACGAAATATATTGACACATTATTGCAGCATTTTGGCCTTGAAGACTATAAGCCTATTGCCAGTCCTATGGAGACAGTCTTACGATTGAGTCTTCATGATGCTGGAGATGCATTTGATGTTGTTCTCTATCAGCAGGTTGTTGGATGCTTGATTTACTTTTGCATTACTCAGCCAGATATTCAGTTTGCTGTCTCACAGATGAGTAGGTTTATGCATTGCCCAGGAGACATGCATTGGAAGGCAGTTAAGTGCATCTTTCGCTACTTGAGTGGTACTTGGCTACTTGGATTGTTTTATCCCAAGGGGGGATCACTAGCGCCAGATTTGCATGCTTTTTCTGACTCAGATTGGACTGGTTGCTATGACACTCGTGTGTCCACCAGTGGTTTTTGCTTCATGCTTGGTAGCTCATGTATATCTTGGTTGAGCAAGAATCAGCCTACTGTGGCCACTTCCAGTTGTGAGGCTGAGTATAGGGCAGCTTTCACAACGACTATTGAGTGTGTGTGGCTCAGATGCCTTATGGTTGATTTGGGTGTTGGCGAGTCTTCTACCACCACCATCTTCACTGACAGTCAGAGCACATTGGCAGTTGCGAGGAACCCTATGTTCCATGCTCACACTAAGCACATTGAGGTGCATTATCACTATGTCATGGAGAGGTTCTCTGCTGGGGAGATCAGCTTGACATATGTGCCCACGCAGAACATTGCAGACCTTTTCACGAAGGCTCTGCCTAGGGAGAAGTTTGAAGCTTTCCGCAAAGCTATGGGCTTACTTCCTTTTGTGGAGTGATTTCCACATAGCTTCGCACTTCCTTATACATGAGTGCCAGCTCCTTGTTCACCACATCACTCCCAGGGCAGATTTGTTGATATATTTAGGTAGTGATGTGTGTGAACACACTAGGACTGCCGGGGCACTTTTTTCCCTCTTTAGGAGGTTTTTTTTTCCCCGGCTTGTATATATGCCTATTGCCCTAATGGGCTACTTATCTTTTGTACATTCTCTAGTAATACATTCAGTATTGTGTGTTGTGCTCCAAGCTTCTTCTTCTTCCTTGTGCTGTTCGCGTGCTTCCGCAGACGTCTAACTCCAACAAATTTACCTTTAGGTTGCTACGTTTAAGCCTTCAGCTCACTAGGTAAGTGTAGGGGCCCTATTTGCACGATACCAAACCGGCGATACCAATCGTTGCTCTCAGACGATACCAAACTGAAGCAAGTGTCAAATGAAGTTCTATTTTTTGGTTTTATAGTTTTCAGTGACTAAAGCCTACACTACACTAATTTGGCAATGTTTCTTGAGAATTTTTCTTGATAAATTTTGACTTACTCCTACCCCACTTCTCTTCCTAGCCTAACCCTAACTCTTTCTCCTCTCTCTCTCTCCAAACCCTAAACCTAAAAACTCATTACACACACCTCCGGGATGTGAAGTAACAAGTGCTGAAGCGTCGGACTACTTGCCACTGAACGAATTCACTCCTTCAAGTACGATTTCGTCACTCTGGAACTATAACCATCACGAATGCACCTTGGTCGAGTGTGTTCCCTAGCAACGGTGCCAAAAACGTGTGTACCTAAGTCATGAACCCTTAGGGACTTGTGCCAAGGAGACTAAATCTTGTTTGCCACACAAGTGCATATAGTGGGGAATTGACACACCCTTATTTGTCAATCCGATGGATTGACCTAACCAAATGTATGAGGGCATGTGCACACGTGATTGAAAGTGAAGTGGTTCAGCTCGCATGCATGAGATAAGACTAACCTACCTCTCTAACTCACTTAACTACTTAAAGTGTCTGTCGTGATACCAATTACAATAGTTTTAATGAAATCAAGGATTTCTCCCAACTTTGAACTCCAAATATGGCGAATACGGGAAGCTCTCGACGAGACGCATCTATTGGTGGTATTTTCACTCGATTCTGACAACTCTGCTTCAAATTATAACCAAAATAGTGAATGGTGGGAAACACACACACTCACTCCACTTGCTCACACACACACTCACTCCACTTGCTCACACACACACTACAGTAGCTCAAAAGTGAGGGGATCGGGTAGACAACAGTCCTACACACACATTCCAAGCTTCACACACACAAAGGATCATAGAGAAGATGGAAATCTGCACGAAAGAAGCAAATTCAAAATTCTGAAGCTCTCCTTCTTCACAATGGCAAAAAGTGCTTACACAGAGTCACAAAGTGACTTATATACATGTTCCCTAAAAAATGGTCCTTTCACACAAGTGACCGGCACTTTATTGGCTAATCTCTATTTTCCTACTATTTTATAAGAAATATATTACAATGATTTGGGATTATGCATCTAGAGGACTCCTCTAGTGCATTTACATGGCTTGAGGGAATTTCTTAAGACTTTGAATTAGAAAAATATGCCCATTAATTTGAAAATTTTGGGGCTCCCCTTTCGTGCCTCTTTGCTCTGCAACACTCTCCCCCTCTTTCTCTCTGTCGTCCCTTGACAGGCTTTTGCTTCTCATTTATAGCTCATCTCAAACTTCTAAATACACGCACCCAGTGGTCGAAGAAGCAATAAGGACTGTTAGAGAATTTGTTACTTTATCCGAGATATGTCCTTTGCTTTTGTTTGCCCCTTGGTATTCCTTATATCACAAATTTGGGTTGTGTTAATTCGGGCTGCCACGCACACCATCAGTGGCTAAGAATGTGATGTTCTTAGTCACTCTCTTCAACTTTTCAGCCTCTACCTCTTTGTAGCTTTTGGTCTTCCGATTTGTCTTTATCTTCACACATCTGACCTGTTGTATTTCTTTGAGTCTATTTACTTTCTGCCACCACATGCCTTAATTTGCTGACCTCTACTCTCTTTTAAGAGAGCATTACATTTCAAAGGCCCTATTTCCGAATCTACTTTGTCATCCTTTAAGACCTGTTCCATTTCTTTCCACCGCACGCATCCAATGGACGAGAAGGCACTTAGGACCTTCAGACAATTGGTTATCTTATCCGATGAAGAGTCCTTTGTGTGCTGTCTCTCTCCTCGACTTGTTTCGCTTCATCGCCAGCTCCTAATGGATGAGGAGGCTGTGTGCAGCCTCCCATGAAATATCCTGGTTGTTATCTTTCTTTAATTCCACTCCTCAAGACCTGGATCTTTGGCATTGTTTGCTTGATGTGTGCCCCTGCTGGGCTTTGGGCAGAGAGTTGTTCGTTTTCTTGATAATCTTTATTGTTTATTGAGCATCTTTATTCTTTGATCTTCTTCTTCTTCTCTTTTTACTTGATTCCCCTTCCATAGTAGCTTTCACAACAATTGATGAGTGTGTGTGGCTCAGATGCTCTTTATGGCTTATTTGGGTGTTGCTCAGTCTTTTGCCACCACCATCTTCACTAACAATGAGAATGCATTTGTAGTTGCGAGGAAGCCTATGTTCCATGTTCCCACTAAGCACATTGAGGTGCATTATCATTATGTCAAGGAGAAGTTCTCTGCTTGAGAGATCAAGTTGGCATATGTGCCCACACAGGAGAACATTGTAGACCTTTTCATGAATGCTCTACCTAGGGAGAAGTTTGAAGCTTTCAGTAAAGCTTTGGGCTTACTTCCTTTTGTGGATTGCTTCCGCATAGCTTGGCACTTCCTTGTACATGAGTGCCAGCTCTTTGTTCACCGCATCACTCCTAGGGGGGATTTGTTGATATATTTAGGTAGTGATATGTGTGAACACACTAGGACTGTCGGAGCACTTTTTTCCCTCTTTAGGAGGTTTTTTCCCCAGCTTGTATATGTGCCTATAGCCCTAATGGGTTATTTATCTTTGTACATTCAAGTGGTAATACATTCAGTATTGTGTGTTGTGCTCCAGGCTTCTTCTTCTTCCTTGTGTTGTTTGCGTGCTTCCGTAGAACTCAAAACTCCAACAAATGATATGATATTGGGACAAGATATCTCACAATACATGATTCAAGATATCTCACAATACTTGATACTAGACCTCCATGATACGTGATACTGGCATTTAGGCAATACACGAAACACGATACACAATACCAGTTATGCATGATACATGATACACGATACTAGTTATGCATGACACATGATACCTCATATTAGACGATACATGATACTCATAAAACATGATACAATACTTGACCCTCAATGATAAACGATACACATCCCAAAATCCACGATACACGATACTTAAAAGTATCGATGATACATGATATTTGGGGGTTGTGATACTTGACTAGGCGATACACGATACTTGAGTATCATGATACACTCAGAAGTAAAATATTGACGATACACGATACATGCCAAGGATCGGTGACACAGAAGAATTTGGTATCACGATACCAAAATCGAAAGTTCATGATACTTGGACTATCTTAATTCCAAACTGAAAAACTTTTGTGCAAGTGAGCTCTTTGTGCTCTGCTTGTCACCCCTATGTGCATGTGCCTAAAAAATATTTCACCTCAAAGAATATTTCTCTAAGTTTTTAGCACCAATCTCCAGCTACACTCTGAGTTCTACATGATATAAGATCAATGATACGAATCATCCCAAGAGCTCCACGATCCTTGTGTATACAGGTGAGATTAATGTGGTGAGTTTTGGTTTTTAGTCTCAAGTCAAGACGAGTGACCTAAGAAAAAAGTGATTTTTTTTTTGTTTTTCTAGATGTGGAAATGAAGAGAGAACCTACTTTCATAGATTTGGATAAAGGCGTCTCTAAATACATATAATGGGAAATAAATCTCATGAAAGGAGAATGAGTAAAAGAATGAAATTAAATGACAAGTATCCCAACTACTAGACTAAACAAAATGGAGTTGCACTCATAGAAATGAACTAGAGATGAACTAATAAGATGATAAATAGAGAATTTAGATGTCCATTCATGTCCCCTCCCTCTCACTACACCTATGATTATCAACCTACCTCTAGGGAAATATCTTCTTGAACCCTTTTGATTGAAGTCTTATTTATTCACAACATATGATTCCCTACCCCTCAACATTTAACTTGTTGGATATATTATACCTTCACATCCTCATAGCCTTCATCCTGATAACCTTGAACTCCTTTGAATATCTTGCCCATCCTTCCAATCCTTAATAAAAAAACCCATCTTAGATGAATCATTATATCTCGACAATGATGATTCTTCAAATATAAGATAGATGATTCTACCTTTCAATTATCCTTCATAAGGACAAAAGGAAGATGAGCCATAATTTTCATTTTTCCCTTGTCCCTACCATATCTCTGTATCTCCCATTATTAATGCTCCTCTTACCATATGATACATGAAAATCCATGGACCTCCATCTCCTTTATCCATACCACTTATCTTGTTCTTTCATCTCCTCTATCCTTGTAGCATATACTTGCACTAACCCTCTACTCGTTTCCATTCCAATCAACATTTGGTTGACCATCTTGGTCCACCTCGATCAACCATATCAGTCAAACTTGGTCAACCATATTAGTCGAACTTGGTCAACCAACTTTTTTGACCTTATTCAACCATTGATGGTCAACTTTGGCCAACCATTTGGTTAGCCAAGAAGGTAAATGTGCATCGGACTCACAAGGTCCTATGCACTCGTGACAAGTGAGACTAGCTATTCCTCACACGTCAAACAAATGCACATAGTGGAAGTTCGATACACACATATTAAATTATCAAACCAAGAGTATGAGTTGGTCAAGTGCATGGAAGTGTGTGCTCTAGTGATGGTAGATTGGGAATGGGTCAAGTAATGCATGCACAAGTGGGTTTCCACCTCACATGACACCTTTGGTGCATACACAAATCTGACAATTTCTCCTACCTCCAATATCCAAATATGATGGGTTCATTATGAAGCTCTCAACAAGATGCATCTAATAGTGGTATTTTCAACTTGATTTGACTTCTTTGCTCCAAGTTACATCCAAAAAACTAAGTGTCAAGGATCACCTACCTATACCTAATGACTTCCTATGCTTTACACACATGATATCAGTGAAAAAGGTCGGGAAGGGGTAGAAAATTCCTCCAACCATACATTTCATGCCTCAAACACACATACAAGCTCATGAAGAAGAAGACACACAAGAAAGAGGAAGAAAAATACAAATTTCAGCAGTTAGTTCTATATTATGGAAAGATCTTCTACAAATGTGTCACCAAGTGACTTATATACATGTGACCTAAGTTTGATCCTTTCACATAAAAGACCAGCACTTTTCTAGCAATTCCTAAAAAACTACTATTTTACATGGATTTTGTTACATGTTTGAGGGAATATGCATCTAAAGGACTCCTCTGGTGCATTTACAATGTTTTTCATGTGTTCCAAGAGGTGACAAGTGAAAGAAAAAATGGTGATTTCTTTGAAAATTTTGTGGGCCTACTCTTTCTCTCTTCTTCTCTTTACTTCTTTCTTTTTATCACCTCTGACTCTCTGTAACACTCCCCCACTTTGTCTTTTGTGTCCTTGATAGGCTTCATTCAGGTTTATCTGGCATGCCACAAGTAATAGAATGTGAAATAAGGTTTATCTCTTCTGCGATCTTGCAATGATTTCTAGAAAGGGCTTGCTTCACCATTGGCTCTTTATAATTTTGGTCTTCTGGCTAGTGCTTCAAAGGTTCCGTTTGTAATTCTTGATTTTCATCCATTGGGATCTGCTTCATTTACTTGGGCCTATGTCTTTTCTTCACTATATCCCCCTTTAGCTTGATGTGTGCCCTACAAGGCTTTGGATAGATGGTGTGATTATTATTTTAAGCTCAATGCTTTGTTACCTTTTTCATCAATGTTCTTCTTCTTCTTTTCCTAATTGATTTTCCCTCAAACGTCCCTACTCTTTAACTTTGTCATCCTTGATAGGCTTCTACTAGCAACATGAGTAGGTTTGTATACCTATTGTTCTTTTGCATTGAGCATATTTGCCTCTTCTGATCATAAGATGCTACCATTGTTCTAAATTTACACCATCATATAGAAATTGTTAGTTGTTGGCATAGAAGTGCAGCTTATAAGCTACTAATCTAGCATTAAGGTTCGATGACATCTTCAGAAAAATCTCAGAGTCCATCTCAAAAAACCCTATGAGAAATGTGTCTTCAAAATTTTGGAGATACAAACTTTGAAAAAATGTTTGCCTTGAATAGTAGGCCATTATTGTAGCTCTACTAGGTATTACTAATAAATTAAACAATAGTAGGGCTATCCCTTGGTTGATACCTATAAAGTTGAGGAAGATATATTATGCGAACTTAAAAACCTTCAAAGTTGTAAGAATCATACTGAGGATCTTATTCATCAATTTGATTGTTAAATCTGGCACATAAGCAGGCTTTGATAGCCCAAATTCTATGGTATAGATCATATAACCCTCTATGGGTAAGTTTTATGTGGCAAGCTCGATAGTAAAATTGAGCCACTACTTATTTAGATTGTCTTTCCTTTGCTCTTCCCAAAAAACTAGTCATTGTCATCGTCAAGGCACTAGGCAAAAAGAGGGATTTACCTGTAGTAAGTAAGGTGCCTCTTTCCAATGTACTTGTAATGTTGGATTCTTTTCCAAAAATCATTTCCACTAGATAAGATCAATTTCATCAAATTGTTATTGTGTATAATTGAATGTAGTAGTCATGAAGTTCAAGTGATGGTCTGGATCCTTCTATGTTGTCCTTTTTTACTCCAAAAGAACAAGTTACCATTGATGTTAGAGCACGTTTATATCAAGAAAAACTCATAGCCTCAACCAATTTTGGAAATCTATTGCCAAATTATCAAAATTTGAACTAATTGTGAAAGAACTGAATACTCAAAAAAGTTTGCTACACTTAATCCACTCATTGGCTGAAAAATGTGTAAATTTTTCAATGAAACTTTGTATGAGGTGTTGTCCAAAGTTTGCTCACCTTCTCCAAGTTAAAAATTCTCAAAAGTATTAGTAGATCTAGAGATTTATGTTGGAGTTAGACGTCTGCGCAAGCACGTGAACAGCACAAGGAAGAAGAAGAAGCTTGGAGCACAACACACAATAATGAATTTATTACTAGAGAATGTACAAAGATAAGTAGCCCATTAGGGCAATAGGCGTATATACAAGCCGGGGGAAAAAAGCCTCTTAAAGAGGGAAAAAAGTGCTCCGACAGTCCTAGAGTCTTCACACACATCACTACCTAAATATATCAA
Source organism: Ceratopteris richardii (assembly GCA_020310875.1). Lineage (NCBI taxonomy): Eukaryota > Viridiplantae > Streptophyta > Polypodiopsida > Polypodiales > Pteridaceae > Ceratopteris > Ceratopteris richardii. The sequence goes on from CM035427.1 coordinate 35,339,783, forward strand.
CAAATCTCCCCTGGGAGTGATATGGTGAACAAGTAGCTGGCACTCATGTATAAGGAAGTGCCAAGCTATGTGGAAATCACTCCACAAAAGGAAGTGAGCCCAAAGCTTTGCAAAAAGCTTCAAACTTCTCCCTAGGCAGAGCCTTCGTGAAAAGGTCTGCAATGTTCTCCTACGTGGGCACATATGCCAAGTTGATCTCCCTAGTAGAGAACCTCTCCCTGACATAATGATAATGCACCTCAATGTGCTTAGTGCGAGCATGGAACACAGGGTTCCTCGTAACTGCCAATGCGCTCTGACTGTCAGTGAAGATGGTGGTGGCAGAAGACTGACCAACACCCAAATCAGCCATAAGGCATCTGAGCCACACACACTCAACAGTCGCTGTGAAAGTTGCCCTATACTCAGCCTCACAACTGGAAGTGGCCACAGTAGGCTGCTTCTTGCTCAACCAAGATATACATGAGCTACCAAGCATGAAGCAAAAACCACTGGTGGACACACGAGTGTCATAGCAACCAGCCCAATTTGAGTCAAAAAAAGCATGCAAATCTGGCGGTAGTGATCCCCCCTTGGGATAAAACAACCCAAGCAGTCGAGTACCACTCAAGTAGCGAAAGATATGCTTAACCACCTGCCAATGCTTATCTCCTGGGCAATTGTTGGAACTGAAGGACTCACAAGGCAAGGAAGCTTACGAAGGGAGTCAGAGAGAAGAGAAAGCACAAGCAGACAGAGTAGTCAACGACGATCTGGCAAGTAGGCCAATATTTTTTCAAGACACTAAAGCATATCAAAGAGGTGGACACACAAGGAGAAGGAGCAAGTAGGGAGCTCAAAGATATGTATGTCAAATCGTTAGAAGAAATCCCTACAACAATAGTGATTTTCATCACTAAAACCCATTGTAGATACCATTTCATATTTTTGTAGCTCCATTTTGTGCAAGACAAGGAGTCCTTGAGCTTGAGGAGCATTCGAAGTAGCTACCTACCAAATTTCATAATTTTTAGACTTCGTTTGAGTCTTCAAATAGGCCCTAGAACCTAATTTTTAACTAGGCCAGACATTAGGTCTGGACACGGCCAAAACCTAGTCAAAAACTATAAATAGAGCTAGAGAGCTCATTTTTGAGGTTAGCTTGTAATTGATTTGAACTGGTAATAGCTTTTTGAAAGTGATCTAAGAACTCCATTGCTTCTCACTCTTTGTCTTGTCGTGTGTGTGTATGTGTGTGCATGTTAGTGTGCTTCTCACTCACGCACTTGTGTCTTCACTTGCTCGAGGTCATCATACCATCCTCACGTCTCCCCGGATTGACATTAAAGGAGGTGTTACTCATCACTGAGCTACACCAAATTTTGGCGCCGTTGCCGGGGATCGAGCTTTGAGGACGAGCGTGTGATGGTAAGACGTAGATTTGAGACGTTGGCGTTGTAGGTAATTTCTTCACTCTTCTTATTTTTCTCTTTCTTACCTCACCACCATCATCATCATCACCACCTCCCACCTCCATCTCCATCATCGCGAAAATTTTCAGTTTTGATCTTATCACCTTCTCCATTCCATTTCCCTCATTCCACTTGTGAGAGAGAGCGAGAGAGCAATATTGTGTGCATTGTTTTTGCATGTTTGTTGAGTTTTCTTGCAGGATCCAGCTGTATCATCCCCTCCAACACGCTACGAAGGTACAGAAAAACTCAGAAACTATCTCTGTGTCGCCGACCTCTGTCGATCACGATTGACAGAAAATTCGACCAATTGGTAAAACTAAGTGCACCACTAGGACCAGCACAAAGAGCACATTCCAAATCACTAAGCAAAACTTAAAAATTCTGTGTTCCTCTGTCAATCGCGATTGACACAGTCGATCGCGATTGACACAGTCGATCGCGATTGACACAGTCGATCGCGACTGACACCCACGACCGACAACTTCTGTCAATCGCAACCGACAAATTTGTCGATCGTGACCGACAGAGACGACCGACTGACCCTGTCAATCGCGATTGACACCGTCGATCGCGATCGACAGCCATGACCGATACCTCTATCAATCGCGATTGACACCGTCGATCGCGACCAACTGAATTGTGGCAATTGATTGAACTTTACGCATTGCCACGTGACCATCGCGACGGACACAGCCCCGATCGACTGAATTTACGGCAAAAATCCCGGAATGTGAAGAGATGGATAGGTATGTGTTGAAGATGAAGAGGTGTTGCAAAATCTTTGCTCTACACTAGCCAAATGAACTCCAGGAGTAGATGGTGGGCCCTTTTAGCTTGCCAATGGATGTATTAGACACCCTATGTACCTTGGAAGATCACTCTCAAAAAGATAGATCAAAACAGATAAGTTGGAGTTAGCTCAGAGGTGAAAACTTGCTATTCTTGGTTAATACACCTGTCCAATGTTTTACATAATTCTCTGAGCACAGCAGCAATTAGATTAATTCCTCTTGGGGAAGGCTAGGTAGCTTAAAGAGCTAACTTTAGAGAGTAATCTCATCAAAAATAACAAACCACACACTGAGAATGACTTTTAACAAGTGATGACATCATCCCGATTTTCACGGGCTGCTATAGAAATAGACCAGGGAGTAGAAAAATTAACATAACTCAAGATTTAAGAATCCAATGATCATGAAAATTTGTATGCTTATACTAGACAGTAAGCTAAATCCAAAAAGCTTGAAATCACTGAATTTGGATGAGTAAACACTGAGAAATGACTCTGACAAGATGACTGAAAAAGTCGGGTACCTGACAGAGAAGTGAAGATGAACATACCCTATTGACTTCAAATGAACATAACTGAAGATTCCAACATCCAAATGACATGAAAATTTGTGAGAATATAGTAGCCTTATAGAGCTAACTTTACCAAGTTAAATCACTGAAAATGATGAACCAAGTGCAGAGAAACAATCTCTGCAAGCTGACTGAGAAAAACTGAAGTAATGGCAGTGAGTAGTACACATCACAAGAACATGGAAAGATGAACTCAAATAATCATGAAAATGAAAGTATATTGCTTGTACAATACAATGACTTACTGATACATATGTGTGCCTTGTAATCACACCTTGATATGGCATAAAGCTCAGCTCTTGGAGGTCTTCACATAGGTCTCTCTAACCACGACTAAAACTGCCATCTATTTATAGTTGAGTTTGGGAGGCTAACTTCCCTCAATCACTCTCCAATCAATCAATGATTGATTTGATTCTCTACCTACCACAAATCACGAATTCGTGGCTCCTCTTTCCATTCTTGATCATGTGGACTCAACCACTTAAGATTCTCTTACTTTTACATTAAGTAAACTCTTCAAAAGTTACAAGAGGTAGTTCACAAGTGAACTTTACATAGTCTTCATTTTGAAGCTTCTTTAATGACTTTGTGAGACTCAAGCCAATACTTAGGCTTGTCATAGACTTGCTCCAACACGGAACACGTGTCGATCGCGATTGACACCATCGATCACGATTGACAGGACCCACGATCGACTCTGTCGATCGCGATTGACACTGTCGATCGCGATTGACGTGTCGATCGCGACGGACAGGCCTCGATGGACAACTCTGTCAATCGCGATTGACAGACCTATTGATCGCGATTGATAGGCTTTTCGGCCAAAAATTAGGGTTTTTTAATACCAAGTTTTTGGGGAATTTTTGGCATACCTATCGAACAATTAGTGATTTGTGAGGTTCTTACAAGTGTGTCTGGAGAAAAATCTTGTGTATCAAATACCATACTTAGGGGGAACAAAACCAAGGGATCTCTAGAATTGTTGCAATAAAGACATGGAACATAATTGATATCCACATTACATTCATGAACGTGATATGTCTGTCATTTGAAATTTAAGTCTTGAGCTAATTTTGGGACTTTCACTGGTCCACTGAAAGCAATTGAGAGCATCCAAGGCAAGGGTTTCTTTGCAGCTTGAGAATCGGGTTCTTGAGCATCATCAAGCAAGGGATCAACAAGTAAGGTCGGAATACTCTCAACACCCTCTGTCAATTCCTAGCTCAGGCTAAGTACGAGTAGTGCTAGGAGTAAGTCAGAATGACGATAGGCAGTGTTCAAGTTGAAGACTACCTAAAAACTCAAGTTCAAGCTAGAAACATAACCTCTGTACTGTCGATAACTTAAAGGAAAAGTACCTAACGTGGAACGATCAACCTAAAAGTACAGAAAAACACTCAATTGCTCCTCACGACGTGATATCAGACAAGAGTATAAACACGATAATCAACATAAGAAGGAATCAAGTAATTGATACAAAAGAACTCAGCAACGAGGTTGTACTTGGGCAAAATAGGGGCTACTGAAATAGGCATATGAACCTTAGATCAGGACGGCATCTAGTAAGGGATAGACAAAGTCTTAGGTCTTCGGAGGCTAGTGTTAATCATACTGCTAGGTCTTGGGCCCAGCAGTTGAGTCACCACTCGCATTACCCTAGCTCTGAGACTAGTGAATCAGAGATGTCTCAAGGCATGGACAGACCCACAGGAAGTTCAGGTGTGCCATATTTGTATAGGGTGGAAGGCCCCTACAAGACACAGCTGGAATACCTTAGGACCAACCGATTAGGTGCTAGCATCTATGAAGACGGCCTAGGAAGATCCGTGGTCCAGATTAAAAACCCGGACCAATCCATTGGACTAGAACGCCCAGCTGTCAAGTTCGAAAATGGAGCATACCTGGATAAAGAAGGAACTGTATACGTAGTCACCAGTCACCCGGAGAGGACAGACGAATTCGGGAATGTGGTCCCTGAGACGGACATAGATGACCTAGAACAAGGGAACGTAGGAGGAGAGCCTAGGACCCCTCGAGGGAAATTTGTTCTTACTAGAATCCTCAATCCTGAGTGGGTTCCCCAGGACAATAAGAGTATAGATCTGCTCCTAAACCAAGAGACCGATGAAGCTTTTTGGAGGTATAAGTCAAATAGGCCAAATGATGTAGGGTCAATCTTGATCTATGAGTTCAAGGATCCTGATAGCCCAGGCACAGTGACCTACTTAGATCACGCTTCAGAAAGGATCTTTGTGGTTACAAAACATGACAGGCATGCTTATACTTGGAAGGGTGAATTCGTTTTCCCCCAACCAAGATCAAACGTGTCCTATGGTCACCTTGGAGCTGGAACATCCCAAGCTCATGGAACTGAACGAGACAGAAGTAGAGATAGACCAGAAGTAAGCTTTGCCAACCCTGGGGGCAGAGAAAGAACGAGGACGGAAACAAACAGAGTAGAACCTGAGGTACGTAGAGCTCCCAGGAATCAAAGAAATACAGATGAGTTCCCTCTACCAAGACCTAGAGAGCACACAAGGACTTTGAGACCGACTCAGCTAGTCAAATCCATGAAGAACTACTTTGATGGCACTGGAGATCCATACGATCATGTGGCTGAGTTTAGGCAAGTCTTGAGAGCTTAACAAGTGGAAGATCTGTTTACGCAATACAATGCCTTTGGTCTAACCCTTAGGAACACCGCCCTGACATGGTTTCAGCCACTAAATGAGAGGCAGTTCAAGAGCATAGATCAACTACTGGAGGCATTTATTATCGAATTCTCTAAAAGTGGCATAAGACATAACACTTCCTCGTTGATTCACAGCTTCAAGCAAACTCCTCAAGAAACCGTGAGACTTGCTGGAAGAAGATTTAGGTAATACCTAGAGAGATGCCCTGTCCCTGAGTTACCCACGCCAGCTAAGCAAGTGGCTTTGTTCTTGGATGGATTGCTAAGTACCAAATTGAGATCATATGTGTACTTGAAGGACCCGAGGACCATAGAGGAGTGTGTACGCATGTGCATTGACATCGAGGATAACCTAGGAGAGGAACTAGAGCTTTCCAAAATCTACAAAGACTCATATAGTGCCCCTAGCCTCTCTTCCTCACAATCCACATCAATTGAGGATTTAGCAGAAAAAGAAGCTCAGAAATTAGGTGTCACTAGCAAACAGATCCCAAGATTTGCCCCAGTGAAAAGATGTTATACTTGTCGAGGTGACCATATGGCGAATGTATGTCCCATTATGGCTCAACCCCAAGTAAATCCTAGTAGCCAGTACTGCACCATAGAACGAAGATACACAAATCACTCAGCACAAGACTGCCCATATAATAAGCAAGCGGTTAGGCAAACCTACCCTCAGCCATACCAACAAGGCAGATACCAGAGTCAATACCCACCCCAACAGTATACTAGGCCTCAGCAAAATTATCAACCGCAATATCAGGCCCAACTGAGACCCCAGCCAGTGCTAGCACAACAACCACCTGCTCCTACTAATGTGATTCCAGTAAAGTATGCTGTTGCAGAAGAAAACCTGAATAGAGCTATAGTCCCAGTAATGCCATTAATTTCAAAAAGTGATCCCAGTGACCATGGCTTTGATTCTACGCATGTTGATAGTCCCCAGGCTTACTACATGCAGTCTCCTGAACATGGTGAGTCCTACTACATTGAGGAACCGAGTGAACCTAATTGGGAGCCCGAGTATACTAATGTCATGTACGCAAACCCCAACTCTAGACCTCAACCTAGGCAAGTAAGACCCCCATTTCCTAGAGGCCCATGCTACAGATGTCAGGGAGATCATCTCATTCGTGATTGTCCCCTGCCTCCACCTACACAACCCCAGTCAGTGACGATCCAGGACTATTGCCAGGAGTGTGGAAAGGAGCATCTCTTATGAGACTGCCCAAAGAATCCTAATAACATGCCGAAAATCACTCCAATTAATGTTATTGGGTTAGTAGTAGACTCTACAGGAAGTGTAACTTCCACTACACCAGTGCAAGTGGTTACTAGAGCTCAGGCATTGCAGCAAAACCAAGGGGTAGGCCAGGAAAAGAGCTCAGAGGCTAATGAAACTGAGAGCATAACCAAGAAGAGGACTAGAGCTTGGAGAGATAGTCGTGAAAGAATGAAAAGGCAATGGACAAAGAAAATGAGTGAACTTGAGGAAAGTCTAAGAGAAACGAGAGCCAGGATAACCGAACTCACATCTCAAACTCCCTCTCACACTACCCCACCTCCACCATTCCCAACTCCATCCAAACCGCCACCTTCCAACCCGCCTCACCTAATCCCACTACCCCCTAGAGTAGGATCAGTCCTAGCAGATCCCACTCCCGAGGATCTAAACATGATGCTTAAAGCATATCAGGCCAGAATCCAAGATGGGCCAAACGTAACTGATCATGGAAAGTGCTACCCTAGAGCAGAATTAGAGTTTGAACGAACTAAAATTTGCGCTAAGATGGTGGAGTTGGCTCAAACCATGTTTGAAGCCAGCCGTCTCTTTAACATATCTAGCTCAGCCAAGACGCAGCTGCACTTTGAAGGACTGTTAGAAAGAATAGAGAGGCTAATTGCACAATCAGAAAAGGAACCCGCCTCTCAACACAAGGACAAGGCAAGTGAAAGGGCAGGTCTTCCTGCCCAGGAAGCCTATATGCCTAACTCTACGGAGCCAGACACATCATCTTCTATGAATCGGTTCACACCAGAATTCCTACGAGAGATTCAAGAAGACAAATGGGCTAAAGAGAGTGAAGTCCCTCCTCCCATTGAACTGGTGGATGATGCACACGACCAATTCCCACAAGACATCCCATCCATTTATGAGGAGCATGAGAGCACCCAATCTCAGGAAAGATTAGACTTTGAGTCTAACTCTCTACAAGAATTACCCCACTTCACAGGCCCATGGGAAGCTAAGTCTACTTGCATGAGAGCCCCCACAGTCATGGTACGAAATGAGCACTCAGTCATACCTAGGAACACAGAGGTAGTGAAAAACACTAAAGTACAGTGCAACCTCACCTTAGAAGAGCTACTCAAAGTAAGCCCAGAGCTATGGAAACACGTAGCCAAACAAGTACCAGAGATAGCAAAACCTCGTTCCCAGGTAGGATCCCAGAAAACAGTGCCAGAAATACCCTTGGATAAGATAGGAGACATGAGTGAAGGAGAAGAAGGAAACACATACCTCCCCATCACCCATCAAGGATACACCACCAAGGCCATTCTAGACTCAGGCGCAGGAGTTGCAATTGCTACCACTTCCCTATGGAAGTGTTGGGGCAAGCCAGCACTCAGGCCCACGAGGATGAAATTGCAAATGGCCGATGGTCACATAGAGAGACCCTTAGGGCTGTTAGAAGGAATAACTCTCACCACATGTGGTGTTGAGTTCGAGCATACATTTGCTATATGTGATTTTAGCAAAAATCATGCCTATGAAATGATCTTGGGACGACCCTTTATGCGACAGTTGCAAGTGGTACAGGACTGGGGAACCAACTCCTTGTACCTGCAACACTTAGGTGTTACAACCAAGGTGAATCTCAAAGATTACTCTCATAGAGATGTCCCTCCTATCCAATGGAATCCCATCCATAGAGCCAAAGATGATACGGAATCGATGCATTCCATAGGATCAGGATCATCATGGATGCATGAAGACACCCACTTATGGATGTGCAAAGTAGCAGTAGAAGAAGAGAAGAGAGAAAAAGCCATAGAGGTAGGTGCAAAAGAAACACATAGATCTATTCAAGACCCAGCCTATGCACCTGTAGTCTTTCCTGACGAAGAATTTGAACCCCACAGCTGGGCAAAAATCCTAGCAACAATGGATGTAGCCATCAATGAAGAATAATGGACACCTCATTGAGATGAAGATGGCTATGACATCTCAGTCTTCTCCATAGAACCGATCATGGGAGAGGCAGTGTTAGAAGAGTGTGAACCTAGCCCTGATGCATTTGAGGATGCAAGTGACTCCGATCTAGAGTCAATCATCATGGACCCACCTTTTGCATCAGATGAAGAATACTTCTATGAAGTAGAATTTCAACCCCAGAGGAGAAGAATCTTTGTTTGAGGTCCCGAAAAATTTTAAGAAGTATGAGATAGATGACAAGAGAGTCATGATCAGAATGCCTAAACGAGAGGTGCAATCAGGGGAGGCCTATGATAACAAAGAAACCACCAAGAAAATAGTGGTAGCCGTGGAAGAAGGAGAAGAGAGATGCATGTACATAGGCCATGACCTGACGGACGACGAAGAGCATGAATTGATAGCCTTGCTAAGAGAATACAGAGATGTATTCTCTTGGAGTTACAAGGATTTGAAAGGTGTAGACCCTGACATATGCTCACACACTATCCCCATGACCTCAGATGCCAAACCTTCTAAGCAAAAGCCATACACATATAATGATAATTATGCTGCTAAGATCAAAGAGGAGATAGATAGACTAGTTGAAGCTGGATTCATCTATGAAATTGAGCACACTGAGTGGGTATCCCCCATCGTAGTGGTGCCCAAGAAAAATGGAAAGCTGCGTGTATGCATTAAAGAAGGTCAATGCAGCCACAATTCGAGATAACTATCCGCTTCCTATCACAGAGCATCTCTTAGAAAGAGTAGCAGGCAAGGAAGTGTACAGCTTCCTTGATGGATTTTCGGGCTACAATCAAGTAGCCATAGCTCTAGAAGATCAGCATAAGACGGCTTTTGCCACTGAATGGGGCATTTTTGCCTTTAGAGTGATGCCATTTGGGCTTACCAATGCACCAGCTACCTTCCAGAGGCTGATGTGCCATGTATTTAAAGAGTTCCTGAGGAAGAACTTAGAAGTCTATGTTGATGATCTTTGTGTTCATTCCAACATTAGACAAACCCATGTTCCTGAACTCAGACAAATCTTTGACAAATGTAGAGAATATCAAGTCTGCCTAAACCCAGAAAAGTGCGTTTTTATGGTCAGGCAAGGCAAGATTCTAGGACACATAGTGTCAAAGAATGGCATATCCACTGATGACGAGAAAGTGAAAGCCATAGCCAAGTTACCTAAGTCAAAGAATGTCAAGGAAGTACAAGCTTTCATGGGGCATTGTGGTTATTACCGACGGTTTATACACATGTATGCCATCATAGCAAAGCCTCTGTATGGACTTTTGACTAACTTTGAGTGGATTGATGAGTGTGAGAAATCCTTCAATGAACTTAAACGACGGTTATGCTCAGCACCAATCTTGACTACACCAGATTGGGATAAGCCTTTCCATGTTCATGTTGATGCATCCAATTATGCTATTGGGTGTGTACTCGCACAGCCTACCGGTGAAGGTAATATGGATCTTCCAATTGCCTATGCTAGTAGACAATTGAATGCAGCTGAACGAAATTATACCACCACGGAGAGAGAAGGATTAGGCATGGTATATGCAGTTAAAAACTTTAGACATTACTTGCTTGCAAATGAGTTTAAATTTTTTACTGATCATCAGGCATTGCTGTATCTGGTAAACAAACCATGCAACACATGCCGATTAGTAAGATGGTTTCTCTTACTAATGCAATACGATTTTGAAGTTGTGGTAAGGAAAGGGAAGACTCACTTGAGAGCAGATCATCTCTCTAGGCTCAAATCTGGAGAAGCCCCCCAAGGAGTGTCAGATGACCTTCCTGATGCTTACTTGTTTAATTTGGAAGTGGTGCCACAGTGGGCTAAGCCATTAGTGCCAGTATTGACATACGGGCCTAACCACCCAGTAATAAACACACAGGATGGAGAGGTAGTAAAAGCCCAAAAGTATCACATCATGGCAGGAAGTATGTACAAGCACACGGATCAAGGGATCTTGGCTTGTTGTGTGGAAGAGGATGAGTACGCTAAATGGTTGCAATTAGCACATGTGGGTGCATTGGAGCAACACTACTCAAAGCAACGAACCCTACAGACACTAAGGAGACTCGGAGTGCATTGGCCGACTATGGAAGTTGATGTCCAAAAGTTGTGCAAGGAATGCCCAATCTGCTGCACTAAACCACCTGTGGAACATGCCACTCTTTATCAAGTGTCCATAGTGCTAGTTTGGAGTGAACCACTAGTATCCTTCCTGTGGACGAAAACATTCCCTCAAGAGATGACACTAGCCAGACAAAGAAGTTTAGAACAAGAAGCCCTAGATTACTCCCTCATTGGTGATAACCTATACAAGCGTGGTAAAGATGGTTACCTAAGATTATGTGTCCACGAGAGTGAATATCTCAAGATCTTGGAAACGGCTCATCAAGGTGTAGCAGGAGGACATTTTGGACCAGACCGAGTGATTAAAGCGATTCTATTTGTAGGCTTGTGGTGGCCGACCCTTCACATGGGTGCACATACCTATGTGAAACGGTGTGATGTTTGCCAGCGAACTCAGTATCCTATACGCAAAGATGAGATGCCACTGAAACCTATGATGGGTGGATGAGCATTCTCTAAGTGGGGAATAGACTTTGTAGGTCCTATTAATCCCCTAGCTAAGGGTTCTCATGCTGAATATATCATTGTGGCCACGGATTATCTAACCAAGTGGGTAGAAGTGAAAGCTACCACAAAGAAGGATGCACAAACAATAGCTAAGTTCTTATTTGAGAATGTGTTCACTAGATACGGGCTACCTATAGAGCTAGTTAGTGATAGAGGCACTCACTTCTTGAATGAAGTTTTCTGCTCCAAGAATTCTTGGTAGTACATAAGAAGTCTGCCCCCTATCACCCTCAAGCTAATGGCCAGGCTGAGAGCACCAATAAGATCTTATGCAATGTACTGACGAAATTAGTGAACAATAAACGCTCTGATTGGGACAAACAGCTACACCATGTTGTTTGGGCATATCGAGTCGCCTACAAAATGGTACTCCAAGCCACCCCCTTTCAGATGGTATTTGGCCAGAATGTAGTGCTACCGTTGGACTTCTTAATACCTACATTGAAAGTAGCACAAGAGCATGAATGGACGGGTCATGAACTCTCCTATAGACTTTTTGACCTTGAACAATTAGGAGAAACAAGACTGAGGGCAGCTGCAGGGATATATGCAGCTAAGAAACGACAGAAGGCATACTTTGATGCCCACGTTAAGGATAAAGGTTTGAAGGCAGGCGACCTAGTACTAGTATACACTTTGAAACAACATGCAAGGAAACTAGAGAAGAGAGGCTACGAACCCATGATCATTAATAGAATCTCAACAAGTGGAGCAGTGCAACTAGCCACACTAGAAGGCGATATTCTCCCCAGCTACATAAGCGGATGCAGAGTCAAGTTATATCAGGAACCTCTAACGGAAGAGATGCTAAGTCCACTCAACACTGATAAGAAACGCAAAGAAGAAGAAAGTCGAATTCGAGAAGAAGCTCAAGCAGAAGCATTGGAACGCATCCTGAGAATGAAGTTGAGAAGATAGGGTAGAGAGCAACCTAGGACAGATGCATATGCAGATCAAGGATATCACGTGGCTATGTGTGAAGTTTCAGATATCAGCTCTCATAGGATAATTGATCGACGTCCTTTTATAACCTTAGATATAGGACAAGGAAAGGGTGCAAGGACTGTAAGAGCCTTGATTGACTCAGGTGCAGCCACTAGTGCTGTTAAATTTTCCTACTGTCAAAAGTTGAAATTAACTGTCAATCCTATAGAAGCATATCTCATAGGATTGGGAGGTGTGGAAACCCCTTGCATGGGCGACGTGGAACTTCCCCTATATATTCAAGACGAAGCAATGATAGTTAAAGTACTAGTGTGTCAAGATGAGGACCTCACTGAGCCTCTTGTCTTGGGTCAGGACTGGATCTATGATCATGCAGTCAACCTAAACCTAAGAAGTGGACTTCTTCAGGTATGGGTAAATCATAGTCGAATTACAGTTGAATTGGAAAATGAGGCACTCAAGGAACTAGGTAGGGCACGACCTCCTGGTCCTTCAAGGGGCGCACATGAAGTTGACAATGCTGTTCTTGTCCAAAACTGTATGATGCAAAAAGAGGATTGTCTCAACAGCAGAGTCAAGGATACGACGGCCCTCCCTTCTTTTCCAAAGGCCAGAGGGACGCAGAAACCAATGGCAGGTCAAATACAGAAGGAGCAGAGTACTACTTACACTGGAGGCCAAAAACATGTGCGAAGCAGAAAGTCTCAGCCGTTGAAACAAGTGTGGGTGCGGAAAGGCAAACACCCTGTTGCGACCATGCCAACCCCACGGCCAAAACCTCTTATTAGTAATCAACAACACGACACTAATAAGAAGTCTTTCATAAATTCTTCTCCGAAAGTAAAGTCTATTTGGGTACCCAAGAAGTCAATGAAGGCCAACCCACAATCACGACAAATCTGGGTGCCTAAGGCTTGCTTGCGGGCTCAAATAGCTATGTCGGGGCCACACCCGATACAACATGTTTCACTCACTCGAACATCAGATGCCCATTCTTATACATCACACGCGGACACATATTCTTCCATGAGCACAAGTAGAATCACTTGTAAATGGGTCCCTAAAAAGCCTCATTTTCAAGTAGATATCCCTATCACACTCTCCAGAGTCTCCACAAAGTCAAGATCAAAACCCATCCATTGCATTTGGCAACCTAAAACTTGTAATCAACCCCCGGACCCCAGTTGTAAATCCATGCCCACCTACTAACTACATCACTCTCTCACTACATCATTCCACTTAGATCCTAGGTCTACCAAATTCCTAACTACACACACAAGCACCGAGCACTTAATAACCTACTAATCTCTTCTGAACCTCATGTTAATGTTGTAATGGGGACAAAAATGGTTCCATCTTGTCCTTTACAATGTTAACACCTGTTTCTATATTCTCACAGAGTCGGGAGGCAAGAAGTAACATGGCAGATACGGCAGGAACTAGCTCCCAGGCAGGCACCAGCCCCCAAGTCGTGGACATTGAAAGCCTTCCCATTGAGGAGGAATTGACGGAACGTCCAGCGGCATTGAGGGCATTACACGCCATATCGATTCAGAATCCTCTGCAAGGGCACACAATGCTGGTCAGCAAAAATTCACATTGGTTTTGTGATGTGGCAGGACCTCAGGGTGAAGGCACCTACATGTGGGAGGCCGAGATAGAATTCAATGGGCTCTGGGGCAGGTATCACTTCTTCACTAGAGAATTTGAGAAACTGCAGAATAATGAAGGACTAAAACCTATATGGAAGAAGGTGGGACTCTACGATTACTTCAAATTCCAATTGCCAAAGCCCGACTTTCTAAGATGCTCATATTTGATTAGCACCCTCACTCCGAGCAAAGACAAAAAGGGATACAGCACCTTTGTCCTCCCATCTCTCACAAGGGGCAATGAGCTGAAGCGCTTCAGGTTGACTATCAATTTGGTAAGGGAAGCTCTAGACATGAAAGGTATGCACATTCCTACGGAGAAAGAGACTATGGTCCTCGACAATATGAAGAACAGGAATCTGACGAAATTAAAGGACATGGTGGCAATGACACCTACAATTGCCATTCACTTGCGAATGGTCATGCAGCATTTTGCATTTCCCGCTCAAGAGAGGTTCACAATGCCACCTAAGAAGATATGGTTTAGTCTATACTTGGCCGACGCCTTTGATTTGACAATCAATATGCCCCACTGGATTATCGACCAAATCCACTTGGCTCATCAAAGATGGTATAAAAAACAAAAGTCTATATTGTATGGATGATGTGCTCTCACCCGGATTGTGTATAGATGTTTGGCTTATGATGTGCCAGTTCAGAGGGCATTAATTTGGACCAGGGTACATGAATTTCAACGTAGACTATCAACCGCAGGACTGCCATCTAAGAAAATGAGAGGTGCAGTTCAGATGCCCTCTGCACAACCCCGCGGTGCGACGCTGACACCTGAAACAACTCCATGACTTCTGAGGTGGGTCCAACCCTTCACTATTAGATTACCAAGACACAGCACTGATGGACCGAATCTGGTGTTCCCACCTGTACTGACCGACCAAGAGTTTCCTCACGGATTCACATTAGAAGACCTAACTGATGAGGAGGTTGCCAGAATAATCGAAGCTGTTAACGCGGAAGTCGAGGCAGAGCAAGCTAGTGGACAACAAACTGCTACAGACCAACCCCATCCCAGACAACCAGATGTCGTCAATGTGGAGGGTGAAGAAGAAGAAGAACAAGAGGAGGAACATGGTGGACAATTCGAGGAAGAAGAGCAGGAATATGACCAGGAAGCTCTACAAGTACTTGAGGGTGCCCCGGCTTATACGAAGGAATTGAAAAAGCTCTATGATACCATCAACAGAGTTCAAGAGCAACATAGGCTGTCTCTAGCAGTAGGAAAAGCCCTCATGAACCAGATCCTTGAGGAGGAAGGCATAGACGAGCAATACCGCGCCACACTTGATATGATATCTAATGCTTTAGGAGTAGCAGAGACGGTGCATACCGCCCTTGCACAAGCACGAAGAACGGAGCGAAGATACGGCAGACGTCCCCCCCGATTAGGAAAATAGATGAATGTATTAGTATCAGAACCACAAGGCACATCCACAACCACGGGCACAGAACACACCGTTCATGATACTGAGGAAACCCATACATCAAGTGCACCTCCGTCACCCCCTTTGCCACCCCTGCCTCCAACTCCACCACATTCACCTCCCACTACCAGTGTAACCACTACTGTCACCGCCTTCGAGTCCACTACCCATACTGAAGCACAAACCGTCAGTCAACCCACACAACCCACACACCCTATCTCCACCTCTCTTGTCTATACGGCCACTGAAACAGTAATTCTAACTGCAGCCACAGAAAATCTCGTTCCCCCGATCACACTTCCGGGTAGTTCGTATTCACAATTGCACACACCATTGTACACTTTCACCACTATCACCGCACCCACGATTCCCATATTCACAATCACTCCCACCACTGCATCCACTTTTGATTTTATGGACATATCACCCACCTCCGCACCTCTCCCTCCCCCCATACACCCACCATCTCCCATTCCCCCACCTCCCACTTCACCATTTTCCAGCACCGCATCCACACTTCCACTCCCCTTCCCCTTCCCCTTCCCTTCTGCATTCAACACCCTTCCCGCATCCACCCCTATTAATAATGTATTTAATAATATGTATCAGTGTATGTCTCAACTACAACAGCACTACCAGCATCTGGATAACCAACATACGAGACTCTTCCGAAGCCATGAAGAACTTCAAGTACGATTCATTGATCTATAAAGGGAAAAGCGGCTACTACAACAACAGTATGTCACCTTACAGGAACAACATGAGCAGTTAGTAGCCAATCCACCCCAGTCAGATGCAGAAGAAAAACAACACATGGATTATCTTCTACACTCCCAGATAACAGAGAATCTCAAGCTTCGATGCAATCTGGCCCTCTTACGCAAACACATGTCTACTACACTCGAGGAGAATAAACGACTACAGAAACAAAACGAAGAAAATTTGGAAGCAGCCATGGAGGGTTCCCCACAGGAAATCGACCTAGAAAGATTCAAGGCCATACCCTCAGCGAATATGCAAATTGTGTTGGAAACCCATGCCGACCTCCTAGAAGCCCATGCAGCATTAGAAAGCGAAAGAGATGACCTATTAAAGTAGCTGGCAACCGAGCATGAGTCACCAAGCAAAGTCACAACCGTAGTTGACACGTCTGAAGAAGTCAAAAAACTCAGAGCAGAACTAGAAGAATTACGAAGTAAAGTCATGCAATACGAGCGTCAACCTTCTCCCCTTGTAGAGCCCGAGCCTGAAGACTTAGTACCAATTGAAATAGAGGAAACCTTCGAAGACCCATACGTTCCCATGCCTGCACCAGGGTGCAAGCAAACCGAAGAGGGCATGGACACCATCGAGATCGAGGCTCCTGAATGGATGCAGAGGTTAGAGAAAGTGGCCACAACCCATGATGACAGAGTGGCAGTTCAGATAGCGTCTATGTCACATTTGGAAGAGGTAGTCATAAAATCGGATTACTTTAGAAACCTCTCTCATCATAGGTGGATCGGCACATCCGACGATTTGTATGTTCCTTTCTGTGTCTTAATGGCGGATCACAATGCTAAAATCAAGCACCACACCTCAAAAGAACCAACCTCGGCTACACAGTTTGCACCGGACAACATCCCAGCAAGTGCCAAGCAGGGAAATATACACCAACCTACATGGAGGATTCATCTGCTGGAAACCTACCCTGAGATGGTAAGGACATGGAATAACATGCCTTTGTATATCAAATACAACCCATGCTACTGCCCTGTATTTCAAAGAAGATCGTGGCCGGAATACACAAAAACTGTGCTG
The DNA here is from genome assembly GCA_020310875.1 of Ceratopteris richardii. Taxonomy (NCBI): domain Eukaryota; kingdom Viridiplantae; phylum Streptophyta; class Polypodiopsida; order Polypodiales; family Pteridaceae; genus Ceratopteris; species Ceratopteris richardii. The sequence continues at coordinate 35,356,991 of CM035427.1, forward strand.
ACAACCAAAGGATGCGAGAAATGGCTCAATTATGTCTACTTAGCACCACCTAAGGGCCAACCTACCATAGGATATATGATTTCGACAATTCGGCATTGGGGAGTCCGGTTCAAAAATGTACCAGATGTCATGGCCCAAATGTGCCTTAAAGTAATCAGGACCTTGTCTACGACATGAGCGCAACACCATCTATTAATGTTCTATATGCATGGCATGCGCGTATAAAGTATCTACCAGCCTGCTTCAAACAGACGTTTGAAGAAATGTTTTTCACGGGATTCTGGGAATATCATTCAAAGATATTCATTCCCAGGCCATCACATTTATTGCAGTTGTTTGTAGTGGAACAAGCTCTCCATTCAGAAAAGTTACGTATACCACATCCAGAGGTTCCCGGGCCGGTAGATTGGGATGCTCTACTCACGGACTTGGCCAACGGGTTGAGAATTGCAGAACATCACTTAGCACAAGACGTTGTAGAATACTACATCCAACGACCCACCCAACAAGGGTCTGTCAGGGATGACAGACGTGAGAGAGGGGGGGTGTTGGAACTGAAGGACTCACAAGGCAAGGAAGCTTACGAAGGGAATCAGAGAGAAGAGAAAGCACAAGCAGACAGAGTAGTCAACGACGATCTGGCAAGTAGGCCAATATTTTTTCAGGACACTAAAGCATATCAAAGAGGTGGACACACAAGGAGAAGGAGCAAGTAGGGAGCTCGAAGATATGTATGTCAAATCTTTAGAAGAAATCCCTACAGCAATAGTGATTTTCATCACTAAAAGCCATTGTAGATACCATTTCATATTTTTGTAGCTCCATTTTGTGCAAGCCAACGAGTCCTTGAGCTTGAGGAGCATTCGAAGTAGCTACCTACCAAATTTCATAATTTCTAGACTTCGTTTGAGTCTTCAAATAGGCCCTAGAACCTAATTTTTAACTAAGCCGGACATTAGGTCTAGACACGACCAAAACCTAGTCAAAAACTATAAATAGAGCTAGAGAGCTCATTTTTGAGGTTAGCTTGTAATTGATTTGAACTGGTAATAGCTTTTTGAAAGTGATCTAAGAACTCCATTGCTTCTCACTCTTTGTCTTGTCATGTGTGTGTGTATGTGTGTGCATGTTAGTGTGCTTCTCACTCACGCACTTGTGTCTTCACTTGCTCGAGGTCATCATACCATCCTCACGTCTCCCCGGATTGACATTAAAGGAGGTGTTACTCATCACTGAGCTACAACAATGCATAAACCTCATCATTTATGAGACAGCAAACTGAATATCTCGCCGAGTAATGCATAAGTAAATCAAGCATCCAAGAGCCTGTTGATAGAGAACAGCATCAAATGCATCTCCAGCATCATGAAGACTCAATCGTAAACCTGTCTCCATAGGAGTGACAATAGGCTTACAGTCTTCAAGGCCAAAACACTGCAATAATGTGTCAATATATTTTGTTTGACACAAAACCATTCCACCATCAACATGCATAAATTGAATGCCCAAATAATGATGCAAATGCCCCAAATCAGACATCTCAAATGAGGCATGCAAATCAGCCTTAAAATCAGCAATATGCTTCTCAATAGGACCAGTGAGTAGCATGTTGTCAACATAGACAACAATGATCAGAAGCACATCATTAGCACACTTAACATATAAGGTGCTTTTAGTTGGATTGTTCTCAAAACCATGTGCAATCAGATAGGCATGTATCTTCTCATACCAAGCATGTGGTGCTTGCTTTAAACTATATAATGCCTTCTTTAACCTGCACACCTGGTTTTCATGCCCTTTCTACACAAAGCCACGGGCCTGAAAAACATACACTTCTTCATGCAAGTCACCATTCAGAAATGCTGTTTTAATGTCCAACTGATGTGCTGCAAGTGCACAAATGCTCTGAATAGTAGTCATACGGCATGTAGGTGCAAAGGTCTCATCAAAATCAATGCCTCTTTCCTGTGTATAACCCTTTGCAACAAGCCTAGCCTTATACCTATCAACTATACCATGAGGTTTACGCTTCAGCTTGTATACCCACTTAGTGCCAATGGCCTTCTTGCCAGGAGGCAAGTCACATAAAGAACAAGTACCATTCTTCATGAATGCATCATATTCAGATTGCATAGCAGCCATCCAATTTTCTAAATTTTAAGCTTCATCAAATGAAACAGGCTCAGTTTCATCACATAGACTAGATGCAGCCATAGCATAGCAATCTGATGCAAAAGAGGCACTATGAGAGCCTGATCAAGTACGATATGACAGAGGTGCATCTAATTTGCTATCACGCAAGGTCTGCACCAGCCATTTTGGCATAGTTCTTGCCTGCTCAATATCAGCTCTCTCATCAATAAGTGCATCATGTAAATCTGCATCAGAAAAGGAATGATCTGCATCATCACATAAAACCTGCAAAGGTTGAAAAGTTGCCTCATTAGGACCAACACTAGACTGTCCACCTGTAAAAAGAGGTAGCAAAGTATCATACATGTCTTTGGAGCTAACAGATGTCTCCTTAGTACATGAAAGCAATGGCTGAATAGCATCCTCCACAAAAACAACATCATGGCTAACCAAAATGCGTTTAGTATGTGGATGATATAGACGATAGCCTTTACTTTCAGAACTATACCCAACAAAAATACATTTTACTGCTTTATCATCCAACTTTCTGCGATGTTGTTCAGGCACTAATGCATATCCCAAACAACCAAAAACATGCAGATGAGCAGCTGATAGCTTGCGGTCATGCCAAGCCTCGTATGGAGTGATAGACTGCAGCACTTTAGTGGGACACCTGTTCACTACATATGTTGCACACATGACAGCCTCAAGCCAAAAACTATGTGGTAAAGCCTGACTTTTGACCATACACCTCGCCATCTCCATGAGTGACCTGTTCTTTCGTTCAACAACTCCATTTTGTTGAGGTGTATACGGCACTGTACACTGGTGTTTTATCTGACGTTCAGCCAGAAATGCATTAAAATCAGAAGACATATATTCCCCCCTCGATCATAATGGAGGGTGCCCATTTTTACATTCTGACAGATTTTCAGCCAAAACCAAAAACTGTTTGAAGCACATGAACACTTCGGACTTTGCCTTCAATGGATATACCCATGCATGCCTGGAAAAATCATCGATGAAAGTCACGAAGTAAAGATAATTCCCAAAAGAAGGTGTTTGCATAGGACCACAGACATCACTATGTACAAGTTGTAATTTCTGAGTAGCTCGAGCTGAACCATCTTTTGGAAAGGACGAACGTTGCATTTTGCCCAAAATACAGCCTTCACAAACATGTTTTCCAGGTGCCTCAAGTTTGGGCAAAGAGGACACCATTTCAGATTTCTGTTCACAACAAGTCTAGCTTTATACCTAGACACACTTCCATTTGCATACCTCTTTGTCTTGTAGACCCATTTGCATCCAATGATTTTCTGATTATTTAGTTTAGAAACCAAATACCATGTCTCATTCTCCATCAATGCATCATACTCCTCTTGCATAGCTTTCTCCCAATTTTCCTTACCTTTTGCCTCATCATATGTAGAAGGGTCTTCTTTTGCTTTCACCATATAAGAATAATCTTTAGTGGTAAAAAATGAAGTATCATAACTATACCTTATAGGTTGATTTATGTTCCTTGTTGACCTTCTAACTTCTCCATTCTTTGAATTCTCTGGTTCTTCATATTTTGGATCAAATCTTGGCAACTCTTCATTATCATTATGAGTATCAACACTCTCTTCATCATCAAGACCTTGAATCTTTGATTTCCCCTTTCTTTGGGTCATGACTTCTTCATCACTTGCATGAATATTAATTGTACCTGCATACCAAGTACCTTGCTTATCAAATGTAACATCCTTTGACACAAGGAATGTTGGAGTTAGACGTGTGCGGAAGCACACGAACAACACAAGGAAGAAGAAGAAGCTTGGAGCACAACACACAAGACTGAATGTATTACTAGAGAATGTACAAAGATAAGTAGCTCTTTAGGGCAATAGGCGTATATACAAGCCGGGGGAAAAAAACCTCCTAAATAGGGAAAAAAGTGCCCTGGCGGTCCTAAAGTGTTCACACACATCACTACCTAAATATATCAACAAATCCCCCCTGGGAGTGATGCGGTGAACAAGGAGTTGGCACTCATGTATAAGGAAGTGCCAAGCTATGTGGAAATCACTCCACAAAAGGGAGTAAGCCCAAAGCTTTGCCGAAAGCTTCAAACTTCTCCCTAGGCAGAGCCTTCCTGAAAAGGTCTCCAATGTTCTCCTGCGTGGGTACATATGCCAAGCTGATCTCCCCAGCAGAGAACCTCTCCCTGACATAGTGATAATGCACCTCAATGTGCTTAGTGCGAGCATGGAACATAGGGTTCCTCGCAATTGCCAATGCGCTCTGACTGTCAGTGAAGATGGTGGTGGCAGAAGACTGGCCAACACCCAAATCAGCCATAAGGTGTCTAAGCCACACACACTCAACAGTCGTTGTGAAAGCTACCCTATACTCAGCCTCACAACTGGAAGTGGCCACAGTAGGCTGCTTCTTGCTCAACCAAGATATACATGAGCTACCAAGCATGAAGCAAAAACCACTGGTGGACACACGAGTGTCATAGCAACCAGCCCAATCTGAGTCAGAAAAAGCATGCAAATCTGGCGGTAGTGATCCCCCCTTGGGATAAAACAACCCAAGTAGCCGAGTACCACTCAAGTAGCGAAAGATGCGCTTAACCGCCTTCCAATGCGTGACTCCTGGGCAGTGCATAAACCTGCTCATCTGTGAGACAGCAAACTGAATATCTGGTCGCGTAATGCATAAGTAAGTCAAGCATCCAACAGCCTGCTGATAGAGAACAACATCAAATGCATCTCCAGCATCATGAAGACTCAATCATAAACCTGTCTCCATAGGAGTGGCAATAGGCTTACAGTCTTCAAGGCCAAAACGCTGCAATAATGTGTCAATATATTTTGTTTGACACAAAGCCATTCCACCATCAACTTGCATAAACTGAATGCCTAAATAATGATGCAAATGCCCCAAATCAGACATCTCAAATGAGGTATGCAAATCAGCCTTGAAATCAGCAATATGCTTCTCAATAGGACCAGTGAGCAGCATGTCGTCAACATATACAATAATGATCAGAAGCACATCATTAGCACACTTAACATATAAGGTGCTTTCAGTTGGACTGTTCTCAAAACCATGTGCAACCAAATAGGCATGTATCTTCTCATACCAAGCATGTGGTGCTTGCTTTAAACCATATAATGCCTTCTTTAACCTGCACACCTGGTTTTCATGCCCTTTCTGCACAAAGCCACGGGGCTGAAAAACATACACTTCTTCATGCAAGTCACCATTCAGAAATGTTGTTTTAATGTCCAACTGATATACATTCCCACCACGATGGGCTGCAAGTGCACAAATGCTTCGAACAGTAGTCATACGGCATGTAGGTGCAAAGGTCTAATCAAAATCAATGCCTCTTTCCTGCGCATAACCCTTTGCAACAAGCCTAGCCCTATACCTGTCAATTGTACCATCAGGTTTACGCTTCAGCTTGTATACCCACTTAGTGCCAATGGCCTTCTTGCCAGCAGGCAAGTCACATAAAGACCATGTACCATTCTTCATTATAGCATCATATTCAGATTGCATAGCAGCCATCCAATTTTTTGAATTCTGTGCTTCATCAAAAGAAAGAGACTCATTCTCATCAGACAGACTAGATGCAGCCATAGCATAGCAATCTGATGCAAAGGAGGCACTATGAGAGACTGAACGAGTACGATATGACAAAGGTGCATCTAATTTGCTATCACGCAAAGTCTGCACCAGCCATTTTGGCATAGTTTTTGCCTCCTCAATATCAGCTCTCTCATCAACAAGTGCATCATGTAAATCTGCATCAGAAATGGAATTATCTGCATCATCATATGAAAACTGCAAAGGCTGAGAAGTTGCCTCATTAGGACCAGCACTGGACTGTCCACCTATAAAAAGAGGCATCAAAGTATCATACATGTCTTTGCAGCTAACATATGTCTCCTTGGTACATGAAAGCAATGGCTGAATAGCATCTTCCACAAAGACAACATCACGGCTAACCAGAATGCGTTTAGTCTGTGGATGATACAGACGATAGCCTTTACTTTCAGAACTGTACCCAACAAAAATACATTTTACTGCCTTATCATCCAATTTTCTGCAATGTTGTTCAGGTACTAGTGCATATGCCAGACAACCAAAAACACGTAGATGAGCAACAGATGGCTTACGGTCATGCCAAGCCTCATATGGAGTGATAGACTACAGCGCTTTACTGGGACACCTGTTCAGTACATATGCTGCACACATGACAGCCTCAAGCCAGAAACTATGTGGTAAAGTCTGACTCTTGACCATGCACCTTGCCATCTCCATGAGTGACCTGTTCTTTCGTTCAGCAACTCCATTCTGTTGAGGTGTATACGACACTGTACACTGGTGTTTTATCCCACGTTGAACCAGAAATGCATTAAAATTAGAAGACATATATTCCCCCCCTCGATCAGAACGGAGGGTGCCCATTTTACATGCTAACAGATTTTCAGCCAAAACCAAAAACTGTTTGAAGCACATGAACACTTCGGACTTTGCTTTGAGTGGATATACCCATGCATGCCTGGAAAAATCATCAATGAAAGTCACGAAGTAAAGGTAATTTCCAAAAGAGGGTGTCTGCATAGGACCACAGACATCACTATGTACAAGCTGCAATTTCTACGTAGCCCGAACTGAACCATCTTTTGGAAAGGATGAACGTTGCATTTTGCACAAAATACAGCCCTCACAAACATGTTTTCCAGGTGCCTCAAGTTTGGGCAAAGAGGATACCATTTCTGATTTTTGCAGGCGTAGCAAACTAGCAAAATTCAGATGACCAAAGCGTGCATGCCAAAGCTTTGCATTTGACATAGCCTGAGAATCATGAACTGCACATGCGGAATCATTCACTGATCTTTCATAGTCTATGAGCTTATACAACCCACGACATAAAATACCAGAAGCAATAATCACATCGCCATTTGAGAGATCATGAACTGTACACCTGTCATCAACAAATTTCACAACCAAGCCAATCTTGGCGAATGCAGAAACTGATAACAGGTTCTTTTTTATTGATCCCTGGCACAAATAAAGCATCTGACAAAGTGAAAGAACTACCATCTGCAGTAGTCAGAATGATCTTACCAACTCCCATAACAGGATAAGAGGAGTTGTTGGCGCATGTGATAGTATTCCTTGTAGGGCAGGCTCGAGTGAAGAGAAGAAACTGCGCTACGAGGTAATATGTTTGGTCGCCCCACTGTCAAAGTACCAAACATCTGAGTCTACTGCAGACATGCACTGCTCATGAGAAGATGGGTCAAAACTGCAAACAGTAGTAAATGCCCATTCTTCTTCCTGCACAAGATTAGCAGACTCTGTTTTTGGTGTAGAGGCTTCTGCAACAACCATTTGAGCCTCTTTCTTCTTTGCCTCTTTTGCAGCCAGTTTTGGAGAGTTCTTTATGATATGATCATTTCCTTTGCAGTACTTGCAAAACAATTTCTGCTTTTCTGATTTCTTCTCATCTTTATTGTGGTTCTTCGATTGTGCAGCATTTGCAGACTTCTGCTTACTAGTAGAAGAGCTCCATTTTCCTTTGCCCTTCTGACTAGCCAGGAAAGCTTGATCTGCAACACGCATAATGGACCTGTTCTGCCTGGACTGATCTTCCTGCAACAGAACAGAGACTAACTCCTCAAATGACAAGGCATTCGCATTGCCTTTCATCATCAACCGAAGAGTAGAGGCGAAGCTCTGATATGAATCAGGAAGATCATTCAGAACGGTCGGCACAAGTGAGCTATCTAGTATAACCTCATCAGCAGAAATCAATTGTTCCTTCAGGTCTTTGATCTTTGTGAGAAAATTGTCCATAGAATCACCTTCATTCATGTGCTCACTCTCCAACTGTTTTCGGAGGTAAGCAACACGAGCCTCAATCCTAGCCTGGTACAAAGTGGTAAGTGTATCCCAAGCATACTTCGTTGTTCTACAAGAGCGAATGTGAGGAATAATAGCACGTTTGACAGACAAAGCTATCAATGCATGTGCTTGTGCATCTCTGCCATCCCAACGAATTTGCTCTACAGTAGGTGCAACAGAAACAGCATCACGAACAGGAATCTGCGGAATATCATCTTTGACATTGTTAAACGTAAAAGTGTTAAATGTAAAATGTTTAATAATTTAAAATGTATATCTTAAACGCATCTCTTAGATTGTAACCTCTCTGACTAGCCGAAAGTCATTACCAGACCAACGTGGGTTCTTGGGAGTGGTAGGGGTCTGTTAGACAAAGGCCCTGTACTTATTTCCCAAATCTTCGTCACAACAACAAAAGCACTAATACTCGTCTTAGCTCAGTTACTAGCATTAACTGGGCAATACTTGATTTCTATGTTCCTGGATACCGAACTTCTTCAGACTAACCTGCTATTCGAACAGAGCAGTAGTCCGATCTTCAGACTCAACAGTATGTAGTAAATCAACCAGAGCGAACACTATAACTGACAGATTCATCCGTCACAACACTTTACGGCGATCTTCAAATAAAGGTTCACATTCACCGGAGGTACTAATTCTTCCTCGTATTCGGAGTCAACAGATAATAACACCGAACACCATGAATCCGGTAAAACAAACAGAACATACTTCAACAACGCTTCAAGTTACCTATTCAACTCACACAGTAATGTCGCCACTCAGATTGATTTATAGTACTTAACAATCTAAAGAACACACAACAACGCAACACGACGATAGTAATCAGACACACAATCTGTTACTCAAACACTCATTACGGTGAACTATAGTATACGCAGACGATGCAGAGCATACTCAAACACCAACAGTACTCAAGACTTCACAACAGTGTAAACAATACTCTCACAAATATTCAGGCGATCAATATGGCAATTCAAGAAAAAACATCTCTCTGACCATTCTCTTTACATTGCTTTATATAGATTTTACAGGATGCGCGTACCAACTTTTCGCGCGTATTTCAAAAAAACTCCGTTACATCTGGCATTCGTTACATCTGTCCCACTCCGGCGGCCGACTAACATTGGCACGCACGGTGGACTCGAACCCGCAAGTCATTTTTGTTTACAAAACTATTGTTCGTCAATGATTCCTTCTAAATACATATTTCTGGCTAATCTAAATGTACGGGCTATTTTTTTCTTAAGAGTTTCTAATAATTGTTTAAGGGTGTCTGGCTCTAATACTTGCGCATCTACTCTAACAGAGCTAAGGGCGATGGCTTCGGTGAGCAAAATTTCGGCCTGTGTTTGCAAAAAGGCCTCCTGTAAGTAGAAATCGTTGGATAGTGCTGCATCCCTTGAAATCTTCATTTCAGCTACTTGCTTCTGCATATCAGTGACTCGGTCTTTCTGGTTGCGCAATTGATTATCTAGTCTTTCGAACTGTTGGTTCTGGAACTGTATTGTTTTGTGATACGCATCTCTTTCTCTTCGAGCATTTGCTAATTCCTTCTAATGTTTAGCTTCCCTGAGTAATTGATGTTTAAGTATATTGTTGACTTCGTCAAGGGATTCTTTCGTTCTCTGTAGTTGTTCTTCTGTTTGCTTAGCTTCTCTCTGCTGCTCTTGGTACTTCTGTATTGCTTCCTGCAGCTGGACTCTTGTTTCTTCGAGTAGGTTTCCTAGCGCGATTCTGGTATCTTCTGTATCTTTGATCGTTTGATTTAACTTTGTGATCTCTGCGTCGGCAGCAATCAGTAAATCTTCTTTTTCATGCACTGCTGCCAGAGCCTTATCTCGTTGGCTTGTGATTTCTTCCTGTGCTTGGAGTGTGGCCTGTAATTGCTTTATCTGTTCATGGAGTGCGTGGTTTTCTGCTTTTGCTGCCTGTAACTCTTCCTGGAGGGGGGTGATATCTGCCTCCATCACTTCCAATTTGCATTGGAAGTCATCTCGTGCATTGTCTGTGATTTGCTTCAATTGTTGCGGCAGTTGTTGGGATAAGTTAATCAAGAGGCGACCCATAGATTCTAACTCAGAGAAGACTGGAATGGAGTGGGGTGGTAGAGGAGGGCGAGGTTGTGATGCGGTGAGGAGTTGTTGGGAATTCGGTGGGGAATAATTGAGGGAGGATGACGAGGATTCAGCATTTTCGGTAGGGTGATTGGGCTGGATGGGAATGCGGGGTGGTTCCGGTGGGGGAATGGGGTTAACTGGTGGTGGTTTGGGAAGGGCAGAGTCAGTGGTTGTTACCTTTTCTATTTGTTCAGTTTCTGCATTGTTGGCCTCTGTGGATTCGACTGCCTTAAGAAGTTTGTCTAGTGCTTCCCTAGTAGATTGTTGCTCGTCTACCTGTTGCTCTGATTCTTTTTCGCTGGAAATTGTTTCTGGTTCTGTTCGATCTTGTTGTTCTTGTTGTTCAGCTGACGATTCATTCTGCATTGAGGTGGCTGTATCATGGAATGTCGCCTCTTCGTTCTTCTCGTCTTCTTTATCATTATCTTTATCTTTTTCGACTGAGCCTTGTGCCTCACTTTTGGATGAGCTGATCCTGATGCGTTTCCAGCGGAATAATTGGTTGAGCTCTTCTTCATCTTCTTCTTCCTCATCCTCTAGCAGCTGTATCGACTCCTCATGTCTCAGGACGGGCCCCCGTGGTGGTGGTTGTGCTGCGAGTATGGTCGGAAAGAGAAATGAAATAATGTGGGGTAATCTAGATCGAGGGGTAGTTCCTTTATTAACTTGTTTCACTATGGCTACACATTCCTTGTGGATACGGTGAAAGAAAAAGGAGGCGAAGTTGACGGGTTCTTGGGCAGCTAGGTCGATGGCGGAGTAGAAAGGGCGGGATATGCCGTAGGTGCGTTTCTGGAGGTTTAGGATAGCGACTAAGAACTGGAGTGCAGTTCTTTCGGGTTCAGGGCGGCAGAGGATGGCGTATTCGTTTGATGAATAGCGGGGGAAGAGGGTTGTCATTCGGGCTACGAGGATGCTTGGGCCATTCTCCCGGCCTTGTGGGGTGAGGCGGAGGGCTTCGACAAAGGCTTGGAAGGTTACTACGGTTCGAGATGGCAAGGAGAGGAAGATCCATTTTCGCTCAGTGATGGGGGATTGGGCGATGGCAGATATGATCTGCGCGAAAAAGGGATGGGCTTCCACTGAGTGCCAAGGCAGCTCAGCGAAGTTGGCCAACCCTCGGGTGCGCAGGTATTCTCCTACCACGGTAGGGATACCATCACAGAAACCTGCGTAGTTCACCAATGCTTCCATGGTGCACACAAAAACAGAGCACAGCACACGGATACATAGAACACAGAAAACACAAGCACAATCACAAGAACACAATAGCGTTTTTTGGCGCGACCGAAGAGATTAAGTAGAGACATTACGATGGGGGGGGTAGGAACTGATGGTTATCATTGTGCGGTGGTGGAATGATACTGCTTTCAATTTGGCGTGCATGCTCGAGTAATTAGTAAGGAGGGCGGCTTATGACAAAAACGTGGCTATTTAAAAAGAAAAGAAAGAACAAAAGGAAAAGTAAAGTAAAAAAATGCGGTCCACCGCCGAATGTTTTAATGCGGGCTAGCAGCGTGTTGATACGGTCGCAGCTTCAAACCGTTGATTGCTTTTGGAAGTGGATTTCCGGTCAACGTAGTCAACCGAAAAGTTGCTGGACCGATCTGCTCTGAGATCTTGTAAGGGCCGAACCACCGTAATTTGAATTTGCCTGCGGATCTATTTGACTTTGCATTATAGAAAAGTACAAGCTGTCCCATCGAAAAAACTGGAGTCTTCAAGTGTCGATCGTGCGTCCTAGCCTGTCTTAGTTGGACTTCGTGCATGGTTAAAAAACTGAGCCATCGGTGCTCGTCTAATTCTCTGAGTGTGTTCAACCGAAATGGCAGTGAGTCTTTCGGTAGTAGTTTTTGAGCGATTGCCACTCGTAAACTTGGTATAACTATCTTCATTGGTGCTATTGCTTCTAAGCCATAAGTTAGTTTGAAGGGTGTCAATCCTGTTGTTACCTTGTATGTAGTCCGGTATGCCCATAACACTGCAGGTAGCAGTTGATCCCATCTTTCCGGTACTTCCATGATCAATTTCCGAAGCATATTCAGTAAAGATTTGTTTGTACTTTCGGCCAAACCATTAGCACGAGGATAATAAGGAGAACTAAATTTATGTGTGACCTGGAACGACTGTGTCAGTGCCTTCATTAAATTGTTTACAAAATGAGTGCCTTGATCTGAGACAATTTCCAGTGGTAAGCCAAAACGTGGAAAGACATCGGTTAGCAGACACTTTGCTACCGTAACGGCTGTAGCAGACCGTAAAGCCCAGGCTTCCGCCCATCTGGTTGCATAGTCTGTACAGGTCAGTATGTAACGGTTGTTACTGAAGACTGTTGGAGGTGTAATCGGACCGATAAAATCTAGACCCCATTTCTGGAAAGGTTCCAATGGTAAGATGGGTTGCAGAGGAAAAAGATGACGTTGCAAAGGCTGTCCAGATCTTTGACAAGTATCACATTGTTTGACAAACTGTGATATATCTATGTACATCATTGGCCACCAGAGACCACTCTGCAGAATTCTCCGGTGAGTTAAGTCTGCAGCAAAATGGCCACCGGAAGGAATCGAGTGAGCCAACGTGATAACTGAGTTAACTTCATGTGGTGGAATACAACGAAGTAGGATTCCGGTATGATCTACATAATATATTTCTCCAGCAATTAACCAAAATCGGCGGCTAAAGACTGCAATTTTCTTTCGTACTGCCCTAGAAGTCTGAGATGGAAGGCAACCATCAGTGAGAAAGGTCAAGATCTTATCATAATATGAAAATGGGATAGGTGGGTCTGCAGAATCTTCATTAATTGGTTCTGACACATAAATCGTGGGTGTCGTGTCATCTATGCCCACCGGAGCTTCACCGGAATCTAAGCGGGATAAGAAATCTGCTAAGGCATGTGAACTGCCTGGCCGGTGAATGACTTCGTAGTCGAATTCCTGCAAGAGTAGCACCCATCGTGCTAATCGACCACCTAGATGTTGTTGCCGAACTAGATAGACAAGTGCAGCATGATCTACATGAAATGTGAATTTACGGCCCAGCAAGTAATGTCTGAATTTCTTGACCGAATATACTAGCCCTATACATTCTCTTTCTGTTATAGAGTAATTCTTCTCAGTAGGAGCTAATCTTCGACTTGCATAATACACTGGTCTGAACCATTTATCAATTTGTTGCATCAACACACTTCCTATTGCTATATCTGAAGCATCGACAAATACATGAAATAGGTGATCCCAGTCCGGCCGTTGTAAGATAGGAACTTGTGTTAATAAATGCTTTAACCGATCAAATGCTATCTGGCATTCCTGGGTCCATTCAAATTGTCGAGGAGTCTTGGTGATTAGCTTGTTTAGTGGTATAGCCAGATGAGCAAGCCACCGTAAGTGTCTTCCATGCCACCATACTTGGCCCATAAAGCGCATGACTTCTTTTGGAGTAACGGGCACCGGAGCTTCTAGTATTGCCGAAATTTTATCTGGATCCACCTGTATACCTTGTGCAGATACAATGTGGCCAAGTAACTTGCCACATGAAACCGCAAACATAGATTTGTTTGGGTTCAAGCAGAGTCTATACTCTCTGCATTTCTGAAAGCAGCACCGTAAATGGAACAGGTGTGCTATCATCTTACCAAAAATTGAAAAATCGTCGAGATATACTTGCATAAAGGAAGTGAGGTAAGGAGAAAATATCTCCTGCATACATCTTTGAAATGTGCTTGGTGCGTTTCTCAATCCAAACCACATTACCGTACAAGCAAAGACACCCCAGTTGGTAATAAATGCAGTTTTTGGTATATCTTCTTCGGCCATTCTCACTTGGTTGTAGCCACTGTATCCATCTAGGAATGAATACATCTCGTGGCCTGCTACTCTATCAAGCATGGTATCCAAAAAGGGGATTGGAAAGGGATCCGGTACGGTTGCTGCGTTTAATTTCCGGTAATCTACACAGATTCACAATTGCTTGTTTTTCTTTGGCACAATCACAATCGGAGAGATCCATTCAGCATGCTCTACTGGCAGGATGAATCCGACTTTTAATAACCTATCAAGTTCTACCTTTACCTGAGATGCATAATGGGGATTCATCCGGTAGCTGGTTTGCTTTATCGGCCTTGCTTCTGGCTTCAGCATGACCCTGTGCTGGTAGATGCGGGGGTCCAATCCTTCCATGTCTTTGTAGTCCCATGCAAAGACGTCAATGAATTCTCGGAGTAGCTGGATTAAACCTGCTTGAATTGTTTCCGATAAGTTTTGCTTTATCTTCACAGGACGCGAATGATCTTCATCTCCTAAATTGTAAGTGATCAACTGATCTTCAGGGACATAGAACTGTTGATGTTTCTCTGTGCCGTCTATTGGTTTAAAAAGTTGCTGCATTTCATCATCATGTGTCGAAACAGTGTCTTCCTTCTTAGCCTCTTCTGTGATGGGTATTATTGTACAGACTGAAGCGTTCCAATTATCTACAACGGACTGTAGATCAATAGTCCCTAAGGAAATTAAGTCAGCGTTACTCTTCAGAAACTTTTCTTCTTCATCGTCAGACAATCCATCTAGCATATGGACTGGTTCAGCAAAATACGATCTAGCGTGTAGCTCGCAAGGTTGTATAGCATCTAATTTTACCACATATCTACGATTGGCATCTTTAAACGTAAGCTCTTGTGCAGACCAGTCCTGTATTACCTTCGCATGCTTCAGCCAAGGTCGGCCGAAAAGAAGGTTGTAATCCAAAGTGAATTTCGACAGATATAGTATAACAAAGGTCATTTTAAAGGTCGTACCTTGTAAAGTGATGGCTACATTCCGCACAAGTCCTACGGGATGGACTCTTGATTGATCTTCCATTCTGACAAAAAATTGAACTGGTTCGATTTCGGTCCATCCTAACCTTTTGCATAATGCCGCAGTCGCAATGTTAACACCAGAGCCTCCATCAATTAATACCTGTGTAATCTTATGATTCTTATACCATACTGTAATCAAGGGAACTGAATGATCAACCGTAGAGTCACGTTCTGGTTGAACTGCTACTTTCGCTCGAATACAAGAAGGCACCGGACTGAACTGTTGTTGGAACTGTTGTCGAATTCGAGGTACTAATGTCAGTAGTTGGCCCAGAGGCAGAGTGATAGATGCCTTAGATAGGATTTCCCAGGCCTGTTGAGATTGATTGATAGGCTCCACTGATGTTGAAGTTGATGCCTCTGCTGATGTGAAGGTGTCTACGGTTGGTAATGTATTTGATGCTGATGATGTTCCCGTTGCTGACTCCCGTTGTTGTGTTACTTCCTTTGTTAACGAGGACTGGGTTACTGGAATAGGCTCTGGGAAGACTTGTGGTTCTGCTGTGGTCCATTGACTAGCCTTGTTGTACATTCTATGTTGTTCACGGATCCTTGGTTCAAATATTTCTGCTGCCGGTTGCAGTTGTTTACCGGATTGGGTCTGGACTGCAGCAGCCTGTGTTTCCACCGGTGTGATTTGTACCATGTTGGCCATTGGATTTTGACGTTCCTTCTTCCTTTGATCATACTCAGCTGCATCCTTACAAAATCTCCTAATATGTCCAAATTCACCACAAAAATGGCAGCGTGGTGGTGGTAAATTGGGATTTTCCGGTAGTGGTCCATTTTGCCAGCGGTTTGCATTATAGTTGTTATTCCTCTGTCCTCGGTAATTTCGATATCCTTGCTGCTGATTGTTTCTCATTTGTGGAGGCACATAATGGTTGGCTGGCTGTCCTTGTTCCTGGATAATTGCATTGACAGTCGTTGTTCCCTATACTCTAGCGTTGTATGCACAGTTTTCTAATCAAAAATTTTGGCTGGATTCTTTTTTAGCCTGAATCGCCGCAGAAAAGCATCTCGTACTGCTTCGTAGGTGCCAAAGTGATTAATATCATATTCTGTAAGCCATCTAGCTGCTTCATTGACCAGTGTGGCTTGAAAGACAATAGCCTTATAGGCCTGATCCGGTGGATGGTTGAGAACTGCGTAGCTTATCTCGAAAGTGCGTACGTGAGCATCCGGATCATCTCCTGGGAATCCACCAAACTTCGTGTACGTTACTCCTGTTGGAGTCGGCCTGGGTGGACATAACTGTTGTTGTTGTTGTTGTCCGTTCATCGTGAGTGTTTTATACCTTCCTTCTGTATCTCGGGGCTGAATATCTGCACTATCGGAGTTTGTATCGTCGGATGGCGCACTTTCCGGTGCGATGATCTTGCTTAATATGCTTCGAATCTCTGTTTCGAACTGCTTTCCTTCCTTCTTAATGTATAGTGTATGGGAACTCGCTTCCAAGCGCGGTGGTTGGGCTGAAGATTCAGCAGAAAATGCTAAACCGTCATCGAAAAACTGTGATTCTCTTACCGAAATATCACTGGAATGAACCGAAATTATGCCCGAATACGGTGTTTTTTTGCCTTCGCCGATTTCTTTGATTAGAGTGCTTCTAATCGTAGATAAATCTGAATCCTTTTCCAAGATTGTTAAACTAGTTTCCAACTGTGTCTTGATAGGTTCTAGAATTACTATATCTTCGACAGACTGTGCCGAAATAGTACCGGAATGTACCAGAGGCATAACACGTTCCACCGGAATATGACCGGAATCAGTTCTAACGTTCTTAACTTTCTTGACAACTGGGTCAGACCTAGTTGTACTCCTACCTCCCAAAGTTGGCTTTAGTACATTAAGTACTCCAAACTGATGGTTCTTGGGATACGTTTCACCGGATCGAGTAACCGGCATGTATCATCTTTTGTACTAATCGCGTAGCATCACTAACGAAACAGTTTGCAACAATCTGGTTCTGTTGCTACTTCCAATCGAACGATAATCTGGATGTTCGATTCTGACAGACTATTGGCAATCTTGATGCCACCTTCCCACAGACGGCGCCAAGTGTTAAACGTAAAAGTGTTAAATGTAAAATGTTTAATAATTTAAAATGTATATCTTAAACGTATCTCTTAGATTGTAAATAAAGCATCTGACAAAGTGAAAGACTACCATCAACAGTAGTCAAAATGATCTTACCAACTCCCATAACAAGATAAGAGGAGTTGTTGGCGCATGTAACAGTATTCCCTGTAGGGGCAGGCTCAAGTGAAGAGAAGAAACTGCGCTGCGAGGTAATATGTTTGGTCGCCCCACTGTCAAAATACCAAACATCTAGGTCTACTCTAGACATGCACTGCTCATGAGAAGATGGGTCAAAACTGCAGATAGTAGTAAACGCCCATTCTTCTTCCTGCACAAGATAAGCAGACTCTATTTTTGGTGTAGAGGCCTCTGCAACAACCATTCCAACCTCTTTCTTCTTTGCCTCTTTAGCAGCCAGTTTTGGACAGTTCTTTATGATATGATCAATCCCTTTATAGTACTTACAAAACAATTTCTATTTTTTTGATTTATTCTCATCTTTATCTTCCTTCTTCAAATATGCAGAATTAGCAAATTTCTGCTTACTAATTGAAGAGCTCCATTTTCCTTTGCCCTTCTGACTAGCCAGGAAAGCTCAATCTATAACTCGCATAATGGACCTGTTCTGCCTCGAATGATCTTCCTGCAATAGAACAGAGACTAACTCCTCAAAATAAGGCATTCCGATTTCCTTTCATCATCAACCGAAGAGTAGAAGCAAAACTCTGATATGAATCAGGAAGACCATTTAGAACGGTCTGCACAAGTGAGCTATTTGGTATAACCTCATCAGCAGAAATCAACTGTTCCTTCAAGTCTTTGATCTTCGTTAGGAAATTGTCCATAGAATCACCTTCATTCATGTGCTCACTCTCCAACTGTTTTCGGAGGTAAGCAACACGAGCCTCATTCCTAGCTTGGTACAATGTGGTAAGTGTATCCCAAGCATCCTTAGTTGTTCTGCAAGAGCGAATGTGAGGAATAATGGCACGTTTGACAGACAAAGCTATCAATGCATGTGTCTGGGCATCTCTTCCATCCCAGCGAATCTGCTCTACAGTAGGTGCAGCAAAAACCGCAGCACGAGTAGGAATATGCAAAATATCATCATCTTTGACACCTTTTGCATCAGCTTCAGTACCTGCAGTTGTAACAGTTGCAGGTGTGATAGGACGTTTTTCGACACCCCGTACAATGTTCCACAGTCCTTTTGCAACCAACACATGTCGCATCATATAAGCCCATAACGGGTAGTTGGTACCATCCAACTTATCCTCAACAGCCAACCTACAGAATACATCACTCCTTTGAGCCATGGTCGGTGAGTAAAATACCTTGATGCAAAAAATTAGTTGTATCTCAAAAAGTTGAACAGAACTGCCCAGATGAATTCTACTAGACCTATAGTAGACTTCAAGGCGCTTATACTGGCGAACAGAAACTGGTATATACCTTTGGCACAAAAAGACAAAATAGCCTACACAAGCGCTGCGATAGTGCATTCAGAGGCCGAAACGAGCTCAGATCGCGATTTTGGCACCACAAAGCGAAGCCGTTGTGATCTCAGAAACACGCTGAGTATGCTCACCAAAATTCATGCGATTCTGAGACTACAAACGGAGGAGTTTCGATGGTGCCCTAGATGAAGCGACGACCTGCTTTGATACCAATTGTTGGAGTAAGACGTCTAAGGAAGCACGCAAACAACACAAGGAAGAAGAAGAAGCTTGGAGCACAACACACAATACTGAATTTATTACTAGAGAATGTACAAAGATAAGTAGCCCATTAGGGCAATAGGCGTATATACAAGCAGGGGGAAAAAAACCTCTTAAAGAGAGAAAAAGTGCCCCGGCGGTCCTAGAGTGTTCACACACATCACTACCTAAATATATCAACAATTTCCTCCAAACAATGTATCTATGTCTGAAATTGTTCTTCTGTATAGTCAACTTTGACACCTCCAACTTCTAATACATGATTCTCCCAAACTAGACCCCGTTTATTCAAATCCTTTTAGCCACAAGTAACTTACCTTTCAACTTAAAGAATGAGTGCTTAGTTGCTCAAAAATTTAAATTGTGGGAGCTCTGATCAAAACTTTACCATCGAATTTGCACCTGCACCTATCTTCAGTTCTTTACATTTACACATGTAAATGTTCCTACTTAAAATTCTCTCAGCCTGATTACAATTAAACTCAAAAAACTTATACAGAGGTCACTCAGCTATAGAATTAGACTTGTATGAAAGCATTCCTCAATAAGATAAACACAGAAGGATCACTGAGCAAAAGATCGAGGCATAACTTTCTTCTATTCTGAGAAATCATACATCTAATTGATGATTCATGTTCTTCTCACTTTCTAAAGTCTTTAATGGCTTCTAAAACTTGTCACTCATCATCTATATCTCTCTTAGTACATCTATATCATACATATACATATATATATATATATATATATATATATATATATATATATATATATATATATATATATATATATATATATATATATATATATATATATATATATATATATATATATATATATATATATATGTGTGTGTGTGTGTGTGTGTGTGTGTGTGTGTGTGTGTGTGTGTGTGTGTTTACATCTCAACTCTTCATAGATATAAAGTTTTCATGAACTAATTACAGGATTAGTATACATGTATATACAAGTCTTCATCTTCTAACCATGCACTAAACTTCAAGCTTCATATATTGATCTTTGCTTCATTCATTGACTTCAAACCTTGTCCTAATCCTCAATTGGTGATTTTCCTGCACCAATAGCTCCCCCTCAATCATCAATTGTGATTTTCTCCATCTTCTTTATACCTACTATGTCTTTAAACCTCTGCAACTTTGGACCATCCAAGCTTTTGGTTAACATATTTGCAATCTGATCTTTTGTAGAACTATGTATGACTTCAATTTCTTTAGTAATCATCTTCTCTCTCAAGAAATGATATTGGATCTCAATATGTTTAACCTTGGCATGAAAAATAGGGTTAGAAGCTAGATACAATGAACTCATATTATCTCCATGAATGATGGGTGTACTCTGATTGATGTCAAAACTCTTCATGAGAGTCTTCAACCATATAACCTCCTTTACAGCTTCAACCATACCTTTATACTCTGCTTCTGTAGATGATAAAGCAATTGTATGTTGCTTCTTAGAACACCAAGAGATTAATTTATCATAACATAGATATCCATATGTTGACCTCCTATCATCAGAGTTACCTGCCCAATCTGCATCATTATATATTTTGATTTTTGTATCTGATGTGAATCCATAACATCATCTAAGATGTAACCATTTAAAAAAGCATTCTTCATATCTTATAGACATAACCTCCAACCTTTACATGCAGCAATAGCTATGAGAGTCCTTACAGTTGTCATCTTTGCCATAGGACTACAAGTCTCATCATAATCTACTCCATATGTCTGAGCATACCCTTTCACAACAAGTCTAGCTTTATACCTAGACACACTTCCATTTGCATACCTCTTTGTCTTGTAGACCCATTTGCATCCAATGATTTTCTAATTATTTAGTTTAGAAACCAAATACCATGTCTCATTCTCCATCAATGCATCATACTCCTCTTGCATAGCTTTCTCCCAATTTTCCTTACCTTTTGCCTCATCATATGTAGAAGGGTCTTCTTTTGCTTTCACCATATAAGCATAATCTTTAGTGGTAAAAAATGAAGTATCATAACTATACCTTATAGGTTGATTTATGTTCCTTGTTGACCTTCTAACTTCTCCATTCTTTGAATTCTCTGGTTCTTCATATTTTGGATCAAATCTTGGCAACTCTTCATTATCATTATGAGTATCAACACTCTCTTCATCATCAAGAACTTGAATCTTTGATTTCCCCTTTCTTTGGGTCATGACTTCTTCATCACTTGCATGAATATTAATTGTACCTGCATACCAAGTACCTTGCTAATCAAATGTAACATCCTTTGACACAAGGAATGTTGGAGTTAGACGTCTGCGGAAGCACACGAACAACACAAGGAAGAAGAAGAAGCTCGGAGCACAACACACAAGACTGAATGTATTACTAGAGAATGTACAAAGATAAGTAGCTCTTTAGCGCAATAGGCATATATACAAGCCGGGGAAAAAAAACCTCCTAAAGAGGGAAAAAAGTGCCCTGGTGATCCTAAAGTGTTCACACACATCACTACCTAAATATATCAACAAATCCCCCCTGGGAGTGATGCGGTGAACAAGGAGTTGGCACTCATGTATAAGGAAGTGCCAAGCTATGTGGAAATCACTCCACAAAAGGGAGTAAGCCCAAAGCTTTGCCGAAAGCTTCAAACTTCTCCCTAGGCAGAGCCTTCCTGAAAAGCTCTCCAATGTTCTCCTGCGTGGGTACATATGCCAAGCTGATCTCCCCAGCAGAGAACCTCTCCCTGACATAGTGATAATGCACCTCAATGTGCTTAGTGCGAGCATGGAACATAGGGTTCCTCGCAATTGCCAATGCGCTCTGACTGTCAGTGAAGATGGTGGTGGTAGAAGACTGGCCAACACCCAAATCAGCCATAAGGTTTCTAAGCCACACACACTCAACAGTCGTTGTGAAAGCTACCCTATACTCAGCCTCACAACTGGAAGTGGCCACAGTAGGCTGCTTCTTGCTCAACCAAGATATACATAAGCTACCAAGCATGAAGCAAAAACCACTGGTGGACACACGAGTGTCATAGCAACCAGCCCAATCTGAGTCAAAAAAAGCATGCAAATCTGGCGGTAGTGATTCCCCCTTGGGATAAAACAACCCAAGTAGCCGAGTACCACTGAAGTAGCGAAAGATGCGCTTAACCGCCTTCCAATGCATGACTCCTGGGCAGTGCATAAACCTGCTCATCTGTGAGACAGCAAACTGAATATCTGGTCGCGTAATGCATAAGTAAGTCAAGCATCCAACAGCCTGCTGATAGAGAACAACATCAAATGCATCTCCAGCATCATGAAGACTCAATCATAAACCTGTCTCCATAGGAGTGGCAATAGGCTTACAGTCTTCAAGGCCAAAACGCTGCAATAATGTGTCAATATATTTCGTTTGACACAAAGCCATTCCACCATCAACTTGCATAAACTGAATGCCTAAATAGTGATGCAAATGCCCCAAATCAGACATCTCAAATGAGGTATGCAAATCAGCCTTGAAATCAGCAATATGCTTCTCAATAGGACCAGTGAGCAGCATGTCGTCAACATATACAATAATGATCAGAAGCACATCATTAGCACGCTTAACATATAAGGTGCTTTCAGTTGGACTGTTCTCAAAACCATGTGCAACCAAATAGGCATGTATCTTCTCATACCAAGCATGTGGTGCTTGCTTTAAACCATATAATGCCTTCTTTAACCTGCACACCTGGTTTTCATGCCCTTTCTGCACAAAGCCACGGGGCTGAAAAACATACACTTCTTCATGCAAGTCACCATTCAGAAATGTTGTTTTAATGTCCAACTGATATACATTCCCACCATGATGGGCTGCAAGTGCACAAATGCTTCGAACAGTAGTCATACGGCATGTAGGTGCAAAGGTCTAATCAAAATCAATGCCTCTTTCCTGCGCATAACCCTTTGCAACAAGCCTAGCCTTATACCTGTCAATTGTACCATCAGGTTTACGCTTCAGCTTGTATACCCACTTAGTGCCAATGGCCTTCTTGCCAGCAGGCAAGTCACATAAAGACCATGTACCATTCTTCATTATAGCATCATATTCGGATTGCATAGCAGCCATCCAATTTTTTGAATTATGTGCTTCATCAAAAGAAACAGACTCATTCTCATC
Organism: Ceratopteris richardii; assembly: GCA_020310875.1. Lineage (NCBI taxonomy): Eukaryota > Viridiplantae > Streptophyta > Polypodiopsida > Polypodiales > Pteridaceae > Ceratopteris > Ceratopteris richardii. The sequence continues at coordinate 35,379,967 of CM035427.1, forward strand.
ACACAGACTAGATGCAGCCATAGCATAGCAATCTGATGCAAAGGAGGCACTATGAGAGACTGAACGAGTACGATATGACAAAGGTGCATCTAATTTGCTGTCACGCAAAGTCTGCACCAGCCATTTTGGCATAGTTTTTGCCTCCTCAATATCAGCTCTCTCATCAACAAGTGCATCATGTAAATCTGCATCAGAAATGGAATTATCTGCATCATCATATGAAAACTGCAAAGGCTGAGAAGTTGCCTCATTAGGACCAGCACTGGACTGTCCACCTGTAAAAAGAGGCATCAAAGTATCATACATGTCTTTGCAGCTAACATATGTCTCCTTGGTACATGAAAGCAATGGCTGAATAGCATCTTCCACAAAGACAACATCACGGCTAACCAGAATGCGTTTAGTCTGTGGATGATACAGACGATAGCCTTTACTTTCAGAACTGTACCCAACAAAAATACATTTTACTGCCTTATCATCCAATTTTCTGCGATGTTGTTCAGGTACTAGTGCATATGCCAGACAACCAAAAACATGTAGATGAGCAACAGATGGCTTACGGTCATGCCAAGCCTCATATGGAGTGATAGACTACAGCGCTTTACTGGGACACCTGTTCAGTACATATGCTGCACACATGACAGCCTCAAGCCAGAAACTATGTGGTAAAGTCTGACTCTTGACCATGCACCTTGCCATCTCCATGAGTGACCTGTTCTTTCGTTCAACAACTCCATTCTGTTGAGGTGTATACGACACTGTACACTGGTGTTTTATCCCACGTTCAGCCAGAAATGCATTAAAATCAGAAGACATGTATTCCCCCCCTCGATTAGAACGGAGGGTGCCCATTTTACATGCTGACAGATTTTCAGCCAAAACCAAAAACTGTTTGAAGCACATGAACACTTCGGACTTTGCTTTGAGTGGATATACCCATGCATGCCTGGAAAAATCATCAATGAAAGTCACGAAGTAAAGGTAATTTCCAAAAGAGGGTGTCTCCATAGGACCACAGACATCACTATGTACAAGCTGCAATTTCTGCGTAGCCCGAACTGAACCATCTTTTGGAAAGGATGAACGTTGCATTTTGCACAAAATACAGCCCTCACAAACATGTTTTCCGGTGCCTCAAGTTTGGGCAAAGAGGACACCATTTCTGATTTTTGCAGGCGTAGCAAACTAGCAAAATTCAGATGACCAAAGCGTGCATGCCAAAGCTTTGCATTTGACATAGCCTGAGAATCATGGACTGCACATGCGGAATCATTCACTGATCTTTCATAGTCTATGAGCTTATACAACCCACGACATAAAATACCAGAAGCAATAATCACATCGCCATTTGAGAGATCATGAACTGTACCTGTCATCAACAAATTTCACAACCAAGCCAATCTTGGCTAATGCAGAAACTGATAACAGGTTCTTTTTTATTGATCCCTGGCACAAATAAAGCATCTGACAAAGTGAAAGAACTACCATCTGCAGTAGTCAGAATGATCTTACCAACTCCCATAACAGGATAAGAGGATTTGTTGGCGCATGTGATAGTATTCCCTGTAGGGCAGGCTCGAGTGAAGAGAAGAAACTGCGCTACGAGGTAATATGTTTGGTCGCCCCACTGTCAAAGTACCAAACATCTGAGTCTACTGCAGACATGCACTGCTCATGAGAAGATGGGTCAAAACTGCAAACAGTAGTAAATGCCCATTCTTCTTCCTGCACAAGATTAGCAGACTCTGTTTTTGGTGTAGAGGCTTCTGCAACAACCATTTGAGCCTCTTTCTTCTTTGCCTCTTTTGCAGCCAGTTTTGAAGAGTTCTTTATGATATGATCATTTCCTTTGCAGTACTTGCAAAACAATTTCTGCTTTTCTGATTTCTTCTCATCTTTATTGTGGTTCTTCGATTGTGCAGCATTTGCAGACTTCTGCTTACTAGTAGAAGAGCTCCATTTTCCTTTGCCCTTCTGACTAGCCAGGAAAGCTTGATCTGCAACACGCATAATGGACCTGTTCTGCCTGGACTGATCTTCTTGCAACAGAACAGAGACTAACTCCTCAAATGACAAGGCATTCGGATTGCCTTTCATCATCAACCGAAGAGTAGAGGCGAAGCTCTGATATGAATCAGGAAGATCATTCAGAACGGTCTGCACAAGTGAGCTATCTAGTATAACCTCATCAGCAGAAATCAATTGTTCCTTCAGGTCTTTGATCTTTGTGAGAAAATTGTCCATAGAATCACCTTCATTCATGTGCTCACTCTCCAACTGTTTTCGGAGGTAAGCAACACGAGCCTCAATCCTAGCCTGGTACAAAGTGGTAAGTGTATCCCAAGCATACTTCGCTGTTCTACAAGAGCGAATGTGAGGAATAATAGCACGTTTGATAGACAAAGCTATCAATGCATGTGCTTGTGCATCTCTGCCATCTCAACGAATTTGCTCTACAGTAGGTGCAACAGAAACAGCATCACGAACAGGAATCTGCGGAATATCATCTTTGACATTGTTAAACGTAAAAGTGTTAAATGTAAAATGTTTAATAATTTAAAATGTATATCTTAAACGTATCTCTTAGATTGTAACGTCTCTGACTAGCCGAAAGTCGTTACCAGACCAACGTGGGTTCTTGGGAGTGGTAGGGGTCTGTTAGACAAAGGCCCTGTACTTATTTCCCAAATCTTCGTCACAACAACAAAAGCACTAATACTCGTCTTAGCTCAGTTACTAGCATTACCTGGGCAATACTTGATTTCTATGTTCCTGGATACCGAACTTCTTCAGACTAACTTGCTATTGGAACAGAGCAGTAGTCCGATCTTCAGACTCAACAGTATGTAGTAAATCAACCAGAGCGAACACTATAACTGACAGATTCATCCGTCACAACACTTTACGGCGATCTTCAAATAAAGGTTCACATTCACCGGAGGTACTAATTCTTCCTCGTATTCGGAGTCAACAGATAATAACACCGAACACCATGAATCCCGTAAAACAAACAGAACATACTTCAACAACGCTTCAAGTTACCTATTCAACTCACACAGTAATGTCGCCACTCAGATTGATTTATAGTACTTAACAATCTAAAGAACACACAACAACGCAACACGACGATAGTAATCAGACACACAATCTGTTACTCAAACACTCATTACGGTGAACTATAGTATACGCAGACGATGCAGAGCATACTCAAACACCAACAGTACTCAAGACTTCACAACAGTGTAAACAATACTCTCACAAATATTCAGGCGATCAATATGGCAATTCAAGAAAAAACATCTCTCTGACCATTCTCTTTACATTGCTTTATATAGATTTTACAGGATGCGCGTACCAACTTTTCGCGCGTATTTCAAAAAAACTCCGTTACATCTGGCATTCGTTACATCTGTCCCACTCCGGCGGCCGACTAACATTGGCACGCACGGTGGACTCGAACCCGCAAGTCATTTTTGTTTACAAAACTATTGTTCGTCAATGGTTCCTTCTAAATACATATTTCTGGCTAATCTAAATGTACGGGCTATTTTTTTCTTAAGAGTTTCTAATAATTGTTTAAGGGTGTCTGGCTCTAATACTTGCGCATCTACTCTAACAGAGCTAAGGGCGATGGCTTCGGTGAGCAAAATTTCGGCCTGTGTTTGCAAAAAGGCCTCCTGTAAGTAGAAATCGTTGGATAGTGCTGCATCCCTTGAAATCTTCATTTCAGCTACTTGCTTCTGCATATCAGTGACTCGGTCTTTCTGGTTGCGCAATTGATTATCTAGTCTTTCGAACTGTTGGTTCTGGAACTGTATTGTTTTGTGATACGCATCTCTTTCTCTTCGAGCATTTGCTAATTCCTTCTAATGTTTAGCTTCCCTGAGTAATTGATGTTTAAGTATATTGTTGACTTCGTCAAGGGATTCTTTCGTTCTCTGTAGTTGTTCTTCTGTTTGCTTAGCTTCTCTCTGCTGCTCTTGGTACTTCTGTATTGCTTCCTGCAGCTGGACTCTTGTTTCTTCGAGTAGGTTTCCTAGCGCGATTCTGGTATCTTCTGTATCTTTGATCGTTTGATTTAACTTTGTGATCTCTGCGTCGGCAGCAATCAGTAAATCTTCTTTTTCATGCACTGCTGCCAGAGCTTTATCTCGTTGGCTTGTGATTTCTTCCTGTGCTTGGAGTGTGGCCTGTAATTGCTTTATCTGTTCATGGAGTGCGTGGTTTTCTGCTTTTGCTGCCTGTAACTCTTCCTGGAGGGGGGTGATATCTGCCTCCATCACTTCCAATTTGCATTGGAAGTCATCTCGTGCATTGTCTGTGATTTGCTTCAATTGTTGCGGCAGTTGTTGGGATAAGTTAATCAAGAGGCGACCCATAGATTCTAACTCAGAGAAGACTGGAATGGAGTGGGGTGGTAGAGGAGGGCGAGGTTGTGATGCGGTGAGGAGTTGTTGGGAATTCGGTGGGGAATAATTGAGGGAGGATGACGAGGATTCAGCATTTTCGGTAGGGTGATTGGGCTGGATGGGAATGCGGGGTGGTTCCGGTGGGGGAATGGGGTTAACTGGTGGTGGTTTGGGAAGGGCAGAGTCAGTGGTTGTTACCTTTTCTATTTGTTCAGTTTCTGCATTGTTGGCCTCTGTGGATTCGACTGCCTTAAGAAGTTTGTCTAGTGCTTCCCTAGCAGATTGTTGCTCGTCTACCTGTTGCTCTGATTCTTTTTCGCTCGAAATTGTTTCTGGTTCTGTTCGATCTTGTTGTTCTTGTTGTTCAGCTGACGATTCATTCTGCATTGAGGTGGCTGTATCATGGAATGTCGCCTCTTCGTTCTTCTCGTCTTCTTTATCATTATCTTTATCTTTTTCGACTGAGCCTTGTGCCTCACTTTTGGATGAGCTGATCCTGATGCGTTTCCAGCGGAATAATTGGTTGAGCTCTTCTTCATCTTCTTCTTCCTCATCCTCTAGCAGCTGTATCGACTCCTCATGTCTCAGGACGGGCCCCCGTGGTGGTGGTTGTGCTGCGAGTATGGTCGGAAAGAGAAATGAAATAATGTGGGGTAATCTAGATCGAGGGGTAGTTCCTTTATTAACTTGTTTCACTATGGCTACACATTCCTTGTGGATACGGTGAAAGAAAAAGGAGGCGAAGTTGACGGGTTCTTGGGCAGCTAGGTCGATGGCGGAGTAGAAAGGGCGGGATATGCCGTAGGTGCGTTTCTGGAGGTTTAGGATAGCGACTAAGAACTGGAGTGCAGTTCTTTCGGGTTCAGGGCGGCAGAGGATGGCGTATTCGTTTGATGAATAGCGGGGGAAGAGGGTTGTCATTCGGGCTACGAGGATGCTTGGGCCATTCTCCCAGCCTTGTGGGGTGAGGCGGAGGGCTTCGACAAAGGCTTGGAAGGTTACTACGGTTCGAGATGGCAAGGAGAGGAAGATCCATTTTCGCTCAGTGATGGGGGATTGGGCGATGGCAGATATGATCTGCGCGAAAAAGGGATGGGCTTCCACTGAGTGCCAAGGCAGCTCAGCGAAGTTGGCCAACCCTCGGGTGCGCAGGTATTCTCCTACCACGGTAGGGATACCATCACAGAAAGCTGCGTAGTTCACCAATGCTTCCATGGTGCACACGAAAACAGAGCACAGCACACGGATACATAGAACACAGAAAACACAAGCACAATCACAAGAACACAATAGCGTTTTTTGGCGCGATCGAAGAGATTAAGTAGAGACATTACGATGGGGGGGGTAGGAACTGATGGTTATCATTGTGCGGTGGTGGAATGATACTGCTTTCAATTTGGCGTGCATGCTCGAGTAATTAGTAAGGAGGGCGGCTTATGACAAAAACGTGGCTATTTAAAAAGAAAAGAAAGAACAAAAGGAAAAGTAAAGTAAAAAAATGCGGTCCACCGCCGAATGTTTTAATGCGGGCTAGCAGCGTGTTGATACGGTCGCAGCTTCAAACCGTTGATTGCTTTTGGAAGTGGATTTCCGGTCAACGTAGTCAACCGAAAAGTTGCTGGACCGATCTGCTCTGAGATCTTGTAAGGGCCGAACCACCGTAATTTGAATTTGCCTGCGGATCTATTTGACTTTGCATTATAGAAAAGTACAAGCTGTCCCATCGAAAAAACTGGAGTCTTCAAGTGTCGATCGTGCGTCCTAGCCTGTCTTAGTTGGACTTCGTGCATGGTTAAAAAACTGAGCCATCGGTGCTCGTCTAATTCTCTGAGTGTGTTCAACCGAAATGACAGTGAGTCTTTCGGTAGTAGTTTTTGAGCGATTGCCACTCGTAAACTTGGTATAACTATCTCCATTGGTGCTATTGCTTCTAAGCCATAAGTTAGTTTGAAGGGTGTCAATCCTGTTGTTACCTTGTATGTAGTCCGGTATGCCCATAACACTGCAGGTAGCAGTTGATCCCATCTTTCCGGTACTTCCATGATCAATTTCCGAAGCATATTCAGTAAAGATTTGTTTGTACTTTTGGCCAAACCATTAGCACGAGGATAATAAGGAGAACTAAATTTATGTGTGACCTGGAACGACTGTGTCAGTGCCTTCATTAAATTGTTTACAAAATGAGTGCCTTGATCTGAGACAATTTCCAGTGGTAAGCCAAAACGTGGAAAGACATCGGTTAGCAGACACTTTGCTACCGTAACGGCTGTAGCAGACCGTAAAGCCCAGGCTTCCGCCCATCTGGTTGCATAGTCTGTACAGGTCAGTATGTAACGGTTGTTACTGAAGACTGTTGGAGGTGTAATCGGACCGATAAAATCTAGACCCCATTTCTGGAAAGGTTCCAATGGTAAGATGGGTTGCAGAGGAAAAAGATGACGTTGCAAAGGCTGTCCAGATCTTTGACAAGTATCACATTGTTTGACAAACTGTGATATATCTATGTACATCATTGGCCACCAGAGACCACTCTGCAGAATTCTCCGGTGAGTTAAGTCTGCAGCAAAATGGCCACCGGAAGGAATCGAGTGAGCCAACGTGATAACTGAGTTAACTTCATGTGGTGGAATACAGCGAAGTAGGATTCCGGTATGATCTACATAATATATTTCTCCAGCAATTAACCAAAATCGGCGGCTAAAGACTGCAATTTTCTTTCGTACTGCCCTAGAAGTCTGAGATGGAAGGCAACCATCAGTGAGAAAGGTCAAGATATTATCATAATATGAAAATGGGATATGTGGGTCTGCAGAATCTTCATTAATTGGTTCTGACACATAAATCGTGGGTGTCGTGTCATCTATGCCCACCGGAGCTTCACCGGAATCTAAGCGGGATAAGAAATCTGCTAAGGCATGTGAACTGCCTGGCCGGTGAATGACTTCGTAGTCGAATTCCTGCAAGAGTAGCACCCATTGTGCTAATCGACCACCTAGATGTTGTTGCCGAACTAGATAGACAAGTGCAGCATGATCTACATGAAATGTGAATTTACGGCCCAGCAAGTAATGTCTGAATTTCTTGACCGAATATACTAGCCCTATACATTCTCTTTCTGTTACAGAGTAATTCTTCTCAGTAGGAGCTAATCTTCGACTTGCATAATACACTGGTCTGAACCATTTATCAATTTGTTGCATCAACACACTTCCTATTGCTATATCTGAAGCATCGACAAATACATGAAATAGGTGATCCCAGTCCGGCAGTTGTAAGATAGGAACTTGTGTTAATAAATGCTTTAACCGATCAAATGCTATCTGGCATTCCTGGGTCCATTCAAATTGTCGAGGAGTCTTGGTGATTAGCTTGTTTAGTGGTATAGCCAGATGAGCAAGCCACCGTAAGTGTCTTCCATGCCACCATACTTGGCCCATAAAGCGCATGACTTCTTTTGGAGTAATTGAGGGAGGATGACGAGGATTCAGCATTTTTGGTAGGGGAATAATTGAGGGAGGATGACGAGGATTCAGCATTTTCGGTAGGGTGACTGGGCTGGATGGGAATGCGGGGTGGTTCCGAAGGGGGAATGGGGTTAACTGGTGGTGGTTTGGGAAGGGCAGAGTCAGTGGTTGTTACCTTTTCTATTTGTTCAGTTTCTGCATTGTTGGCCTCTGTGGATTCGACTGCCTTAAGAAGTTTGTCTAGTGCTTCCCTAGCAGATTGTTGCTCGTCTACCTGTTGCTCTGATTCTTTTTCGCTCGAAATTGTTTCTGGTTCTGTTCGATCTTGTTGTTCTTGTTGTTCTTGTTGTTCAGCTGACGATTCATTCTGCATTGAGGTGGCTGTATCATGGAATGTCGCCTCTTCGTTCTTCTCGTCTTCTTTATCGTTATCTTTATCTTTTTCGACTGAGCCTTGTGCCTCACTTTTGGATGAGCTGATCCTGATGCGTTTCCAGCGGAATAATTGGTTGAGCTCTTCTTCATCTTCTTCTTCCTCATCCTCTAGCAGCTGTATCGACTCCTCATGTCTCAGGACGGGCCCCCGTGGTGGTGGTTGTGCTGTGAGTATGGTCGGAAAGAGAAATGAAATAATGTGGGGTAATCTAGATCGAGGGGTAGTTCCTTTATTAACTTGTTTCACTATGGCTACACATTCCTTGTGGATACGGTGAAAGAAAAAGGAGGCGAAGTTGACGGGTTCTTGGGCAGCTAGGTCGATGGCGGAGTAGAAAGGGCGGGATATGCCGTAGGTGCGTTTCTGGAGGTTTAGGATAGCGACTAAGAACTGGAGTGTAGTTCTTTCGGGTTCAGGGCGGCAGAGGATGGCGTATTCGTTTGATGAATAGCGGGGGAAGAGGGTTGTCATTCGGGCTACGAGGATGCTTGGGCCATTCTCCCGGCCTTGTGGGGTGAGGCGGAAGGCTTCGACAAAGGCTTGGAAGGTTACTACGGTTCGAGATGGCAAGGAGAGGAAGATCCATTTTCGCTCAGTGATGGGGGATTGGGCAATGGCAGATATGATCTGCGCGAAAAAGGGATGGGCTTCCACTGAGTGCCAAGGCAGCTCTGCGAAGTTGGCCAACCCTCGGGTGCGCAGGTATTCTCCTACCTCGGTAGGGATACCATCACAGAAAGCTGCGTAGTTCACCAATGCTTCCATGGTGCACACGAAAACAGAGCACAGCACACGGATACATAGAACACAGAAAACACAAGCACAATCACAAGAACACAATAGCGTTTTTTGGCGCGACCGAAGAGATTAAGTAGAGACATTACGATGGGGGGGTAGGAAGTGATGGTTATCATTGTGCGGTGGTGGAATGATACTGCTTTCAATTTGGCGTGCATGCTCGAGTAATTAGTAAGGAGGGCGGCTTATGACAAAAACGTGGCTATTTAAAAAGAAAAGAAAGAACAAAAGGAAAAGTAAAGTAAAAAAATGCGATCCACCGCCGAATGTTTTAATGCGGGCTAGCAGCGTGTTGATACGGTCGCAGCTTCAAACCGTTGATTGCTTTTGGAAGTGGATTTCCGGTCAACGTAGTCAACCGAAAAGTTGCTGGACCGATCTGCTGTGAGATCTTGTAAGGGCCGAACCACCGTAATTTGAATTTGCCTGCGGATCTATTTGACTTTGCATTATAGAAAAGTACAAGCTGTCCCATCGAAAAAACTGGAGTCTTCAAGTGTCGATCGTGCGTCCTAGCCTGTCTTAGTTGGACTTCGTGCATGGTTAAAAAACTGAGCCATCGGTGCTCGTCTAATTCTCTGAGTGTGTTCAACCGAAATGACAGTGAGTCTTCCGGTAGTAGTTTCTGAGCGATTGCCACTCGTAAACTTGGTATAACTATCTCCATTGGTGCTATTGCTTCTAAGCCATAAGTTAGTTTGAAGGGTGTCAATCCTGTTGTTACCTTGTATGTAGTCCGGTATGCCCATAACACTGCAGGTAGCAGTTGATCCCATCTTTCCGGTACTTCCATGATCAATTTCCGAAGCATATTCAGTAAAGATTTGTTTGTACTTTCGGCCAAACCATTAGCACGAGGATAATAAGGAGAACTAAATTTATGTGTGACCTGGAACGACTGTGTCAGTGCCTTCATTAAATTGTTTACAAAATGAGTGCCTTGATCTGAGACAATTTCCAGTGGTAAGCCAAAACGTGGAAAGACATCGGTTAGCAGACACTTTGCTACCGTAACGGCTGTAGCAGACCGTAAAGCCCAGGCTTCCGCCCATCTGGTTGCATAGTCTGTACAGGTCAGTATGTAACGGTTGTTACTGAAGACTGTTGGAGGTGTAATCGGACCGATAAAATCTAGACCCCATTTCTGGAAAGGTTCCAATGGTAAGATGGGTTGCAAAGGAAAAAGATGACGTTGCAAAGGCTGTCCAGATCTTTGACAAGTATCACATTGTTTGACAAACTGTGATATATCTCTGTACATCATTGACCACCAGAGACCACTCTGCAGAATTCTCCGGTGAGTTAAGTCTGCAGCAAAATGGCCACCGGAAGGAATCGAGTGAGCCAACATGATAACTGAGTTAACTTCATGTGGTGGAATACAGCGAAGTAGGATTCCGGTATGATCTACATAATATATTTCTCCAGCAATTAACCAAAATCGGCGGCTAAAGACTGCAATTTTCTTTCGTACTGCCCTAGAAGTCTGAGATGGAAGGCAACCATCAGTGAGAAAGGTCAAGATCTTATCATAATATGAAAATGGGATAGGTGGGTCTGCAGAATCTTCATTAATTGGTTCTGACACATAAATCGTGGGTGTCGTGTCATCTATGCCCACCGGAGCTTCACCGGAATCTAAGCGGGATAAGAAATCTGCTAAGGCATGTGAACTGCCTGGCCAGTGAATGACTTCGTAGTCGAATTCTTGCAAGAGTAGCACCCATCGTGCTAATCGACCACCTAGATGTTGTTGCCGAACTAGATAGACATGTGCAGCATGATCTACATGAAATGTGAATTTACGGCCCAGCAAGTAATGTCTGAATTTCTTGACCGAATATACTAGCCCTATACATTCTCTTTCTGTTACAGAGTAATTCTTCTCAGCAGGAGCTAATCTTCGACTTGCATAATACACTGGTCTGAACCATTTATCAATTTGTTGCATCAACACACTTCTTATTGCTATATCTGAAGCATCGACAAATACATGAAATAGGTGATCCCAGTCCGGTAGTTGTAAGATAGGAACTTGTGTTAATAAATGCTTTAACCGATCAAATGCTATCTGGCATTCCTGGGTCCATTCAAATTGTCGAGGAGTCTTGGTGATTAGCTTGTTTAGTGGTATAGCCAGATGAGCAAGCCACCGTAAGTGTCTTCCATGCCACCGTACTTGGCCCATAAAGCGCATGACTTCTTTTGGAGTAACGGGCACCGGAGCTTCTAGTATTGCCGAAATTTTATCTGGATCCACCTGTATACCTTGTGCAGATACAATATGGCCAAGTAACTTGCCACATGAAACCGCAAACATAGATTTGTTTGGGTTCAAGCAGAGTCTATACTCTCTGCATTTCTGAAAGCAGCACCGTAAATGGAACAGGTGTGCTATCATCTTACCAAAAATTGAAAAATCGTCGAGATATACTTGCATAAAGGAAGTGAGGTAAGGAGAAAATATCTCCTGCATACATCTTTGAAATGTGCTTGGTGCGTTTCTCAATCCAAACCACATTAGCGTACAAGCAAAGACACCCCAGTTGGTAATAAATGTAGTTTTTGGTATATCTTCTTCGGCCATTCTCACTTGGTTGTAGCCACTGTATCCATCTAGGAATGAATACATCTCGTGGCCTGCTACTCTATCAAGCATGGTATCCAAAAAGGGGATTGGAAAGGGATCCGGTACGGTTGCTGCGTTTAATTTCCGATAATCTACACAGATTCACAATTGCTTGTTTTTCTTTGGCACAATCACAATCGGAGAGATCCATTCAGCATGCTCTACTGGCACGATGAATCCGACTTTTAATAACCTATCAAGTTCTACCTTTACCTGAGATGCATAATGGGGATTCATCCGGTAGCTGGTTTGCTTTATCGGCCTTGCTTCTGGCTTCAGCATGACCCTGTGCTGTTAGATGCGGGGGTCCAATCCTTCCATGTCTTTGTAGTCCCATGCAAAGACGTCAGTGAATTCTCGGAGTAGCTGGATTAAACCTGCTTGAAATGTTTCCGATAAGTTTTGCTTTATCTTCACAGGACGCGGATGATCTTCATCTCCTAAATTGTAAGTGATCAGTTGATCTTCAGGGACATAGAACTGTTGATGTTTCTCTGTGCCATCTATTGGTTTAAAAAGTTGCTGCATTTTATCATCATGTGTCGAAACAGTGTCTTCCTTCTTAGCCTCTTCTGTGATGGGTATTATTGTACAGACTGAAGCGTTCCAATTATCTACAACGGACTGTAGATCAATAGTCCCTAAGGAAATTAAGTCAGCGTTACCCTTCAGAAACCTTTCTTCTTCATCGTCTGACAATCCATCTAGCATATGGATTGGTTCAGCAAAATACGGTCTAGCGTGTAGCTCGCAAGGTTGTATAGCATCTAATTTTACCACATATCTACGATTGGCATCTTTAAACGTAAGCTCTTGTGCAGACCAGTCCTGTATTACCTTCGCATGCTTCAGCCAAGGTCGGCCGAAAAGAAGGTTGTAATCCAAAGTGGATTTCGACAGATCTAGTATAACAAAGGTCATTTTAAAGGTCGTACCTTGTAAAGTGATGGGTACATTCCGCACAAGTCCTACGGGATGGACTCTTGATTGATCTTCCATTCTGACAAAAAATTGAACTGGTTCGATTTCGGTCCATCCTAACCTTTTGCATAATGCCGCAGTCGCAATGTTAACACCAGAGCCTCCATCAATTAATACCTGTGTAATCTTATGATTCTTATACCATACTATAATCAAGGGAACTGAATGATCAACCGTAGAATCACGTTCTGGTTGAACTGTTGTCGAATTCCAGGTACTAATGTCAGTAGTTGGCCCAGAGGCAGAGTGATAGATGCCTTAGATAGGATTTCCTAGGCCTGTTGAGATTGATTGATAGGCTCCACTGATGTTGAAGTTGATGCCTCTGCTGATGCGAAGGCGTCTACGGTTGGTAATGTATTTGTTGCTGATGATGTTCTCGTTGCTGACTCCCGTTGTTGTGTTCCTTCCTTTGTTAACGAGGACTGGGTTACTGGAATAGGCTCTGGGAAGACTTGTGGTTCTGCTGTGGTCCATTGACTAGCCTTGTTGTACATTCTGTGTTGTTCACGGATCCCTGGTTCAAATATTTCTGCTGCCGGTTGCAGTTGTTTACCGGATTGGGTCTGGACTGCAGCAGCCTGTGTTTCCACCGGTGTGATTTGTACCATGTTGGCCATTGGATTTTGACGTTCCTTCTTCCTTTGATCATACTCAGCTGCATCCTTACAAAATCTCCTAATATGTCCAAATTCACCACAAAAATGGCAGCGTGGTGGTGGTAAATTGGGATTTTCCGGTAGTGGTCCATTCTGCCAGCGGTTTGCATTATAGTTGTTATTCCTCTGTCCTCGGTAATTTCGATATCCTTGCTGCTGATTGTTTCTCATTTGTGGAGGCACATAATGGTTGGCTGGCTGTCCTTGTTCTTGGATAATTGCATTGACAGTCGCTGTTCCCTGTCCTCTAGCGTTGTATGCACAGTTTTCTAATCAAAAATTTTGGCTGGATTCTTTTTTAGCCTGAATCGCTGCAGAAAAGCATCTCGTACTGCTTCGTAGGTTCCAAAGTGATTAATATCATATTCAGTAAGCCATCTAGCTGCTTCATTGACCAGTGTGGCTTGAAAGACAATAGCCTTATAGGCCTGATCCGGTGGATGGTTGAGAACTGCGTAGCTTATCTCGAAAGTGCGTACGTGAGCATCCGGATCATCTCCTGGGAATCCACCAAACTTCGTGTACGTTACTCCTGTTGGAGTCGGCCTGGGTGGACATAACTGTTGTTGTTGTTGTTGTCCGTTCATCGTGAGTGTTTTATACCTTCCTTCTGTATCTCGGGGCTGAATATCTGCACTATCGGAGTCTGTATCGTCGGATGGCGCACTTTCCGGTGCGATGATCTTGCTTCATATGCTTCGAATCTCTGTTTTGAACTGCTTTCCTTCCTTCTTAATGTCTAGTGTATGGGAACTCGCTTCCAAGCGCGGTGGTTGGGCTGAAGATTCAGCAGAAAATGCTAAACCGTCATCGAAAAACTGTGATTCTCTTACCGAAATATCACCGGAATGAACCGAAATTATGCCCGAATACGGTGTTTTTTCGCCTTCACCGATTTCTTTGATTAGAGTGCTTCTAATCGTAGATAAATCTGAATCGTTTTCCAAGATTGTTAAACTAGTTTCCAACTGTGTCTTGATAGGTTCTAGAATTACTATATCTTCGACAGACTGTGCCGAAATAGTACCGGAATGTACCAGAGGCATAACACGTTCCACTGGAATATGACCGGAATCAGTTCTAACGTTCTTAACTTTCTTGACAACTGGGTCAGACCTAGTTGTACTCCTACCTCCCAAAGTTGGCTTTAGTACATTAAGTACTCCAGACTGATGGTTCTTGGGATACGTTTCACCGGATCGAGTAACCGGCATGTATCATCTTTTGTACTAATCGCGTAGTATTACTAACGAAACAGTTTGCAACAATCTGGTTCTGTTGCTACTTCCAATCGAACGATAATCTGGATGTTCGATTCTGACAGACTACTGGCAATCTTGATGCCACCTTCCCACAGACGGCGCCAAGTGTTAAATGTAAAAGTGTTAAATGTAAAATGTTTAATAATTTAAAATGTATATCTTAAACGTATCTCTTAGATTGTAACGTCTCTGACTAGCCGAAAGTCGTTACCAGACCAACGTGGGTTCCTGGGAGTGGTAGGGGTCTGTTAGACAGAGGCCCTGTACTTATTTCCCAAATCTTCGTCACAACAACAAAAGCACTAATACTCGTCTTAGCTCAGTTACTAGCATTAATTGGGCAATACTTGATTTCTATGTTCCTGGATACCGAACTTCTTCAGACTAACCTGCTATTGGAACAGAGCAGTAGTCCGATCTTCAGACTCAACAGTATGTAGTAAATCAACTAGAGCGAACACTATAACTGACAGATTCATCCGTCACAACACTTTACGGCGATCTTCAAATAAAGGTTCACATTCACCGGAGGTACTAATTCTTCCTCGTATTCGGAGTCAACAGATAATAACACCGAACACCATGAATCCCGTAAAACAAACAGAACATACTTCAACAATGCTTCAAGTTACCTATTCAACTCACACAGTAATGTCGCCACTCAGATTGATTTATAGTACTTAACAATCTAAAGAACACACAACAACGCAACACGACGATAGTAATCAGACACACAATCTGTTACTCAAACACTCGTTACGGTGAACTATAGTATATGCAGACGATGCAGAGCATACTCAAACACCAACAGTACTCAAGACTTCACAACAGTGTAAACAATACTCTCACAAATATTCAGGCGATCAATATGGCAATTCCAGAAAAAATGTCTCTCTGACCATTCTCTTTACATTGCTTTATATAGATTTTACAGGATGCGCGTACCAACTTTTCGCGCGTATTTCAAAAAAACTCCATTACATCTGGCATTCGTTACATCTGTCCCACTCCGGCGGCCGACTAACAACACCATCTTCATCAACCCCAGCACGTGTATTTGCAGTACCTGTTGTTACAGTTGTAACAGGACGTCTTTCAACACCCTGCATAATGTTCCACAGTCCTTTTGCAACCAATACATGTCGCATCATATAGGCCCATAATGGGTAGTTGGTACCATCCAACTTATCCTCAACAGCCAACATACGGAATACATCACTGCTTTCAACCATGGCCGGTGACTAAAATACCTTGATGCAAAAAATTAACTGTATCTCAAAAAGTTGAACAGAATTGCCCAGACGAGTTCCGCTAGACCTGTAGCAGACTTCGAGACGCTTAAACTGGCAAACAAAAACTGGTATATACCTTTGGCACAAAAAGACGAAATAGCCTGCACAAGCTCTACGATAGTGTGTTCGGAGGCCGAAACGAGCTCATATTGCGATTTTGGCACCACAGAGCGAAGTGGTTTTGTTCTCGGAAACACGCTGAGTATGCTCACCAAAATTCGTGCGATTCTGAGACTGCAAACGGAGGAGTGTCGACGGCGCCCTAGATGAAGCGACGACCTTCTCTGATACCAATTGTTGGAGTTAGACGTCTGCGGAAGCACACGAACAGCACAAGGAAGAAGAAGAAGCTTGGAGCACAACATACAAGACTGAATGTATTACTAGAGAATGTACAAAGATAAGTAGCCCTTTAGGGCAATAGGGGTATATACAAGCCGGGGGAAAAAAACCTCCTAAAGAGGGAAAAAAGTGCCCCGGCGGTCCTAAAGTGTTCACACACATCACTACCTAAATATATCAACAAGGAATTGCTTTGTGGATGGACTCCACAACCTATAACCCATCTGCTTATCATCATAACCAATAGACACATACTTTTCAGCTTTAGGTTCTAATTTATGCCTTAATTAAGATGGTACATATGCTGCCAAACATCCAAACACTTTGCAATGATCTAAGGTAGGTCTCTTACCCCACCATGCCTTATATGGTGTCATCCTGCAAATCTTTACATGGTAACCTATTAACTAAGTATGTGGCTATATTTACAACCTCAGCCCACAAATAATTAGGGCAATTCTTTTCTTTCATCATTGATCTTGCAAACTCAACAAGAGTTCTATTTCTCCTTTCTGCTACACCATTTTGTTGAGGAGAATACCTGCAAGTCACTTCCCTTTTTATACCTGCATTCCATAAGTAATCACTAAACTCATTAGAGAAATACTCTCCCCCTCCATCTGACCTTAGTCTCTTGAGTTTTTGTCTTGAAACTCTTTCTGCATACACATGATAATGTTTAAATGTATTGAACATCTCTAATTTATCTTTGATCACATATATAATGATCCATCTAGTAGCATCATCAACATAAATCACATAATATCTTGAACCATTAATGCTAAAGTCCTTTGATGGAACCCATACATCTATATGCACCAATTCAAGCTTCTCTGAATACATGAAACCATGCTTATTATATGATTGCTTATGAGCCTTACCTAATTGACATGCTTCACATCTATATGTCATGTGTTGACCTGCAACATTAGGCAATCCAAACACTAAACCATTGTTAATATTCATATCCTTAATACCTCTTTCATTGAAATGTCCAAGCCTTCTGTGCCAAAGATCTAACTCAGAGATCTTATGTCCTCCATAAGTGAACAAGGCATGACCAACATTGCCTTGAATCTTCAATGTGAAGAGCCTTCCTTCTTTCTTTCTTGAAACAATTTGTTTATACCCATTGCTAGGGTCTTCCATAAAAACTCCATCATTAGTGAACCTTACTTCATAATCTTTCTCAACAATTTTCCCTACACTTATCAGATTCTTTGGGATTGTAAGAACATACAAAACCTTAATCAAAAGAGCACTTCCATCCTTGGCCTTTACTGATCCAATGGACTTCACATTATGCTTTGTGTTATCACCTATTTGAACTACATCATTACTCACCTTATTCTCCAAATCAGTCAGCAAAGCAATGTTGCCACTCAGGTGATTGCTACACCCTGAGTCTATGTAGAAGACTCTTTGATCTTCACTTTGTCTTTCACAAGTTGCATTCATTATTAAGGTTGAATTCTCTTTCTAATCTGAAGCATAATTGTAGTGGGTGCTATTGTAGGATTGACTTTGGAAACCTCTACCTTCATTTCTTCCAAAGAACCCTCTACTACCTCTACCTCTGAAATTACCTCTCTGATTTCTACTACCTCTTCCTCTTGAATCGAAGTTCTATTTATATCCTCCATCATTCTAATTATTATGCCAACATTCATGAGCTAAATGATTAGTCTTACCACAAATCCAACAAGCTTTGACACCATCTTTATTGCTTCTGCCTCTTCCTCTTCCTTTGCCACCTCCTCTTCCTCTTAGAAAGTTAGCTTGACTAGTAGTGCCTTCATCTTCATTCAATTGTTGCTTGCCTTTGTTAAGTTTCTTCTTGTCCTTTGAATACATTGCTTGACATGTACTCTTATCAACATCACCTTTGATATCCTGCTCAAAGGTTAGCATATGTTCTAGCAATTGATTCAAATCAGGAGTGAAATGATCTAGTGACAATTCAGTGGCTAGAATGAAAGGCTTCCACTTCTCATCTCCTCTCAAACCTGTGATAATTTGTCTTACCAATTTGTCCTCTTTAGTAGCTTCATCAACTGATCCTAATGCATCTGTAATGTCCTTCATCCTTGCTACATAATCAGAAATGGATTGAGAAGCCTTCTTCTTGAATGTGTTAAATTAAGTTCTGCCCATAAAGATACCTTCCTTAACTTTGTAGTGTTTTGGAAATGATCCTCCAAAGCATTCCAAATTTCACTTACACTTTCAAGTCCTCTAATATGAGGTAGTAAGTAATCATTAACTCCCATGTAGATAATGATCCTTGCTTGAGCATCTTTCTTCATCCATGTCAAATCTGAGAGCTCTTTGGAATGCTAGGATCCTTGAATTCTAGTTTTTCTTCTTCACCTGTGATGTATCCTATCAGTTCTTTGCTCATAAGATGAGCTTGCATCCTCATTGACCGAGCAAGATAGTTTTCTCTATCCAATTTCTCTATCTGAAGAGAATCTCCCATCTTTTCTTCACATATACAATAAATTCTTCAAGTTTTGTGATAATGAGTGTACCTTTACTTGGAATGTAGTTTTGTTTGATCCTCTTGATAGCTTCATGCCTCCTTCTCTAGCTTTCACTTCAAACTTTCACCTTTTGGATCTTCAAAGATTGATTTCTGTATATCTCCAACAGTCGAGGTCCTCCTTTCTTCAATTATGATGACTCCTGCTCTGATATCACTTTGGAGAGTGTTAGAGCATGGTCTATATCAAGAACAACTCATAAGCTCAACCAATTTTGGAAATCTATTGCCAAATTATAAAAATTTGAACTAACTGTGAAAGCACTGAATACTCAGAAAAGTATGCTACACTTAATCCACTCATTAACTGACCAAATGTCTTAAAGTTTTCAATGAAACTTTGTATGAGGTGTCATCTAAAGTTTTTGAAACTTCTCCAAGTCAAAACTTCTCAAAAGGATTAGTAAATCTGGAGATTTCCTTTAAACAATGTACCTATGTTTGAAACTGTTCTTCTATATAGTCAACTTTGACACCTACAACTTCTAATTCATGGTTCTCCCAAACTAGACCCCGTTTATTCAAATGCTTTTAGCCACAAGCAACTTAAAGAATGAGTGCTTAATTGCTCAAAACTTTACACTATGGTGGGAGATCTGATCAAAACTTTACCATCGAATTTGCACCTGCACCTATCTT
Source organism: Ceratopteris richardii (assembly GCA_020310875.1). Classification (NCBI taxonomy): domain Eukaryota; kingdom Viridiplantae; phylum Streptophyta; class Polypodiopsida; order Polypodiales; family Pteridaceae; genus Ceratopteris; species Ceratopteris richardii. The sequence continues at coordinate 35,399,420 of CM035427.1, forward strand.
CAGTTCTTTACATTTACACATGTAAATGTTCCTACTTCAAATTATCTCAAGGGAATTACAATTAAACTCTCAAAACTTGTACAAAGGTCACTCAACTATAGAATTAGACTTGTACAAAAGCATTCCTCAATAAGATAAACACAGAAGGAGCACTGAGCAAAAGATCGAGGCGTAACTTTCTTCTATTTAGAGAAATCATACATCTAATTGATGATTCATGTTCTTCTCACTTTCAAAAGTCTCTAATGACTTCTAGAACTTGTCAATCATCATCTATCTCTCTCATCATATATATATATATATATATATATATATATATATATATATATATATATATATATATATATATATATATATATATATATATATATATATATATGTGTGTGTGTGTGTGTGTGTGTGTGTGTGTGTGTGTGTTTACATCTCAACTCATCATAGATATGAAGTTTTCATGAACTAATTACAAGATTAGTATACATGTATACAAGTCTTCATCTTCTGACCATGTGCTAAACTTCAAGCTTCATATATTGATCTTTGCTTCATTCGTTGACTTCAAACCTTGTCCTAATCCTCAATTGGTGATTGTCTGCACCAACACTTTTAATGTACCTATGAGTCTATTCTTTCATTATACCATATGGAATGTTGAATAGCTTCATTATTTTATCGAGATCTTTGCATCTAGTTTTTGCTTCTTTCATTACTCATATCACCACTTCTTCAAAATCTTATGTCATGCTAGATACCAATGGTGCCTGTTGTATTTGAACAATGGGGGGAGAAAGAGGATGTGCCTCAGTATTCATTGTAGCCACTTTAGGATCTGGCATTATCAGTGTCTCTTGTTCACTATTTGCATCCTCTTCTTGTTTTGTAGTTGTGCAATATATTCTTGAAGTTGAGCTATGACTTGATCTCTTTCTTGCGCTTGGCTCTTTACATCGGTTAACTTTTTCTCTACTTTCATTATGCTTTCATATCTCCTTGACCAATTCGGAGTCTTGACTGCAATGCTCTACATACATCTTAATTAAATCATTCCAATTCTTTTTCAATTCACTTGTATCCCTTATGTACTTTTATTTTAATTTCATTCATTATTTCTTCTGGGCATCTAATTATTTTGCACAATCATCCAATTATTTTTTCAATAATTGAATTTCTTCATTTTCTTATACCGTACCTTCCATTCATTGCTTCAAAGGTAATGAGGTCATAAGTTCTTTATTTTTGGTTCTGAGTGAATTTGCTTCATCCATGTACCCTTGATCTATGATTCAATCAACTTGGCTCTAATGGCTATGCATATCTTTTCAGTCTCAATTTGAGCATACTTGCTTTTTAGGTCAGCATTCTACATTTTTCTATGATTCCTGAGTAATCTCCTATACTTTGGATTGCTAGGTAGAATTTTTGGACATTAGTACATTTTTCTTCACCATTGCATCTTCAAGCTCTTTCTTTGTCTTCTCTACTTGACTTTACGACTTTGTTAATTGGTCATAAAGTTGTTCGCTCAACACTTTTAACTGGTTCTTTTCAATGTGTGCTTGCTTGTATTCCCTATCTGCCTCCATCAATTCTTGTTGCATGTCTATTGCACTTTGTCTCATATGATCACTACTAGTTTGAGTTGTGCTAAATCAATGTTTAACCATGTTTTGGGAATAATGGGTGGTTCTCCTCTATCCACCTACTTTCCTTGAACTATATGTAGTGGATAATTAAACAACTATCAAATATGAACATTTGTTTGATCCTCTCTTTGCACTGGATCCATCTTTGAACTATTTGATGCAATGTTGCCATCCATATTGGATGGTTCTGCAACAACCCTAATAGGTAAAATTGGCTCTTCATTAATGTCTTGTTTTGGGACTCTTCTTGAGCTTTTTTATCCTCATATCTAGTGTCTGAAGACACTACTTCTTTAATTTGTAGCTTTGTGGTTGGGTTGATTCTAGTATGAAGTCCGTTCATGGTCTAGGAGTACATGTTGATATATATAGGTAGTGATGCGTGTGAACACACTAGGACTGCCGGGGTAGTTTTTTCCTTCTTTAGGAGGTTTTTTCCCCAGATTGTTTATACACCTATTGCCCTAATGGGTTACTTATCCTTATACATTCTAGTGGTAATACATTCAGAATTGTGTGTTGTGCTCCAAGCTTCTTCTTCTTCCTTGAGCTGTTCGTGCTTCTACAGACCTCCAACTCCAAAAATTGGTATTATATCAGGTCACCGCTTCATCTAGGGTGTCATCGACACACCTACTATCACAGTCTCAGAATCACATGAAATTTGGTAAACATACTCAAAATCACGATCTGAGTTTGTTTCGACCTCCGAATGCATTATTGTAGCACTTGTGCAGGTTATTTCTCTTTTTGTGCCAAATATATATACAAGTTTTGGTTCACCAGTATAAGCGTCTCAAAGTCTATTATAGGTTTAGAAGAACTCAACAGGGTACTTTTGTTCAACTTTTTGAGATACGGTCAATTTTTTGCATCAAGGTATTTTAGTCGATGGCCATGGCTAAAAGTAGTGATGTATTCCATATGTTGGTTGTTGAGGATAAGTTGGACAATACCAATTACCCATTATGTCTTATATGATGTGTCATGTATTTTCGTAAAAGGATTGTGGAATATTGTGCAAGGTGTTGATAAATGTCATATTACACCTGCAAATACAGCTGATGTAGATGGCATTGAAGATGACGATATTCTTCATGTACTGGTTCGTGCTGCGGGTCTTGTTGCACCTACTACAAAGCAAATTCATTGGGATGGCAGAGATGCTCAGGCACATGCATTGATAGCCTTGTCTATCAACTGTGCCATTATTCCTCACATTCTCCCTTGCAGAATAGCTAAGAATGCTTGGGATACACTTACCACTTTATACCAGGCAAGGAATGAGGCTCGTGTTGCTTACCTTTGAAAGCAGTTGGAGAGTGAGTACATGAATGAAGGTAATTCCATGGAAAGTTTTCTGACAAAGATCAAATATTTGAAGGAGTAGTTAATTTTTGCTAATGAAGTCTTGCCTGAGAGCACTTGTACAAACTATTCTAAATGGTCTTCCCGATTCGTATCAGAGTTTTGCTTCCACTCTTCGTTTGATGATGAAAGGCAATCCAAATGCCTTAACATGGAGTTAGTCTTTGTTCTATTGTAGGAAGAACAGTCTAGGCAGAATAGGTCCATTATGTGTGTTGCAGATAAAGCTTTCCTAGCTAGTTAGAAGGGCAAAGGTAAATGGAGCTCTTCTACTAGTAAGAAAAAATATGCTAATTCTCCACAATCAAAGAAGGATGACATAGATGACAAGAAAATAGAAAAGCAAGTACTGTAAAGAAATGATCATGTCATAAAGAATTGTGCAAAACTAGCTGCAAAAGAGGCAAAGAAAAAAGAGGTGGCATGGTTGCTGCAGAAGAGGCCTCTACACTGAAAACAGAGTCTACTAATCTAGTGCAGAATGAAGAATGGGTGTTTACTACTATTTGCAATTTTGATCCATGTTGAGCCCTAATTGGTTGAAACTAGCAAAGTCAAGGTCACAGCTATGCATAGGCAAGAGTAAAGTATCAAAATTCCAGGGTCAAAGTGCACAGGTAGTGCACATTCAATTGTTCATAAATAAGGTCTTTAATTGTTCACAGACAAGAGGTATTGCAGAAGTATTTTTGCTAATTCCCTTAAGGTCAAAGGGTGTTCAAAGTAATCGGGTCCAGGTAAACCCCTCTTTGGGGCAAAAGTGACGAAGTAAAAGGAAAAAAAATAAAGGCATGTGAAGCGGCTGTACGCACATGTGGAAATATGGCCGCCCAATCAAAATTTTGATTTAAGTCTAAAGTCACTACATGACAAAGTAGTGAGTCGTTGGCTGCCAGTTAAAAAGACAATCTTGGGACATTGAAAGGGCATCAAGATTGTATTACAGTTAGAGTGCACGGAACCGGCACACTCAACAAAGAAAGACAAAGGCTATTCTTGGTGACACATTTTGGAGGTAAGAAAGAGAGAGAAGTGCAAGGGACACCAGGGTACGACAGAGAGGTGGAAGTGAAGAGTGCAAGAGAGGTGGCTAAGGAAGAATGCAGAGAGTGCGAAGCTAGACCCCAAGGACCTCAAGGTCTCTGTGCAGTGTGCATGCCGACAGAAGATACTCATTCCTCATCTTGGTGGAAGCTTGGTGCAAGGTGTGCACAAGGATAAGCTTGAAGCAAGTAGAGGACTGGTGCAGAGGAGGCCGACTGCAAGAAGACTTCGGGATAATTGGTATTTTTGTAATTAAGCACCCTCTGTAGTGCGCACAGAAGTATTGACTCGGATTGTGCTCAAATATTGTAATTATTTTACTTTAATCAAACTCAAGATTCCAAGGTGTGCTTCTGCAGAAGCTTCCAAGGTTATTTCCTCTGTAAAGTTTCCCAGCTCATTTCTTTCTTTATTCTTTCATTTTTCTCCTACAAACCCTCAAACTCCTTCTCGTCCAAGAATCCCCCAACAAATTTGGCACGCCCGGTGGGACCTCCAAGGAGAATTGAGCATAGGAGAAGATCTATTGCACTTGGAGAACAATATTCCAGTGTCGACAGTAATACTCCAGTTGATTAAAGAGGTACATATTTATATCAAGTGTATCATATGAAGTGAACTATGAATAGCTCATGACCGCGACCTGGTCACAAACCTTGAGGGTCACGTGCAAGCAGACAAGAAGAAAGGCGGTCACAAGATCATTGAGCCCACTTTCATCAACCTCATCAGTAAGAAGCATGGCAGGGCAGGTAGACCTAGAAACCTTACTCTCCAGATTAAACATAAAATTTCCCTCTTTCAGAGGTTTAGCTCATGAGGACCCAGATGAGCACATTCGAAGATTTCTGGCATTAAGAAAGACTAGAGGTTTAATGGGTAGGGAAGATGCCTTCTTGATACTCTTCCCGGCCACATTGGAAGGATTGGCAGACAAGTGGTTTAGCCAGTTTGCTGAAAACCACTTTACCTCTTGGGATTTGATGAAAGAGGCCTTCAAAAATCAGTTTCAGCATGGCAACACTGCGGAGATAATTATAGAAGAGCTAGAAAACTTGAGATTGGGTCCAGGAGAAAAATTCCCAGAGTTTGTGACCAGGGCCAAAGCACTAATGGCTAAACTACCAGATCCACCGCATGATTTCTTTGTCAAGAAGTGGTTAGCCAAACCCTTACCTGTGGTCACCCAATGCAAAATAAAAGAGTTAGTGTTACCTACTGCCTCTGTTGAGGAATTCATCAATACGGCCACACGCTTGGAGCAGATAAGGCACCAGTATGGTGCAACTTCTTCCCAGCCAACCTATGATGCAGAACTGGAGGACCCAATGATCCAGTTAAGAAGGGAGCTGGAGGGCTTGAAAAGGAATAAGCCCTACACAGAAGAGGAGACTGCTGTGGCTCAGCTGAGAAGGGAGATTGAAGCACTCAAGCTCCAAAAGGAGGAGGAGGCCCAAGCAGAAGAATTAGCTCAGCTGAGGCAGGAATTGCAAGAACTCAAAGGAGGTGGTATCAAGAGTGGACTCTGGTGCTCCATGTGCAGCAAGCAAGGGCACATAGTAAGTGAATGTCCTCTGCTAAACGTGACTTGTCAATTATGCAGGAAAGTTGGCCATGAGGCCCATGAATGCCAATCCAGGGGAATGCCTGCAACGACATACTGGACACAGGGAGGACCTCTGCCACCAGCAAATGTAATGGCAGCTGCAGCAAACCAAGGTAACAACTATAATCCTAGACCAAGGAATAATTTTGCAAATGGGCCTAGAATGCCCATCATTTGCTTCAGATGTGGAGAGTGCGGGCACTACCAATCTAGGTGCACTCTCCCAGAAAATGCCCCTCCTTGCAGGAACTGTCCAGAGGCCAGGGATCACTATACAAATTGTTGTCCTAAGAATCAAGCCTCTACTTCAGGACCCCATCTCCAAATGATCTCTGTATTCAAGGAGGAAACATTACCTCAGGACAATGAACCCTCACCGTCTACCAGGGTGGTACAATTAGAAGAACTTGAATCTTTTGCAGTACAGACAAGAAGCAAGGGGAAGACTCAAGAGGACGAAAATCAAGAATCAAAAATTAGAGAATCGAACAGAGACAGAGTTGCATCTGAAGACAAAGCCACCACAAGTGCAGACACAAACCAAAAAGAATATCTCATAGGTACCAGTGACGCCATTGGGCATGCCTTCAACAGGGCTCAAGAAGAGTTTGGTAAAGCAAATGAAGCTCATTCTCGTAAAGAGTCAGAGGCTTCAAAACTACTCAAGTCCCTGAAGACGGAGGTTAGTATTTTTGAATTAATAAAGATGGATGGGAAATTCAGGTCAGAATTATTGCAGATACTTGATGAGGCTTCTACTAGAAGCTTAGTGGCAAAGACGGCTATTTTATATAAAGGGATAATTATCGGGGAAGCACCCCTTACGGATTATAAAAGTCCTCGGCTTACAGTATCAATCCAGGGTCATGAATTTCAAGGTGTTATTGTGGATGGTGGTTCGGGCATTAACTTGATGCCTGAATATACCATGAAAAAGATTGGACTCCACCCTTCAAGACCTGCAAACTTCACTGTTACTTTGGCAGATCAGAGCAAAGTAAGGCCCTTGGGGGTAATCCCAAAAGTTCGACTTGAAATACAAGGTAACCTATTCATTCTGGATTTTGTGGTTTTAAGATTGCCCCAGGTTGAAGGAGGATTTCCTCTCTTAATTGGAAGACCTTGGCTGAGGCATGCCAGTGTCATTCATGATTGGGGCAAGGACACTATGTGGGTACAAAAGAAAGGGCAGGAGCTAACACAGATTCAATTAGAGGAGGGCCCAGACAATCAAGGAAACACTAGTATGATGCAAACAGTTAGCGTTTGCATGGAAACAGAATCGGAGGATCAACCCCAAATAGATTTTGAGGAAGAAGAGGATATTCTAAATTGGCTCCAAGCCGGCAACTCTTCCTCTTGTTTTGGAATTTTTCTTAATAATCCTTGCACGCCTGAAGGTTATGATGAAGATAAGGAGCAGGTCCAGGTTGATGGATTGGGAGAGCCCATCAGAGACCACAGAAGGGGCAGGAAAATACCCCTCATATACAACTTGGAGGAGGATGTGACAACCACAGATAACGAAGTTTCTAAAGCTAAAAGCAAGGTAAAAAATTCTGGTGTTGAATGTTCTTTCCCAATTCAAGAAATCCCTGCAGGATGGATGCAGGACAAGGAGGAACACATTGAAGTCCAACATACGCTTGCTTATGAAGCAATGCACGAAAAGCTAGTAAAAGAAGACAAGGAAGCAGATGCTACCGAAGATCATATGGTAGCGAGAAATCCTGTCCAAGAAATATACTTAGGCACTCAAGACAATAATCAGCCAGTGTTGGTGGCCACTTGGTTGTGGAGCCACCCAGAGCTCCTTAAAAAGGTAAAATCATTCTTGACCCAGTATGTAGATGTTTTTGCCTGGCATTATAAAGACTTAGAAGGAGTGCCTGCAACTTATGGAGAGCACAGAATCCCTCTGGTTGATGGAGCCAAACCCATAAGAGGAAGGAGTTATAGACTTAATCCAAAATATGCCGAAGCTGTCTATGTGGAAATCCAAAAGATGGAGGATGCAGGAATCATCATTCCTGTTGAACACTCAGAGTGGCTCTCACCTATGGTTATAGTACCGAAGAAGAATACTAATAAAATCAGAATTTGTGTTGACTTTAGAGCACTCAACAAGGTGACCATTCCAGATGGTTTCCCTATGCCTTTTGCAGAACAGGTCATTGAAGAAGTGGCTGGGCATGCATTATATAGCTTTATGGATGGATTCAGTGGCTATAATCAAATATCAATACACCCAGAGGATCGTGAAAAGACTGCTTTTATTACACCTTGGGGAACATATGTGTATGTAAAAATGCCATTTGGGCTCAGAAATGCTCCAGCCACCTTTAACAGAACGGTCAATCTTATTTTTGGCCCCCTATTGTTGGAGTCACTTAGAATCTTCATGGATGACTTCTCTGCATTTTCAGGTTCTCATAAAGAAACTCCTCTAGATTGTTTGGACCACCACTTGAGGCAGCTGCAGAATATTTTCAAAAGATGTAGGGAGACTAAGTTAAAGCTCAATCCAAACAAATGTCACTTCCTTGTGACAAAAGGAACCCTCTTAGGACATGTGGTGTCGGCTAAAGGTATGGCCCCAGATCCTGACAAAATCGTTTCTATATTAAAGTTGCCTAAACCTAAATCCCCTAAAGAGATCCAGAGTTTCTTGGGGCATACTGGATACCATAGAAGGTTTATAAAAATGTATGCAGAGATAGCTAGACCTCTGGCTAGACTTACAAGTAAGGAAGTACCCTTTAAATGGGAAGAAGAGGAGGAAAAAGCATATCAAACATTACGGTCAAGGTTAGTGTCTGCTCCTATCTTGGTCACACCTGAGTGGTCAAATATCTTTCATATACATGTCGATGCCAGTGCCTATGCAGTAGGGGCAGTTTTGACACAACCCAGCGAAGAATTTAAAGTGGACAGGCCAATTCAATATGCCAGTAGAATCTTGACCAAGGCTGAAAGGAATTACAGTACTACAGAAAGAGAAGCCCTAGCAATGGTCTTTGCTATCCAAAAATTCTGTCATTACTTACTGGGGGTAAAATTTATTATTATAACAGATCACCAACCATTGAAATACCTACTCAACAAACCACAAGCCACTGGTAGAATATGGAGGTGGTTATTGTTGTTCCAAGAGTTTGATTTTTCTGTAGTCCATAAACCAGGAAAAGAAAATGTTATGGCGGATCATCTATCCAGAATAAATATGATGAATCAAACTAGTGGAATCAATGATGACTTTCCAGATGCTCATCTGTTTGTTGTACAAGTTCAAGGTTGGTATTCCGATATCAAAAATTTCATTAAAACTGGGTTGTATCCAGAAAAGGCTAGTGCTATACAAAAGAAGAGACTGCTAATCAAGAGCAGACCATATACCTTCATTGAAGATAAGTTGTATAGACAGGGCAAGGATGACCGGCTCAGGAAATGTTTGGAGGAAGAAGAAGTGAGGGAAGTCCTTCACTCTGCACATGAAGGAACAGGTGGTGGGCACCTTCCAGGACATATTATGAGTCAGAGGATACTGGATGCTGGTCTATGGTGGCCTACACTATTTAAGGATGCAGATGAATGGGGAAAGGCATGTGACATTTGCCAGAGGTGTGGACCTAAGCCAACAAAGCAGAGACATAACCCCTTGGTTGTTTCCACTTCCTGGCAACCATTTGAGAAGTGGGGGCTAGATTTTGTAGGGCCCATCTACCCTCCCGCTTTTCCAAAAAGAGAAAAATATCTCTTGATAGCTACAGATTATGCGACAAAGTGGGCGGAAGTTATTGCCTCCCCCGATTGCACTGCCCAAACTGTTGCTGATTTCATTTATAGTAGCATCATTTGCAGGTTTGGTTGTCCACTTGAAATTTGCATTGACCAGGGTACCCATTTTGTAAATAAAGTCCTGTAAGAAATCTTCAACAGGTATAGGATTCTTCATAGGACCTCTTGTGCTTACTATCCAAGAGCAAATGGACAGGCTGAATCGACAAATAAGGTTTTAATTTCAATGTTAAGAAAGGAGTGTATGTTGCAGCCCACTTCCTGGGGCATTGCTTACCAAGGTACACTATGGGCATACAGGTTAGCTTACAAAGAGGCCACCGGATATTCCCCATTCCAACTTGTTTATGGCATATTACCCATCGAGCCATTTTAATTTTTACATGGATCACCTAAGCTGGCATTCATGCAGGGAAAGAAGGATTGTGATGTTTCTCAAAGGCTAGGAGCACTACATCAAGTGGAGGAGATTCGTCTACAAGCGACCAAACAATTGATAGAGACTCAGATGAAGAGGAAGGAGGCACATGATCGATATCTGTGGAACAACAACATTGAGGCAGGCATGTTAGTTCTTCTCCATAAACCTAACCTTCATACGAATGCAAAAGGGAAATGGATCCCTCATTGGGAGGGCCCTTTTCGTGTTTTGAAGACGTTGCATTGGGGCGCTGTGCAGTTAGAAACACTCAATGGAGCCACACTGCCGCTAGTAAATATTTCTAGACTCAAAGCCTATCATAAAACGTTCTAACATCCCCCTCCATTGTTCTTAGGTCATTTTGTTTTTCTATTGTGTCCTTTTAATCATTGCTAATAATTGCTATAAAATATATATATATATATATATGTGCTCACATACACAAAATTTAGGCGCAAATTTTTTGATGGCTCTTAGTTCCACAAACTAGCTTTTAAGGCTAGCCTTTTCTTTGTTTACCTCTTGGATGGATGAGATTCAATTTGGCTTCTCCTCTCTTTTGAACACTCTTTTATGCTACACCATCCCTTGCTGTGAGGTGAGCCCTTAATCCTCATTGCTATATAATGGGTAGCCTCATTCATTCCGCCTTCAACGCCATCTTGCTGCAAGATCATATCAGAAGTCTGCAATGCCGGAGGCTACAGGTTGCCCAGCTCTTCAGGTTGACCAGCTCTTCACAAGCTTGCGTGGCTTTTCAGTGGTTGACTCCCGAGGCTAAAGCAATAACCTCTGTGCCACCCGCCTCAATCATCGCCCCCCCTCCACTCCACTCCCGCCTCCCCTCCTCCCCCCTCCTCCTCAACCGCCTCCTCCTCACCTGCGTACCACCACCACCGACTACCATTTCCTCTTTCCCCCCTCCCTATCCCTCCCCCACCTTCCCCCTCCATAGCCTCTCCAACTCCCCGCGGACGCCCCCTCCAAACCCCCCTCCTACTCCCCCCCATACCCCCTCACCCTTCCCCTCCCTCTCCCCCGCCATCCCACCCCACCCTCCCCATCAGCAGCCCCCGCGCCCGCTCACCCCCCCACCCACCCCCCCACCCGCCCACCCACCCGCCCCCCCCCACCCACCCGCCCACCCCCCCGCCCACCCGCCCGCACACCCCCCCGCTCACCCCCCCGCCCACCCGCCCACCCGCCCACCCGCCCGCACCCCCCCCCACACCCCCCCGCACACCCCCCGCCCACCCCCCCGCCCACCCGCCCGCACACCCCCCCGCACACCCCCCCGCCCACCCCCCCGCCCACCCCCCCGCACACCCCCCCGCACACCCCCCCGCCCACCCCCCCGCCCACCCCCCCGCACACCCACCCGCACACCCCCCCCGCCCACCCGCCCGCCCACCCCCCCGCCCACCCGCCCGCCCACCCGCCCGCCCGCACACCCCCCCGCACACCCCCCCGCCCACCCCCCCGCACACCCGCCCGCACACCCCCCCGCCCACTCGCCCGCCCACCCCCCCGCCCACCTGCCCGCCCGCACACCCCCCCGCACACCCCCCCGCCCACCCCCCCGCACACCTGCCCGCCCACCCCCCCGCCCGCACACCCCCCCGCCCACCCGCCCGCCCACCCCCCCGCCCACCTGCCCGCCCACCCGCCCGCACACCCCCCCGCACACCCCCCCGCCCACCCCCCGCCCACCCCCCCGCACACCCGCCCGCACACCCCCCCGCCCACCCGCCCGCCCACCCCCCGCCCACCCGCCCGCACACCCCCCCGCACACCCCCCCGCCCACCCCCCGCCCACCCCCCCGCACACCCGCCCGCACACCCCCCCGCCCACCCCCCCCGCCCGCCCACCCCCCGCCCACCCCCCGCCCACCCCCCCGCACACCCCCCCGCACACCCCCCCCACCCACCCGCCCGCACACCCCCCCGCACACCCCCCCGCCCACCCCCCCGCACACCCCCCCGCCCACCCCCCCCGCCCACCCGCCCGCACACCCCCCCGCATCCCCCCCCGCACACCCCCCCCGCCCACCCCCCCGCTCACCCGCCCGCACACCCCCCCGCACACCACCCCCCCGCCCACCCGCCCGCCCACCCGCCCGCACACCCCCCCGCACACCCCCCCGCCCACCCCCCCGCCCACCCCCCCGCACACCCGCCCGCACACCCCCCCGCCCACCCGCCCGCCCACCCCCCGCCCCCCCCGCCCACCCGCCCACACACCCCCCGCACACCCCCCCGCCCACCCCCCGCCCACCCGCCCGCCCACCCCCCCGCACACCCGCCCGCACACCCCCCCGCCCACCCCCCCGCCCACCCCCCGCCCACCCGCCCGCCCACCCGCCCGCACACCCCCCCGCACACCCCCCCGCCCACCCCCCCACCCACCCCCCCGCCCACCCCCCCGCACACCCGCCCGCACACCCCCCCCCCCGCCCACCCGCCCGCACACCGGCACACCCCCCCGCCCACCCCCCCGCTCACCCGCCCGCACACCCCCCCGCACACCCCCCCGCCCACCCACCCCCCCCATCCGCCACCCACCCCCCCGCCCAACCGCCACCCACCCCCCCGCCCACACGCCCACCCACCACCCCGCCCACCCACCTCTCCCGCCACCCGTGTCGTCGGGCTTCTAAGTGCCCCAGGTCAACCCCAGCTGCTGGGGAGTTGGCTTCCAACAGAGACGGAGGAAGGGAAGTCTAGAATTTTCTGGTTTTACCAGAGTGGGTAAACCACGTCACTCTCTACGGGTCCTTTTTTTTACGCCGACCTCTATGGCCGATCCCACCCCACCGGACGACATCTCGGAACTCACTCCTTCAGCACTGCATACAACCAATCCGAATTACCCTCCTCTTGTGTCTGCTCCACCCACCACCGGCCTCCACTCTCAGCTCCCTTCGTTGCCCGTGTCCACTGACCTACACCATGATGCATCGCCTTCCTCCAATCCTCCTGCCATCCTACATATTCCCACTTATTCGGTTCAATCTGATTCCACGGATATCTATTCTCCACATCCACTCCCTCACCATCCTTCTCCTTCTCCTTCCGCTTCTCATACCTCGCAACCAAATTCGCCCTCAGGAGATTATATGCGCATCTTTTATCCGCCTGATTTAGATATGCAGATTCGTATTCATTTATCTCTCCCAACCATCGAACTCCGTCGCCTTTTCTCTGTCGACAATCTTCAACAGGCGGGTCTCTGGGGCTTGGCCAACGTTTTCCTGAATGATCCCTCCAATTACTGTGACGTCTATGAAGCTATCCGCCTCTTTCCTAATTTTCGCACAGGCCCTCTCTCCATTTCCAATCTTGCTGCCAGCCTCGGCTCTTGCCCCGACGAATTCCGTACTCCTCCGTTCTTATATTCTGGATTGTCAGCCTCTGCCACAATTGCCTTTTGTCGAGATCGCTTCGACACTAATGCCCGCTTTTCCATCCGCATGACGTCCATACTCAATGCATTCATTTTCTTCTTTTTGCTTCGTAGTCCCACATCTTCACTACCATGGTCTGATATTCGCATTGCTGATCCGCTTTTTTGCTTCCTACATAGCCGCCCATACCCTTACGCCGCCCTCATCTATGGTTCCTTAAATTTGCGCTCTCGTCGACTTCGTGAAGCTGTCTCCAGAGGTTCTCGCACATTCTCCATATATTCGGGTCCATTCCTTGCTTGACTTTACCACATCCCATCGCGCTCTGACCCTCATCCCCCTCTACTTCCGTCGCAGCCCAACTTACCTTCCACTTCCAATCCTCCCCCCTCTCCTCCAATCTCCATCGACTCAGCCTCCGTTTCCACCTCGCTATCCGCTCCCCATGATCGCACTTCCCCCCCTCTACACTCTTCTCCGCATATCGTTTCCTCCTCTCCGGATATCGCGCCTATTCCTTCCCCTGATCCTGCTCCGGCACCTGGCCCTTCTTCCACAGCAACTTTCCGGCCGCTCGTTCACACGCAGCTCAACACCCACAACCCAACCTGTACACCACCTCGTCCTCCTCCTTCCGCACCCGCTCCGCCCACTGCAGTTCCATTCCCGCGACCCCCTCCGTCGGCATCTCCTCTCCATCATCCCGATCCACCTGTTGCACCCTCCCCTCCAATTGATATCCCTTCTGCCCCTTCCTTTTTGCATTTGCTCCGCGATGCCAGTGCCGCTGCTTCTGGCAGTGCTCATGCCTCCAAAGTGTCTTTGGATTCTGTATCAGCTGCCGCGTCTATTCATCAACAATACATTAATACCATAGACAACATCAATCGAATAGCTCACTCTCAATGGCAAACCTCCATGAAACAGCCCGCTTACTCAAAGATGAGTGCGACAAATATTGTGATATGGCCGAATCTGCATTAAAGAACTTATCTGATCTTCAAAATCGCTCTTCTTTAGGGTTATGTGATAATGCTGCGTGCCGGCGGATCAAACGCGAACGGGACCACCTTAGGCAGTGCCTTAGTTCTCTCCAGCATATGATTGAGCAGGCTTCTGCTCCCCTGCCCTCCTCTCCACAACCATCCGATGCCGGCATCAATCCACCCTCTCAATAATTTGCAAGCCAACTTCTCCATTCCTTGCTATTGGCTTCATTTCCTTATAGATGTGCAATAAAACTCTCATCCTTCTGATTTTGTCTCCTCAGGGATAAATAAAATTTTGTAGCGGGTTTAATCGAGTTTTATTCCTTAATCAATAAAGTCAATCCTTATCTATTTTCATGCCTACGTTCCCTCTATGTTTCTTCTGATGTTCCACTCTGTTCTTGAGTTGTTGTTCCCCTCTGTATCGTGTCTGCTGTCTCTCCGGGACGGAGAGAACATTAAGAGGTGGGCATCTGTTGAGCCCTAATTGGTTGAAACTAGCAAAGTCAAGGTCACAGCTATGCATAGGCAAGAGTAAAGTATCAAAATTCCAGGGTCAAAGTGCACAGGTAGTGCACATTCAATTGTTCATAAATAAGGTCTTTAATTGTTCACAGACAAGAGGTATTGCAGAAGTATTTTTGCTAATTCCCTTAAGGTCAAAGGGTGTTCAAAGTAATCGGGTCCAGGTAAACCCCTCTTTGGGGCAAAAGTGACGAAGTAAAAGGAAAAAAAATAAAGGCATGTGAAGCGGCTGTACGCACATGTGGAAATATGGCCGCCCAATCAAAATTTTGATTTAAGTCTAAAGTCACTACATGACAAAGTAGTGAGTCGTTGGCTGCCAGTTAAAAAGACAATCTTGGGACATTGAAAGGGCATCAAGATTGTATTACAGTTAGAGTGCACGGAACCGGCACACTCAACAAAGAAAGACAAAGGCTATTCTTGGTGACACATTTTGGAGGTAAGAAAGAGAGAGAAGTGCAAGGGACACCAGGGTACGACAGAGAGGTGGAAGTGAAGAGTGCAAGAGAGGTGGCTAAGGAAGAATGCAGAGAGTGCGAAGCTAGACCCCAAGGACCTCAAGGTCTCTGTGCAGTGTGCATGCCGACAGAAGATACTCATTCCTCATCTTGATGGAAGCTTGGTGCAAGGTGTGCACAAGGATAAGCTTGAAGCAAGTAGAGGACTGGTGCAGAGGAGGCCGACTGCAAGAAGACTTCGGGATAATTGGTATTTTTGGAATTAAGCACCCTCTGTAGTGCGCACAGAAGTATTGACTCGGATTGTGCTCAAATATTGTAATTATTTTACTTTAATCAAACTCAAGATTCCAAGGTGTGCTTCTGCAGAAGCTTCCAAGGTTATTTCCTCTGTGAAGTTTCCCAGCTCATTTCTTTCTTTATTCTTTCCTTTTTCTCCTACAAACCCTCAAACTCCTTCTCGTCCAAGAATCCCCCAACAATCCATTTCTTCTGAACAGTGCATGTCTATAGTAGACTCAGATGTTTTGTACTTTGATAGTGGGGCAACCAAACATATTACCTCACAATGTAGTTTCTTCACTTCACTCGCGCCTGGCCCTACATGGAATACTGTCACATGTGCCAACAACTCCTCTTACCCTGTCATGGGAGTTGGTAAAATCATTTTGACTACTATTGATGGTAGTTCTTTTACATTGGATCAAGAAGAATCTATTATCAATTTCACCTGTATCCAAGATTGGCTTGGTTGTGAAATTTCTTGATGCTAGATGTGCAGTTCATGATCTGCCAAATGGCGATGTGATTATTGCTTCTAGCATTTTATGTCGTGGGATGTATAAGCTCATAGACTATGAAAAATTTGTGAATGATTTGACATGTGCAATACATGATTCTCAGGCTATGTCAAATGCAAAGCTTTGGCATGCATGCTTTGGTCATCTAAATTTTGCTGGTTTGCCATGCCTACAGAAATCTGAAGTGGTGTTCTCTCTGCCCAAACTTAAGGCATGTATGTGAAGGCTATATTTTGGGCAAAATGCAGCATTCCTCATTCCCAAAAGATGGTTCAGTTTGAGCTACTAAAAAATTGCAGCTTGTTCACACTTATGTATGTGATCCTATGCAGACACCCTCTTTTGGGAACTATCTTTACTTTGTGACTTTTATCAATGATTTTTCCAGGCATGCATGGGTATATCCATTGAAAGCAAAGTCCAAAGTGTTTATATGCTTCAAAAAATTTCTTGCTTTGGTTGAAAATGTGTCAGCATGTAAAATGGGCACCCTCCATTCTGATCGAGGGGGGAATATATGTCTTCTGACTTTAATGCATTTCTGGCTGAACGTGGGATAAAACATGAGTGTATAGTGTGTATACACCTCAATAGAATGGAGTTGCTAAACGGAAGAACATGTCACTCATGGAGATGGTGAGGTGTATGGTCAAGAGTCAGGCTTTACCACATAGTTTCTGGCTTGAGGCTGTTATGTGTGTAGCATATATACTTAACATGTGTCCCACTAAAGCGCTGCAGTCTATCACTCCATATGAGGCTTGGCATGCTTGCAAGCCATTTGTTGCTCATCTACATGTTTTTGGTTGTTTGGCATATGCATTAGTACTTGAACAATAATGCATAAAATTGGATGATAAAGCAGTGAAATGTATTTTTGTTGGGTATAGCTCTCAAAGCAAAGGCTATTGTCTGTATCATCCACAAACTTAACACATTTTGGTTAGTCGTGATGTTTTTTTTGTGGAAGATGCTATTCAACCACTACTTTCATGTACTATGGAGACATCTGTTAGCTCCAAAGACATCTATGATACTTGACTGCCTCTTTTTACAGGTGGATGGTCTAGTGATGGTCCTAACGAGGCAACTTCTCATCCTTTATAGGTTTCATGTGATGATGCATATCATTCTATTTATGATGTAGATTTACATGATGCACTTGTTGATGAGAGAGCTGATATTTAGGAGGCAAAAACTATGCCAAAATGGCTGGTGCAGACTTTGCATCATAGCAAATTAGATGCACCGCTATCATATCATACTCAGGCTCATAGTGCCTCTTTTGCATCAGATTGCTATGTTATGGCTGCCTCTAGTCTGTATGATGAGAATGAGCATGCTTCATTTGATGAAGCACAAAATTCAAAAAATTGGATGGTTACTATGCAATCTGAATATGATGCTATAATGAAGAATGGTACCTATTCTTTGTGTGACTTGCCTCTTGGCAAGAAGGCCATTGGCACTAAGTGGGTATACAAGTTGAAGCGTAAGCCTAATGGAACAGTTGACAGGTATAAGGCTACGCTTATTGCAAAGGGTTATGCTCAGGAAAGAGGAATTGATTTTGATGAGACATTTGTTGCTACTTGCTGAATGACTACTGTTCATAGCATTTGTGCACTTGCAGCTCATCATGGTTGGAATGTACATTAGTTGGACATTAAAACTGCATTTTTGAATGGTGATTTGCATGAAGAAGTGTATGTTTTTTGCCCCATGGCTTTGTGTAGAAAGGGCATGAAAACCAGATGTGCAAGTTAAAGAAGGCATTATATGGTTTAAAGCAAGCACCACATGCTTGGTATGAAAAGATACATGCCTATCTGATTACACATGGTTTTGAGAACAGTTCAATAGAGAGTACCTTATATGTTAAGGGTACTAATGATGTGCTTCTAATCATTGTTGTCTATGTTGATGACATGCTACTCACTGATCCTCATGAGAAACATGTGAAGAGATGGATAGGTATGTGCTTGAAGATGAAGAGGTGTTGCAAAATCCTTGATCTACACCAGCCAAATGAACTCCAGGAGTATATGGTGGGCCCTTTTAGCTTGCCAATGGATGTATTAGACACCCTATGTACCTTGGAAGATCACTCTCAAAAAGATAGATCAAAACAGATAAGTTGGAGTTAGCTCAGAGGTGAAAACTTGCTATTCTTGGTTCATACACCTGTCCAGTGTTTTACATAACTCTCTGAGCACAGCAGCAATTAGCTTAATTCCTCTTGGGTAAGTCTAGGTAGCTTAAAGAGATAACTTTCAAGAGTAATCTCATCAAAAATAATAAACCACACACTGAGAATGAGTTTTAACAAGTGATGACATCATCCCGATTTTCACGGGCTGCTATAGAAATAGACCAGTGAGCAAAAATATGCACATAACTAAAAATCTGGAAATTGAATGATTATAAAACTTTGTATTGTTATACTAGACAGTAAGTTGAATCCAACAAGCTTTAAATCACTGAATTTGGATAAGTAACCACTGAGAAATGGCTCTGACAAGATGAGTGAAAAAGTCGGGTACCTGACAGAGAAGTGAAGATGAACATACCCTGTTGACTTTAAATGAACATAACTGAAGATTGCAACATCCAAATGACATGCAAATTTGTGAGCATATAGTAGACGTATAGAACTAACTTTACCAAGTTAAATCACTGAAAATGATGCACCAATCTCAGAGAAAACATCTCTGCAAGCTGACTGAGAAAAACTAAGAGTAATGGCAGTGAGTAGTACACTTCACAAGAACATGGAAAGATGAACTCAAATAATCATGAAAATGAAAGTATATTGCTTGTACAGTACAATGACTTACTGATACATATGTGTGCCTTGTAATCACACCTTGATATGGCATAAAGCTCAGCTCTTGGAGGTCTTCACATAGGTCTCTCTAACCACGACTAAAACTGCCATCTATTTATAGTTGAGTTTGGGAGGCTAACTTCCCTCAATCACTCTCCAATCAATCAATGATTGATTTGATTCTCTACCTACCACAAATCACAAATTTGTGGCTCCTCTTTCCCTTTTTGATCATGTGGACTCAACCACTTAAGATTCTCTTACTTTTACATTAAGTAAACTCTTCAAAAAATTACAAGAGGTAGTTCACAAGTGAACTTTACATAGTCTTCATTTTGAAGCTTCTTCTAAGACTTTGTGAGACTCAAGCCAATACTTAGGCTTGTCATAGACTTGCTCCAACAGCTCCCCCTCAAGCCAAGTATGCTTGAGGTCTTCAATCTTCCAAGATTACCTGCAAACCAATCATAGCCTTGAATTTGCAAAGCTTTGTACCATCCAATGCTTTGGTTAGAATATCTGCACATTGTTGATGAGTGGACACATATGATATTTGAATCTCTTTGCTTAGAACCTTCTCTTGTACATAGTGATAATGAACTTCAATATGTTTAGTCCTTGCATGAAAAATAGGATTAGAAGCCAAGTGAATAGAACTCATATTGTCACCATAAATAGTTGGAGTTCCAAACTCCAATCCAACATCTTTGAATAATGTCTTCATCCACATAGCTTCCTGAGTAGCTATGGCAAGACCTCTATATTCAGCTTCAGTAGAAGAGAGAGCAATTGTGGGTTGCTTCTTGGATGACCATGAAATTAGCTTTGAACCTGCAAAGGTAAGATAACCTGAAGTGCTCCTTCTATCTTCCTTGGAGCCAGCCCAATCTGCATAAGAAAATAGCTTCAAACCTAAATCAGATACATAAGGATAATAAAGTCCTTCATTTATGGTTCCTTTGAGATACTTGAGAATCCTTTTGGCAGCATCCATATGTGGTTTCCTTGGTGTGTACATAAATTGACTTAGCACACTCACATTGTAACATATATCTACTCTTGTCAATGTGGCATAGTTGAGACTACCCACTAGACTTTGATATGATGTGATGTCCTCTATGAGTTCACCTTCATGTGAACTCAATTTGTGATTGACCTCCATTGGAGTACCTGCAATCTTACAATCTTGCATCTTGAATTTTGCCAACATGTCCTTAATGTACTTTCTTTGAGTGAGAAACAAACCATGATCTTTGTAGACAACTTCCAAACCTAGAAAGTAGGTAAGTGAACCCAAATCACTTATCTTGAACTCTTCTCTCATCTGATCTTTGATCTTCTTCATACCATCTGCATCATTTCCTATCAATATAATATCATCTACATATACACATAAGTAGATGACCTCAGAATTACTCTTTTTAATAAAGAGTGAAGGATCTGCCTTGCTTGGTTGAAAGCCTTTGTCCTGCAAGAATGAAACAAGCCTGAAATTCCAAGCTCTTGGAGCTTGCTTGAGACCATACAATGCTTTGTTAAGTTTACACACATAATCAGGATAAACTTGACTCTCAAAACCAGGTGGTTGTGCCATA
Organism: Ceratopteris richardii; assembly: GCA_020310875.1. Taxonomy (NCBI): domain Eukaryota; kingdom Viridiplantae; phylum Streptophyta; class Polypodiopsida; order Polypodiales; family Pteridaceae; genus Ceratopteris; species Ceratopteris richardii. The sequence goes on from CM035427.1 coordinate 35,419,898, forward strand.
TATACCTCTTCTGTTATCCAACCATTCAAAAATGCATTCTTTACATCTAGTTGAAGTATCTTCCAATTCTTGGAATAGGCAATACTAAGCAAAACCCTAATAGTAGGCATCTTTGCCACAAGAGAGAAGGTCTCCTCATAATCAATTCCCTGAGTTTGTGCAAAGCCTTTTGCTACAAGCCTTGCCTTATACCTGTTAATTGAACCATCAGAATTCTTCTTGAGTTTATAGACCCATCTTGAGCCTATTACCTTCATGGATGAAGTCTTGGGCACCAAATCCCAAGTGTTGTTTTCCTCAAGTGCTTCAATCTCTTCCTTCATTGCATGCTTCCATTCTGATTTTGCTTTGGCCTCTTCAAATGATGATGGCTCCTCTTGGTTTATATCCTGTGCTTTGTAGATAGAGTGTTTAGTTACTAATGAGGTGTCAAACCCATACCTTTCTGGTTTTTTCTTTTCCCTCATAGATCTTCTTAGGCTATGATGTGATGATTCTGCCTCATGTCCAAGTTCCTGCAATTTTGCTTTACCTTACTTTTCCATCTGAGATTCTTCATCTCCTCTGAGGTGTCTTGTTCTTCAATCTTCGGTTGTTCTCTACCAAGCTTTGGAAAATCTTCTTCAAGATTATATGGTAAATTGACCTTCCTGCATGAATCTTCATACCATGAATTGTTCTCATCAAAAACTACATCTCTGCTTATCAAGAATCCTTTGTTGGTAGGGTTGTATAACCTGTAGCCCTTTTGATTGTTGTCATATCCAATAAATACACACCTTTCTGCCTTTGGATCCATCTTGCCTCTAACCTGTGAAGGAACATGAGCAAAAGCAATACATCCAAAAATTTTACAATGATCTAAGCTTGGTCTTCTTCCATTCCAAGCCTCATATGGAGTCATCCCATCAAGGGATTTTGAAGGCAACCTGTTAATCCAGTAAGTGGTTGTAGATACAGCCTCAGCCCATAAGTAATTAGGTAAATGCTTTTCATTTAACATAGACCTTGCAGCTTCAACAATTGTCATATTCCTCCTTTCTGCCACTCCATTTTGCTCAGGAGTGTACCTTGTAGTTACCTCTCTTTTGATTCCTCTTTCTTGAAGAAAAGAATCAAACTCATGGGAGAAGTATTCTCCCCCTCCATCTGACCTTAGCCTTTTTAGTGATTTACCTGTTTGATTCTCCACAAGAGCCAAATATCTTTTGAAACATGAAAAAACTTCATCTTTGTGTTTCATAAAGAATAGGATAGTCCATCTGCTGCAATCATCAATAAAGGAAACATAATACCTTGATCCAGATATTGAAGCTTCCTTGCTAGGTCCCCATACATCTGTATGAACCAACTCCAAGAGATCTCCATGCATATAACCTTTCTTCATGAATGGTAACCTGTGAGACTTTCCAAATTGACATGCACTACACTTATAAATCATATGTTGTTTTGACAAATTAGGGAGTCCAAGTACACTTTTGTCCCTGCAAATTTGCTTTAATGACCTTTCACCAATATGTGCTAACCTTTTGTGCCATACTTCCAATTCTGTGAGTGTCTGGCTACCATAATTAAAGAGAGCAATGTTTCTAGTGTCCTGTAATTCAAATGTGAACAATCTACTTGTCTTTTCACCTTTTGCAATTCTTCTGAATCCTTGACTTGGATCTTCAACAAATGCTGTTGCTTTTGTGAACCTAACTTGCAACCCTTTCTCTACTATCTGCCCAACACTTATCAAATTCTTTGTAATGGTAGGGACATAGAGTACCTTACTGAGTAGGTTGATATTTCCATCAGGTGCTTTGACATTGCCTATTTTCTCCACAGGATGTTTTGTATCATCTCCTGTTTGTACCTCATGCTTATTCCTTGGATCTTCTAAATCTGATAGGAGTGCCACATTTCCTGCCACATGATTTGAACAACCTGAATCTATGTAGAAAACATGCTCATCAGATTTACCTTGTGGCATAGCCATGTTCATGATCAATAATGAATCCTCTTTGTTTGAGTCTTCTGTGTAGTTATTGTAGTCTCTCCTTCCTTTGTAGCCTCCTTGATAGTTTGAATGATTTTAGTTGTTGTAGTTGCCATGGTAGTTGTTGAACCTTCCTCTTGAGTAGCCATAACTTCCTCTATTGTATCCTCTGCCTCTTTGATTCCCTGTAACTGGGAGAATATAGCATCAAACTCATTTAGATGAGCAATAACACTATCTGTGTCCTTCATACAAAGGTCATATAATTTTCTCATCAGATACACTTTATTTGATGCCGTCTCTTTTTCATATGTATTGCATAACTTCTTCCAAGGCTCCTCTGCACTTTCACAGTCTAATACTGTAAAGTAAACATTATCTGCCAAGTGCAAGCGAATGGTAGACCTGGCCATTTCATCTAACTCATCCCAATCATCTTCATCCATGTCAGCAGGCTTCTTTGAAATCCCATTTACTGGCTTCCATTGCCTCCTTTGAATCAGCACATCTTTAATCTGATTCTTCCATAGAGCAAAGTTTGTGCCATCAAATTTTCGGATCTCAAAATGGTCTTTGCCCTGCAAGTTATAGCTCCTCCTCGGAACACTAGCACTAGACCCTGATCCACCGGATGCGCCTGAGACCTCTGATGCCATGATCATAGAGAATTGAATAGAATGATAATGGAGCTAGAAGAGTCCAAACACCAACAAATAAGTGTATCAAGGAGTAAATCGACCACTGTATAGTTGACTAAACCAGAAATCTGGAAAAATTTTGCCAGAGTATCCTCTGCAAAATTAGCATATGACCTGTGTTAAAGTATCAAAACTGCAAGTACTGACATGTCTACCTGCATAGTGAATCACTGACTCCACTGCATATAATCAGTTACCCAATAGAAGCCAACTAGGCTTATCGAGCACCTATGAACAACTATCATACATCTCCTATGGCGAGGCTGGGTAAGTCTTCCACCTGCATCACCGAAGAGACCCCGACATCTAGGTGTCTCCCAGTTAAGAAAACCTCACCACGACCCTCTTTATCAAACGTAAAAGGCTTTATGTAAAGAACGTAACCGCTATATCAATGACCACATGGACGTACATAAGCGGTATCCACAGAAGCATACATGGTGTGTATGTGCTCAATATATGCAGCAAAATGACACTAAAAGGCTGAGTACACAGCCCAAAAACTAGCCAATAACACCTGCAAGTGTCTGTCAACTCTGATGTTTTAGGCTTTAAAAACCTGCATAAATTTGTAGCAACTGCTCCCACCAAAACTGAAAACCCCTCGAGAAACCTGTAGTTTTACGAGTGTGGCTGAAACTACAGCCCCAAAGGTTGATATTTATTGTCTCAGAAGTACAAGGAACATTCTTCTTGATGTTCTTGGACCTGTGCGAAGAGAACTATGTGCAAAAGTACTCCGAAATGGCTCCAAAAAACACCCCAAAACTGCTTCAGAAATAGGCTTTGAAAGCAAAAAATGAAGCTTTGAGGGACCAAAACTTGTTCAAGGTAATGTCAACCTTAGTCTTTCCCCTTCTTCAAACACCACAAGAGTGTAGCTTAGTGGCAAGAGGTTGCCACGATTAAGCGAGCTCTAGGGGGAACAGTACTGGGATGGGTGACCTCCCGGGAAGTACCGGGAACCTCTATATTCCTTGATCGTTGAGGTCCTCCCTCGCGCGTGTTGATATATTTAGGTAGTGATGTGTGTGAACACTCTAGGACTGCCGGGGCACTTTTTTTCCTCTTTAGGAGGTTTTTTTCCCCCGGCTTGTATATACGCCGATTGCCCTAATGGGCTACTTATCTTTGTACATTCTCTAGTAATACATTCAGTCTTGTGTGTTGTGCTCCAAGCTTCTTCTTCTTCCTTGTGTTGTTCGCGTGCTTCCGCAGACGTCTAACTCCAACAATTGGTATTAGAGCAGGTCGTCGCTTCTTCTAGGGCGCCGTCGACACTCCTCCGTTTGCAGTCTCAGATTCGCACGAAATTTGGTGAGCATACTCAGGGTGTTTCCGAGATCAAAACAGCTTTGCTTTGTCGTTGCCGAAATCGCGATCTGAGCTCGTTTCGGCCTCCGAACACACTATCGCAGTGCTTGTGCAGGCTATTTCTTCCTTTTGTGCCAAAGGTATATACCAGTTTCTGTTCGCCAGTTTAAGCGTCTCGAAGTCTGCTACAGGTCTAGCAGAACTCGTTTGGGCAGTTCCGTTCAACTCTTTTAGATACAGTCAATTTTCTGCATCAAGGTATTTTAGTCACCGGCCATGGCTGAAAGCAGTGATGTATTCCGTATGTTGGCTGTTGAGGATAAGTTGGATGGTACCAACTACCCATTATGGGCTTATATGATGCGACATGTACTGGTTGCAAAAGGATTGTGGAACATTGTGCAGGGTGTTGAAAGACGTCCTGTTACACCTGTAACGACAGGTACTGCAAATACAGGTGTTGGAGCTGATGAAGATGGTGTCGAAGATGATATTCCGCAGATTCCTGTTCGTGCTGCTGTTTCTGTTGCACCTACTGCAGAGCAGATTCGTTGGGATGGCAGAGATGCCCAGGCACATGCATTGATAGCTTTGTCTGTCAAACGTGCCATTATTCCTCACATTCGCTCTTGCAGAACAGCAAAGGATGCTTGGGATACACTTACCACTTTGTACCAGGCTAGGAATGAGGCTCGTGTTGCTTACCTCCGAAAACAGTTGGAGAGTGAGCACATGAATGAAGGTGATTCTATGGACAGTTTTCTTACAAAGATCAAAGACCTGAAGGAACAATTGATTTCTGCTGATGAGGTTATACCAAATAGCTCACTTGTGCAGACCGTTCTGAATGGTCTTCCTGATTCATATCAGAGTTTTGCCTCTACTCTTCGGTTGATGATGAAAGGCAATCCGAATGCCTTGTCATTTGAGGAATTAGTCTCTGTTCTGTTGCAGGAAGATCAGTCCAGGCAGAACAGGTCCATTATGCGTGTTCCAGATCAAGCTTTCTTGGCTAGTCAGAAGGGCAAAGGAAAATGGAGCTCTTCTACTAGTAAGCAGAAATCTGCAAATGCTGCACAATCGAAGAACCAGGATAAAGATGAAAAGAAATCAGAAAAGCAGAAATTGTTCTGCAAGTACTGTAAAGGCAATGATCATATCATAAAGAACTGTCCAAAACTGGCTGCTAAAGAGGCAAAGAAGAAAGAGGCTGGAATGGTTGTTGCAGAGGTCTCTACACCAAAAACAGAGTCTGCAAATCTTGTGCAGGAAGAAGAATGGGCGTTTACTACTGTCTGCAGTTTTGACCCATCTTCTCATGATCAGTGCATGTCTGCAGTAGACTCAGATGTTTGGTACTTTGACAGTGGGGCGACCAAACATATTACCTCGCAGCGCAGTTTCTTCTCTTCACTCGAGCCTGCCCCTACAGGGAATATTGTCACATGCGCCAATAACTCCTCTTATCCTGTTATGGGAGTTGGTAAGATCATTCTGACTACTGCTGATGGTAGTTCTTTCACTTTGTCAGATGCTTTATTTGTGCCAGGGATCAAAAAGAATCTGTTATCAGTTTCTGCATTAGCCAAGATTGGCTTGGTTGTGAAATTTGTTGATGACAGGTGTACAGTCCATGATCTCTCAAATGGCAATGTGATTATTGCTTCTGGCATTTTATGTCGTGGGCTGTATAAGCTCATAGACTATGAAAGATCCGTGAATGATTCGGCATGTGCAGTTCATGATTCTCAGGCTATGTCAGATGCAAAGCTTTGGCATGCACGCTTTGGTCATCTGAATTTTGCTAGTTTGTTACGCCTGCAGAAATCTGAAATGGTGTCCTCTTTGCTCAAACTTGAGGCACCTGGAAAACATGTTTGTGAAGGCTGTATTTTGGGCAAAATGCAGCGTTCTTCCTTTCCAAAAGATGGTTCAATTCGGGCTATGCAGAAATTGCAGCTTGTACATAGTGATGTCTGTGGTCCTATGCAGACACCCTCTTTTGGAAATTACCTTTACTTCGTGACTTTCATTGATGATTTTTCCAGGCATGCATGGGTATATCCACTCAAAGCAAAGTCCGAAGTGTTCATGTGCTTCAAACAGTTTTTGGTTTTGGCTGAAAATCTATCAGCATGTAAAATGGGCACCCTCCGTTCTGATCGAGGGGGGGAATATATGTCTTCAGATTTTAATGCATTTCTGGCTGAACGTGGGATAAAACACCAGTGTACAGTGCCGTATACACCTCAACAGAATGGAGTTGCTGAACAAAAGAACAGGTCACTCATGGAGATGGCGAGGTGCATGGTCAAAAGTCAGGCTTTACCACATAGTTTCTGGCTTGAGGCTGTCATGTGTGCAGCATATGTACTGAACAGGTGTCCCACTAAAGCGTTGCAGTCTATCACTCCATATGAGGCTTGGCATGACCGCAAGCCATCTGTTGCTCATCTGCGTGTTTTTGGTTGTTTGGCATATGCATTAGTGCCTGAACAACATCGCAGAAAATTGGATGATAAGGCAGTAAAATGTATTTTTGTTGGGTACAGTTCTGAAAGTAAAGGCTATCGTCTGTATCATCCACAGACTAAACGCATTCTGGTTAGCCGTGATGTTGTCTTTGTGGAAGATGCTATTCAGCCATTGCTTTCATGTACTAAGGAGACATCTGTTAGCTCCAAAGACATGTATGATACTTTGATGCCTCTTTTTACAGGTGGACAGGCTAGTGCTGGTCCTAATGAGGCAACTTCTCAGCCTTTGCAGGTTTCATATGATGATGCAGATCATTCCATTTCTGATGCAGATTTACATGATGCACTTGTTGATGAGAGAGCTGATATTGAGCAGGCAAAAACTATGCCAAAATGGCTGGTGCAGACTTTGCGTGACAGCAAATTAGATGCTCCTTTGTCATATCGTACTCATTCAGGCTCTCATAGTGCCTCCTTTGCATCAGATTGCTATGCTATGGCTGCATCTAGTCTCTGTGATGAGAATGAGCCTGTTTCTTTTGATGAAGCACAAAATTCAGAAAATTGGATGGCTGCTATGCAATCTGAATATGATGCTATAATGAAGAATGGTACATGGTCTTTATGTGACTTGCCTCCTGGCAAGAAGGCCATTGGCACTAAGTGGGTATACAAGCTGAAGCGTAAACCTGATGGTACAGTTGACAGGTATAAGGCTAGGCTTGTTGCAAAGGGTTATGCACAGGAAAGAGGCATTGATTTTGATGAGACCTTTGCACCTACATGCCGCATGACTACTGTTCGGAGCATTTGTGCACTTGCAGCCCATCATGGTTGGAATGTACATCAGTTGGACATTAAAACAACATTTCTGAATGGTGACTTGCATGAAGAAGTGTATGTTTTTCAGCCCCGTGGCTTTGTGCAGAAAGGGCATGAAAACCAGGTGTGCAGGTTAAAGAAGGCGTTATATGGTTTAAAGCAAGCACCACGTGCTTGGTATGAGAAGATACATGCCTATCTGATTGCACATGGTTTTGAGAACAGTCCAACTGAAAGCACCTTATATGTGAAACGTGCTAATGATGTGCTTCTGATCATTGTTGTCTATGTTGATGACATGCTGCTCACTGGTCCTATTGAGACACATATTGCTGATTTTAAGGCTGATTTGCATGCCTCATTTGAGATGTCTGATTTGGGGCATTTGCATCACTATTTGGGCATTCAGTTTATGCACGTTGATGGTGGAATGGCTTTGTGTCAAACGAAATATATTGACACATTATTGCAGCGTTTTGGCCTTGAAGACTGTAAGCCTATTGCCACTCCTATGGAGACAGGTTTACTGCAAGAGAGCAAGGATTACGACCACCACATGCTTGAGAGATGACTCTCCTCCCAACCAAATGCCTCTATATATAGCTCTCTCTAGGGGACTGCCTTCTTGGGCAGGTGGATACTAACCAGCCAAGTGTCAGCCATGTAACTACATGTGCGCCAAGTGTCCCAGTTAACTCGAGTTAACTCAAGTGGATGCTTCTAGAAGGCTCTAGAGCTCTTTGGGCAAAACACTCTCCCCATGTACCCCATGGGGGTTGAACCCAAGACCTCCTCCTTCACATCCTTGAGACTTAACCACTAAGCTAAGTGGATCACTTGTTCACAAGAGCACAAGACCTCCTAGTAAGTCTAAAACTCGAGATCTTTGGTCATACACACGGATGACCAAACGGTGTCCGATTTCAGATCTGTCTGAACCGGCCAGATCCTTGGATCATAGACTTACTTTATTACATTCTTCCCCCCTTGGAAAATATTTTCGTCCTGGAAAATAGAGCTATATACATACTGTAGGCAACCCCCGAGCCTCATGTTCTAAAACTGGAAGAACATGGTCATGTTCTAGAACTGGAAGAACATGGTCATGTTCTAGAACTGGAAGAACATGGTCATGTTCTAGAACTGGAAGAACATGTCTCATCTCTGTGGTGGCATCCTTGCCCAAATGTTTCAAAACACTATCTGGTTTTGTACTTTGATGAACGGGACAAAGTACAAACTAGTGAAGAATAATGAGGGTGGATCTAATGACATCCCTGGCTAATTCACAGTATCTGGATGTGCGATCTAGGCACAAACATGTGAACTAGGTGGATTACTAGTCCATTTCTAGGCATAACTGGTGCATGGGCTTAGTAATGAAGGTGGGATTCTTATTCCTCGCAAGACTTTGAGAATTCTTGATTCACTTGAATTTGTTTTGGAGAACTTGAAGTTTGGTTGTCCCATACATCTAACTTTAGATGTCTGTACAATGGTTTACTTTTATCTAACAGTTACTTGATTTTTTCACCCGACTAGAGGACTACTTTGTCGCAATGAGTTGAAAAAAATCCTATGTAAACTGTAGGAGAAAGTTTACCATTTCGGTGGAATCAACCATACTAACTTCACCAATTCAAATTCAAAATGAAAATTGTCCAACTTAGGACACTTTTCTCAAAGACTTTTAACTGAAAGTTCTTGGGAATTGTCAATCTGATGAGCAATTCCTAACTTCCCTATTCTAGAGTATACTGGACTCCAGGAAATCATTTATGCTATAACTTGAAGCAAACTCAAATGAATAAGTCCACTTAGACTTATCACCTTTTGAAGATTGAAAAGGTTCTTGTACATAATATCTATCTAGGATGTTCAAGTTAGTTATTTTATTCTAACCGGCTAACCCTGGTCTTTTGCAAAAGGAATCAGATACCATATCTGAGTCAATTTCAAAAGATTTGAAAAGCGGAAAGAAATAACTAAGACTCTGTACAACCAATTCAAACTTCGAATATACATAAACTTGCTATGAGTCAAAGTCTAGTTGACTCAGGACTTTTTTCTTTTCAAAGATCTATTTCAACAAGATATTGAAGCATTGTATTTATCTTTAAGAGAAATAAGCTGGATTCTCAAAAAGATACAAAGAAAACCAAAAACATCATCCAACCACAAGATACTAGTGTGGTAACCAACATCAGTGTGTCGACCCACTGAGGTTATGTTGATGAGTTTTGTATTCAAATAATGCTTCACTTGAGACTAAGTTCAGGTCATATTCAATCTTTTTGACTCCTAATCGTGAATGCAATTCTTGTGCATTTCTTTGAGTCAAAAGAGTGAATTTTTCAAGTTACACTAGGAACTTGATGCTTAGTCAATTAAATCTTTAGTTGAAAAGATCAACTCAAAATCAAAGTCCAACTTCTTTCAGAAATTTACCAAATATTTCTGATCAATAACACTTTGGCTTGAAGTGTTCTAAGAAGATCTTGGAAGTTACTTACTTCATATCTTCAGTTTCCTTGATCTTGAAGTCGTCTTGAAGTATCTTGAGATTCTTCTTGAATTTAAACTCCCTTCTTTGAAGTTTTAATTCCCTTGAAGATCAAACCTAACTTCAAGATCCAAACGAAGACTCAAAGATAATCATCATCTCACGGTCCGATGTCCCATACCATCTTTCCTACATCAATTTGATTATAAAATCTGGTGTCCCATACCACCCTATTTTATACTCATATTGACGTGTGAGTGAAATTTATCCTAAAGTCTACAACATCTCTTGATAGAGAACCTTCTAACTTTAATTCTTTGACAAGAACTTCACAGTTTTAGGCACTATCTCTATCTTAATATTCTAGGTTTTAATCCCTTGACATGATCGTTTCATGATCTTGTGCTTAACTTTGGGAACTTGAAGGCCTTTAATAGAATATCTCCAATCTTTTTTTTTTTTTTTTTGCTAGGGTTTTCAAATGAAAACCAATCAGAATTCCAAGTACTTGAATTTTCTCAAATTCAAGTTCAATTGGTTTATCCTTGACCAATTTCGTAGTGACAAGAGCTTTTAGCTTCTTGTCTTTAGATTCCTTTCTACTAATGCTTTTAGGTACCTATCCTGGCCAGGAATTTTATAGGAATCTCTCTACTGTATAAGTCTGAGCATCCGCTCATGCTTTCTGGATTTGTACCAAAAATCCCTTTAAGGATAGGCAAACACTTATGTTTTACCTTCCACAGACTTAAGTACCGTCTTCACGATTTGCAGACTACATACTTGGAATTACTTCACTCTGTTCAGACTTGGAACAGCTTACTTTTTCACAATTTTCCATTCGATAAATGGAACTTGAGTGAATCATTCCTAAAGAAAAAAAATTTTATTGCCAATACTTGGGCAATCTACAAAGTAGTTCGAATCGCACATTACTTGGACAAGCATGGCCAAGATTGATCAAGTCTGGTTGATCTTGCGATAAAAATAAAGACTTATAGTCTTTATCTTTAAGATCTCTTAAACTATCTTTAAGCTTCTTTGCTTACCTGCAGGATTTTTAGAGATCTTTCTCAAGTCCAAGCATACACTTATGCCTCTCAGATTCCAAAGCTAAGAATCTTTGATATACCTTTAGGTTATATCACTATTTGGACTTAATTAACCAATACTGATGGTTTGGGAATTGCTAAGGAACTACTTACAGACTAAAGAGTATGAAGAATTTCATTCTCAATACTTGAAAGAATGCCATTCTTCAAAGACTTGAGATTCCTTTTTAGGGAATCAAATATCTTGAACAAATGATTCATCTTGGAATCTTTTGCAATGTTGGAAGGATATTTGAAAGAATATCCAGAAGGTTTACTGATTCAACTGTATTCATTTCTTGAGTATCAAACTAGAGACTAAATATCACCTTTTGGATATGGTTTCCCATGCCACTATGAAAGTTTAAGTTGAACTTTTATTTATGTGATATCGACTTCTATTCTTGAGTTTGATACCAGACTCATTATTATTGGTCAATCTTTAGATGTTACTAGAGTCCTTTAAACATATTTCACTAATCAAATTTATGTTTAAAGTCCAAGCATCTATTGATGATTGATCCAATAGTAATGCAACTATGAACACTTTGAACTTTATAACTTGTTTAGGAGAAGTTCATGGATTTAAGATCCATTTCTTGGAACTTTTCTATTCCTAAATGAAAAATTCACACTTGCTTCAGTCTTTAGGAACTTATATTATTTCCTAAAGACTGCTTAGCTAGTTGCATCATTTACCAGAGAGGCAACTATAGAACCTAACATCCTTTTATTGACGTCAAGGATCAATTGATGTTGAGGTTTAACCTTTGATTTCCATCACCCTTTGGGATGAAATCAAATGAAAATTTATAAAAGCTTGGTACCTTTATATCTTGGCAAAACATTTATATCCTAAAGAGGTTTTGCCTTCATCATTCTTTAGACCTATCATATAATATGAATTTATATATATTTTGGGAAAAGTTCATGAATCAATTAAGATCCTCTACTTGGAACATCTTCTTTCCCAAAACTAAGTTCATCTTGAACATAGTAGGAGAATGATCTCACATGAAATAGAAGGCTTGACTATTTCATATCTCTATTCCAAAAAGTCACTTACCGAGGTTTCATCATGAGATACAAATCTTGAAACCACAAGAAACTTCTTTAAAACTTTTGAAATCTTATAAATAGAAGAGTGCTCATAAAACTTGGAAATATAGTTGACGTTCTCATCCAACCTTGGGATGCTTGAGAAGTTACATAAAATGTATAACTAATCAACTAAAGCTTTATCCGCATGACTTTCTAAGTACATCCAGGACTTAGAGTCATCATACATCACAAAAGAGTTTGCAAGTAATTAAATTTTTTGGGTCATCAAAAAAATTTATTACTTAACTTTCTCTTAGTGCTTACTCATACCTAGCAAGACATCTAACATACTTAATTGTCATTAAGTATTTATCTTTGATAGCAGAGTATTGACTTGGGAAGAACTCGACTAATTACTTGTTGCAAACTAGAACTAGTATGTCTTTGCAACTAACTAGTCCTTGGTCTTCCCTAATGTCAAACTGCGAGCTTTATAAAGTAAGCTAAATACTAAGAGAGTACATCCTCATATCTACTTGCAAACAACATTCCATTCTATCATGCAAATGCATGTATCTACATGCAAAAGCATATGCTCACATGCGTATGCATGCATGTTCTTTGCATGCCCAAAATAATACAACAATCATGCATGAGCTTGATGCATGATTTTTTCCTTGTACTAAGAATGTATATCATGCAATCCTGATGCATGTATATCCTTTCCTTTGTCCTAATGCACTATGATATAAAAACATACCCTTGAGGTGCAATAGAAAACTTACTCAATGGAAAGGAAATATGTATTTAAACTACCAAAATACATTCTTTGATGCACAAGGATCATTTTGAAATCAAGTCTTTCCTTAATGCAAACTAATGCTTGGAATGAGAAATGGATTAATTCATTATTCTAATCTAGACTTAATCAATTGAAATCTTGGCTATTTCAATGTGCATCTAAGATTAAGTGTAGAATAATGAAAACAAGATAAATCAAGCATTAAGGCCAAGCAAAAACTGGAAAATACTTAGCTCCACATAGAGCTACGTCCTTCCCTGAATCCTCTGGAAGAGCTTTTCTCTAAAGACTTTGGTCGGAATTCAAAGTTGGTTTGACTTTGATCACCAAAGGCCTCTGGATCTTTACTCCATAGCTCCATTTCCATCAAACTTTGCTCAAAACTTTAATTCTCCTTGTTTGTTTCTTTGGCTAAAAGAAGAATACTCCTCTGGTTCCAAGCTGCAGGAATTGATTTGGCTCCTTGGATTGGATGAGAGGACTTGGCTCCTTGGATGGATGAGAGGACTTGCACTTCAGCTCTCGCTCCTGTATTAGTACAGTGTCTTCTGTATTAGAAGACAAGCTAATCGCCTTGGGCGCATGGATAGGTCGCCTCCCTCTCAAATCGGTGGTGCGGGTTCGAGTCCCGTCGGCAGCAGGCGCTCGCAAATTTTTGTTTTTTGGTCTTGCTCTTGATGACGGCGCCAGACTTTAGCAGGAGATCAATTCGTGCAGAATATTGAGCGTGATCCGCCCGTGGTCTTGTTGGGTAGACGATGGCGCTCTTGTTGGAGGGGCGAGGGATCGAATCCCCTCAGCCACACCAGAGAGTATAAGCTTTTGGATCTACTAATTGATATCCTCTTCAGCAAGCACTTCGATCAATACGCTCTGCTGCGGAAATCCTTCACGCGGATGATGACGCCTTTGTGGATAGAGCAGCGTCTTCTGAACGAGGTGACGAGGGTTCGAATCCTCCCACCGGCTCACAGCAGAGATGGTTACACTATTTTGCTAAGCTTCTCCTAGATTAAGCCAGGCGCACGATCAACTCTGCACTCTTCTCAAGACGGCCGCGAGCAACTTTCTTCGTCATAGAAGAGCTTATGCACACACAAGATGAAGAGAGCAAATTGATGAAGGTGAGAGCTATGGAGAATGCTCTGATACCAATGCAAGAGAGCAAGGATTACGACCACCACATGCTTGAGAGATGACTCTCCTCCCAACCAAATGCCTCTATATATAGCTCTCTCTAGGGGACTGCCTTCTTGGGCAGGTGGATACTAACCAGCCAAGTGTCAGCCATGTAACTACATGTGCGCCAAGTGTCCCAGTTAACTCGAGTTAACTCAAGTGGATGCTTCTAGAAGGCTCTAGAGCTCTTTGGGCAAAACACTCTCCCCATGTACCCCATGGGGGTTGAACCCAAGACCTCCTCCTTCACATCCTTGAGACTTAACCACTAAGCTAAGTGGATCACTTGTTCACAAGAGCACAAGACCTCCTAGTAAGTCTAAAACTCGAGATCTTTGGTCATACACACGGATGACCAAACGGTGTCCGATTTTAGATCTGTCTGAACCGGCTAGATCCTTGGATCATAGACTTACTTTATTACATTTACGATTGAGTCTTCATGATGTTGGAGATGCATTTGATGCTGTTCTCTATCAGCAGGCTATTGGATGCTTGATTTACTTATGCATTACTCGGCCAGATATTCAGTTTGCTGTCTCACAGATGAGCAGGTTTATGCATTGCCCAGGAGTCACGCATTGGAAAGCGGTTAAGCGCATCTTTCGCTACTTGAGTGGTACTCGGCTACTTGGGTTGTTTTATCCCAAGGGGGGATCACTACCGCCAGATTTGCATGCTTTTTCTGACTCAGATTGGGCTGGTTGCTATGACACTCGTGTGTCCACCAGTGGTTTTTGCTTCATGCTTGGTAGCTCATGTATATCTTGGTTGAGCAAGAAGCAGCCTACTGTGGCCACTTCCAGTTGTGAGGCTGAGTATAGGGCAGCTTTCACAGCGACTGTTGAGTGTGTGTGGCTCAGACGCCTTATGGCTGATTTGGGTGTTGGCCAGTCTTCTGCCACCACCATCTTCACTGACAGTCAGAGCGCATTGGCAGTTGCGAGGAACCCTGTGTTCCATGCTCGCACTAAGCACATTGAGGTGCATTATCACTATGTCAGGGAGAGGTTCTCTGCTGGGGAGATCAGCTTGGCATATGTGCCCACGCAGGAGAACATTGCAGACCTTTTCACGAAGGCTCTGCCTAGGGAGAAGTTTGAAGCTTTCCGCAAAGCTTTGGGCTTACTTCCTTTTGTGGAGTGATTTCCACATAGCTTGGCACTTCCTTATACATGAGTGCCAGCTCCTTGTTCACCGCATCACTCCCAGGGGGGATTTGTTGATATATTTAGGTAGTGATGTTTGTGAACACTCTAGGACTGCCGGGGCACTTTTTTCCCTCTTTAGGAGGTTTTTTTCCCCCGGCTTGTATATACGCCGATTGCCCTAATGGGCTACTTATCTTTGTACATTCTCTAGTAATACATTCAGTCTTGTGTGTTGTGCTCCAAGCTTCTTCTTCTTCCTTGTGCTGTTCGCGTGCTTCCGCAGACGTCTAACTCCAACAGCGCGCAGCCAATGGCGCCAACAATGACTTCGGTGACTCGGATGACAAGGTATGCCAAGGTCTATGCCTTGGTCGCCGCCTTAGTCGAAAGCCTGGGGGGGGTCGCTTCTTCTCGAGAGCTCCACGACGGTATGCTCGGAGTAGAAAACCGAGCTCCTGGGTCCGCACACAGTACTCCGCACAGAGGTTGTAGAATACGCAGAAAACACAGTACACAGGAAGCACGGAGACAGACTTCTTAGGTCTTACGAATGCGGTCGAACTTACAGTCTGTGACTGACCAGGGCACTATATGTTTTATTAAAGAACATATACAAAGAAGTGTCCGGTGGCCATTTGGCCTTTCACATGGACACTAACGGTAACATCAACCTGGCAAACTAATGTTGTAGCTGATGCCCTTAGTCGTTTCCCATCCCCACAAACAAATATTGTTGCAATCGATAATATTTGTATTGTTCATATTCATTGATTTCATGACATGATTACTACTTATGCATCTGATTTATATTTTTCACAAACATGTAATGCTTTCAATAATTCTGCACCATCTAATGAGGATCACTACACTTTTCATAACGGGTTCTTGTGTTTCCAACACATGGACCATGGGAACACAATTCTATGGATTTTATTACTGGTCTTCCTACAACTTTATCTCATAATGATATGATTCGGACAATTGTTGATAGGTTTAGTAAACAAGTGTATTTCATTCCTTGTAAAAAGACTCTTTTTGCACCTCAAGCTACTAAGCTATTTATTAAATGTATTTTTCCGCATCATGGTTTTCCAAAAGTTATTCTTTCATATCGAGATGTTTGTTTTTGTAATCACTTTTGGGTTGCATTATTTCAAAATTTAGGTTCCAAAATAGACTTTAGCTCTACATTTCATCCCAAAAGTAATGGGAAAAGTGAAGCTACATATACTACTAATTTAGATTTATTATGTTGTTGTTCTTTAGATAATCCAAGTCATTGGGATGAGAAACTTCCTTTACTATAATTTGCATATAATAACACAACACATACCACTACTAGACGTGTACCATATGAAATTTTTTATGGTAAAAAGTTTCCCACTCCCGTGACTCTCACTCAAAATGATATACCTATGGCTGATCCTTTGGCACAAGATCATATTTCTACACTTCATGAGATTCATGAGCACATTAAGAAGAGTCAAGAATGTTACATGTGTAATGTTAATAAGAAACGAGTACCTAAACAATTTAATGAAAATGACTTGGTATGGTTACAAATAATTAAAAGACATTTGAAAAATATTCCACAGCATCCTAAAGTTAAACTTGCACCATGTTACTATTGACCTTTTCGTATTATGCAAAAATTAATGAAAATGCTTTTAGATTAGACATACCTTCTCATTGGAATATACACAATTATTTTCATATTAGGTTATTGAAATGTTTTAAAGGAACTTTACCACTCATTCCGATTTTACACGATCCTCCATTACTTGAAGAGGATGATAAAATTTTAGTGATGGAGAAAATACTTGATTGATGTTATTATTACACTCACATGTAACCAATATCATAGATATTTAGTTAAATATAAAAATCACTCACTTGAAGAATCTCAATGGATTCATAAGACATCATTAACTCCACATTATGATCATTTGATTTTTGTATATCATTCACAATGACATTAAATTCTAGTTTTCCAATTCTATGCATGTGTTTTTACATGGAACATGCTTATGATTGTTCAATGATGGGACATGTGATTGGCCATCCATGTCTATTTTATTCTTATCAACTGAGGTCAATTGCTTGTCAATTGGGAGGCATGTTATACTTTATGGAATAATGGAATGTTATATAGATTTTAATATCTTGAGGTTTTTAATGTGATTTGTGTTTTGATTTAGCAGGTGAAGACTCATGAGGGTATGAACACATGTGGACTTATTCATATATTTTGAAGATATTTAAATAAAGCAGATTTTCATAAACACATGTTTTTTGAAGCATTTCCCTCATGTATCTTCTATTTAGGACGTAATGAGAAATACCTATAAATACACATACTCTAATAGACTCCTCCGTCAGAGTATGTGGGGGGAGATTGTACCCAATTTGGTGCCAAGTCTCTTGTCTCTTTCTATTTTGTTTATGCTTTTGTGAGATCTCATTTCTGTACTATCCTCTACATCCGGTCAACAATATACCATTGTGTTCATAGACTAGCTCAAATGGCATAGTTCCAATAGCTATCTTATAAACCACTCAAAAAGCGCAAATTGTGTGGTGCAATCACTTGTCCCAATCTGATCTACCATTGGTTACTATTTTCATTAGAAATGTGCATCATACCTTATTTGAACTTTCAGCTTATCCATTAACTTATGGGTGATAGGGTGCATAGTCTTTATGAATCACCAAGAATTGATTCATGAGAGATTCAATGACTTCATTAATGATGTGTGTACCTCTATCACTTACTATCTCAATCAATAATCCAAACGTAGTGAAACTTCTTCACTCCGGTGCGTAAGCGGAGTGAAGAAAAGGTCTCTCCCTCCTCACAGGAAGCATGTGGTTGATCTAGTGCACAGCGTTGTCCAACGTAGAACGTGAGCCGTGGCAGGAGAGAGTCATTCCCCATTGCAGGCGTGACTACAAGCATGACAGTGGGCAGCACTGTGGACAACATTTCCATCCGACTCCGGAGATATCTGACTAATGAGCAGCCGGCAGAGTCCGACATGGAAGTAGTCACCACCAAACTCACTCTATGCCTCACAGGTGATACTCAGGATGTGCTTGTGCAGAATTTATACTTATCCCCGGACCCCTATATGTGCAATCGGATGCGGGAAACATTTGACTCGTATTTTCCTCCATTTGAGCTAGGGAAGGTCAGTGTATACGAACATCCATGACCATTTCTTTGTTCTGCACACACACACACACACACACACAGAGAGAGAGAGAGAGAGAGAGAGAGAGAGAGAGAGAGAGAGAGAGAGAGAGAGAGAGAGAGAGAGAGAGAGAGAGAGAGAGAGAGAGAGAGAGAGAGAGAGAGAGAGAGAGAGATCGATCTTAACAATGGGTCTTGGTTGAACTAGAGTACAACATTTGTTTTCACTATTTGCTAAATAAACAGTTTTTTTCACCGTTCATTGCAAACAGCCCATCACCGGTCTTGGTGTTTCAAAGGTTATCCTTTCAAACCATCCGGAATTTCAAGTTAATGATATCATTACTGGATTCACTTCGTGGGAGACGTATAGTGTTATAAAGGGTGGTTTGGGGATCAGAAATGTTTCTCATTTTGATGTCCCTCCATCCTATCACATCGGCATTCTAGGTGATTCTGTTTTGACTTGCTATTTACAACTCTGTTATTTCAATTCAAATTCTTGAGAAACAACTTAAGCTCTTTTGTTTAATGCTGCACTTGTAATGTGCAGGTATAACTGGTTTTACAGCATATGCAGGTTTCCTTCAGATATGCAGTCCAAAAAAGGGTGAACAAGTGTTTGTATCTACAGCAGCAGGAGCAGTTGGTCATGTAGTAGGCCAACTTGCGAAACTTACAGGATGCCGTGTAGTAGGGAGTGCCGGTAGTGATGAAAAGGTATTGCTTTGAAGCTTCTAAATCATCAGTGATACAATGAACGAAGACATGAAATAAATCTAGCCTAGGTAACGATCGACTTACAGGAGAGATATTCTCACATTAACATTAATTTCAAGATATAAACACCATTGAAGAACAAATTTCTACCAGATTGTCGGTTTTTGCTTGATTTTTGAGGTAATTGCTGATTAAAAAAGACTTTATTCGCATAAATTTTGCAGCTGCATTTATTGCACATGTATGATTAACAATAAGAACCTTATATTGATATCTGGATTCTGATTGCCCTTTACATTTACATGTAGTCCTCCTAAAATACATTGCATAATGCTAGTCTCTATAATAAACCAAGGCACATACATAAATTTGGCATCAATGCTCAACCCATGAAGAGAGAATAGAGTACCAAGTATGGCTTGGTGCCCCTATGGATGCATATTGGCCGCTTCCATGATTAGAAGCTTGTGAGGGAGGGAGAGCGAGTGTCATCTAGCTCATGGAGTGGTTAGGATGCCTCAAAGTTCATATGTACCTCTTTGACTGTAATCTTTCTGGAAATGATAGATTGCTGCCTCAAATTCATATGTATCTCTTTGATTATACTCTTTCTGGACACGAGAGATTGCTGGATATACCTATGTCTAACTTAGGTGGCCTCACGAGTATGAGACTCATGGGCTTGATAGTGAAAGGGTTTGAATATGGTGATGAGGGGTAGAGGACTTGATGTAGTGCGTGTGTGTGCCTTAAAAATGGAGGCGCTGGTATGGGAATGGAGGGCGATAGGTAGAAATGGAGGCGCAGCTGGTTGGAGAGAGAGAGATAGTCGACCAACTTTTGGAGGGGCTGAAATGAGTGACTTACCTCAAAGTCTTATTGAGTTATGTTATATAGGGCCCTTTTAGGGTTGGCCAAGTTCACATTGAACTTGGCCCAACAATAAAGAATAAGTGACATAGCCTTTATAAATAGGCCTATACACATGTATACTCTGTAAAGGGGTCATTTAGGACTTTACACCAACAGATAGGATAGGATCTTGTTGACAGGTATAGTTTCCATACCCGTGCATGGCTTTGACATGAGTGTGACATATGCTTGGAGGAGACGACCACCCCATGCTATAGGTTATCGGGCCCCAAGACTTCACCGACACCAGATTGCAGAGATCCAAGCTCGTGACCATTGCGCCATGGAGGAGAGATGATCCCATATGGTGGCTGATCCCGTTGCAGCCATCAAGATGGCCTTGACTCCACCTCCACCTCCGCCTATGTATCACATCTTACACCCGCCCACTATTACAGGATGGAGCTAGTTAGTCGTTTCAGATGCATTCTCATGCTTGTTGTACTACCCTTTTGCATACAGACTATTATAGATTTCGCACTCCATACACCCCTCACTTTCATGGGTATCTCCACATGCATACTACGAAGATCTATATCAGCTTTACTAGTTTTTTCAGCACTTTTATCTTTTCCGATTGACAGAAGATACATCCATGTACATCGATTTGTTTCATAGGCTAAGTTCGGCCTCCTAATAGACGTAAAAGCTCTTTCTTTCTTTCTTTCTTTTCTAGTATATATGGTTGTCACTCTGCCAGGCATTGATTATGTAGAGGGAGTTGTTAGAAGGTTCATGGCTAATCCTGGCAAAGCTCATTGGGAGGCATTCAAATCTATCTTGAGATATTTGAAACGGACCAAAAGTAATTGCCTATGTTATGGAAAGGGTCCATTGGAGTTGAAAGGATTCTGTGATTTAGACATGGGAGGTGATGTGGACACTTGCAAGTTTACAAGTGGCTATGTATACACGCTTGGAGGTGGAGTTATTTCATGGTGCCCTAGACTTCAGAGGATAGTTTCCCTATCTATGACAAAGGTTGACTATATTTCAGCCAGAGAGGGTTCAAAAGAATCCATTCGGTTAGCCTGCTTGTGCAGTGAGTTTGGGATGCTTGAAAAGGCACCTGTTTTGGGATGCGATAGCTTGAGGTTCATATGTTTGGCAAAGAATGCCATGTTCCATGCTTGCACAATGCATATTGATGTGAGATAGCACTTCATGAGAGAGGTGTTAGAGGATGGTATGATCACTTTGATCAAGGTCAATACTTTATAGAATTCTACAGATGCTCTCACAAAGTGTCTACCCAAGGCACTTCATCAGCGATGCATGCAGATGGTGGGAGCTACTTAGCTTATAGGAGCCTCTTTGGTCCTTTAAGCGGGTGGTTGTTGGGGATAAAGGCCCCAAAGACTCCTTTTGTATATTTTGATCCTTCCAAATGAAAGCTCTCTCCGAGAGCGTTCCAAACATATTCTTGTTATATTTTTTGGATTCCAAATTGGTAGTTATAGACATTCACATTATTTTTATGGCTTTTGGTCATTGGCCATGTGTGAATATACCCAAATGACCTAAAAGTCACTAATCAATAAGACTTGGTCCCAAATCTATCATAACTTGATTTGGACTTCTTCAACTTGAGCTTTTCCATCTTCAACTCCAAATTTCTGCATAGGTTTCTCTCTACTTTCTCTCTCCTCACGCAACAGGCCACTCCCTTGGTGTTGGGAGCAATCGAGCACACCACCAGGTAGCTCTTCAATCTTCCACTTGATGGAGATGGAGGTCATCTTCAGGTATGGAGATTGTGGAGTTAAGCGTTGCTTGTATTTCAAGCATATTATCTATGCTACCTTGCGACTTTCATGTACTTCATCTTTGCAATGTATATAATATGTATGGAGCATGGCTCCTTTCTATTTCACATGTATTGTCTATTCTTTGTCTTGTCTCTATTTTTCTATTTCTTTATATTAATTGTGGTTCTAAGAACCAACAAGAGAATTGTGCTGCATGTAAAAGAGTGAAATCTCCATGGTAGTTACAGATCAGGCTAAGTTTTACATTCAGCAAGCAGCAGCAGATGAACAGACCCCTCCTTGTAACTTCATGTACTTCATTGTTGCAATGTATCCTTTCTCTCTCACGTGTCTTGTCTATTTTCCACTTTGTCTCTATTTTCTGTCTTTATATTAATTGTGGGCCTAAAAACCAATGAATTAACATTCCAAATGATTAACTACCAATACTTACTTTTCAACAGGTTGAATTGCTGAAAACTAAGTTGGGTTATGATGATGCTTTCAATTACAAGACACAATCTGATCTAAAAGCAACTTTAAAGAGGTTGGATGTCTTTTTAAGCTGTTTCCATTGACCATATATGAGATTTGATAAAGATACTTAAATCTTCTGAAGTTTTATCCTACTTTTCTGGTGAAACTGCAGGTATTTCCCTGAAGGCATTGATATCTATTTTGAGAATGTAGGTGGGAAAATGCTCGAAGCAGCCCTGGACAATTTGAGAGTCCATGCACGTATCTCTCTCTGTGGAATGATTTCACAATATGCATCAGGATGTGGTGAGGGCATTCCCAATCTGATACAGCTCATATGGAAGCGTGCCAAGATGCAGGGTTTCTTGATTGGGGACTATATGCACCTCCAGGAGGAGTTTATCAACTACATGGTTTCCCATCTCAAAGACAACAAAATAACAGTCATTGAGGATGTGGTAGATGGCCTAGAAAATGCTCCTGGTGCATTTGTAAGGTTGTTCCAAGGTAAGAACAGCGGTAAACAGGTTATTCGTTTATAGGATATTGTTTGGATGGCCATCTGTGTACATGATTTATTAGTGACCAAACAGTATACTTGAGTTCAATGCTTATTGTTATTCTTGGGATGGCCATATGTGCATGTACAGGATGTTTGTGTTCAAACAGGATACTCGTATATAGAATAGCAGAGAATAGCCGTTGATCAGTAGTGTATTACAAGCAAGATTTGATTTCATGTGCACGGTGTATATTGATTATTTAGGGTATAGTTGATATGTCCTGTCCATTATCTGGGTCTTCTTGGTGCATTCACGGTTCATGTCTGCAACCCAGACATTGTTTTTAGTGCAAACATGATGTACTTTCTGGTCTTCATTTTGGGAAATTTGAAGACATTAGTATATTAATTCAGTTCATTTCTCTCTCTCTCTCTCTCTCTCTCTCTCTCTCTCTCTCTCTCGCTCTCTGTCTCTCTCTCTCTTCTCTAGATATTACAGTTATTCTTGAATATGATACCTGAATTTGTGTATGTGTGTGTGTGTGTTAAATATTAGTGGGGAATGGAATGACAAAAAATCTGTAGAGTTCTATATTCTGTTTTCTTTTCTGTTTATCAGTTATCAAAGTTTTCCTTACTCTGATAAGAAGCTGCACAATGTTCTTGTTGATTTGTAGAAAAAGATAACACTGCATGATTTCAGAATAATAAGAGAAAAATAACTGAACGCAATTTTTTGAGAGGATATAACGTAGTTGATGTAGAAAGAAACAAGAAAAGGAATCCATCTATCTCTGCTTTTTCAAACTGTGTCGAAAAGGTTTAGTGTGACTTCTTCCATTGTGAGCTTTATGTTCTTGGTTATGTCATGGTGCTAACGGGTGGAGGAAATTTTGTAACAAAAGGTTCGAATGTTAATGTTGGAACTTCAACTATACAGCAAATTATTCTCCTAAAGCTACGTCTTTGAGGGTAAATGTCAGAGCTGCCAATGATCCTCCTTGTTAAACAGACAAAATGTGAGCCATATTCATAAAACAATACAGCAGAGTAAATGACCACTAGCAATATTTTTTTTGGGGGTGGTGCATTGCATTTGTCCTCAGAAAGTTTGCCATGTTTTGATTGCTTGTGATCTTTTGAATGATGTAGGCTGGTGATTTTAATAAAAAGAAGCATATATGACCCTGCAATCTTCGATAGGATCCACAACTCTCAATAGCAATGCGAACATCACTAACTGCATAAGTGTCTAGAAACATTTCCACTCCACGTGAACCAGTAACTGCAATTATTGATATGAAGTCCCTTGGATAGGAGTGTCAAAGGCTAGTAACAGCATAGTTGAAGTTTTAGAAGAAGTCAATGAATCTCGAAAAGATATTAGTTTGGCATGTCATGCAAAGAAAGAACTAATCCAACACAATGCATAACTCGTGTAGGTCTATATGTATGCCATTTGCTAATATGAAAAAGGATAGAGAAGTTTTGTACAAAAGAGCTTGCACTTGCTTTGTTGCACATACGATTCTCATTTTAGGATGCATAGGATGAGTTGAAGATGTTGAACATAATCTTTAAGTCTTTATGTACACCATAATCTCATGGAACACATGTATGAAAGAGATTATTCATGATCTACTTGAAAGAGAAAGGTGCATTGATCAAGCCAAAAGGTAAGATAAGGAACTCATAACATCTATGTTATGTGCAAAAGTTATCTTTAGGACATTCGTTGAAAGTATTTGCATTAGATGGTATTCAAACTTTAAATAGATTTTGGTGAAATAGTGTACACACAAAGTTAATCTATGCGATCATCCATCAAAGGTAATGTTTTGATGATGATGTTATTGAGTTCCTTGCTCCTCTTAGAAGGGCATTCCTTCATCCTTTTAGAGAAAAAGAATGTCAGTGGGATTTACTAGGCTCAATTAAACCCTCATCAAGATAAGTCTAAATTCATCGAGCTATCTTGTCTTTCTCAAACATCTTAAACCCTTGTTATTATAGAGAGATTTGAGAACTATCAAGCATAAGCTCTATCTTAGAATCTAGCATGGGTTGATGATAGAATGGAAATGTTAATATATTTTGGCATGGATTTGGGTGAACACACTTTGGATACTCGAGACACATTTTTTCACCTCTTTAGAGGATTTTCCCATAACTTCTATATATGTCCCTAACCTTGAAGGGCTACTTATATTTGTACATTCATCACTTAGTAATACATTGTATTGTGCTCCCAAGCTTCTTCTTCCTTGTGTTGATTGTGTGTTCTTGAACCCCAATAATGGTATCATCTAAGTTCCGTATTGGGAGTGCATGGGTGGACAACACAATCTTTGTAGCTACATTCCTCTTGACAATTTGAGAATGAGCAACGTGCATCTCTCTTAGTCTATGTTTTTTGATTTGTCTATTGGTCTATTCCATAGAGCTATTATTTCTTACATGGTATGAGATCTCAAGAGGCTCTGAGTGGCATAGAAGAAGAAATGTAGAGGTTTTGACAACAAATGAGAGAAGTTGTCACGTAGTGCATCATCATCTATGATGAGGAATCAAGGTGGTTTATCAATTGGAGTAGGTGGAGCATAAGCATGAGCAATGATGATGTTGGTCATCCCAATGTTGATACAATCACTAGCCTTCACAGAAGGTAAGCTTGATGGTACGAATTACACCCTATGGAACTTTAAAATCACTTCTATCCTTGATTCATATGAGCTTTTAGAGATTGTTCTTGTGATTGATCATGAGCCTCAAGAAACATTTGAACCAAATAATCCCAGTCAAATGATTTTGCTTGATGTTGAATATGCTTCGAATGCAGATGCACTTTGTGCTCTAGTTTAAAATACTACTCATAGTGTTTCGATTTCGATTCAACACATGGTCAAGGCTTGTGAAGCATGGAATATATTGAAAAACCAATATGAAACTCGTAATCAAACATAGATTTAGAACTTGGAGAATCAACTAGCAAATAAAAGGTTTGCCAATGGGGAGACCGTTGAAATCACTGCATAAAGAACCCATGAGATCAATTTGAAGTATTTCGATGGCGATGCACCACAGTGCGCCCTCTTTCTCGCAAGCTCCACAAAGATATCCTCGGAGTAGAAAACCAAGCTCCTAAGGCCGCACACGATACTCTGCATAGAGATTGCAAAATACGCAGAAAAACACAGTACATGTTGGAGTTAGACGTCTGCGGAAGCACGCGAACAGCACAAGGAAGAAGAAGAAGCTTGGAGCACAGCGCACAAGACTGAATGTATTACTGGAGAATGTACAAAGATAAGTAGCCCTTTAGAGCAATAGGCGTAGATACAAGCCGGGGGAAAAAAACCTCCTAAACAGGGAAAAAAGTGCCCCGGCGGTCCTAAAGTGTTCACACACATCACTACCTAAATATATCAACAAATCCCCCCTGGGAGTGATGCGGTGAACAAGGAGCTGCCACTCATGTATAAGGAAGTGCCAAGCTATGTGGAAATCACTCCACAGAAGGAAGTAAGCCCAAAGCTTTGCGGAAAGC
Organism: Ceratopteris richardii; assembly: GCA_020310875.1. NCBI lineage: Eukaryota > Viridiplantae > Streptophyta > Polypodiopsida > Polypodiales > Pteridaceae > Ceratopteris > Ceratopteris richardii. Next base: position 35,446,053 of record CM035427.1, read on the forward strand.
TTCAAACTTCTCCCTAGGCAGAGCCTTCGTAAAAAGGTCTGCAATGTTCTCTTGCGTGGGCACATATGCCAAGTTGATCTCTCCAACAGAGAACCTCTCCCTGACATAGTGATAATGCACCTCAATGTGCTTAGTGCGAGCATGGAACACAGGGTTCCTCGCAACTGCCAATGCGCTCTGACTGTCAGTGAAGATGGTGGTGGCAGAAGACTGGCCAACACCCAAATCAGCCATAAGGCGTCTGAGCCACACACACTCAACAGTCGCTGTGAAAGCTGCCCTATACTCAGCCTCACAACTGGAAGTGGCCACAGTAGGCTGCTTCTTGCTCAACCAAGATGTACATGAGCTACCAAACATGATGCAAAAACCACTGGTGGACACACGAGTGTCATAGCAACCAGCCCAATCTGAGTCAGAAAAAGCATGCAAATCTGGGGGTAGTGATCCCCCCTTGGGATAAAACAACCCAAGTAGCTGAGTACCACTCAAGTAGCGAAAGATGCGCTTAACCGCCTTCCAATGCGTGACTCTTGGGCAATGCATAAACCTGCTCATCTGTGAGACAGCAAACTGAATATCTGGCCGAGTAATGCATAAGTAAATCAAGGATCCAACAGCCTCTTGATAGAGAACATCATCAAATGCATCTCCAGCATCATGAAGACTCAATCGTAAAACTGTCTCCATAAGAGTGGCAATAGGCTTACAGTCTTCAAGGCCAAAACGCTGCAATAATGTGTCAATATATTTCGTTTGACACAAAGCCATTCCACCATCAACTTGCATAAATTGAATGCCCAAATAGTGATGCAAATGCCCCAAATCAGACATCTCAAATGAGGCATGCAAATCAGCCTTGAAATTAGTAATATGCTGAAGTATTTCGATGGCGATGCACCACACTGCACTCTCCTTCTCGAGATCTCCACGACGATATGCTCCGAGTAGAAAACCGAGCTCCTGACGCCGCACACAGTACTCCGCACAGAGCTGTAGAATACGTAGAAAACACAGTACACAGGGAGTACGAAGACAAATTTCTTAGGTCTTCCAAATGCGGTCGAACTTACAGTCTGTGACTGACCAGGCCACCATATGTTTTATTAAAGAACATATACAAAGAAGTGTCCGGTGGCCATTTGGCCTTTCACATGGACACTAACGGTAACAATCTCCCACTAAAGGCCAATATGGCTAGAGTAACTATGGGAGAAAAAAGAAAGAATGATAAAGAATACCCGAGTGTAAGTATACAAACTATACCTCCCACCTGATGGGCATGTTACACAGTATACAAGTGACTGCGTAAGATCAAGAATCAAGTAACCCCCATCAAGTGACAACAGTGTCGAAAGCTATCCTATGGTAGAGCTTTAGTCAAAGCATCTGCAGCATTATCTCGAGTGTGAACCTTCTCAAGAATAATGCTCTCAGTGGCTAAGCAATCTCTAATGAAGTGATACCTCACCTCAATGTGCTTGGTCTTTGCATGATAGACCGGATTCTTAGCCAAAGCAATGGCACTCTGACTATCACTGAGCAAGTGAGGTACATGCTGAGGCAAACCCATATCACAAGCAAGACGAGAAAGCCACAATGCTTCCTTACATGCCTCACTTGCTGCAACATACTCTGCTTCTGTGGTGGAAACAGCTGTACATTCTTGAAGACGAGATCTCCAAGAGATAGCACCTCCAGCAAAATGAAAAATGTACCCTGATGTAGACTTACGATTGTCAACACAACCAGCATAGTCAGAATCTGTGTAACCAATAATGGATGCTTTCCCTCTACCTAAGCATAGACACTTGTCCTTAGTGCCACTCAGATATCTCAAAATCATTTTGACCGCTTCCCAATGTTTCTTGCCAGGATTAGACATATATCTGCTCACAACTCCCACTGCAAATGCAATGTCTGGTCTCGTAGCTACCATAGCATACATGAGACTACCAACAACAGACTGATAGGGAATTTTGGTCATGAATTCCTTTTCCTCATCTGATCTGGGGCAGTCATCCTTGCTCAATTTCACATATATGGGTAAAGGTGTACTCAATGCCTTTCCACCCTGCATATTGAATCGATGAAGTACTTTGGATATGTACTCACTTTGAGACAAGTATATGCATCTTTTACTCCTATCACGAGTAATGCGCATGCCAAGAATATGTTTGGCATCCCCCAAATCCTTCATATCAAATGTCTGACTCAACTTCTTTTTGAGAATTGACAAATCATAAGAGGACTTCCCAGCAATCAACATATCATCGATGTAAAGTATCAAGTATATCAAGCTGCCATCAGAACATCTCTTTGTGTAGAGACAATGATCCTCATTGCTCCGAGAATAGCCTTGGGACTTCATAAAAGCATCAAACTTTTGGTACCATTGTCTAGGAGACTGTTTAAGTCCATACAAGCTCTTCTTTAGCTTACAAACTAGACTTTCCTTGCCAGGAAATACATAACCCTCTGGTTGTTCCATATAGATCTCATCTGTAAGATCTCCATGCAAGAAAGCTGTTTTCACATCCATTTGGACTAGCTCTAAGTCCTCCATTGCAAAGAATCCAAGCAACATGCGCAAAGTAGTCATCTTGACCACTGGAGAGAAGATTTCCTCAAAATCAACACCATGTTGTTGCTTAAAACCCTTTGCAACAAGTCGTGCTTTATATTTTGGAGAAGCACTATCTGATGTGAATTTCAGCTTATATACCCATTTACATGGTAAAGCTTTCCTGCCCTTTGGCAAAGGTACTAAGTCCCAAGTACCATTCTTGTGAATAGAATCCAACTCACTCTTCATGGCACGCTCCCACTTGACATGATCCTCTGTCTGCATAGCCTCTTTGTAGCAAGAGGGCTCACCGGCATCTGTTAGCATAACAAAATCTAAACCTGGAACATATCTATCAGGTGGATATGAGACACGTGCAGAACGTCTCAATGGTTGCTGAACAGGAACATGTGCAGACTGATCTGAATGGACATTCTCTTGAACATCCCTATGTGCAGCATTTTTATGCATGCTAACCGGAGGACTAGTATCCTCAAACACCACTCTTCTCACTTCAACCTCCTTAATCGGCTGTTTATGCATCTTAGACTCATTAAAAATGACATCACTACTTCTGATCACTGACCGTGTTTCAGGATCCCATAAGCGATATCCAAATTGTCCTTCTCGACCATATCCAAGAAAAATGCATTTCTTTGACTTATGGTCCAACTTCTGTCTAAGATTCTTGGGTATATGAACATATGCTTCACACCCAAAAACTCGAAGATGATCATAATATGGTGGTTTCCCTGTCCATAACTCTTGTGCCACTTTCAGACCTTTGGCAGTACTAGGTGAAAGGTTAATCACATGAACTGCAGTCAATACTGCTTCTACCCAAAAACCTTGTGAGAGGTTTGCATGATGCAACATAGAGACTACTCTATCATGAATAGTTCTATTCATCCTCTCAGCTACACCATTCTGTACTGGGGTATAAGGAGCTGTAAACTCTCTACGAATCCCTCTACACTGACAGAAAAGGTTGAATTCATGTGAGGTATACTCACCCCCATTATCTGAACGTAAAGCCTTAAGCTTAGTTCCTTTTTCAGTCTCAACTGAAGCAAGCCATTTTTTGAAAGTAGGGAATACATCATCCTTCGATTTGATAGGATATACCCAGACTTTTCTAGTAGCATCATCTATGAAAGTGACAAAGTAAAGAGAACCACCTAAGGACCTAGTGGGCATAGGACCACACACATCTGTATGAACAAGATCTAAAGGCTGAATTGAAGAGTCAATGTGCGTTTTATACACATTTCTGGTTTGCTTTCCATATTGACAATGCTCACAAAAAAAAAAATCAGAGAAAGATAACACAGGTAAGTAGCCAGAACGAGAAATATTTTCCATTCCACTACGAGATATATGGCCAAAACGACCATGCCAAATACAAGCCATAGGCTGTTCAGTAACAGCTAACAAGTGTTCTTTCTGTGATACAAATAAAGGGTAAAGTGAGCCAACTTTCCTTCCTTTTGCAATAACCATATTGCCCTTTGATATACGAAAGGACTGAGCATAGAAGACCACCTTGTAACCAAGGTCATCAAGTTGACCAACTGACATCAAACTGCGCGATAACTGAGGTACATGGCGTACATTATGCATAGTAAATTTTGAACCGTCAATGAACTGCACAACCACATCTCCAATCCCCACAACATCACACTGGTAAGAGTCACCAAGTCTCATGGTACCAAGAGACTTTGCTGCATAATTAGAGAACCATTCTCTATGTGGTGTCACATGGAAAGAAGCACCAGAATCTAGCAGCTAGGTGTGGGAAAGAGAATCAGCCATAAGTGCCTCAGATGGCACAGTACTATCAAGTGTCAACACATCAGCATCATCAGAAATAGCATTAATTTCTTCAATCTTCACAGTCGAAGTAGATGGTGCAGGTAACTGTTTAACATGCCCATCAACATTCTGTCCTTTACCTTTAGCATTCTTTAATGCATAACAGTCTTTCTTCATGTGTCCTTTCTTATGACAATAATGGCATTCAATATCCCTCTTCCTTGATTTACTTCTGCTCTTATTCCGTTGACCATTCTTTTCCTTGTTCTTGCTCCTGCCACGCTGTTGATTCTTTCCTTGGTAAGAATCACGAAACATTATATGCATCTCCACTCTGAGTGCCAACCATAGATTTTCTACGAATCTCCTCACTCAAGAGTGCTCCACATATGTCATCATAGATGAGTTTACCACCTGGTGCACTATTGCTAATAGCTGTGCAAAATGTATCCCATGATGATGGCAGGGTGCATAACAGCAATACTGCTTTCATTTCATTGTCCATATCCATTTTCTGAGCCTGTAACTAGGAGAATATGGCATCAAACTCATTTAGATGAGCAGCAACACTATTTGTGTCCTTCATACGAAGGTCGTATAATTTTCTCATCAGATATACTTTATTTGATGCCGTCTCTTTTTCATATGTATTGCATAACTTCTTCCAAAGCTCCTCTGCACTTTCACAGTCTAATACTGTAAAGTAAACATTATCTGCCAGGTGCAAGCGAATGGTAGACCTGGCCATTTCATCTAACTCATCCCAATCATCTTCATCCATGTCAGCAGGCTTCTTTGAAATCCCATTTACTGGCTTCCATTGCCTTCTTTGAATCAGCACATCTTTAATCTGATTCTTCCATAAAGCAAAGTTTGTGCCATCAAATTTTCGGATCTCAAAATGGTCTTTGCCCTGCAAGTTATAGCTCCTCCTCGGAACGCTAGCACTAGACCCTGATCCACTGGATGTGCCTGAGACCTTTGATGCCATGATCGTAGAGAACTGAGTAGAATGATAATGGAGCTAGAAGAGTCCAAACACCAACAAATAAGTGTATCAAGGAGTAAATCGACCACTATATAGTTGACTAAACCAGAAATCTGGAAAAATTTTGCCAGAGTATCCTCTACAAAATTAGCATATGACCCGTGTCAAAGTATCATAAAACTGCAAGTACTGACATGTCTACCTGCATAGTGAATCACTGACTCCACTGCATATAATCAGTTACCCAATAGAAGCCAACTAGGCTTATCGAGCACCTATGAACAACTATCATACATCTCCTATGGCGAGGCTGGGTAAGTCTTCCACCTGCATCACCGAAGAGACCCTGACATCTGGGTGTCTCCCAGTTAAGAAAACCTCACCACGACCCTCTTTATCAAACATAAAAGGCTTTATGCAAAGAACGTAACCGCTATATCAATGCCCACATGGACGTACATAAGCGGTGTCCACAGAAGCGTACATGGTGTGTATGTGCTCAATATATGCAGTAAAATGACACTAAAAGGCTGAATACACAGCCCAAAAACTAGCCAATAACACCTGCAAGTGTGTGTCAACTCTGATGTTTTAGGCTTTAAAAACCTGCATAAATTTGCAATGACTGCTCCCACCAAAACTAAAAACCCCTCGAGAAACCTGTAGTTTTACGAGTGTGGGTGAAAATACAGCCCCAAAGGTTGATATTTATTGTCTAAGAAGTACAAGGAACACTCTTCTTGATGTTCTTGGACCTGTGTGAAGAGAACTACGTGCGAAAGTACTCCGAAATGGCTCCAAAAAACACCCCAAAGTTGCTTCAGAAATAGGCTTTAAAAGCAAAAATGAAGCTTTGAGGGACCAAAATTTGTTCAAGGTAATGTCAACCTTAGTCTTTCCCCTTCTTCAAACACCACAAGAGTGTAGCTTAGTGGCAAGAGATTGCCATGGTTAAGCGAGCTCTGGGGGGAACAGTACTGGGATGGGTGACCTCCCGAGAAGTACCGGGAACCTCTATATTCCTTGATCGTTGAGGTCCTCCCTCGCGCGCAGCCAACGGTGACTTCGGTGACTCAGATGACAAGGTATGCCAAGGTCTATGCCTTGGTCGCCGCCTTAGTCGTAAGCCTTGGACAAAGCTTGGGGGGGGGGTGCTCGCTTCGCTCGCACAAAGGAACAAAGCTTTTAGCCTCGAACGACTCTGATACCAGTGAAGTATTTCGATGGCGATGCACCACACTGCACTCTCCTTCTCGAGATCTCCACGACGATATGCTCCGAGTAGAAAACCGAGCTCCTGACGCCGCACACAGTACTCCGCACAGAGCTGTAGAATACGCAGAAAACACAGTACACAGGGAGCACGAAGACAGATTTCTTAGGTCTTCCAAAATGCGGTCGAACTTACAGTCTGTGACTGACTAAGCCACTATATGTTTTATTAAAAAACATATACAAAGAAGTGTCCGGTGGCCATTTGGCCTTTCACATGGACACTAACGGTAATATACGCTTCTCAATAGGACCAGTGAGCAGCATGTCATCAACATATACAACAATGATCAGAAGCACATCATTAGCACGCTTAACATATAAGGTGCTTTCAGTTGGACTGTTCTCAAAACCATGTGCAGCCAAATAGGCATGTATCTTCTCATACCAAGCACGTGGTGCTTGCTTTAAACCATATAATGCCTCTTTAACCTGCACACCTGGTTTTCATGCCCTTTCTGCACAAAGCCACGGGGCTGAAAAACATACACTTCTTCATGCAAGTCACCATTCAGAAATGCTGTTTTAATGTCCAACTGATGTACATTCCAACCATGATGGGCTGCAAGTGCATAAATGCTCCGAACAGTAGTCATACGGCATGTAGGTGCAAAGGTCTCATCAAAATCAATGCCTCTTTCCTGCGCATAACCCTTTGCAACAAGCCTAGCCTTATACCTGTCAACTGTACCATCAGGTTTACGCTTCAGCTTGTATACCCACTTAGTGCCAATGGCCTTCTTGCCAGGAGGCAAGTCACATAAAGACCATGTACCATTCTTCATTATAGCATCATATTCAGATTGCATAGCAACCATCCAATTTTCTGAATTCTGTGCTTCATCAAAAGAAACAATCTCATTCTCATCACAGAGACTAGATGCAGCCATAGCATAGCAATCTGATGCAAAGAAGGCATTATGAGAGCCTGAACGAGTACGATATGACAAAGGTGCATCTAATTTGCTATCACACAAAGTCTGCACCGCCATTTTGGCATAGTTTTTGCTTGCTCAATATCAGCTCTCTCATTAACAAGTGCATCATGTAAATCTGCATCGGAAATGGAATTATCTGCATCATCATATGAAACTTGCAAAGGCTGAGAAGTTGCCTCATTAGGACCAGCACTAGACTGTCCACCTGTAAAAAGAGGCATCAAAGTATCATACATGTCTTTGGAGCTAACAGATGTCTCCTTAGTACATGAAAGCAATGGATGAATAGCATCTTCCACAAAGAAAACATCACGGCTAACCAGAATGCGTTTAGTCTGTGGATGATACAGACGATAGCCTTTACTTTCAGAACTATAGCCAACAAAAATACATTTTACTACCTTATCATCCAATTTTCTGCGATGTTGTTCAGGCACTAGTGCATATGCCAGACAACCAAAAACACACAGATGAGCAACAGATGGCTTGCGGTCATGCCAAGCCTCATATGGAGTGATAGACTGCAGCGCTTTAGTGGGACACCTGTTCAGTACATATGCTGCACACATGACAGCCTCAAGCCAGAAACTATGTGGTAAAGCCTGACTCTTGACCAAGCACCTCGCCATCTCCATGAGTGACCTGTTCTTTCGTTCAGCAACTCCATTCTGTTGAGGTGTATACGGCACTGTACACTGGTGTTTTATCCCACGTTCAGCCAGAAATGCTTTAAAATCAGAAGACATATATTCCCCCCCTCGATCAGAACGGAGGGTGCCCATTTTACATGCTGACAGATTTTCAGCCAAAACCAAAAACTGTTTGAAGCACATGAACACTTCGGACTTTGCTTTGAGTGGATATACCCATGCATGCCTGGAAAAATCATCAATGAAAGTTACGAAGTAAAGGTAATTTCCAAAAGAGGGTGTCTGCATAGGACCACAGACATCACTATGTACAAGCTGCAATTTCTGCATAGCCCAAACTGAACCATCTTTTGGAAAGGATGAACGCTGCATTTTGCCCAAAATACAGCCCTCACCAACATGTTTTCCAGGTGCCTCAAGTTTAGGCAAAGAAGACACTATTTCTGATTTCTGCATGCGTAGCAAACTAGCAAAATTCAGATGACCAAAGCGTGCATGCCAAAGCTTTGCATCTGACATAGCCTGAGAATCATGAACTGCACATGCGGAATCATTCACTGATCTTTCATAGTCTATGAGCTTATACAGCCCACGACATAAAATACTAGAAGCAATAATCACATCACCATTTGAGAGATCATGAACTATACACCTGTCATCAACAAATTTCACAACCAAGCCAATCTTGGCTAATGCAAAAACTGATAACAGGTTCTTTTTGATCCCTGGCACAAATAAAGCATCTGACAAAGTGAAAGAACTACCATCTGCAGTAGTCAGAATGATCTTACCAACTCCCATAACAGGATAAGAGGAGTTGTTGGCGCATGTGACAGTATTCCCTATAGGGGCAGGCTCGAGTGAAGAGAAGAAACTGCGCTGTGAGGTAATATGTTTGGTCGCCCCACTGTCAAAGTACCAAACATCTGAGTCTAACGCAGACATGCACTGCTCATGAGAAGATGGATCAAAATTGCAAACAGTAGTAAACGCCCATTCTTCTTCCTGCACAAGATTAGCAGACTTTGTTTTTGGTGTAGAGGCTTCTGCAACAACCATTCCAGCCTCTTTCTTCTTTGCCTCTTTTGCAGCCAGTTTTGGACAGTTCTTTATGATATGACCATTTCCTTTACAGTACTTGCAAAACTTTCTGCTTTTCTGATTTCTTCTCATCTTTATCTTGGTTCTTTGATTGTGCAGCATTTGCAGATTTCTGCTTACTAGTAGAAGAGCTCCATTTTCCTTTGCCCTTCTGACTAGCCAGGAAAGCTTGATCGACAACACGCATAATAGACCTGTTCTGCCTGGACTGATCTTCCTGCAACAGAACAGAGACTAACTCCTCAAATGACAAGGCATTTGGATTGCCTTTCATCATCAACCGAAGAGTAGAGGCGAGGCTCTAATATGAATAAGGAAGACCATTTAGAACGGTCTGCACAAGTGAGCTATCTGGTATAACCTCATCAATAGAAATCAATTGTTCCTTCAGGTCTTTGATCTTTGTGAGAAAACTGTCCATAGAATCACCTTCATTCATGTGCTCACTCTCCAACTGTTTTCGGAGGTAAGCAAGAGCGAATATGAGGAATAATAGCACGTTTGATAGACAAAGCTATCAATGCATGTGCTTGTGCATCTTTGCCATCCCAACGATTTGCTCTATAGTAGGTGCAACACAAACAGCAGCACGAACAGGAATCTGCGGATATCATCTTCGACACCATCTTCATCAACTCCAGCACCTGTATTTGCAGTACCTGTCGTTACAGGTGTAACAGGACGTCTTTCAACACCCTGCACAATGTTCCACAGTCCTTTTCCAACCAATACATATCACATCATATAGGCCCATAATGGGTAGTTGGTACCATCCAACTTATCCTCAACATGCAACATACGGAATACATCACTACTTTCAGCCATGGCCGGTGACTAAAATACCCTGATGCACAAAATTGACTGTATCTCAAAAAGTTGAACAGAACTGCCCAGACGAGTTCTGCTAGACCTGTACCAGACTTCTGTTGAAGAAACACTCACGAATTTGACATATAGATAGTCATAAAGGAAAGAGAAGCAGAATTAAAGAAGCACGTACAGAATCAGAAAACCAAATCAAGAATTGTAAATATGAGAATAGGACGTGTAACAGAGTAATATACAGGGGAGTGCGCATAACGCGCATAACGAAGGATCATGGAGCATACCGAAAGTGAAAGAGGCGCGGAAGAACATGGAAGAATGAAGACTATATATATATCAATCAAGAATCGAGCAAGAGAGAGATGAAATATAGTAGATGCGCAGAGACGCAGATATACAGATATACAAATAGAGAGAGAGAAATAGAAGACGCTAGAGATCGCGTATGTAGTATAGAAGACGCCATAGATCGCGTATGTAAAGATGAATAACAGAAACTTGAAACGTCAGGTATTCATCTGAGAGAGATGGTAATAAGAAACCACTCAGTGTAGGAGAGTTTCTGTAGCTTGAGCAAGAAGAGGCCAAGCTCACCTATACACATCTTCTCTAATAGAAAACACATGTTCATGTGGATGTTTGTGTGTACTGTTTGTATGCGAAAGATAGAGTATGTTTATGTTATGGTTAACGTTAGTTAATGTTTAACAGTTAACGTTTTCTCAGTAAATGCATTTTCGGTCAGTTGCAGTTCTTACTGTAAATGAGTAATTTCCAGTAGAAGAACGAAGTAGATCTCGCAGAGTAATGCAAAGTTTTGTGTGAGAGATAGCTCATTCTGTAGCTAGACATCTCTACTTTTAGTTGATCAAGCTTTCCGGTGGAAAAGATATCTACACATAGTACAAAGTCTGACCGGAAAGAGGTTGTCTGAACTAGTGGAGTTTTTCCTTAAACTTCAGAAAGAGTTCAGTAAGTTAAGAAAGCTTTTGCATCACTTCCTTACTTCATGTATGTTCACTTATAGTAATTATAAACAAAATTGAAGTTCATTCCGGTACAATTCCAGTACGATTACGGTGTCAGTCCAGTGACAGTCCGGTGAAGTTTCGGCGAAATTTTTCAGTGAATTTAGAGCGCAGTCTTATATGTTGAGCGCTAGACTTTGCTAAGCTATTGATTGATTACAGAGGTGTTCTGAATCACTCTAGCTTAGCTCTTCTTGGGCGTGGCGGTTTCCGTAGGCTTAAAGGTTCAGCCTTTGTCGCATCGTCAAGAAGTGGTATCAGAGAAAAGGAAGTATACCACACATCCACAACAGTGGTATCAGAGTTAGGCATATCTAATCAGAGCCCAGAATATTCACCATTACTGGAAACAAGAGCCGGCTAACCACAATGAGTGGAACCAGAAGGAGAAAGATTTTGAAGAGCAGAAAGATTCTCAAAAACTCACCGGAAGTAACAGAAACAAGAAGATCATGGCAGACCACGTTACTATTGATAAGTTGGACAGAGATAATTATCCCGCATGGGTAATGCGCATGGAAGCCTTACTTATGAGTAAGGACTTAATGATGTACGTGACTGGAGAAGAAAAGAAGCCGACTTTCGAAGATGATAGTCAACCGAAAAAAGAAGAATTAGAAGCCTTGAAGCTGTGGCAGAAGAAAGATGCAACGACAAGAGCCTACATCTATAATACCATAACAGATCATCTACTACCGCATATTAGAGGTCTAGAGAAGGCAGAGGACATATGGAGTGCATTGGAAGATCATTTCCAAAATACTACGAAAGCCAGGAAGGCTAGTTTATGGTCCGAATTTACGACATTCAAAAAGAAGTCGAGTTAAAGCATAAGTGACTACATCACTAAAATGAAGGATCTAGCAGATAGTCTTGGATCCATAAATGAAGAAGTCGAAGATCATAGATTGATAGCGCAAGTGCTCACAGGTTTGAGAGGAGATGAAAGGTGGAAATCTTTCGTACTATCAACTGAAATTTCCTTAAATCATTTTGTGCCAGATTTAAATCAGTTGCTTGGTTTGATGCTCACATATGAGCAAGACCTGAAAGGAGATGCAGATAAAGGACAAAGCTCTGCAATGTACATGAAGAACAAAAAGAAAGACAAAGGTAAGTCAAAGGACAAAGAAGAGTCGAGCTCTCAGGCCTATTACGCAAGAGGTAAAGGCACTGGCAGAGGAAGAGCAAGAGGTTTTGGAAGAGGAAGAAGTAGCCAGAATACCAACAAGAAGGCTTGTTGGATCTGTGGACTCAGTAATCATTTGGCTCATGATTGCTGGCACAATCAACAAGGATCAAATCAAAATCAAAACAGTAATAGCAGAGGCAGAAGCGGAAGATATCAAAGAGGAAGACAAAATCAAAGAGGAGGCTATGGTAGAGGTGGAGTGAGAAGTTGGGGACAGAATCAATCCTACAACACCACCTACAACAACTGCGCAAACGACACGCAGAATGAAAGTCATACATCGTTGATGATGAACTCTATCAGCACATCAGAAAATGAAGACCTGAAGGTATTCTACATTGATTCTGGATGCTCTAATCATTTGTCAGGAAATATAGAACTAATGTCAGAACTAGAAAAAGGTAGTTCTAGTCACACTGTTCAAACAAGTGACAATACGAGACATAGCGTACACTCAATTGGAAAAGTGAAATGCAAGAGTGGAGCAGATTTGCTAACCAATGTTTTGTATGTTCCAACAATACCGAAAAATTTGATTAGCGTGGGACAGATAGTTGAGAAAGGTCTTCAGGTCAGATTTACAAATAAAGGCGTATTTGTAGAAGATCCCGAGAACGGATACAATCAGATCGTCTCTGGTAAGAAAGAAGGCAGACTCTTTACTTTAAGAGTACAAGGGAACATTGGCCAAGCGTTGCTCACACATGGAGAAAAGGTAATTACAGAACTTGATCTCTGGCATAAGAGATTGGGTCATTTCAATGAAAAAGGAATTAAAGCTATGATAACGAATCAGTCAGTATTGGGATTACCAAATATACAGAATCAACATATGATTCACAAGTGTGAAGCATGTCAGTTGGGAAAAGCCCACAGGTTACCTTTCCAGAAGAAAGGATTCAAACATGATGAAGTACTCGAGCTTATTCATACAGATGTGTGGGGGCCAACGAAAGAAGGATCAATCAGCGGATCAAGGTACTATGTTTTATTCATTGATGATGCAACAAGGTGGATAAATCTTTATGTTTTGAAAGAGAAATCAAAAGTATTTGGAGCTTTCAGGCATTTTCATGCATATGCTGAAAGACTTACCGGACGAAAACTTAAAAGACTGAGGTCTGATGGAGGGGGAGAATACTTCTCCCGAGAATTCAATGACTATCTTTGGAATGCAGGTATTAAGAGAGAAATAACCTGTAGATATACACCACAACAAAATGGAGTAGCAGAAAGAAGGAAGCGAGTTCTAGTTGAATTTGCACGAGCCATGCTAAACGAAAAGGATTGTCCAAATTATCTTTGGGCTGAAGCTGTAAACACAGCTACATATTTGGTAAATAGATTACCATGTACAGCATTGGAAGGAATGACCCCTTATGAAGCGTGGTGGGGAAACACTTGATCACTGCAAAGTGTTTGGATCAGTAGCGTATGCTTATGTACCGTCTCAAGTCAGACATAAGCTTGAACCAAAAGCAGAGAAATATGTGTTCATTGGATATGATGAAAAGCAGATGGGTTACAGGTTATGGAATCCTCTAACCAAACAATTTACTGTGTCCAGAGATGTTACATTTGATGAACAAAAAGACTGGTATGCAGATCAAAGTCATACGATTGAAAAATTCGAAGAAGAAATAAAAAGAAGAGAGAAAGGGAAATCAATTGTTCAGGTAAATAGAGATGAAAATCATATGCAGGCAAGTACGTCTAGGAACGGATCAGGTATGAGAAATGAAGATGATTCAAGATTTGATGAAGAAGTGCATTCAGATACATATGAAGAGTTTGAACCAAGAAGGTCGAACAGGAATAGAAGACAACCAGAAAGGTACTCGTATGATACTTCATACATAACTCAGAAAGACTATGCATATATGGTCAAAGATGATGAAGAACCACAGAGCTATGATGAAGCAAAAGGCAAGAAGCAATGGGAAGAAGCAATGAAAGAAGAAATCAGCGCACTGGAGGAGAACAAGACATGGGAACTTGTTCCGAAACCAAATGGTAAGAGTAATCGGAAATAAATGGGTTTTCAAAATAAAGAAATTTGCAGATGGAAGGATAGCCAGACACAAAGCAAGGCTGGTGGTCAAAGGCTATGCCCAGAAGCATGGCATAGATTATGATGAGACGTTTAGTCCGGTGGCAAGGATGTCAACCATAAGAACAGTAATTGCTGTGGCTGCATCAAAAGGATGGAAGCTAAGTCAGCTAGATATAAAGAACGCATTTCTGAATGGATACATTTCTGATGAAGTGTACATGGAACAACCTGAAGGGTTCGAAAGTTCCAGAAACCCAAACTTTGTTTGCAGGTTAAGAAAAGCACTTTATGGATTGAAGCAAGCTCCAAGAGCTTGGAATTACAGACTCGTGAAATATCTAAACGAACTTGGATACCAAAGTTCGAAGGCAGACACAAGTCTACTCATAAAAAGAACAGAAGAAGGAATGATCTACATTTGTATTTATGTAGACGACTTAATAATCACAGGAACATCAGATGAAGGGATTACAGAAGTAAAGAAACTACTCGAAAGAGAGTTCAAGATCAGTGACCTAGGAAAGTTATCATACTTTCTAGGAATGGAAATCACATACACAGATCATGGTGTATATGTGTCACAAGAAAGGTATCTCCTAAACTTACTGAAGAAGTTTAATATGGAGAATTGTAGAGAGGCTTCAACACTGCTTGAAGTAAACCATAAACTCAGCAAATACAATGGAGCAGAGTTTAAAGATATGAAGAAATATCAGCCATTAGTAGGAAGTTTAATTTATGCTACGCTAACAAGACCGGATCTTAGTTATGCAGTGGGAGTTCTCTCACAGTTTATGCATTGTCCGACAGATCAACATTGGGTTGCAGGACAGAGAGTTCTTAGATATATTAAAAGAACTATAAAAGAAGGATTATATTATCCTTTTACGTCGGATATAAAGCTCAGAGCATACAGTGACTCAGACTGGGCTGGAAGTCAAGATGACAGAAGGTCAACACACGGGTATATGATATACCTAGGAGATAAGCTGGTAAGCTGGTGTTCAAAGAAGCAACACACAGTAGCGTTATCGTCAACAGAAGCCGAATACAAAGGACTGGTAGAAGAAGCTAAAGAAATAATATGGATGCAGACCTTGTTCAAAAGCATGGGTATTGATCAAGGTACACCTATCATACATGGAGATAATATGAGTTTGTTATATCTTGCAGCAAACCCAGTATTTCATGCAAGAACAAAGCACATAGAGATTTAGTATCATTTCCTGAGAGAAAAGATAATGGAGAAGGAGTTAGAAATCGTATACACTCCGACAAAGGATCAGATTGCAGATATGTTGACAAAGAGTTTGGATGGAACGAAGACAAGCAGATTCAAAGAAATGGCAGGTATAAAAGAAAGAAAGATATATGAAAGACCAGAAGAAGTCAAATTACACATGTTCATGTGGATGTTTGTGTGTACTATTTGTATGCGAAAGATAGAGTATGTTTATGTTATGGTTAACGTTAGTTAATGTTTAACAGTTAACGTTTTCTCAGTAAACACATTTTTGGTCAGTTGCAGTTCTTATTGTAAACGAGTAATTTCCGGTAGAAGAACGAAGTAGATCTTGCAGAGTAATGCAAAGTTTTGTGTGAGAGATAGCTCATTCTGTAGCTAGACATCTCTACTTTTAGTTGATCAAGCTTTCCGGTGGAAAAGATATCTACACATAGTACAAAGTCTGACCGGAAAGAGGTTGTCTGAACTAGTGGAGTTTTTCCTTAAACTTCATAAAGAGTTCAATAAGTTAAGAAAGCTTTTGCGTCACTTCCTTACTTCATGTATGTTCACTTGAAGTAATTATAAACAGAATTGAAGTTCATTCCGGTACAATTCCGGTACGATTACGGTGTCAGTCCAGTGACAGTCCGATGAAGTTTCGGCAAAATTTTTCAGTGAATTTAGAGCACAGACTTATATGTTGAGCGCTAGACTTTGCTAAGCTATTGATTGATTACAGAGGTGTTCTGAATCACTCTAGCTTAGCTCTTCTTGGGCGTGGCGGTTTCCGCAGGCTTAAAGGTTCAGCCTTCGTCGTGTCGTCAAGAAGTGGTATCAGAGAAAAGGAAGTATACCACACATCCACAACAACTTTGAGATGCTTAAACTGGCGAACAGAAACTGGTATATACCTTTGGCACAAAAAGATGAAATAGCCTGCACAAGCGCTACGATAGTGCATTCGGAGGCCGAAACGAGCTCAGATCGCGATTTTGGCACCATAGAGCGAAGCAGTTTTGATCTCGGAAACACGCTAAGTATGCTCACCAAAATTTGTGCGATTTTGAGACTGCAAACGGAGGAGTGTCGATGGCACCCTAGATGAAGCGACGACCTGCTCTGATACCAATTGTTGGAGTTAGACGTCTACGGAAGCACGCGAACAGCACAAGGAAGAAGAAGAAGCTTGGAGCACAACGCACAAGACTGAATGTATTACTGGAGAATGCACAAAGATAAGTAGCCCTTTAGGGCAATAGGCGTATATACAAGCCGGGGGAAAAAACCTCCTAAAGAGGGAAAAAAGTGCCCCGGCGGTCCTAAAGTGTTCACACACATCACTACCTAAATATATCAACAATATACAGGGAGCACGAAGATAGGCTTCTTAGGTCTTACAAATGCGGTTGAACTTACAATCTATGATTGACCATGCCACTATATGTTTTATTAAAGAACATATACAGAGAAGTGTCCGATGGCCATTTGGCCTTTCACATGGACACTAACAGTTACAATCTCCCACTAAAGGCCAATATGGCCAAAGTAGCTATGGGAGAAAAAAAAAGAATGATAAAGAATACCTGAGTGTAAGTATACAAACTATACCTCCCACCTGATGGGCATGTTACACAATATACAAGTGTCTGTGTAAGATCCTGAATCAAGTAACCCCCATCAAGTGACAACAATGTCGAAAGTTATCCTGTGGTAGAGCTTTAGTCAAAGCATCTACAACATTATCTCCAGTGTGTACCTTCTCAAGAATAGTGCGCTCAGTGGCTAAGAAATCTCTAATGAAGTGATACCTCACCTCAATGTGCTTGGTCTTTGCATGATAGATTGGATTCTTAGCCAAAGTGATTTGGGGCAATTATCCTTGCTCAATTTCACATATGTAGGCAAAGGTGTACTCAATGCCTTTCCACCCTGCATATTGAACCTGTGATGTACTTTGGCTACGTACTCACTTTTAGAAAAGTATATGCATCTTTTGCTCCTATCACGAGTAATGCGCATGCCAAGAATATGTTTGGCATCCCCCAAATCCTTCATATCAAATGTCTAACTCAACTTCTTTTTTAGAATTGAAAAATCATAAGAGGACTTCCCAACAATCAACATGTAATCGACGTAAAGTATCAAGCATATCAAGCGGGCATCTTAGCATCTCTTTGTGTAGAGACAATGATCGTCATTGCTTCAAGAATAGTCTTGAGACTTCATAAAAGCATCAAAATTTTGGTACCATTGTCTAGGGGACTGTTTAAGTCCATACAAGCTCTTCTTAAGCTTACGAACTAAACTTTCCTTGCCAGGAACTACATAACCCTTTGGTTGTTCCATATAGATCTCATCTATAAGATCTCCATGCAAGAAAGCAGTTTTCACATCCATTTGGACTAGCTCTAAGTGCTCCATTGCAACAAATCCAAGAAACATGTGTAGTGTAGTCATCTTGACCACTAGAGAGAAGATTTCCTCAAAATCAAGACCATGTTGTTGCTTAAAACCCTTTGCAACAAGTCGTGCTTTATACTTTGGAGAAGCACTATCTGATGTGAACTTCAACTTATATACCCATTTACATGGTAAAGCTTTCCTGCCCTTTGGCAAAGGTACTAAAACCCAAGTACCATTCTTGTGAATAGAATCCAACTCACTCTTCATGGCACACTCCCACTTGACACGATCCTTTGTTTGCATAGCCTCTTTGTAGCAAGAAGGCTCACCGGCATCTGTTAGCATAACAAAATCTAAACCTGGAACATATCTATCAGGTGGATGTGAGACACGTGAAAAACGTCTCAATGGTTGCTAAACAGGAACATGTGCAGACTGATCTGAATGGACATTCTCTTGAACATCCTAATGCGCAACATTTTTATGTATGATAACTGGAGTACTAGTATCCTCAAACAACACTCTTCTCACTTCAACCTGTTTAATGGGCTCTTTATGCATCTTAGACTCATTGAAAATGACATCACTACTTCTAACCACTGACGATGTTTTAGGATCCCATAAGCGATATCCAAGTTGTCCTTCTCGACCATATCCAAGAAAAATGCATTTCTTTGATTTATGGTCCAATTTTTTGTCTAAGATTCTTTGGTATATGAACATATGCTGCACACCCAAAAACTCAAAGATGGTCATAATATGGTGGCTTCCCTGCCCATAACTCTTGTATCACTTTTAGACCTTTGGCAGTACTAGGTGACAGGCTAATCACACGAACTAAAGTCAATACTGCTTCTGCCCAACAAACTTGTGAGAGGTTTGCATGATGCAACATAGAGACTACTCTATCTTGAATAGTTCTATTCATCCTCTCAGCTACACCATTGTGTACTAGGGGTATAAGGAGCTATAAACTCTCTACGAATCCCTCTAGATTGACAAAAAAGATTGAATTCATGTGAGGTATACTCATCCCCATTATCTGAACATGAAGCCTTAAGCTTAGTTCCTTTTTCAGTCTCAACTGAAGCAAGCCATTTTTTGAAAGTATGGAATACCTCATCCTTCGATTTGATAGGATATACCCAAACTTTTCTAGTAGCATCATCTATGAAAGTGACAAAGTAAAGAGAACAACCTAAGGACCTAGTCGCCATAGGACCACACACACCTGTATGAACGAGATCTAAAGGCTGAATTGGGCTAAACAGATGTATTGCACCAAGTGCAAAAATCCAGGGCACACCAGTGCTACATGTGCCCTTAACCAGATGTATTGTGCCATCTGCAACACAACAGGACACTCAACGGAAAATTGCACGTATAATGCCAAGGTGCAGGGGCAAGCAGCTTTAAATGCCATCATACAAGAACCAGGCCAGCCAACAATCCATTATGTGCCACCATAGATGTGAACCAATCAGTTGCAAGGATACAGGAATTATCGGGGTCAGCCAAACACCAATTTTAATTCAAATCGATGGCAGGTGGGTACATCAGCGGAAGGTACTTCTCTTCCACCACCTCAATGTCATTTTTGCGGCGAGATTGGCCACATCCATAGATTTTGCAAGGATGCAACAGAGTACGATAAAAGGAAGAAGGAGCGACAAAATCCAATGACCAATATGGTCTATATTTCACCAGTTGAATCACAAGCAGCAGTGGTTCGAGCCTGGTATCCATGAGCAGCAACGAATGTATACAAAAGCTAGTCAATGGAAAGCTAAAGAGCCAACTGTGTTTCTTGATCCAATTCCGGTAACACAGGTTCCCCTGCCTAAGGCAAGATCGAATGAACAAAATGTTACCCCAGCAACCGTAGAATCATCATCCGAATCGGTGAGAAGTACAATCCAAACATATCAGGTATGGACCATCCTATCTAGGGCTTCAATTACACTCCCTTTGGGACAGTTGCTCGCTTTGGTGCCAAGAGTCAGGTAGCAATTCCAACAACAGGTTAGTCCCGGATCTTCCTGCACTCCGGCGACTGCAACAATACAACCGGAAGCTGATTCTACGGTGGATCATTCAGTACCATTGATCACTGTCTGGCATAAAAACCAAAAGATTACTCAAGTGATAATTGATGGCAGTTCAGGTGTGAATATAGCAACGGCAGCACTCTGCAAGCAATTGGGTTGGACCCAAATCAAGCCTGTACAATTCTTTGTACGCATGGCAGACCAACCCGAGTCCATCCGGTGGGACTCGTATAGAATATTCCGATTACCTTGCAGGGTACCACGTTCAAAATGACTTTTGTCATTCTCGAACTACTAGAATCCAACCTCGACTACAATCTACTCTTCGGACGGCCATGGTTGAAACAAGCCAAAGTTGTACAGGATTGGTCCATGCAGGAGTTAACTTTCAAAGATAATCACCATAAATATGTAGTTAAATTGGATACCATGTAGCCCTGCGAGCTTCATGCAAGACCATATGTAGCGGAGCCGGTCCACATGTTGGATGGCTTATCTCACGACGAGGAAGAGGCATTTCTGAAGACCAATAAGGATCTGATCTCATTAGGTACTGTAGATCTCCAGTCGGTCGCAGACAAGTGGAGTCTGGCCAGTTGCACGGTGGTACCACTGATCGGAGATGCAAAAGCAGCTGATAGTGTCACTATGGATGGAGCCACCTTACATCAACTTTTGTAGTCAGCTGATGATCTAGTCAAACCTCGACAATTTTATGTACTGGAAGATCAGTTAGTAACATATAATTTGGGTGATGCGGTCCCGCGACTAGTTAAGATTAAGGCAGGATTGTCAGAGACATTTCAAGAGGATTTGATACGACTTCTGTGTGAGTTTACTGATGTTTTTTGCTTGGGACTATCGAGATATGAAAGGTCTGGACCCGCGGATCTATCAACATCGGGAGTGCTCAAACCAGAGGCGAAGCCAATCAAACAGTCTAGTTACAGAATGAACCCCAATTATGCAGCACAGGTCAAAGCAGAACTCGATCAGTTATTGAATGTGGGATTCATTGTCCCAATCGAGCATGCTGAATGGATATCACCAATCGTGATCGTCCCAAAGAAAAATAAACAGCTGCGCATTTGTGTTGATTACCGAAAATTGAATGCTGCCACTGTCCCGTATCCATTCCCTCTCCCCTTTCTGGGCACAATGCTCGACAGGGTGGCAGGGCACGAGATGTATTCATTTCTGGATGGATACAGTGGCGATAATCTGGTGGGGGTTGATGACACTACACCAGCAATTTACGCTACTGAGCCAACTATTGAAGAATCTCCATAACCTCTTGTTCCCCCTACATACTATGATACATTACTAACTTTTCTAACTGATGGGTGTCTTCCTCCTCAAACTCCCCTTGCTCTGCGATGGAAATTTATAGTTTACAGTAAAAAGTTCTGGTTGATTATAGGTCAACTGTATTACGTGGACCATATTGGTGTTTTTCTTCGATGTATCCCACCACATGAAGCAGAATCGGTTATTGCTATGGCTCATTCCTTACCCTCGGGTGGACATTTCACAGCTGATCTTACTCACCATAAAATTCTGCAAAGTGGGCTTTGGTGGCCTACCATGTACAAAGATGTGACTCAGTTTGTGTAGCAGTGTGATACCTGTCAACGGTTTGGACAACCATTACAGCGGCATCTCTTTCCCCTTCAACCTGTCTTACCGCTGGAACCCTTTCAGAAGTGGGGTCTAGATTTTATTGGTCCCATAACACCACCCGCGACTCTCACTAACAATCGCTACATACTGACTTATACCGATTATGCCACTCGGTGGGCAGAGGCTTGGGCATTACAGTCCGCCACAACAGTTTCGGTGGCTCAATGCCTGATGAAGGACGTTTTTCCTCGTTATGCCTCTGGAAATCGTTACGGACCAAGGTACCCACTTTGCTAACCACTTAATGCAAGTATTGACCGAGACATTTCAGATTGTCCACAAATTCAGTTCGCCTTATTATCCCCATGCCAATGGTTTGGCGGAGAGCACCAATAAGACTTTGTTGATTATGCTCCGTAAATTGCTCTTGGAATGTTTGGAACATTGGGACCAATTACTACCTGCAGTTCTGTGGGCTTACCGGACTACGTACAAGGTAGCTATTGGCATGACCCCGTTCAAACTAGCTTATGGATTGGAAGCTATTGCACCGATGGAAGTAGTAGTGCTGAGTTTACGCGTTGCCTTAGCTCAAAAATTGCTACCGGAAGAATCCTTGCCATTTCGGTTGGATACACTCAGATCATTGGATGAACACCGATGGGAAAGTTTTATGATACTTCAAGAAGTTCAGCTTCGTCAAGCTCGTACCCATGATCATTTCCTCAAGACCCCTGTGTTTACGGTGGGGCAACTGGTGTTATTTTACAATGCTAAAGCAAATCGATCTGCTGGAAAATTTAAATTACGGTGGTTCGGTCCTTAATGGATTGCTGACCAAGTGGGACCCACTACTTTTAGGTTGACCACCTTAACCGGGGTTCCTCTCCCAAAAGTGGTTAATGGTTCCAAGTTACGCCCATATCACCAACAGCCTAATCATCGCTGATGTGTTCTTTGTTTTCCGCATGTTACTTATGTTCTGTTTATCTTCGCATTTCGGTTGACCACTGACCGTATTCCCCTCGTTATGGTATCTAAATATGCTTAATCACCGCCCTGTGTTACTGTTTCTGTTTTTGCATGCATGCCAAAATTATGAAGGGTATCATTTTAATACCGTGCGATGATTAGGGTTTTCGATCGTTTCATGATGCCCGTGTGTCTACTTAATCCTATTTTTTTTTTACTGATAATCGTTACTGCGTTTGTGTGCGTGTGCGTGTTTGTTGTCATCTGTATTCTTGTGCTTACTTGTGCGCGCCATGGAAGCTTTAGCGAATGTCGCTACTTTCCATGCAGGACTCACTCGTGAAGTAAGTGAGTACTTGCGCACTCGCAGTTTGTTGAATTTCGCTGAATTGCCCTGGCATTCAGTGGAATGTCAGCCATTTTATGCGCAAATTATTGCTACTATTGCCTCTACACCTGCTACAGAGCAGTGTTGGCCCATCGCCTGCTTCCCATCCCGCGTTGTTATCACTTTAGCTTCGTTTGCTGAAGCTTTATGCCTCCCCATGGAAGGAGTGGAGAATGGTCCACTTCTTCCTGTAGCCACCATGAAAGAGTTGTTTTCCCGACACTCATCTAATGATTACGCCATTCTGTGTAGACCCAAACCAGAGCGCACTGCTCTGCAGTTTTTAGTTGCTATTTTGAATTTGCAAAAATGCACTTACAGTATCTCGCACCCTTTTTATTCGATGATAGACATGGCTTCTCGCGAGTCTGTCAATTTTGCTTCTTTTTATTTCCGGTGCATTCACTGTGAATGTGTTGCGGTTATTAAACAGGTCAATAAGGGTGATCTTCCGCGTTCTCGTCTACCCCATATCCTCACTTTTCTCTTTCCAGTAATCCAAGCTACGCAACCGCCTCCAACCGCTCTCATCTTGTTTCATGAAGAATCTGCTCAAGTGCTCGAGGACACAGAAGATGATGATGAGGATCTCTTCCAACTTCTTCGTCGGAAACACCGATGTATAAGCCCCTCTGAGAGCCAGGTGTACGGATCAACGGCTGGCAATGAAGAAGAAGTCTTCCACGACACCGCTACATCCATTCATGTTGATTCTTCCAATCCTTCTTCTCCAATTAAGCAACAGAAACAAGGTACCCACACCGAAGACTCTGACGAAATTTCTTCTCGGGAGGATTCTCATCTGGAGAATCAAGATTTGGTGAAGGATATTGCTGCTGATATTCTTAACGAGGTGATAACCATGATTGATGTTGTAATCGACAAGGTTGAGGCGAGTAGGCAGACAACTCTTATAACCACTCCTCCACCAATGAACTTGGTTGAGCCTATTGCACCAATTGCTATTAAGGTTGTGATAGTTCCCATCTTTGCAACGGGGCTGAAAACTTCATCATAATCTATGCCTTGTGTTTTTTTAAATCCTTTGGCAACTAGTCTAGCTTTATATGTAGCTAGTGAACCATCAGCATTCCTCTTTACTTTAAACACCCATTTGTTTGGAACAATCTTCAAACCTTCTTTCTTTGGCACTAGCTCCCATGTGTGATTATCTTTGAGAGCTTTGATCTCCTCTTTCATAGCTTGGTTCCATTCCTTTTGTGTGCAAGCTTCTTCATATGTCTCAGGCTCTTTGTCTTTGATAACCTGCATCATGTATGCAAAATGTGTCGCCATAAAACTATCATAACTCAACCTTTGAGTTGGATACCTTGTCCTTGAAGATCTTCTTTCATTGCCTTTAGAGAGTTGCTTCTTTAACCTATTTAGCTTTACCATCGGAGTGATTACCTCTTCATATTCTTCTTCACTAGCATCTACCTCACTGTTTGGAGTAGCACTTGCATCTTTGGCTCTACTATGAGCTGAATTTGGAGACAAAGAATGGCTCCCCCTCCATGTTGAACATTCTTCATTTGATGTAGATGCCTCTGGACCTGAAGCCTTTGTGCTTGATTGTTGAACTTCTCTTTGATTTGTTCCTGCATAATCATCACAATCTTCTTCAAGAATCTTTTCCTTTCCTTTATCTTCATACCATGGTCTTAGTTCATCAAAGACCATATCTCGCGAGACTCTTAATTCCTTTGTTCTAGGGTTGTAACACTTGTATCCTCTTTGCTCCGTCGAGTAGCTGATGAAAATGCATTTTTCTGATCTTGGTTCCATCTTTGTTCTAACTTACTTGTGGAATGTGAACAAAGCAAACACATCCAAACACTTTGAGGTGTGTAAGATCAGGTTTCTTACCGGAATATACCTCTTCTGGAGTCAAGTGATGTATTCCCAATGTTGTGCACCTATTCATCAAGTAAATGGCGGTTGTGGTAGCTTCAGCCCAATAGTACAATGGTACCTTCATCTCGTTGAGCATGCATCTTGCAATTTCAGCAATTTGCCTATTTTTCCTCTCAGCTACTCCATTTTGTTGTGGTGTGTACCTACAATGAACTGCCTTTTGATTCCATTCTCTTGTAGAAAATCAGAAAATTCCACCATCGGACCTTAAGGTTTTGATAGACCTTCCTGTTTCCTTTTCAACTTCAACTTTGAATCTTTTGAATATAGAAAACACCTCTGATTTTTGCTTCATACAAAACAGCCATACTTTTCTTGAGTGATCATCAATGAAGGTGACAAAAAATCTATTACCAGCCATTGATGCCTCTTGGGTTGGTCCCCATACATCCGTATGTATCAAGTCCAAGACATTTGGAGCCACATAATTGCTCCTCTTGAATGGCTGCCTCGTTTGCTTTCCTAGTTGACAAGCTTCACATAACTCATGTAGTCCAATGCTATTAAATTTTGGAAGACCTCTTACCACTTCATGTTTGCTCATGTCCTTCAGCTTTGGAATGTTGATATGTCCTATTCTTTTGTGCCATAAGTCTAGCTTTGAAATCTTCTTGTTCCCACATTGAATGTACATGACCTTTCCATGTGGATGTTGGACATCCAAAGTGAACATCCTTCCTTCTCTTATACCTCGAACAATGACCTTGAAGCCTTCTTTTGGATTCTTTATGAAGCACCCATTCTCATTGAATTTGACATGATAACCCTTCTCTACCATTTGTCCTACTGAAATCAAGTTCTTTGAAATTGTAGGAACATGAAGAACATTAGACAGTACCTTTGCTCTGCTTGTATCTCCAAGCCTTATATCTCCAATGTGTTCAATCATGTGTTGAGTATCATCACCTGTTTCAACACATCCTTTTCCACTTGGTACCTGTAGATTAGTGAACAAACTTCCTTGGCATGACATATGGTTACTACAACCTGAATCAATGTACCAATTTTTGTCATCTTCACAAGAGCTTCTATACTCATGTGTCATTGCAAGTAGTGTGTCCTTGCTTCCTTCACTTGAGGTGCTTGCATAGTTGCTTTGGTTCCTTTGGTTGTCTCCATTTGGTCTTCCATTCTTCATCCAACAATCACTAGCATAGTGTCCTACTTTACCACAATGATAGCATGTTATACCTTTATGAGAATTGTAGGAGCTTTGGCCTCTTCCTCTACTTCTACCTCGACCTCTTCCTTGTGTGTTGGCATTTGATGCATCCTTGTTGTCTTCCGAATTGTTTTGATTGTAGTTGGAGTGGTTGTGACCTCTTCCCTTTCCTCTTGAGCCTCCTCTTGAGTTTATTCCTTTACCTCGACCTGCATATAACATTTGGTTGTGGTTGTCCTTTCCTTTGGGACCACCGAAGCTAAGCTCTTATGTGACAAGATGAGGGATTAGTTGTTCAAAACCTGGATATACATCTTTCAAGTTAATGGAAGTTATAAAAGGCTTCCATCTTTCATCTTCTCTCAACCCATTGAGAGTATAACACACAAGATCTTCATCTTCAACCATTGTGCCAATAGAAGCTAAAGCATCGCTTAGCTCCTTAATCTTCAAAGTATATTCAACTATGGATTGACTCGAGCTTTTCTTGATTGTGTTCAACTCATTCTTGAGTTGAAGTTTCCTAGCTTTGGTATTTGTTGAATACATCCTTTCAAGATCTTCCCAAGCATCCTTAGCTTTCTCTAGATGTTGAATATGACCTACCATGGCATTAGTAATGACTTGTGAAATGAGGAACATGACTCTCCTATTCCTCTCTTCCCATTCTTTTGCTTGCCTCCTTTGGACTTCCGTGGCCATAGCTTGATTGATTTGAGGTTGAGCATCATCGCCGCTCACAATACCCCATAAGCCTTTGCCCATTAGGTAGTTGGTCATTCTAAACCTCCACACGGGATAGTTATCCTTATCCAACTTCTCTACTTGTTGACCCAAGTCAGCCATTGAAGAGTATCAAAGACTTTGAGAGTTACCTCGAATAGTTATAGTCCTTTGCTCTTGCGTTTGTGAAGCTCCTTCTTGTTTTGTAGCTCCTCTTTTGCTTTGCTTCACCTCCAGATCTGTTGATGAAACTTCAACACCAATTTTGCTCTGATACCAACTGTGGAGAATGAGTTCTCTTATGCGCAACAGAAGTGTGTAGTGAACCCTTGTATGTCCAACACTTGGACAAACATTTGCACCTTAGATAGCTTGCTTCTCTCAACACAAAACTCAAATGGACTTGATACTTTAGTCAATAAAAATAGACAATCTAACAAGCTATAAATGACTTAATTTGGACAAGTTTTGATTAGGAAGCACAACTGTCAAAGATGAACTACCTGTCCACACAGGTATGCTGAAGAACTGAGCTTCACTCTCGGACTGATAGCTCTCTGATCATATATCCTTTGAGAAAGATATTTGGTATAGAGAAAGTAGACACAAATGTCTTTCCAACAAGCTAAAAATCAAGTAATTTGAATGCGTGTTGATCAGGAAACTCAACTCACCAAGATAGACCACTTGCACACATAAGTACACTGTAAAACTGGAATTTACTCTCTGATAGATATCTCATAGAGCATGAATGATCTGAATGAGATATTTGAGACAGTAAAAGTAGATGCCAAGGGCTTTCCAAGAAGACAAAAATCTTGCAATTTGGATATGTTTTGTTTGGGAAAGTGAACCGACCAAATAAGACTACCTATCTACACAGGTATACTAAAAAACTGGACTTCACTCTTTCACTGATATCTCACAAACTACATAAGCTTTCAAAGAGATATTTGATATGAAGAATCTACACAAGATAAGCTTTCCAATAAATGTTTAAATGCACAAAATGGTTACATATGCACGGAGATAGGAGCTCTGCAACAGAGCTGTGTACAAACTGACGTGCGGCTGGAAGGAGTCTAAGGGAAAACCAAAATGACAAAATGGCTAGATCCGACTACTGGCAGCTCTTGCCTCTTTCTCTCCTTGTTTTGAATGTGCTCCCACTTCACTTTTATAACCAATGAGCATGTGAAGAAGTTTGTGCCTCCTTCTTAACTCACCACTTTCTCCACTACATGCTACTAACTACAAGGCAAGATATTGTATCTCTTACTCATTATGAATTTTGACTAGACTTTTTCTTTTATTATTTTTTCCTTTCTTTTGCTCCACTTTTTTCTTTATCTTTATAGTTGGTAAATTTATCCAAGCATGGCTCATATGAAAATGAGCTTGTACATTTATCTTCAACATATATGACCAAGGCCATACTAGATACTAGAGCTGGAGTAGGAATAGTTACCCAAGAAATTTGGGAAATTGGGGAAAACCAACCCCACAACCAACTAGGATGAAGTTACAATTGGCAGATGGTCATGTTGAACGTCCCTTATGACTCCTTGAGAATGTAATTTTGACGAGGTAAGCAACTACGAGATGATCTTAGGAAGGCCTTTCATGTGGAAACTAAAGATAGTTCAATATTTGGGAAGAGATGCTTTGTATCTTCAACACTAAGGCACAAAAACTAAAATAAATCTCCAAAACTTCTCATATAGGGATGTTCCCTCCCTTTAATGGAATCTTGTACATAAAGAGGAGGATGCCATACCAATCCATAGTGCTGGAATTAGTGAACAATCATGGATGAATGAGGATACATAGCTATGGATTTGTAAGGCAGCCCAATGAGAAGAAAAAAGATCTCAACATTGGCAATTAGGACAAGAGGAAGACAGATCAATAGAAGACTTGACATATATGCCTCATATATTTCCAAATGAAGCATTTGAACCACATGGATGGATGTAAATATTAGCAACATTGGATGTATACATAAACAAAGAAGTACTAACCATGACTGAATGCATCAATGAAGAAGGATATGATTTGATTTTGTACATGGTAGTACTCCAAGAGGGAGAAGAAGGAGAACTAATAGAAAAGGAATGTAAAGAAGAATATGAAAGGATAGAAATAGAGCCTGAGTTTGACTCAAAAGAACAACACTTAAAAGAAATAGAAATGGAATACCCCAAGGAAAATTAAAAAATATTCTCCATAGAAGAATGCCTAGAAGACCCTAAGAAGGACAATGAGGAAGTGGATGAAGGAAATTTACAACATGAACATTTTGAAGTGCTGGAACATTTTAAGAGGTATGAAGTAGAGGAAAAAAACATAACGATTCAAATGCCTAAGAGAGAGGCAAAAGAGGGAGTCACATATTATAATAAAGAGCAAACAAAAAAAAAGTAGTAACTTTAGAAGGGGATGAAGAGAGATGCACCTACATAGGCAAAGATGTGTCCTTCGAAGAAGAACGAGAGCTCATAGCATTGTTATGAGAATATAGGGATGTATTTGCTTCAACTTACAAAGACTTGAAAGGTGTTGATCCCTTGATATGTTCCCATAGAATTCCTATGATACTTGATGCTAAACCCCCTAAGCAAAGACCATATACCTATAATGATGTCTATGCAACCAAAATTAAAGAAGAAATAGATAAATTGTTGAAAATGGATTCATATATGAGATAGAACACATTGAATGGGTTTCTCCTTCGATGGTTGTACCAAAGAAGAATGGTAAGCTTAGTGTTTGTATTAACCTAAAAAAGGTTATTGCTTTCACCATTCGAGATAGCTATTCATTGCTCATTATAGATCATCTTTTGGAAAGGGTAGTAGGAAAGGAAGTGTACAAGTTCCCTAACGGATTTACAAGATATAATCAAGTAGCAATTGCTATAGAAGATCAACACAAAAGTGGCTTTGCTATAGATTGGGGAGTGTATGCATTGCTTTTGGTTTGATGAATGCCCCAACCACTTTTCAAAGATCGATGTGCTATGTTTTTAAAGAATTTTTGCAAAAAATAATGGAGGTCTATGCACATATTCATCTCAATGTCCTACACATATACTCAAGCTTAGGAAAATCTTACACAAATGCAAAAATATAGAGTGTGCTTGAACCTTGAGAAATGTATTTTCATGGTGAGACAAGGTAAAATATTGGGATATATAGTGTCAAAAAACAATACCTCAACAGAGAAGACAAGATCGTAGTTATGCTTGAATTGCCTAGACCTAAGAATGTGAAAGAAGTGTAGGCTTTTATGGGCCATTGTGGATATTATCCTCTCACATGCACACTGTAATTGCAAAACCATTATATGGACTTTTAATTCAGTTCACTTGGAGAAATGAATGCAAATAGGCATTTAACGAGTTAAAATGAAGGCTAAGCTAAGCACCAATTCTGAAAATGATGAACTAGAATAAATCTTTCCATATACATGTGGATGCATCCAATTTTTCCATTGGATCCATATTAGCACAATGAACGGATGAAGGAAAATTAGATCACTCAATTGCCTATGCCAGTAGACAATTAAACCAAGGTGAACAAAATTACTCCACGACTGAGCAAGAAGGCTTAGGGATAGTCTACATAGTGAAAAAGTTTTGGACATTACATACTAGCCAACAAATTCAAGTTCTTTATTGATCAACAAGCTCTATTGTACTTGGCCAATAAACCTTGTAACACTTGAAGGCTAGCTAAATGGTTTCTATTACTCATGGAGTTTGATTTTGAGGTAGTGGTCAAGGAAGGCAATATGCATGTTAGAGCTGACCACTTATGCGATTCACGGAGAACCACCAACAAGAGTAGGAAATGAACTACCAGATACCTACTTATTCAACTTAGAAGTATGTGCCAAATGGGTTGAAAAATTGGTACCAATCATAGGATCAATGCAACTAGAGACCAAGAATTTAAAAAATTATGAAACCTACACATATTAGCAAGAAGCTTATATTGCAAAGACTCTAATAGAATACTTTTGAGATACATGGAAGATGAGGAACGAATTAGTCTAATTAAACAAGATCATGAGAATAAATGGAGAACATGTAAAGGTATAAATGGAACAACTAATTAATCAAAGAGAATAGGAGTGTATTGGCTGAGCATACAAAAGGATGTGCATGAATATGTAATGAATTGTCAAATGTGTCAAGTATCCACACTAGGTGAACATTCATCTATATCCCATTCTACAATAGCACTTGAGGGGAGTAAGAAAATAGTAGAATTTTTGAGATCACAAATATATCCAAAAGGAGCAAGCCTAGCCAGGAAAAACCCTAGAAGAACAAAGTAAAGACTATGTAATTTTTGGGAAAGCAAATGTTCAAATGAGGAAGAGATAATCAATTATGATTGTGTGCACATGAAGGAGAATACCTTCCTAGATTAGAAATGGCACATGCAAGAGCGCCTAGAGATCATTTTTTAGCCAATAAAATGATTCTCTTTACAGGCTTACGGTGTCCAACACTACACATGGACGCACAAACTTATGCATGAAGTTGTGATGTATGTCAACAAACTAAGTATCCAATACGACAAGGTGACATGCCTTTGACACCAATGATCAGTGAAAGACCTTTCTCTAGATGGAGAATCTACTTTATTGGACCCATTATTTCCCCAACAATAGGATCTCATGCAAAGTATATCATAATAGCAACCAACTACTTAAAGAAATGAGTAGAAGCCAAATCCACGAGAAAAAATGATGCTCAAACCACCACAAAAATTCTTGAAAACATTTTCACGAGATTTGGACTACCGATTGAGATAGTTAGTGATGGACGTATGCATTTCATCAATGATTTCATCGAGTCATTGATGAATGAATTTCTAGTGATTAACAAGAAGTCAGCACACCCACAAGCAAATGGACAAGCTGAGAGTTCAAATAAAGTATTATGCACAACTCTTACCAAGATAGTCAATAGCAATAGATCCAACTTGGATAAACAATTGGATCATGTGATTTGGGCATTTTGAGTAGCTTATAAGACGGCTATCGGGACCACATGCTTAATCTAGTTTATGGTCAAAATGCAATATTGTCAATTGATTTCTTGATTCCTACTCTGCAAGTGGCATAGAAATATGAATGGAAAAGACATGAGTTGTCCAATCAATTGGATCAAATCGAGAAATTGCATGAAAATAGATTACAAGCGGTAGCAGGCATTTATGTTGCTAAGACAAGACAAAAAGCTTACTATGATTCTCACATCAAAGATATAGGCCTTAGGTTTGGAGATCTATTTTTACTCTACACTTTGAAACAACATGCCAACAAACTATATTAAACAGGGTATGGCCCTTTGATCATAAATCGTATCTCCTCAAGTGGAGCTATTAATCTAGCTACATTAGATGGAGACATATTACCAAACTATATAAGGGGGTGTAGAGTCAAAAAATACATGGAACCCTCGACCGAACAAATGTTGAAAAAATTCTTAGAAGCTCAAAATAAAAAAAAGAAGAGGAGAGAATAAGAGAAGAGGTGAGACTAGAAGCCCTAGAAAGAATTAGAAAATGGACGCAATGGATTAGAGGATGTGATGACATATACTTTCAAGGTGAAGAACCCATTCCCTTAGCAAATTACCATACTACAGATATCAAAGCTTGGGAAGCCAAGCGAGACAACCATATTTAAACCTAGGGATTGGAAAGGAGAAATATCACTTGGTAGATTCCTTAATTGACATAGGATCAGCCCTAAGTATTGTACATGCTTCTTTAATGGAAAAATTAAAGATGTCACTCACTTCTACAAAAGAATATATGATTGGGATTGGAGGTAATATCATTGAATTCCTAGAAGAAGTAACCTTATTCTTATACTTAGGGAACAATGTGATGCAACAAAGACTTTTAGTATGTAAGGAATCTAATCTACTAGAGGAACTAGTTTGGGGAAAAGATTGGATATATGAATTCGAGGTTACAATATATCTAGCCCAAGGGTATATATCAACTAAGGTAAGACATAGAGAAGTTTGTGGTCTCTTAAACGAGAAACCACTAAAGACGATTGAAATGAAAAACCCTAATGTACCAAATCGAAGTATGGATGATTTAGAATCCCAAACCAACTCTTTATCTATGAATTCTATTTTTCAACCTACCTTAAGTGTCAATGAAAATTCTTGCTCTACTATGTGTGATCAGCCCACCCCTTAGGAGAATACTTCTCCAAAGAATTTTTAGATTTTCTACAAGAGAATGGGATCAAAAGGTAGTTTACTTGTACGTATACACCACAACAAAATGGAGTAGCTGAGAGGAAAACTAGGAAAATTGCTGAAATTGCAGGATGCATGCTCAATGAGATGAAACTACCATTGTACTATTGGGATGAAGCTATCAAAACCACCATTTACTTGATGAATAGTTGCACAACATCAAGAATACACCACTTGACTCCCAAGGAGGTATATTCTGATAAGAAACCTGATCTTACGCATGTCAAAGTGTTTGGATGTGTTTGCTTTGTTCACATTCCACAAAGTTAGAACAAAGATGGAACCAAGGTCAGAAAAATGCATTTTCATCGGCTACTCGACGGAGCAAAAAGGATACAAGTGTTACAACCCTAGAACAAAGGAACTAAGAGTTTCACGAGATGTGACCTTTGATGAGCTTAGGAAAGGAAAAGAAGATTGTGATGATTATGCAAGAACAAATAAAAAAGAATTTCAACAATCAAGCACAAAGGTTTTAGGTCCAGAGGCATCTACATCAAATTGAAGAATGTTCAACATGGATGGGGAGTCATTCTTTGTCTCTAAATTCAGCTCATAGTAGAGCCAAAGAAGCAAGTGCTACTCCAAATAGTGAGATAGATGCAAGTGAAGAAGAATATGAAGAGGTAATCACTCCAAAGTTAAAGTTGAATAGGTTAAAGAAGCAACTTTCTAAAGGCAATAAAAGAAGATCTTCAAGGACAAGGTATCCAACTCAAAGACTGAGTTATGATAGTTTCATGGCGAAACATTTTGCATACATGATGCAGGTTATCAAAGACAAACAGCTTGAGACATATGAAGAATCTTGCACACAAAAGGAATGGAAGTAAGCTATGAAAGAGGAGATCAAAGCTCTCAAAGGTAATCACACATGGGTGCTAGTGCCAAAGAAAGAAGGTATGAAGATTGTTCCAAAAAAATCGGTGTTTAAAGTAAAGAGGAATGCTGATGGTTCACTAGCTAAATATAAAGCTAGATTAGTTGCCAAAGGATTTAAACAAACATAAGGCATAGATTATGATGAATTTTTCAGCCCTGCAATCAGAACATTAATAGAAATTGGTGCTTCAAGGAGATGGCAATTATATCAACTCGACATCAAAAATGTTTTTCTCAATGGAGAACAACAAGAAGAGGTATACATGAGTCAACCGGTTGGATTTGAAAATGGAAACCATACAAACTTTGTTTGCAGGTTGAAAAAGGCACTTTAATATGGTATTCTCATTTTGCTACTTATGATGCATTAAAAACAACACTTTTGTGAAGATTTAGAAGAGAGAAGACTCCCTTTGATGTTCTAAGAAAACTTAGAGCAATCAGACAAAAGAATATGTTGGTAGAAGATTATGCTCAGAAATTTAGAATTTTGATGGAAAGATTACAAGGTAATGAGAGACCTACTCACGAGATGTTAGAAGGTTATTTCCTAAAAGGACTAAGAAGCAGTATTATACATGTCGTATCCAGTATTGATATAGCCAAGGGCTTTGATTTGTTGGTAGTAACAGCTCCAAGGTAGAAAAGAGGTTTGGCAGAACAAAGAAGTATAGCAATTCTAGATTGGATGAGGAATTTGATACAGAATCGGATTCTGGAAAAGACATGATAGATTCAGATTTTGAAAATGAAGAGGAAGCAATGTCCGTATGAAGGTATCATAAGTCAAACGGGAAACAGGGCAAGGAAGAAGCTCTAATTAGTCATTTGAAGAAGAGTGGATATTCAATAATTGCACCCAAAGAAAAAAGGTGTTGTGAGATATGTGAGAAAGAAGGTCATAGTATAGGTCAATGCTTGTACAATCCAAAGCATAGAGGTCAACAATTGAGGCAGGATAATAAAAGTAACAATGAAGTTGCAGCAGATCAAGCAATTATGATTCAGAGAAGAGGTGGTTTTTAGAGG
This sequence comes from Ceratopteris richardii, assembly GCA_020310875.1. Classification (NCBI taxonomy): domain Eukaryota; kingdom Viridiplantae; phylum Streptophyta; class Polypodiopsida; order Polypodiales; family Pteridaceae; genus Ceratopteris; species Ceratopteris richardii. Next base: position 35,481,142 of record CM035427.1, read on the forward strand.
TAGCAACAAGGAAGACCTCCATAGAGGGAACAAGGAAATCCGTTAAGGAAATCAACAAGGAAGACAAGCCAGGGTAATGCCATATGGGTATTGCTCTGCACCGGATCATTGGATTGGTCTTAATTGCCCATTATGGGTCAAACATCGAGAGGAAAGAGGAGTATCAGTTATTCGGTATAATAAGAATAATAAGCAAGGGTAGCAACAACAATAGACTCAGCCATCTACTCAGGCTAATGTCATTGTCATTGACTTATTAGAAGAAAAGTTCCAGGGTGAGTCAAGTTCGAGCATATCACAAATAGGAAACCGGGAACAGATAAATCAATGGAGTTGTGATTGTGTACTGTAGTAAGATGAAGGAAGTAGAAGTTCTGGTAGTAACAAGATAAAAAAACAAGGGTCCTATTGATTGGCATGAGCAAAAGTAGATAAGGGATCAGGTACAAAAACGGATCTAGCAAGATCAAGAAAAGAAGGAGACCATTTATATTATATCCAAGGATGGTGATAAAGTAATGCCAACTCACACTCAAGAAGGAAGATAGGGTGAACCCTTAGCGAGAGCTGGATAACGATTGGTTTGAGGTAATTATTAATTCTCCTTTACAATTATCCTGGGGTCAGCTATTATCCTTAGTTCCCATGTTTAAGCAAAAGTTGTTGAAAGAACTAGTGGGGCAACCATCAAAGCCAACAAACACATCTACAATTTCAGCATCAACCAATTATATTGATCTAGTAGATGTGGATTTTGTAATGCCAATTATTCAAACATAATATAAGTAGAAAATGTTTGATGAAGTTCTATCGGATGGGGGTTCCGGTGTGAACATCTTATCGGAGCATATTTTCAAAGATATGGGGAATGTTGATATATTCAGGTAGTGATGTGTGTGAACACATTAGGACCACCGGGGCACTTTTTTTCCTCTTTAGGAGGTTTTTTCCACCCGGCTTGTATATACGCCTATTGCCCTAATGGGCTACTTATCTTTGTACATTCTCTAGTAATACATTCAGTATTGTGTGTTTGTGCTCCAAGCTTCTTCTTCTTCCTTGTGCTTTTCGCGTGCTTCCGTAGATATCTATCTCCAACAACTGGTATCAGAGCAGGTCGTCGCTTCATCTAGGGTGCCATCGACACTCCTTCGTTTGCAGTCTCAGAATCGCACGAGTTTTGGTGAGCATACTCAACGTGTTTTCGAGATCAAAACAGCTTTGCTGCATGGTGCCAAAATCGTGATCTGAGCTCGTTTTGGCCTCCAAACGCACTATCGCAGTGCTTATATAGGCTATTTCATCTTTTTGTGCCAAAGGTATATACCAGTTTTTGTTCGTCAGTTTAAGCGTCTCGAAGTCTGCTACAGGACTAGTAAAACTCGTCTGGGTAGTTCTGTTCAACTTTTTGAAATATAGTCAATTTTTTGCATCAAGGTATTTTAGTCACCTGCCATGGCTGAAAGCAGTGATGTATTCTGTATGTTGGCTGTTGAGGATAAGTTTGATGGTACCAACTACCCATTATGGGCTTATATGATGCGACATGTATTGGTTGCAAAAGGATTGTGAAACATTATGCAGGGTGTTGAAAGACGTCTTGTTACACCTCTGACTACAGGTACTGCAAATACAGGTGCTGGATCTTATGAAGATGGTGTCGAAGATGATATTCCGCAGATTCATGTTCGTGTTGTTATTTTTGTTGCATCTACTGCAAAGCAAATTCGTTGGGATGGCAGAGATGCCCAGGTGCATGCATTGATAGCTTTGTCTGTCAAACGTGCCATTATTCCTCACATTCGCTCTTGCAGAACAGCTAAGGATGCTTGGGATACACTTACCACATTGTACCAAGCTAGGAATGAGGCTCGTGTTGCTTACCTCCGAAAATAGTTGGAGAGTTAGCACATGAATGAAGGTGATTCTGTGGACAGTTTCCTAACAAAGATCAAAGTCTTGAAGGAACAGTTGATTTCTGTTGATGAGGTTATACCAGATAGCTCACTTGTGTAGACCGTTCTGAATGGTCTTCCTGATTCATATTAGAGTTTTGCTTCTACTCTTCGTTTGATGATGAAAAGCAATCTGAATGCCTTATCATTTGAGGAGTTAGTCTCTGTTCTGTTCCAGGAAGATCAGTCCAGGCAGAACAGGTCCATTATGCGAGTTGTAGATCAAGCTTTCCTGGCTAGTCAGAAGGGCAAAGGAAAATGGAGCTCTTCAACTAGTAAGTAGAAATTTGCTAATTTTGCATATTCGAAGAAGGAAGATAAAGATGAGAAGAAATTAGAAAAGCAGAAATTGTTTTGTAAGTACTGTAAAGGGAATGATCATATCATAAAGAACCGTCCAAAACTGGCTGCTAAAGAGGCAAAGAAGAAAGAGGCTGGAATGGTTGTTGCAAAGGCCTCTACACCAAAAATAGAGTCTGCAAATCTTGTGCAGGAAGAAGAATAGGTGTTTACTACTGTCTGCAGTTTTGACCCATCTTCTCATGAGCAGTGCATGTCTGCAGTAGACTCAGATGTTTGGTATTTTGACAGTGGGGCGACCAAACATATTACCTCGCAGCGCAGTTTCTTCTCTTCACTTGAGCCTGCCCCTACAGGGAATACTGTTACATGCGCCAACAACTCCTCTTATCCTGTTATGGGAGTTTGTAAGATCATTTTGACTAATGTTGATGGTAGTTCTTTCACTTTGTCAGATGCTTTATTTGTGCCAGGGATAAAAAAGAACATGTTATCAGTTTTTGCATTAGCCAAGGTTGGCTTGGTTGTGAAATGTTTTGATGATAGGTGTACGGTTCATGATCTGTCAAATGACGATGTGATTATTGCTTCTGGCATTTTATGTCATGGGTTGTATAAGCTCATAGACTATGAAAGATATGAAAAATGATTTGGCATGTGCAGTAAATGATTCGCAGGCTATGTCAGATGCAAAGCTTTGGCATGCACGCGCTGGTCATCTGAATTTTGCTAGTTTGTTACGCCTGCAGAAATCTGAAATGGTGTCCTCATTGCGCAAACTTGAGGCACCTGGAGGCAAGTCACATAAAGACCATGTACAATTCTTCATTATAGCATCATATTCAGATTGCATAGCAGCCATCCAATTTTCTGAATTTTGTGCTTCATCAAAAGAAATAGGATCATTCTCATCACAAAGACTAGACGCAGACATAGCATAGCAATCTGATGCAAAGGAGACACTATGAGAGCCTGAACGAGTACGATATGACAGAGGTGCATCTAATTTGTTGTCACGTAAAGTTTGCACCACCCATTTTGGCATAGTTTTTGCTTGCTCAATATCAACTCTCTCATCAACTAGTGCATCATGTAAATCTGCATCAGAAATGGAATGATCTCCATCATCACATGAAACCTGCAAAGGCTGAGAAGTTGCCTCAGCACTAGACTGTCCACCTGTAAAAAGAGGCATCAAAGTATCATACATGTATTTGGAGCTAACAGATGTCTCCTTAGTACATGAAAGCAATGGCTGAATAGCATCTTCCGCAAAGACAACATCACGGTGTAGGGAAGAAGGAGGTCGGGCAGGAAGCCGGCACTGAATTGGATCAGGCCCCTCTCTGGTGTACCGTTCCTGCTGTCCTGCGAGCGGCATCTACGTGCTGGGCGCCTCGCCTGTACTCTCTGGAGTGTGTGCGATCCTCGTAGGGTCCCCGCCCCTCGGAAGTGGTGAGACGTGCGTGCATACATGTGGGACCGTAGGTGTTGGGAAAGAGACAAATCCGATACAGTGGTAAAACACTGAAGTCAATGATGCGATCAAAAGTAACGATGGTCGACCAATAAAAGTGAATGATACAGTGATGCTCGCTACAGTGCGGGTCCGCGATCCAAAATCCGCTACAGTGCAGAACAGGTGAATACAAATAAATGCCGCTGCTATAGTGCAGATCGGCTGGATATGATATGCCTCTCGTTACAGTGCGAAAAGGTGCCCAGGATCTTCGACTTCAGACTTCGCGGATGGATCCTTTCTTCACTTTGGGTCTTCGGTCTTCAATCAAAGCTTCTCTTCTGTCTTCTTCGGCAATAGTTTTACTTCACTTTACTTCAATAGTCCATGCAAAATCAAATACCTGGAGGAGACGATCCACAAGGGCAATCCATAGGATGGTCTTTATCTTCGGATCTTCAATCACTTTCTGCACTTCATATAAACCTCCGATATCATCAACCGCTCGAAACTGTAGGAAGGTTCCACAAGAAAGACCACGGGGTGCTCTTTATCTTTAGTCTTCAATCTCTTTCTTCACTTCGTATAATCTCTCAAATCATGAACCTGGAGGAGACGATCCACAAGGACAATCCACAGGATGGGGCATCATTAGTACCATTTCAGAAGCAAATAGATAAAATCCTGCTAAAAGAAATAATCCCTTTCTTTGCATATAAAGTTTTTTAGAAATCTACTCTATTTAAGAAGCAGATAAATAACAGATAGCATCATCTCATATGCAATCGAGTCCATTCAAATACTTAAATCAAACTAGCTTGTAATAGTATGCAAATTAATGCGTTCGTGCACTGCAAGAGATACACTTAAAATCTCCATAACATAGGAGTGCACACACCATCGACTTGGAACAACATAGATCCTTCATTGACCCAAGAGCACGAATTCAAGACACGATCATAAGTGAAAAACTAATGCCAAGTTAAAGTACATCCACCTACGCAATGTTGAACTTCTGCCAGGGCGAAACCAAAATCATAATTCACTACAAAATAAGCTTAGAGAGCTGTGCAGACAAAATACTTCTTATTGAAGAAAAACAAGGGACAGTTCACAAATTAAAGACGCCACTGAAGGTTAATCCTCAGGATAATTTTCCAATAGTGAATATCATGATAGGCGATATGCCATCAGGATTAGCATGGTAGAACATCATCCGATTTTCATTTATCTTCTTTGTTTTTCTTTTGTCAGTTTCTCTTTCTTCCTCTCTCTCCAACGTGTCACGCCGCCTGCAATCTCCCTCTCTCTCTCTCTCTCTCTCTCTTTCTCTCTCTCTCTCTCCGGAGCTATCACGCTGCCATCTTTCTCCGCTAGATGCACAGCAGGAGCCGCCAGAGCCGCCAATTCTCCGTCTCTCTCTCTTTCTCCACGTTGCTCTATAGCGCCCGACTACACAGCCTCTCTCTGTTTTCAATCTGCTACAGCACTTCCGGATTTCCATACGTTCTATGCGGACAGCAGCCGCTCTCTGACTCTCTCTCTGCGACATGTCGACCTCCAATTTCTCAAGTCACAGCGCCAACATTAAGCGATGCTTCTCTCTCCTCCGGTTTTTAGTGCCGCCAGAGCCCATCTGTGTGTAGCACATCTCTCTGCCAACAATGACCGACGTCTTCTCCAGCTTTCTCTCTCCAAAATTAGGCATCGCTGTTTCTCTCCGCCATTTCTGCACCATCTAGGCAAATCATCTGCGCAGCGCCCATTGGTGATTCTGCAATCATTTAATTTAAGAGATGTGGCAATCATTTGGTGCTGCCGACACAGTCCATCTGTCGTCGACCATATCTAAGGGTCTCTCTGGCCTATTCTTACAACGTCTAAGAGCAGTGTGCATGTGAATCGTGATCTTCTCTCCGCACGAAGACCTCTCCTCTCTCTTCCTCATCATCACGTGCGTTTCTTTGTCTGCGTTGGGTGTAACCCACCGAATCCATAGCCTACTATATTCGCGTGTGGATCGGAGCACACCTCTCTCTTGACAGTGGCACGCAAGCCACAGCCCCCCCTCCCCCGAGACACTCTCTCTGTCTCTGTTGAGAGCTGCGCACAGGGCCACCTTAATCTCCTTAACCATCTCTGCCGCCTTCGGACCATCTCTCTCTACAATCTCTCTCTCTCTCTGATAAAAGAACTTCTAACAACTCGACTTGGGAACCATTCTCCACAAAACTCATACACGAAAAAGACCTCCCCTATCATCGGCCTCATGAAAGTATGAATAAGAAGCAAAACAGAAATGAACAAGTAACGTCAAGGAGCATACCTGGAGGAGACGATCCACAAGGGCAATCCACAGGATGGAGAAGAAATGAATGAGTTTGGACTTATTTATAGGCCCCTCCCTAGGACTTCCTTCTAGAACGTTCTAACCTCCTCAATGAACTTTCCATTTTTGGCAGTCTTTTAATTTTTTTCCTAAACTAAGGTTTCGTTTTCACACTAGATGTTCGCGGATTAATTGGTCTTTAGGGTTTGACCTAGAATAACCGCCAATTTCAAGGGTCTAAACTAGGGTTTTTGGTCGGGGGGTTTGCATCACAATTAACTCAAGCTCATCAATTTAACGGTTTATTTACAATTTTGGCCTAAACTCCAAGGGTTTCCAAGGGTTCAAGTCCGATTTTCAGGGGGTAAACCCTCAATTTCAGTCAGTTTCAAGGGTCAAACCTAAGGCTTTAAGGGTCAAACGTAAGTTGTTTACACACACGGGTCTAACATTCATCTCAAACATGTCTCCGCATCACATAATCAATCAACTCTACCAAATTATGCATCAAATATACCCCTCTTTAGTCAAAACATCACACAAAACTCATAAAACAATGAACTTTGAAAAAAATCAGTGCACACTCCCTGCGGGATTTCATCCCGACATTCACCCCCGCTAAACCTGCACATCATCCCGATGGGCCAACCTGCAAGATGCAACAGAAGCGTATCAGGGTTCCTTTTGAAATCTCTTTATACTTTTTATCTTTTTCTTCTCAAAATCAAAACGTAACTTCATGCAATACATGCAATTTTTATAAAGATTAGTATGAATTTTAGAAAATTACGTAGATTCAAGCTTCGCAAATATCATAATATGTTTCTGCGTCCGCAATCTGACAAGTAACTATATGAATAAACCGTTGGCTTTCTAGATCTAATGTTTGTTCAACTGGTTCAGATCCAACTGCTCATTCTAAGTACTAGCATATACATATGTATCTACTAGCTCAGTTTGTAGAATATACCTCGATTCCCACTATTTATCTCCTACTCTCCAACTCTCCATTAGATCTTTTTTTTTTTTTTTTTTCATCTTATTTTTCTTTTTCTCTTCATCTCAGCTCAGCATTTCTTTTTATCTTTCATTTTCACAAATCAGCCTATGTCGAAATCGGGTGCGACTCATGGACTTGTCCACCCGGCCAAGTTTATCCCACCTGTCTGCCGACCCGACATAGCGCACGACATACACAATGTCAGCCCTACATGAAATCGACGTCAGCTCGTGGCTCTGACCACCCGGCCAGAGTGACTCCACCCGCCTACTGATCCATGCAGGCACATGACAACAAATAGTTCAGGCCTACGACGAAACTAGCTACGGCTCGTGGCCTTGATCGCCCGACCAAGGTGGTTCCACCTGCCTACTAGCCCATCACAGCGCACTAACAACATACACAAACATATACAGCTGGCATGAGTATGAAGGTTTTTCATAAATCATGATCCATATAGAGGTAAGATCTCGCAAGAAACAAATAGTAAGATCCAAAGTTTCCCACTCACTAAGTGTTCAAATCAATCAGCATATACATGCACTCGGTCTAAGCATGCTATCACATCCCCAAGCTTTCACTCCCAAAAGTCTCTAGTCCAGTAACTAATCTTATTCATATAATTCCTAGTTGCTCATGCTTCATGCAAATCCATAATAGATATTTGGTATCTTCATTCTACATGATTTTCATAAACTCATACATGTCTTTATCACACACATAAATGCAATGCATATGCTCTATCAAAAAGAAACAAATTTCAAATTGGAAACGTTTCACCTCGTCATTTTTCTCCATCTTCATTCCTTGATCCAGCTTTTCTTTAATTTGTCGGTCTATCATTCTTCATCAGCATCAGCCTCAGTGTCATCAGCATCCTCCAGAAGTTCTTGCTCAATCTCATAATCTGCTTCATTTCTTTTCTTGAACAATTTTATTCTCTTTCCTGCAATCAAAGATCTCAAAGGAGTACTGTCTAACTCGCGAAGCGCATACGTACCATTTTCAAACATAGACGTCACCATATACGGCCCAAACCATCGTTTGGTCAATTTCTTCCTAGCATCATACTGAGTATCGAATGTACTATCGTACACCAACACCCAATCATCTACCTCAATCCTAAGTGGTCTCAGTCGATGGGTTTTGTCAAAATAGATCTTATTCTTTAACCTTGACTCCTTTAACTTTTGGACTGCTTCTTTCAATTTCTCATTTCCTTGTTCTAACTACTTTATTCTTACTGATAAAAGTTCTTCTCTTGTCATGCCATCATTCCATGGGAGCGTCAACCATGTCACTATCTGAGTCTGGATGGGGAAGACTGGCTTCTGACAATACATCAATTCAGAAGGCATGAATCCTGTGGACCGAGTGTAAGTCATCCTATAAGCCCATAACGCGAATGGAAGAAATCTAGGCCATTGCTTGATGTCATCGCTGCAAGCCTTAGAGATCGTCTTCACAATGGAAGGGTGACCTCTCTCGATCTTCCCATTTGCCTCTGGGTTATAGGCAGTGGTGAGAGACAATCGAATTCCATGACGGTCAAAGAACTCTTTTGCCTCTCTCGCATCCAACTCTCCCCTGTCTGCAACCACTTTCTCAACGTATCCGAATCTTGAGATCACTTCTTCTGAAAGGAATTTGCATACATTATAAGTAGTCTTCGTATGGAGAGCTCGACCTTCCACATGGTTGGTCAAGTCCTCTCTGGCAAGTACAATGTATCTCATCTTATCTATCCCTTTGGGCATGGTTACAAGGTCGACCACCCACTTGTAATGGATACAAGGAGGGTAAGTCGGATGTAACGGGTCTCTGTGCCTAACTGATGAATGCACTTGGCATGTAGCACAAGTGTCTACAAAACCTCTCATACTCACATAAATCCCTGGCCACCAGTAAGCTTCCCTAATCTTCTCATATGTGGCATAGAATCCTTTATGACCTGTCCATAAGGTCTCATGAATTTCTCTCATCACCTTGCTCTGAAGACTTCAGGTGTCGGGAAGAAGGAGGTCGGGCAGGAAGCCGGCGTCGGGGTTGGATCAGGCCCCTCTCTGGTGCACCGTTCCCGCTGTCCTGCGAGCGGCATCTGCGCGCTGGGCGCCTCGCCTGTGCTCTCTGGAGCGTGCGCGATCCTCGTAGGGTCCCTTGCCCCTCGGAAGTGTCGAGACGTGCGTGCGTACGCGTGGGACCGTGGGCGTCGGAAAGAGACGATCGGATACCGCAGTGATACATGGAATGCAGATGAAGCCCAACGATACAACAGAAATGAAACTGAAGCCTCCAATAAAATGAATGATACAAACAGGCTGCTACAATGCGGGTCGATGGTACAATAAAACCGTTACAGTGCGGTGCGATGATACAATATAAAAGTCGCTGTATAGTGCGGGCCGATGATACAATAAAACCGCTACAATGCGGTGCGATGATACAATATGAAAGCCGCCGCTACAGTGCGGGCCGGCTAGTATATTCTAGATCCCTCGCTACAGTGCGAGAAATCGCCCACGGGATTCCGCTTCGGTCTTCGCGGTCCAAGCTTTTCTTCCGATCTTCGGTCCGCTCTTTACTTCAGGTACCCTCAGCAGTGGCCTTCCTTCTCTTTACTTCAGATAATCAGAAACTGCATAAGCCTAGAGGAGACGATCCACAAGGGCAATCCACAGGATGGGGAAGAAACAAATGAGTTTGGACTTATTTATAGGCCCCTCCCTAGGAGTTCCTTCTAGAACGTTCTAACCTCCTCAATGAACTTTCTATTTTTGGCAGTCTTTTAATTTTCCCCTAGACTATGGTTTCGATTTCACATTGGATATTCACAATTTAATTGGGTTTTAGGGTTTGACCTAGGATAACCGCCAATTTCAAGGGTCCGACCTAGGGTTTTTGGTCGGAAAAATTAGGGTTTTGCTCACAGTTATCTCAAGCTCGTCAATTCATGGATTTATTTACAATTTCGGCCTAAACTTCAAGGATTTCCAAGGGTGCAAGTTCATTTTTCATGGGATAAACCCTCATTTTCAGTTAGTTTCTTGGGTCAAACCTAAGGTTTTCATGGGTCTAATGTCAGTTATTTATACGCACGGTTCTAACACACATTTCTAACATGGCTTTTTATCACACAATTAATTAAATCGGCAAATCATGCACAAAATGTACTCTCTTCAGTCAAAACATCACACAAAAACTCATAAAACAATGAACTTTTGAAAAAAAAACAGGCACACTTCCCTGCGGGATTTCATCCCGACATTCACCCCCGCTAAACCTGCACATCGTCCCGATGGGCCAACCTGCAAGATCCGGCAGAAGCATATCACGGTTCTTTTGAAATCTCTTTACACTTTTTATCTTTCTTTTCAAAACTCAAATCATGATCTCATGCAGTCATGCAGTTTTTTATAAAGATTAGTATGAATTTCAAAAAATTAGGTAGATTCAAGCTTCACAAATATCATACTATGTTTCTGCATCTGCAATCTGACAAGTAATCACATAAATAAATCGTTGGCTTTCTAGATCTTCTGTTTGTTCAACTGGTTCAGATCCAACTGCTCATTCTAAGTACTAGCATATACATATGTTTCTACTAACTCAGTTTGTAGAATATACCTCGATTCCCACTATTTATTTCCTACTTGTCCAACTCTCCATTAGATCTCTTTCTTTTCAGTTCTCTTTTTCATTTTATTTTTCTTTTTCTCTTTATCTCAGCTCAGCATTTCTTTTTATTTTTCATTTTCACAAATCGGCCTATGTCGAAATCGGGTGCGACTCATGGACTTGTCCGCCCGGCCAAGTTTATCCCACTTGTCTGCCGACCCGACATAGCGCACGATATACACAACATCATCCCTGCATGAAATCGACGTCAGCTCGCACGATATACACAACATCAGCCCTGCATGAAATCGACGTCAGCTCGTGGCTCTGACCACCCAGTCAGAGGTGCTCCACCCGCCTACCGACCCATGCAGGCGCATGACAACAAATAGGTTAGACCTACAACAAAACTAGCTACAGCTCGTGGCCTTGATCGCCCGACCAAGGTGGTTCCACCCGCCTACTAGCCCATCATAGCGCACTAACAACATGCACACACATATAAGTTGGCTTGAGTATGAATGTCTTTCTCTAAATCATGATCCATATGGAGGTAAGATCTCGCAGGAAGCAAATAGTAGGACCCAAAGAATCCCACTCACTAAGCATTCAAATCAATCAGCATATACATATACTTAGTCTAAGCATGCCATCACATTCCCAAGCTTTCACTCTCAAAATCTCTAGTGTGCTAATTGATTCCATTCATATCATTCCTAGTCGCTCATGCTTCATGCAAACCCATAATAGATATTTGTTATCTTCATTCTACATGATTTTCGTAAATTCATATATATCTTTATCACACGTAAATGCAATGCATATGCTCTAACAAAAAGAAAACAAATCTCAAATTGGAAACATTTCACCTGATCATTTTATCCATCTTTATCATCGATTGATCCAGCGTTTCTTTATCTTCATGATCCATTATTCTTCATCAGCATCAGTATCAATGTCATCAGTATCCTCCAGTCATCAACATCATCATCATCAATCATAATCATCATCATCATCATCCATCATCATCATCAATCATCATAATCATCATCATCATCAATCACTAATCATCATCAATCATTATCATTTTCATCAATCTTCATGAATCATCATCATCATAATCAGTCATCATCATCAATCATCAATAATCTTCATCATGATCCATCATCAGTAATCATTATCAATCATCAATCATCATCATCCATTCATAATCATTCATTAATCATCGTCATTCATTAATCATAATCATTTATTAATCATGAATCACTAATCTTTCAATCATCATAAACCATCAAACACTAATAATTCATCAATCATTTATCATCATGAATCATCAATCACCCTCATTCATTCATCATCAATCATCATCATCATTATCAGTCACTAATCATCTTTATCATTATCATTCATCATAAACTATCATCATCATCATTCACTAATCATTTTCATAATCAATCTTCAATAATCATCATCAGCATAAATCATCAATAACCATCATCATCATAATCATTATCATCAATCATCATCATGCATTTTCATCAATCACCATCACGGATTATCATCAATCTTTATCACTCAATAGCTCCTGATCATTCTCATGCATTTTTATTATGATTCTACTTCAATCATCAATTAAGGTTTGCAAATATGTCTTGAAATGTTAGGTTTCTACTTCTTCTATTCTTCTTCAAACTCTTAGAAGTCTTTGAAGTTGTCTTCACACTCCCCTCGATTTGCTTAATAATATCGTCAAGCAATTGTTTCTCTGCTTTGTTAACTTGTTTATCAAATTTTACATATTCTTGAGTATCTTCTTTACTCTTTTCATGTTCAATTCGTTTATCAAGGTTTAACTGGGATTGTAATTTCGCAACTTTCTCCTGATCAAATAGATTCTCATTAGTTAAAAGGTTTGGATCAAACGATACATATACATCCTCGTCTTTCTTTGATTTCTCTTGCATTTCTCTATCAGACTCTCATTTATGATCTAATTCTATTTGCTCTTTTATATTTGATCAATTTTTTGTTTTTCAACTTTTATGTGTCTACCTTTGGTTTCTTCAATAGGTTTTTCTTGATTCTCAATAGATAGCATGCTCTTTTGTTGTTCATCAAATCTATTATCTTCATGATTCTTTGGTTTCCATATCTTCTAGAATGACTTAGATCTAGTTTTGGTCTCTTCAAAATACTTCTTCATCCCACCTTTTCCTACATTCAAATGCAAAGGTGATTTGTCTTGATATTTACAAATTTTTCCTTCATGCTCACTTACAAGTCTATGTTTGCATGCACTCTCATATCCCAGACAATCCCAGAACATATGTCCATACTGATCACACCAAAAACACCGTATAGGTCTCTTCTCAACCCGACTTGATTTCCTAGGTATCACTATAGGCGTGGGTCTTCTAAGACCTAAAGACTGTTTGTGTGCAAATATGCCTTGGACTTTTACCTCATGCTCATTATCATTTTTCAATACTTGTAGATCATTAACTTGGTTTGTCAACAGGTCAACCTTATTTCTCAATTCAGAAATCTCAAAATCCATTTCATTTTTTAGATCTTTAATGCTTATACCCACCACCTGAATAGTATCAGATATCGCATTTATCGTTTGCATTAAAGTCATAACAATACCAAACTTTGATTTTATAGATTCATTCGTGTTAAATTCTATTTCCTTAATTCGTTCCTCATATCTCCTAAACTGTTCCTCAAACATTTTGTTCATTTTAGTTTCTTGTGCACAGATATATGGACTAAACTAGTGCAGATAGTGAATGCTCAAACTCAGACAACAAGACAGTCTTTCTATTCAATGTGTGTGTGAAACAATGCAAAAATTCACAGAACTTGAAATGCTAGTACCTGGAGTCTCTGTCCGATGCCGAGGTTCCCGTCTATCTTCTCAAGGAGTGGGTGACGCGTCGAGGATCACCGAGCAACCGCCTCGCTTCACGTCGGGTTCAGGTGTCGGGAAGAAGGAGGTCGGGCAGGAAGCCGGCGCCGGGGTTGGATCAGGCCCCTCTCTGGTGCACCGTTCCCGCTGTCCTGCGAGCGGCATCTTCGCACTCGGCGCCTCGCCAATGCTCTCTGGAGCATGCGCGATCCTCGTAGGGTCCCTTGCCCCTCGGAAGTGTCGAGACGTGCGTGGGACCGTGGGCGTCGGAAAGAGACGATCGGATACCGCAGTGATACACGGAATGCAGATGAAGCCCAACGATACAACGGAAATGAAACTGAAGCCTCCAATAAAATGAATGATACAAACAGGCCGCTACAGTGCAGGCCGATGGTACAATAAAACCGCTATAGTGCGGTGCGATGATACAATATAAAAGCCGCCGCTACAGTGCGGGCCGATGGTACAATAAAACCGCTACAGTGCGGTGCAATGATACAATATGAAAGCCGCCGCTACAGTGCGGGTCGGCTAGTATATTCTAGATCCCTCGCTACAGTGCGAGAAATCGCCCACGGGATTCCGCTTCGGTCTTCGCGGTCCAAGCTTTTCTTCCGGTCTTCGGTCCGCTCTTTACTTCAGGTACCCTCAGCAGTGCCCTTCCTTCTCTTTACTTCAGATAATATGGACTTATTTATAGGCCCCTCCCTAGGAGTTCCTTCTAGAACGTTCTAACCTCCTCAATGAACTTTCTATTTTTGGTAGTCTTTTAATTTTCCCCTAGACTATGGTTTCGATTTCACACTGGATATTCACAATTTAATTGGGTTTTAGGGTTTGACCTAGGATAACCGCCAATTTCAAGGGTCCGACCTAGGGTTTTTGGTGGGGAAAATTAGGGTTTTGCTCACAGTTATCTCAAGGTCGTCAATTCATGGATTTATTTACAATTTCAGCCTAAACTCCAAGGGTTTCCAAGGGTGCAAGTTCATTTTTCATGGGATAAACCCTCATTTTCAGTTAGTTTCTAGGGTCAAACCTAAGGTTTTCATGGGTCTAATGTCAGTTATTTACATGCACGGTTCTAACGCACATTTCTAACATGGTTTTTTATCACACAATTAATTAAATCGGCCAAATCATGCACGAAATGTACTCTCTTCAGTCAAAACATCACACAAAAACTCATAAAACAATGAACTTTTGAAAAAAAACAGGCACACTTCCCTGTGGGATTTCATCCCGACAATGGCTAACCAGAATGCGTTTAGTCTGTGGATGATACAGACGATAGCCTTTACTTTCAGAACTCTACCCAACAAAATTACATTTTATGCCTTATCATCCAATTTTCTGCGATGTTGTTCAGGCACTAATGCATATGCCAAACAACCAAAAACACGCAGATGAGCAACAAATGGCTTACGGTCATGCCAAGCCTCATATGGAGTGATAGACTGCAGCGCTTTAGTGGGACACCTGTTCAGTACATATGTTGCACACATGACAGCCTCAAGCCAGAAACTATGTGGTAAAGCCTGACTCTTGATCATGCACCTCGCCATCTCCATGAGTGACCTGTTCTTTCGTTCAACAACTCCATTTTGTTGAGGTGTATATAGCACTGTACACTGGTGTTTTATCCCACCTTCAGCCAGAAATGCATTAAAATTTGAAGACATATATTCCCCCCCTCGATCAGAACAGAGGGTGCCCATTTTACATGCTGACAGATTTTCAGCCAAAACCAAAAACTGTTTGAAGCACATGAACACTTCGGACTTTGCTTTGAATGGATATACCCATGCATGCCTGGAAAAATCATCAATGAAAGTCACGAAGTAAAGGTAATTTCCAAAAGAGGGTGTCTGCATAGGACCACAGACATTACTATGTACAAGCTGCAATTTCTGTGTAGCCCGAACTGAACCATCTTTTGGAAAGGATGAACGCTGCATTTTGCCCAAAATACAGCCCTCACAAACATGTTTTCCAGGTGCCTCAAGTTTGGGCAAAGAGGACACCATTTCAGATTTCTACAAGCGTAGCAAACTAGCAAAATTCAGATGACCAAAGCGTGCATGCCAAAGCTTTGCATCTGACATAGCCTGAGAATCATGAACTGCACATGCGGAATCATTCACTGATCTTTCATAGTCTATGAGCTTATACAGCCCACAACATAAAATGCCAGAAGCAATAATCACATCACCATTTGAGAGATCATGAACTGTACACCTGTCATCAATAAATTTCACAATTAAGCCAATCTTGGCTAATGCAAAAACTGATAACAGGTTCTTTTTTATCCTTGGCACAAATAAAGCATCTGACAAAGTGAAAGAACTACAATTAGCAGTAGTCAAAATCATCTTACCAACTCCCATAACAGGATAAGAGGAGTTGTTGGCGCAAGTAACAGTATTCCCTGTAGGGGCACGCTCGAGTGAAGAGAAGAAACTACGCTGCGAGGTAATATGTTTGGTCGCCCCACTGTCAAAATACCAAACATCTGAGTCTACTGCAGACATGCACTGCTCATGAGAAGATGGGTCAAAACTGTAGACAGTAGTAAACGCCCATTCTTCTTCCTGCACAAGATTTGCCTCTTTAGCAGCCAGTTTTGGACAGTTCTTTATGATATGATCATTCCCTTTACAGTACTTACAGAACAATTTCTGTTTTTCTGATTTTTTCTCATCTTTGTCTTGGTTCTTCGAATGTGCAGCATTTGCAGATTTCTGCTTACTAGTAGAAGAGCTCCATTTTCCTTTGCCCTTCTGGCTAGCCAGGAAAGCTTGATCTGCAACACGCATAATGGACCTGTTCTGCCTGGATTGATCTTCTTGCAACAGAACAGAGACTAACTCCTCAAATGACAAGGCATTTGGATTTCCTTTCATCATCAACCGAAGAGTAGAAGCAAAACACTGGTATGAATCAGGAAGACCATTGAGAACGGTCTGCACAAGTGAGCTATCTGGTATAACCTCATCAGTAGAAATCAACTATTCCTTCAAATCTTTGATCTTCGTTAGGAAACTGTCCATAGAGTCACCTTCATTCATGTGCTCACTCTCCAACTGTTTTCGGAGGTAAGCAACACGAGCCTCATTCCTAGCTTGGTACAATGTGGTAAGTGTATCCCAAGCATCCCTAACTGTTTTGCAAGAGCAAATATGAGGAATAATGGCACATTTGACAGACAAAGCTATCAATGCATGTGTCTGGGCATCTCTGCCATCCCAACGAATCTGCTCTATAGTAGGTGCAACAGAAATAGCAGCACGAACAGGAATCTGCGAAATATCATCTTCGACACCATCCTCATGAGCTCCAGCACCTGTATTTGTAGTACCTATAGTTGCAGGTGTAACAGGACGTCTTTGAACACCCTGCACAATGTTCCACAGTCCTTTTGCAACCAATACATGTCGCATCATATAAGCCCATAATGGATAGTTGGTACCATCCAACTTATCCTCAACAACCAACATACGGAATACATCACTGCTTTCAGCCATGGCCGGTGACTAAAATACCTTGATGCAGAAAATTGACTGTATCTCAAAAAGTTGAACAGAACTGCCTAGACGAGTTCTGCTAGACCTGTAGCAGACTTCGAGACGCTTAAACTGGCGAAGAGAAACTGGTATATACCTTTGGCATAAAAAGAAAAAATAGCCTAGACAAGCGCTGCGATAGTGCGTTCGGAGGCCAAAACGAGCTCAGATCGCGATTTCGGCACCACAAAGAAAAACTATTTTGATCTCGGAAACACCCTGAGTATGCTCACCAAAATTCATACGATTCTGAGACTGCAAACGGAGGAGTGTCGACGGCACCCTAGATGAAGCGAGGACCTGCTCTGATACCAATTGTTGGAGTTAGACGTCTGCGGAAGCACACAACAGCACAAGGAAGAAGAAGAAGCTTGGAGCACAAACACACAATACTGAATGTATTACTAGAGAATGTACAAAGATAAGTAGCCCATTAGGGCAAATGGGCGTATATACAAGCCGGGGGAAAAAAACCTCCTAAAGAGGGAAAAAAGTGCCTCAACGGTCCTAGTGTGTTCACACACATCACTACCTAAATATATCAACAGTTAGGTAGACCATGGCTCAAGTTAACCAAAGTAAAGCAAGATTGGGGTTTAAATGTGGTGGTTATCACTAAGGGGAAAAGGGAAGTTACAATACCAATGTAGGGAAGGTAGAATATGTCAGTCAAAGAAAAACCTTTAATGGCCCGGACCATTAGTATAGTCGAGGAAATAGAGGATGATGAAGAAGAGGAGTTCTTGAAGGCAAATCCTATAGTGGTTCTAGTTTTGGAGGTGGATGTGGAAGGAGTATTACAAAAAGAGGGGCAATTGCTGGAAACTAGCTTTGAGCCAGCCGTTGGTGACAAAATAGAAGGAACAAAGCTAAGACAATTATTTGAGCAGAATTTGGAGATTCGGACTCAACAGAAATTGGATCAAGAGGAGAAGACGTGGTAAATCTAGGAGAAAAAATATATGAAGAAAAGTATGCAAGGTATGGTAGGGTAAAGGAAGATGAACTTTAGGAAGTCAATTTAGGTACAGATGTTGAACCCAAAATGGTGAGGGTAAACAAAGAATTAGAAGTTCAATTTTTAGAAGATATGATCTGTTTATTGAAGAAATATATTGATGTATTTGCTTGGGATTACTCTCAAGTAAAAGGAATAGATCCAGATCTACATCAACATCAGATTAATTTTGAAGAGAGATGCTATTCTAGTGGTGTAGCAAAGGTATAGGATGAACCCAAACTTTGCAAAACAAGTCAAAGAGGAAATTTCTAGCTCTTGGCAGTTGGATTCATTAAACCTGTAAATCAGGTAATGTGGTTATCACCCATTATTTTTGTTCCAAAAAGAAATGGGAAATTGCAAATTTCTCTTGATTACAAAAAATTAAATGAAGCCACAATTACAGATCCTTTTCCAATGCCATTCGGTGATGCAATGTTGGATGCAATAGCAGGGCATGAGATGTATAGCTTCTTAGATGGATTTTATGGTTATAATCAAATTCATGTTGTTGAAGAGGATCAGCATAAAATAGCATGCATTATAGAATTTGGGGCATATGTATTCATATTCATGAGTTTTGGACTCAAGAGTGGACCACCTTCATTTAATTATGTTGCCCATAAATCTTTTGATCCCTATTTTCATGACTTTATGCAAGTATTTGTGGATGATTTTTCAATGTTTGGAAGGAAGACGCAACACTTGTTGCATTTGAAGTCCTATTTTGACGGATGCAAAAAATTCAAAATCGTGTTGAATCAATTTAAAAGTGTTATTGTGTTAAGGAGTGGCATTTTGTTGGGTCATGTTATTTCAAGTTCTGGTATGGCTATTGACATCAAGAAAATTGAGGCTATAGAATAGCAAAAGCTCCGTCTAATGTGAAGGAGGTAATGATGTTCGTGGGTCAGATTAAATGGCATGTTAGATATTTGAGGTACTTAGCCATTTTTTCGTTACCTTCAACTCACTTTATTAAGAAGGATATACCTTTTGTATGGGCTGAACCTCAAGAGAAAGCTTTTCAGTTGCTAAAGAAGATGGTGTTGGTAGCATCTATTTTGCAGCCTCCAGATCGGTATTTATCTTTCCATATATCTGTAGATGTGTTTGACATAGCAGTAGGAGCAGTTCTAATGCAGCAAAAAGAAAAAGGATGATCTAGACCAATTTACTATGCTAGTAGAGTTTTGTGTTCAGTAGAGAGAAATTATGCGATAATTGAACGAGAGGCTTTGGTGATGGTGTATGCTTTAAATAAATTCAGGCATTATTTGTTGGGAAATAAGGTTGATTTTCATGTGGATCACCAAGCTCTAACATATCTTTTTAAGGCGGAGATTAGCACGATGGATGTTTTTACTCTAGGAATTGGATTTTGTGATTGTCTATACTCTAGGTAAAGAGCATTCTATGGCTAATTATTTTAGTAGATTGGTATCGGGGGAAGCACCAATGGGAGTGATTGATGAGTTACTGGATGCAAAATTGTTTAATGCTCAGATTATGGATTCAAATTCCTGGTATGATCAGTTTTTGGCATTCTTAACGAATGGAGTGTTGCCTCGAAAATTCACTCTAGATCAAAGAAAGAAATTTGCTTTAAAAAGTAGGGCACATTTGGTAATAGAAGGTGCATTATATAAAAAGGGGGTTGATTAGGTAATTAGGAGATATGCGCCAGATTTTGAGCAAGCATTCGTGTTATAAGAGGTGTAGGAGCATCAGAAAGACATTTATTAGGAGACATTAGAAGTAACAAGATTTTGTAGGTTGGGTTGCGGTGGCCTACGATACTTAAGGATGCTCATGAGTTTGCAAAATGATGTGTTATTTGCCAAAAAATAGGTCAACCAACTAATGTGGATAGAATGATTGATCACCCAATTTTACCATTAGAACCATTTCAATGGGGGAATGATTTTGTTGGCCCAATTAAGGCTATTACTCAGCATGATAACAGGTATATTTTGGTAGCAATGGATTATTGTACAAAGTGGGTCGAGGCGATTGAACTTAAGATAATAAGGTGGTAAGTGTAGCTAAGTTTCTCTATCATAATATCATGACCAGATTTGGATGTCTAGTGGAATTGGTGAGTGATAGAGGACCTCATTTTCTCAATGAGGTAATTTTATAATCAACAAAGACGCATTTGATCATGCACAAGAAATCTACCCCTTATCACCCACAAGTGAATGGTCAGGCAGAGAGTACCAATAAGACTTTATTAAGGATTCTTAAAAAGTTGGTACATGATAATCATAAGAATTAGGATTTGTTGTTAGATCTAGCATTATGGTTGTTTAGAATAGCTTTTAAGGTAACAACAAGTATGACACAATTCCGATTAGTATATGGTTTAGAAGTTGTTATAATGCAATTTGTGGTTCTGAGTTTACGAGTAACCACAGATAAGATGTCTTTGAAATTATCCGTTAAGCATAGAAGCAAATATCTTTTACAATTGGAGGAAGATCACTTAGTGAGTTCTTATATTGTAGAAATCATTCAAAGGAGAAGACAAGATTGGGAAATATGAATGTTAAATTCAAAGTATTTCAAGTCGGTGAATGGGTTATGTTTTACAATTCTAAGTTAGGACCACACCCAAGAAAGATAACATTGAGGTATAAAGCTCCATTTCAAATTATACAGGATTTGGGGCAAGGAACTTTTCTTGTAGCAGATGTGTTCAATACTAAGATGGACAAACCTATCAATGGTTTTTTACTAAAGAAATTTTAGGGTAAACTGCCACACCTAGACGGGTTAACAGCAAGTTTGGCACAAATATTTGATTCATATATTCAAGGCAACATCAATGAAGATTACATGCAAAGTAAGGGTTACTTATTGGGATTGTTTTTTACTTGGATTGTGTTCTCCTGACCTTTGTTTTATTGTGAAATATGATTACATGTCGAAAGATAGTTATGCACCTCTATATTGGGTAGAAAGAGGAGAAACAAATCAGTTGGGCTCATTGGATGTATGATCGTATGTATGGAGATATTTTCTTGTCTAACAAAATAAAAACATAATCGAATAGTAGATTATCTGTATATCTGGAAGCAGTATTTCAATTTGTGCAAAAAGTAGAAAATGGTAATGTTATATGGCCAAATATAGGTTTGCAGCATCAGTTGTCACATATGAAAAAGCAAAAGGAAGTGGAATGTGTTATATTGGAGGATCAATAGCAGGATATTGTTGGAGTTAGACGTCTGCGAAAGCACGCGAACAGCACAAGGAAGAAGAAGAAGCTTGGAGCACAAACACACAATACTGAATGTATTACTAGAGAATGTACAAAGATAAGTAGCCCATTAGGGCAATAGGTGTATATACAACCCGGGGGAAAAAAACCTCCTAAAGAGGGAAAAAAGTGCCCCGACGGTCTTAGTGTGTTCACACACATCACTACCTAAATATATCAACAAATCCCCCCTGGGAATGATGCGGTGAACAAGGAGCTGCCACTCATGTATAAGTGCCAAGCTATGTGGAAATCACTCCACAAAAGGAAGTAAGCCCAAAGCTTTGCGGAAAGCTTCAAACTTCTCCCTAGGTAGAGCCTTCGTAAAAAGGTCTGCAATGTTCTCCTATGTGGGCACATATGCCAAGCTGATCTCCCCAGCAGAGAACCTCTCCCTGTCATAGTGATAATGCACCTCAATGTGCTTAGTGCGAGCATGGAACACAGGGTTCCTCGCAACTGCCAATGCGCTCTAACTATCAGTGAAGATGGTGATGGTAGAAGACTGGCCAACACCCAAATCAGCCATAAGGCGTCTGAGCCACACACACTCAACAGTCGCTGTGAAAGCTGCCCTATACTCAGCCTCACAACTGGAAGTGGCCACAGTAGGCTGCTTCTTGCTCAACCAAGATATACATGAGCTACCACGCATGAAGCAAAAACCACTGGTGGACACACGAGTGTCATAGCAACTAGCCCAATGTGAGTCAAAAAAAGCATGCAAATCTAGCGGTAGTGATCCCCCCGTGGGATAAAACAACCCAAGTAGCCGAGTACCACTCAAGTAGCGAAAGATGCGCTTAACCGCCTTCCAATGCCTAACTCCTGGGCAATGCATAAACCTGCTCATCTGTGAGACAGCAAACTCAATATCTGGCCGAGTAATGCATAAGTAAATCAAGCATCCAACAACCTGCTGATAGACAATAGCATCAAATGCATCTCCAGCATCATGAAGACTCAATCGTAAACCTGTCTCCATAGGAGTGGCAATAGGCTTACAGTCTTCAAGGCCAAAACGTTGCAATAATGTGTCAATATATTTCGTTTGACACAAAGCCATTCCACCATCAACTTGCATAAACTGAATGCCCAAATAGTGATGCAAATGCCCCAAATCAGACATCTCAAATGAGGCATGCAAATCAGCCTTGAAATCAGTAATATGCTTCTCAATAGGACCAGTGAGCAGCATGTCATCAACATAGACAACAATGATTAGAAGCACATCATTAGCACGCTTAACATATAAGGTGCTTTTAGTGGACTATTCTCAAAACCATGTGCAACCAGATAGGCATGTACCTTCTCATACCAAGCACGTGGTGCTTGCTTTAAACCATATAATGCCTTCTTTAAGCTGCACACCTGGTTTTCATGCCCTTTCTGCACAAAGCCACGAGGCTGAAAAACATACACTTCTTCATGCAAGTCACCATTCAGAAATGTTATTTTAATGTCCAACTGATGTACATTCCAACCATGATGGGCTGCAAGTGCACAAATGCTGCGAACACTAGTCATACGGCATGTAGGTGCAAAGGTCTCATCAAAATCAATGCCTCTTTCCTGCGCATAACCCTTTGCAACAAGCCTAGCCTTATACCTGTCAACTGTACCATCAAGTTTACGCTTCAGCTTGTATACCCACTTAGTGCCAATGGCCTTCTTGCCAAGAGGCAAGTCACATGAAGACCATGTACCATTCTTCATTATAGCATCATATTCAAATTGCATAGTAGCCATCCAATTTTCTGAATTCTGTGCTTCATAAAAAAAAGTAGGTTCATTCTCATCACAGAGACTAGATGCAGCCATAGCATAGCAATCTGATGCAAAGGAGGCACTATGAGAGCCTGAACGAGTACAATATGACAAAGGTGCATCTAATTTGCTGTCATGCAAAGTCTGCAACAGCCATTTTGGCATAGTTTTTGCATGCGCAATGTCAGCTCTCTCATCAACAAGTGCATCATGTAAATTTGCATAAAAAATGGAATGATCTGCATCATCATATGAAACCTGCAAAGGCTGAGAAGTTGCCTCATTAGGACCAGCACCAGACTGTCCACCTGTAAAAAGAGGCATCAAAGTATCATACATGTCTTTGGAGCTAACAGATGTCTCCTTAGTACATGAAAGCAACGGATGAATAGCATCAACAAAGACAACATCACAGCTAACCAGAATGCATTTAGTCTGTGGATGATACAGACGATAGCCTTTACTTTCAGAACTGTACCCAACAAAAATACATTTTACTGCCTTATCAGCCAATTTTCTACGATGTTGTTCAAGCACTAGTGCATATCCCAAACAACCAAAAACACATAGATGAGCAACAGATGGCTTGCGGTCATGCCAAGCCTCATATGGAGTGATAGACTGTAGCGCTTTAGTGGGACACCTGTTCAGTACATATGCTGCACACATGACAGCCTCAAGCCAGAAACTATGTGGTAAAGCCTGACTCTTGACCATGCACCTCGCCATCTCCATAAGTGACTTATTCTTTTGTTCAGCAACTCCATTCTGTTGAGGTGTATAAGGCACTGTACACTGGTGTTTTATCCCACGTTCAGCCAGAAATGCATTAAAATCATAAGATATATATTCCCCCCCTCAGTTAGAACAGAGGGTGCCCATTTTACATGCTGACAGATTTTCAGCCAAAACCAAAAACTGTTTAAAGCACATGAACACTTCGGACCTTGCTTTGAGTGGATATACCCATGCATGCCTGGAAAAATCATCAATGAAAGTCACAAAGTAAAGGTAATTTCCAAAAGAGGGTGTCTGCATAGGACCACAGACATTACTATGTACAAGCTGTAATTTCTATGTAGCCCGAACTCAACCATCTTTTGGGAAGGAGGAACCCTGCATTTTGCCCAAAATACAGCCTTCACAAACATGTTTTCCAGGTGCCTCAAGTTTGGGCAAAGAGGACACCATTTCAGATTTCTGCAAGCATAGAAAACTGGCAAAATTCAGATGACCAAAGCGTGCATGCCAAAGCTTTGCGTCTGACATAGCCTGAGAATCATTTACTGCACATGCCAAATCATTTTCAGATCTTTCATAGTCTATGAGCTTATACAGCCCACGACATAAAATGCCAGAAGCAATAATCACATCGCCATTTGACAGATCATGAATTGTACACCTGTCATCAATAAATTTCACAACCAAGCCAATCTTGGCTAATGCAGAAACTGATAACAGGTTCTTTTTTATCCCTGGCACAAATAAAGCATCTGAAAAAGTGAAAGAACTACCATCAACAGTAGTCAAAATGATCTTACCAACTCCCATAACAGGATAAGAGGAGTTGTTGGCGCATCTAACAGTATTCGCTGTAGGGGCAGGCTCGAGTGAGGAGAAGAAACTACGCTGCGAGGTAATATGTTTGGTTGCCCCACTGTCAAAATACCAAACATGTGAGTCTACTGCAGACATGCACTGATCATGAGAAGATGGGTCAAAACTGCAGACAGTAGTAAACACCCATTCTTCTTCTTGCACAAGATTTGCAGACTGTGTTTTCGGTGTAGAGGCCTCTGCAACAACCATTCCAGCCTCTTTCTTCTTTGCCTCTTTAGCAGCCAGTTTTGGACAGTTCTTTATGATATGATCATTTCCTTTACAGTACTTACAAAACAATTTTTGCTTTTCTGATTTCTTTTCATCTTTATCTTCCTTCTTCGAATATGCAGAATTAGCAGATTTCTGCTTACTAGTTGAAGAGCTCCATTTTCCTTTGCCCTTCTGACTAGCCAAGAAAGCTTGATCTGCAACTCACATAATGGACCTGTTTTGCCTGGATTGATCTTCCTGCAACAGAACAGAGACTAACTCCTCAAATGATAAGGCATTTGGATTGCCTTTCATCATCAATCGAAGAGTAGAAGCAAAACTCTGATATGAATCAGGAAGACCATTCAGAACGGTCTGCACAAGTGAGCTATCTAGTATAACCTCATCAGTAGAAATCAATTGTTCCTTCAGGTCTTTGATCTTTGTTAGGAAACTATCCATAGAATCACCTTCATTCATGTGCTCACTCTCCAACTGTTTTTGGAGGTAAGCAACACGAGCCTCATTCCTAGCTTGGTACAATGTGGTAAGTGTATCCCAAGCATCCTTAGCTGTTCTGCAAGAGCGAATATGAGGAATAATGGCACATTTGACAGACAAAGCTATCAATGCATGTGTCTGGGCATCTCTGCCATCCCAATGAATCTGGTCTGCAGTAGGTGCAGCAAAAACAACAGCACGAACAGGAATCTGCACAATATCATCTTCGACACCATCTTCATCAGCTCCAGCACCTGTATTCATAGTACCTGTTGTTACAGGTGTAATAGGACGTCTTTCAACACCCTGCACAATGTTCCATAATCCTTTCGCAACCAATACATGTCGCATCATATAAGCCCATAATGGTTAGTTGGTACCATCCAACTTATCCTCAACAGCCAACATACGGAATACATCACTGCTTTCAGCCATGGCCGGTGACTAAAATACCTTGATGTAGAAAATTGATTGTATCTCAAAAAGTTGAATGGAACTGCCCAGATGAGTTCTGCTAAACCTGTAGCAGACTTCGAGATGCTTATACTGGCGAACAGAAATAGGTATATACCTTTGGCACAAAAAGACGAAATAGCCTGCACAAGCATTGCGATAGTGCGTTCGGAGGCTGAAACGAGCTCAGATCGCGATTTTGGCACTACACAACAAAGCTGTTTTGATCTCGAAAACACCCTGAGTATGCTCACCAAAATTCGTACGATTCTGAGACTGCAAACGGAGGAGTGTCGAGGGCACCCTAGAAGAAGTGACGACCTGCTCTGATACCAATTGTTGGAGTTAGACGTTTGCGGAAGCACGCGAACAACACAAGGAAGAAGAAGAAGCTTGGATCACAAACACACAATATTGAATGTATTACTAGAGAATGTACAAAGATAAGTAGCCCATTAGGGCAATAGGTGTATATACGAGCCGGGGGAAAAAACCTCCTAAAGAGGAAAAAAGTGCTGCCGCGGTCCTAGTGTGTTCACACACATCACTACCTAAATATATCAATAGATATGTATCAAATGTTACTGAAGGCAGGTTATCAAGAAGAGGAGGCACTATCAACTATGAAGAAGATCAAAACAGAGATGCCCAAAATCTCTAATTTGCATGATGAGCCGATTAAGGTAATAGAAGAATCAAAAATACCTATAGTCATGGGGAAGAGTTTTAGGTTGTCAAAAAAAAGAAGAATTCATTCAACAATACCAAGTGTATGGTTACCTTCTGAGTAGATGCATCAGACATCTTCTATAGTCATAAAGGATGTTCAGGATGCATATCAGAAGTTAGAGGCGATGCATCAGTTTATGGTGAAGCAGCAGGCCTTATTACAAGAAGAAAATTTGCTAAATGAAATGTTAAATTTAGAGGAATCTCAATAGCAACAAAAGCAGGCAAAGTTTGCATAAGGAATTACAGTTCAAGTCCGAACAATATGAACTAAGTATGTCAGATTTGAAAAAGCAGCAAGCTATTGAATTAGTAAAGGTAAAGAAATATTTGCAGGTATTTGAAGATTGGACATTGAAAATGCAGGAGTCGATGGATAAGGAAATGACAAGTTTGGTAGAGGCAAATATAGTATTACAGTTGGAAAATGAAGTATTAAATTTAAGAGTTCAACATTTGCAAGTGTTGTAAAAACAGATGTTGCAGATGCAAGAATTAGAAATGGATGCAGTATTAATGTCTAAAGTGGATATGGGATTGATGAAGCAGAGAATGCAAAAGACAATGCAAGAATTGTGGAAGGGTATTAGAGATAGATTGGAAGCTGTAACACAGTATCTTTATGAAGATGTACAAAGTAGTTTTGTTTCTCAATATGAAGGTAAGTTGTTGGAGACAATTGAACAAAATCATAAAGAAAAACAGGACTTGATGCAGCAAATAAAAAGGTTGAAGGGAAAATTGGTACAACAGGAGTTAGAAGAAGAAAGGCAGGCTCAACAAGAATTGGTTCAAGAGGAAATTGTGCAAAAGGATATTGAAGTAAAAGTTGAGATAGTTGTTGAAGGTATGATGATCTCAGAAATAACAAAAAGCAAGAATCAAAATAGGGAATTGAGTATGGTTGTGATTGATGAAGGGTTTGTAAATTCATGTCAATTTTCTACAAATCATCCATTGGTTTGTGCCACGTGTTAACAGTAGAAGTCTCTACAAGAAAAGTTGCTTAGTCGGATATTTGAGGGTATTCAGTTTGCTAAATCGGAGTTTACTTAGTCAGATCTTGCTGATTCGGATTTCTGATGAGTCTTATTCTTGAAAGTTAGTTGCAATCTCATTTTAACAACTTTGTCGCAGGAATGTAAATGGTTGTATTCACGGGATGTGAATGCTCTATTTTTCTTTATAAGACTTAGTTTGTAGGAAGTAGGGGTTGTTGAACTATGAAAGAAGTCTTGAATTCTCTTGACAGGAAGAACACATGAATGTATGATGGTTCAATACTCAAGCTCAATATTCTTGTCAATGATCTTGTAATCCTTTGACTTATTTTTGTTCATTTTGGATGAGTGCTTGTGTGTGTATTATATTATGTCTTTATGAGTGAGTAGCAATGTCTTGATGAACCCCAACAATGATGATGTACATAAAATGAATTTCTGTACTAGATTTGGCCATTATGAGTATCTTGTAATTGTTGGAGATAGACATCTCCGGAAGCACGTGAATAGCACAAGGAAGGAGAAGAAGGTTGGAGCACAACACTTACTGAATGTATTACTAGAGAATGTACAAAGATAAAAAGCCCATTAGGGCAATAGGCGTATATACAAGCCGGGGGAAAAAAACCTCCTAAAGAGGGAAAAAAGTGCCCCGACAGTCCTAGAGTGTTCACACACATCACTACCTAAATATATCAACAAATCCCCCCTGGGAGTGATGCAAGGAAGTGCCAAGCTATATGGAAATCACTCCACAAAAGAAAGTAAGCCCAAAGCTTTGTGGAAGGCTTCAAACTTCTCCCTAGGCAGAGCCTTTGTGAAAAGTTCTGCAATGTTCTCCTGCAGATCTCCCTAGCAGAGAACCTCTCCCTGACATAATGATAATGCACCTCAATGTGCTTAGTGCGAGCATGGAACACAGGGTTCCTCACAAGTGCCAATGCACTCTGATTGTTAGTGAAGATGGTGGTGGCAGAAGAGTGGCCAACACCCAAATCAGCCATAAGGCGTCTGAGCCACACACACTCAACAGTCGCTGTGAAAGTTGCCCTATACTCAACCTCACAACTTGAAGTGGTCACAATAGTTTGCTTCTTGCTCAACCAAGATATACATGAGCTACCAAGCATGAAGCAAAAGCCACTAGTGAACACACGAGTGTCATAGAAACCAGCCCAATCAGAGTCAAAAAAAGCATGCAAAGTAGTGATCCCCCCTTGGGATAAAACAACCCAAGTAACCGAGTACCACTCATTTGTGAGACAGCAATGCATAAACCTGCTCATTTGTGAGACGGCAAACTGAATATCTGGCTGAGTAATGCATAAGTAAATCAAGCATCCAACAATCTATTGATAGAGAACAGCATCAAATGCATCTCCAGCATCATGAAGACTCAATCGTAAACCTGTCTCCATAGGAGTGGCAATAGGCTTACAGTCCTCAAGGCCAAAAGGCTGCAATAATGTGTCAATATATTTCCTTTGGCACAAAGCCATTCCACCATCAACGTGCATAAACTGAATGCCCAAATAATGATGCAAATGCCCCAAATCAGACATCTCAAATGAGGCATGCAAATCAGCCTTAAAATCAGCAATATGCCTCTCATGAGGACCAGTGAGCAGCATGTCATTAACATAAACCACAATGATCAGAAGTACATCATTAGCACGCTTAACATATAAGGTGCTTTTAGTTGGATTGTTCTCAAAACTATGTGCAATCAGATAGGCATGTATCTTTTCATACCAAGCACGTGGTGCTTGCTTTAAACCATATAATGCCTTCTTTAACATGCACACCTGGTTCTCATGCCCTTTCTGCACAAAGCCACAGGGCTGAAAAACATACACTTCTTCATTCAAGTCACCATCCAAAAATGCAGTTGTAATGTCCAATTGATGTACATTCCAACCATGATGGGCTGCAAGTGCACATATGCTCTGAACAGTAGTCATACGGCATGTAGGTTGAAAGGTCTCATAAAAAACAATGCCTCTTTCCTGCGCATAACCCTTTGCAACAAGCCTAACCTTATACCTGTCAATTGTACCATCAGGTTTATGCTTCAGCTTGTATATCCACTTAGTGCCAATGGCCTTCTTGCCAGGAGGCGAGTCACATAAAGACCAAGTATCATTCTTCATTATTGCATCATATTCAGATTGCATAGCAGCCATCCAATTTTCTGAATTTTGTGCTTCATCAAACAAAACAGGCTCAGTCTCATCACAGAGACTAGATGCAGCCATAGCATAGCAATCTGATGCAAAAGAGGCACTATGAGAGCCTGATCGAGTACGATATGACAGAGGTGCATCTAATTTGTTGTCACACAAGGTCTGCACCAACCATTTTGGCATAGTCTTTGCCTGCTCAATATCAACTCTCTCATCAATAAGTGCATCATGTAAATCTGCATCAGAAATGGAATGATCTGCATCATCACATGAAACCTGCAAAGGCTGAGAAGTTGCCTCATTAGGACCTGCACTAGACTGTCCACCTGTAAAAAGAGGCATCAAAGTATCATACATGTCTTTGGAGCTAACAGATGTCTCCTTAGTACATGAAAGCAATGGCTGAATAGCATCCTCCACAAAAGCAACATCACGGCTAACCAGAATGCGTTTAGTTTGTGGATGATACAGACGATAGCCTTTACTTTCAGAAGTGTACCCAACAAAAATACATTTTACTGCTTTATCATCCAATTTTTTGCGATGTTGTTTGGGCACATGCATATAACAAACAACCAAAAACACGCAGATGAGCAACAGATGGCTTGCGATCATGCCAAGCCTCATATGGAGTGATAGACTACAGTGCTTTAGTGGGACACCTGTTCAGTACATATGTTGCACACATGACAACCTCAAGCCAGAAACTATGTGGTAAAGCCTGACTCTTGACCATACACCTCGCCATCTCCATGAGAGAACTATTCTTTTGTTCACCAACTCCATTCTGTTGAGGCATATATGGCACTATACATTGGTGTTTTATCCCATGTTCAACCAGAAATGCATTAAAATCTGAAGACATATATTCCCCCCCTCGATCTGAACGGAGGGTGACCATTTTACATGCTGATAGATTTTTAGCCAGAACCAAAAACTGTTTGAAGCACATGAACACTTCGGACTTTGCCTTCAATGGATATACCCATGCATCCCTAGAAAAATCATCAATGAAAGTCACAAAGTAAAGATAATTTCCAAAAGAAGGTATTTGCATAGGACCACAGACATCACTATGTACAAGCTGCAATTTCTGAGTAGCCCAAACTGAACCATCTTTTGGAAATGAGGAACACTGCATTTTGCCCAAAATACAGCCTTCACAAACATGTTTTCGAGGTGCCTCAAGTTTGGTCAAAGAGGACACCATTTCATATTTTTGTAGGAGTCACAAACTAGCAAAATTCAGATGACCAAAGCGTGCATGCCAAAGCTTTGCACCTGACATAGCCTGAGAATCATGTATTGCACATGCCGAATCACTTACAGATCTTTCATAGTCTATGAGCTTATACATCCCACAACATAAAATGCCAGAAGCAATAATCACATCGCCATTTGATAGATCATGAACTGTACACCTGTTATCAACAAATTTCACAACCAAGTAAATCTTGGCTAATGCAGAAATTGATAACCAGTTCTTCTTGATCCCTGGCACAAATAAAGCATCTGACAAAGTGAAAGAGCTACCATCAGCAGTAGTCAAAATGATCTTACCAACTCCCATAAAAGGATAAGAGGAGTTGTTTCTTTGCCCTTGTGACTAGCTAGGAATGCTTGATCGACAACTCGCATAATGGACCTGTTCTGCCTGGATTGATCTTCCTGCAACAAAACAGAGACTAACTCCTCAAATGATAAGGCATTTGGATTTCTTTTCATCATCAACCGAAGAGTAGAAGCAAAACTTTGATATGAATCAAGAGGACCATTCAGAAGGGTCTGCACAAGTGAGCTATCTAGTATAACCTCATCAGCAAAAATCAACTGTTCCTTCAAGTCTTTGATCTTCGTTAGGAAATTGTCCATAGAATCATCTTCATTCATGTGCTCACTCTCCAACTGTTTTCGGAGGTAAGCAACACGAGCCTCATTCCTAGCTTGGTACAATGTGGTAAGTGTATCCCAAGCATCCTTAGATGTTCTGCAAGAGCGAATGTGAGGAATAATGGCATGTTTGACGGACAAAGCTATCAATGCATGTGCCTTGGCATCTTTTCCATCCCATCGAATCTACTCTACAGTAGGTGCAGCAGAAACCACAGCACGAACAGGAATATGCAGAATATCATCATCTTCGACACCTTATGCATCAGCTTCAATACTTGCAGTTGTAACAGTTGCAGGTGTGATAGGACGTTTTTCGACACCTTGCACAATGTTCCAGAGTCCTTTTGCAACCAACACATGTCGCATCGTATAAGCCCATAATGGGTAGTTGGTGTAATAAAGTAAGTCTATGATCCAAGGGTCTGGTTGGTTCAGACAGATCTGAAATCGAACATCGTTTGGTCATCCGTGTGTATGACCAAAGATCTCGAGTTTAGACTTACTAGAAGGTCCTGTGCTCTTGTGAACAAGTAACCCACTTAGCTTAGTGGTTAAGTCTCAAGGATGTGAAGGAGGAGGTCTTGGGTTCAATCCCCATGGGAGAGGTAGAGTATTTTGCCCAAAGAGATCTAGAGCCTTTTGGAAGCATCCACTTGAGTTAACTCGAGTTAACTGGGACACTTGGCGCACATGTAGTTACATGGCCGACACATGGTTGGATAGTATCCACCTGCCCAAGAAGGCAATCCCTTGGAGAGAGCTATATATAGAGGCAGTTCGTTGGGAGGAGAGTCATCTCTCTAGCACGTGGTGGTCGTAATCCTTGTTCTCTTGCAGTTGGTACCATCCAACTTATCCTCAACAGGCAACATATGGAATACATCACTGCTTTCTCCATGGCCGGTGACTAAAATACCTTGATGCAGAAAATTGACTGTACCTCAAAAAGTTGAACAGAACTGCCCAAACGGATTCTGCTAGACCTGTAGTAGCCTTCGAGACGCTTATACTGGCGAACAAAAACTAGTATATAGATTTGGCACAAAGACGAAATAGCCTGCACAAGCACTGCGATAGTGCGTTCGAGGCTGAAACAAGCTCAGATTGTGATTTCGGCACCACAGAATGAAGCTATTTTGATCTTGCAAACACGCTGAGTATGCTCACCAAAATTCATGCAATTCTGAGACTGTAAGCGGAGGAGTATCGATGGTGCCCTAGATGAAGCGATGACCTACTCTGATACCAATTGTTGGAGATAGACATCTGCGAAAGCACGCAAACAACACAAGGAAGGAGAAGAAGCTTGGAGCACAACACACAATACTGAATGTATTACTAGAGAATGTACAAAGATAAAAAGCCCATTAGGGCAATAGGCGTACATACAAGCCGAGGAAAAAAGACCTCCTAAAGAGGGAAAAAAGTGCCCCGGCGGTCCTAGAGTGTTCACACATATCACTACCTAAATATATCAACAGTAATGCCTTTTGGTTTAACCAAGGCTCCAACTACTTTTATG